>OY728142.1:69586375-70822209 GCA_963277665.1 Viscum album
TTAATACGGTAATTACTGCATCATCATTGTGTCATAAATAAATTAAATTATTTAATGTATAAAAATTAACAAAAAAATACCATTATGTAGGAAATATTTTTATATTTATAATAAATATTTATAGCCTAATATATAACTTATATAACCCTATGTAAAAATTTTATTTATAAAAGATATATGCCTATGTCATTTTTGTATTTACCTTAACTTAATTAATATAAAGTGTCCCTATCGCCTACAAGTGGCTCCATGAGGTCCCAAAATCTACCCAAAGATACCCATGGTCGTACATGTATCCACCAATAAGGTTAGGACACATTTTAGGGTAATTTATTATTATTATAATATTATTTTTACCCTTATTTACTGGATTTACCCTTTAACCATGGTAAATAAAATATTTTCTGAAGTAATTATTCAAAATGACTAAAAATGAAAGATAGCTATTTACAGGATTTAGATATCCTGATTCCAAATATGGAATCCATTTTTCCAAATTCAAAACCAAGAAGTGGCATAAATTAATTTAAAATTAATTCCCGCTGTCAAAACAAAAAGCGTGTTTTTATGAAATAATAACTATCAAAAGATTGACACTTGTTTATGTCCGGTTTAATTGTGAAATTATGTCTAATGACCAAAATTGTATTAAATTGTAAAAATATATTCTAAATATATTTTAAAACTACTCAAATTCATAATTTATCATTACTAATTATTTTGATTTAAAAAGTTTTTTTTAATTAAAATTTAGTAATTTTCACTATTCATCAAAATATAAAAGTTATCCGAAAAGTACGAAAAATTCACCCTAGGCTAAATTTGATATTTCGAATCCAAAAATTAAGTCCATTTTAAGATATAAAATTTATAAAATTTCAAAAAGCGAGTATTACTATTCATAATGGCTACTTTGATTGGTTGTGGTGTGTGTTAGGACTCGAAGTTGCGTACAACACACGCTACTGTATTATTCAAAGAGAAGCGTAATGTGGAAGCTTGAAGTGTTACATTCTCCCCTCCTTCAAATAATTTCGTCCACGAAATTTCTAGAATACTACTACATGAAAAGACTTGGGTGGTTCTTCATCATAAGTTTCTTGGGTTCCCACGTTGCCTCTTCTATCATATGGTTTCTCCATAGCACTTTTACCAAGCAAGTCGTCTGGTTTCTCAACACCTGTTCTCTGGTATCAAAAATCCTGATGAGTTCTTCGCAATAAGACAGATTTGGTTCCAATTCTAATTCCTCATAAGTTAGTACATGCGTTGGTTTAGGCATGTATTTCTTCAACAGTGATAGATGGAACACATCGTGAACTTTGGAGAGACTTGGCGGCATTGCCAAATGGTAAGCTACAACCTCAATTTATTCTAGAATTTCGAAAGGTCCTATATACATGGGACTCAATTTACCTCTCTTCCCGAAACATATAACTCCCTTCCATGGAGATACCGTCAAGAAAACATGATCTCCTACCTAAAATTCCAAATCCTTCCTTCAGTTATCGGCATAGCTTTTTTGCCTACTTTGAGCTGCTTTGATGTGGTTTTAGATTACCTTTACCTTTCCATCATTTAATCCACCAGTTCTGGGCCTACAAGTTTCCTTTCACCAACATCATCCCAATAGGTTGGTGCAAGACATCTCTTTCTGTATAACGCTTCATATGGTGCCATCTGAATACTTGAATGAAAGCTATTATTATAGGAAAATTCTACCATAGGTAAATATTGATCCTACATACCATGAAAGTCAAGTGATCATGATCTCAACATGTCTTCTAAGGTTTGAATAGTCCGTTCTGATTGCCCATCTATTTGAGGGTGGTAGGCAGTGCTCAAATGAAGTTCAGTATCCAAGGCTTTCTAAAGACTTTTCCAGAATCTTGAAGTAAAATGGGGATCACGATCATAAAAAATCAATAGGGGTACTCCATGAAGTCTCACAACTTCATTAATATATAGTCTTACTAGATGTTCTAGTTGTAGATCGTCTCTTATAGTATGAAAAGGTGCTAACTTGGTAAAACGATCAACAATAACCCATATTGCATCGTTCCTTCAAGGAGTCTTTGGTAGTCCCATGAAAAATTCCATCGTGATATTATCATGTTTCCACTCAGGTATAGGAAGAGGTTTCATGACTCCTCCAGGATGTTGCCTTCCAGATTTCACTTGTTTAAAAACCATACATCTTGACACAAAATCAGAAATCTCCCTCTTCATGTTGTCCCACCAAAAATGTTCCTTCAAATCTCTATAAATTTTGGTACTCCTAGGGTGTATAGAGAAATTGGATCTATGAGCATCATCTAACAATTCACTTTTTAGATCAGGTATATCGGGGACACAAAGTCTCTTCCTGAATTTAAAAATTCCTTCTTCATACACGAAGTCTCTCAATCTCCCATCATTCACAGCTTTAATCTTCTTTTGAAATTCTCCATCATTGGTCTGAGAACTCTTAATCCTTTCTAGTAAATATTGTTTTGCAACCATTTGAGAAATCATTGATGTTTCACCTTCCATGGTGATTCCCATATCCAACTTTACTAGATCCATGAAAATAGGATCCCTTTCAATTGTCATCATGTTCAAAACTCCATGATCTTTTCTTCTCAAAGAATCTTCCACCTTATTTTCCTTCACCGGGTGGTAGTGTATCGTGCAGTCATAATCCTTTAGTAGTTCAAGCCATCGCCTTTGCCTCATATTGAATTCTTTTTGTGAGAAAATATACTTCAAACTTTTGTGATCAGTATAAATCTCACATTTTTCACCATAGAGGTAGTGTCTCCATATCTTCAAAGAAAATATCACAGCCACTAACTCGAGATCATGAGTAGGATAGTTTTGATCATGAATTTTCAACTATCGTGATGCATAGGCAATAACCCTATCAGTCTGCATAAGGACACAACCAAGTCCTTTCTTCGATGCATCACTATAAATAAAGAACCCATCATTCCCGGATGGTAGAGTCAATATAGGAGCAATGACTAATATTCTCTTATGTTATTTTAAACATTCTTCACACTATTTTGTCCAAACAAATTTAACCCCTTTACGTGTGAGCTTTGTTAATGGGTTAGCCAACCGGGAAAAATTCTGGAAGAGACGTCGATAATAACCTGCTAAACCAATAAAACTGTGTAACTTAGTTATACTCATTGGTGCAGGAAATTCTTGGATTGCCTTGGTCTTAGAAGGATCAACAAATATTCCATCTTTAAACCCAATATGGAAAAGAAAAGAAATATCTTGAAGCCAGAATTCACACTTTCTAAACTTCCCATATAATTCATGTCTTCTCAGAGTCTTTAGGATAATGCGCAAGTGATTTTTATGATCTTCGTATATTTTTAGAGTATACCAAGATATCATCACTAAATAACACCACAAAATCATAGATATATTCCATGAAAATTATATTCATTAGATCCATGAATACAGAGGGTGAATTAGTCATCCCAAAAGGAATTACTGTAAACTCGTAATGCCCATACCTAGTCCAAAATGCTACCTTCAGAATGTATTCCTTCTTCACACACAACTGATGGTATCCAGATCAAAGGTAAATCTTTGAAAAGTATTGATCTCCATGCAGTTGGTCAAATAAATCATCAATGAGAGGTAGGGGATACTTTTTCTTCATTGTTATAGCAATGATCTCCCGGTAGTCGATACATAACCTCATAGATCCATCTTTCTTTTTAACAAAAAGAACAGGGGCTTCCCATGGAGAAACACTAGGGTGAATAAATCCCTTATTACTCAATTACTCTAATTGTTTCTTTAGTTAAACTAATTCTATAGTGGATATTCTATAAGGGGTCTTAAATATAGGCCTTGATCCAGGAATTAAGTCAATGGAGAACTCAACTTCTTGTTCTGGAGGTTGTCTAGGTAAATATTCTGGAAACACATCTACATATTCTTTCACAATAGTTACATCCTCTATTTGAACATTCAATTCCTCACCCACAGTCATTTCATTCTCTTCCTCTCCAATAATTGAATTTAGTTGAGCTACTGGGGGTGGATATAGATAAGAATTAGGTGGTGACGATTCTGCAATAAAGATAAGGTGTTCCTTATCATCATCATCAAAAATCATAACCTTCTTCTTCTTACAATAAATATTTGCATCATGGTCCGAAAGCCAATCCATACTGATGATTATATCAAACTCAATCATAGGTATGATGATGAGATCAGCGGATAAAAAACATTTATGTGCTATAATGGGGACTGATTCACAAAAATTTGTTGCAGTGATACTTCTCTTAAGAGTTTTAACTGACAAATCCCTTGTTAAATAAAATTGGATATATATAACTTTCTTAGCATAATGGGAATATATGAAACAATGCGATGATCTAGAATCAAATAATGCATTTTCTAAACTTGAGGAAACCATTAAATTACCTGCCACCATGTCTTTTGGAGCTTCTACTTCAGTAGTAGTGATAGCATAAGCTTGGCCTTGATCCCTTGGCATTTTCTGAGGTAAGTTTCCCTGACGCTTAGGAAATTCATTTTCATAATGTCCCATATCCCTGCAATTGTAATATTGGACATTGGTATCTTCCTTCTTCCCCTTCTAATCATGAGCCTGGTGGCCTTTTTCACCACACATATAACAGACTCCCATTCCCTTCAAGCAAGTACCAGGGTGTTTCTTCCCACATTTACTGCAGGATGGATATTCAACTTTTCCCTTCTTCCCCTTATTTCCATTCCCAGATTGATCAGCAGATCTCTTCTTCTCTTTCTTTTCTTAAAAGTCATAAGTCCTAGAGAATTGCTTTTCTGTCCTGATAGCACATGAGACAATGTCTTTGTACGATGAGAAGGATTGTGAGACAAATGCTCGACGGAGAAACAATTTTAACCCATCAAATAAATGATCAATCTTACTTCTTGGGTTACGTATATAATCTCAATCATACCTTGATAACCTTGTAATGTTTGCCTCATACTTTGCGACATTCTCATCCTCCTTTTTTCTCAGACTCAGAAATTGCATTTCCATATCTTCTCAATGGTCACGAGGAAAGTATTTTTATAAAAATAGATCATTGAAATCCCTCCATTACATATTTGATGCTTCATCATCTTCCTTCATGTTTTTAATCAATGAACACCATTGATCAACATCTCCAGTGAGGCGGTAAACTTCCATGATAACTTTTTCCCTTTCACTAATCCCCAATGCCAGAAATATTTTCTCTAGGGAACCTATCCATTGCTCATCTACCAATGGATTTGTACTCCCATTGAATGTTGGTGGTTGTTGCCTCATGAAGAGATCTAACACTGATCCTCCACGTTGTGGATTAGGGTGCTCTATACGGGTAAGCTTATTATTCAAAACCTGAGTGAGTTTTCCAAGTATGGTGATAAGATGATCAACACCAGTTGTATCTCCAGCTCCAATATAATTATCTTGAGTATGAGGGAAATCCCTACATGGAGTGAGTGCATTGATACAGTTTCCATTTCTTCCACTAGGCGCCATTTCTAAACAATGGCATAAACTAGATCAATTTATGAATCAAAATACATAATTCCATACTTATAAAACACTTAACATAAATTGGACTATTTATGAATATAATCCATAATCATAAAAATGTTTTCTTTGAGGAAGTATATACTCATAAACCCTTCATAATTATTTGTAATGAAAATGAGAGTTATCCTAAGCATATCCCCCGAGAGTGTCATAACTAAAAGTGCAGTAAGGCCCATTGTCATGCACCAGTTCCCGTTCGAGTCTTTCTCAAAGTGGTGTTTTCGGGTTTTACCCCTAGGTACATCTGTGCCAGAGCCGCCTCTACCTTCTCATATCCAGAAAGAGATGTATTGCTCGGAAAACTCACAAAATCTCTATAATAAAAATATTCTAGGATGTTCTTATATACTAATCCTCAAATTCCATCTTAGGTATATGTGCTCTAATCAGAGTTTATCTAAATCTAGCTTCCAAGGTTTGTACAAAACTTTCTCTGATACCAAATATAATGTCCTGACCCCAGTTACCCAAAGTCGGTGCATTATTACAAAATATTGGAATGATCACAAAAGATCAAGTCTCGAAAGACCGATTAGTTTAGTAGACTTGGAATAACTAGATACATTCATAAAGTTTAGATAACATCATAAAATGAAAACTACAAAAACATAGTCTTCATAGTACACACTCATATCCCCTCATAATATCCTCGCAGGTAATTCATAAAATACTTTTTCACATCATGGGAAAAAGAAAACATAGAAAGGGGTGAGCTCAAATTCCCAGTAAGGATAACAATATAGCAGAAACATTCATAAATAAGCATAAACGTTTAAGGCAATGTATAACTAAAACAAAAGCCTTTTAAACATGAAATTCATCATAATATGGAAGAAATAAAGTGAAATGATTCCATTTACTTATTCACATGGATATTCTAATAGTCGAATAATCACATGCAATATCAATAACCACTTTTATAATGATGGAATGCATAATTCCAGACTATCATAACCACATAGTCAAGGCCTCGTGCCAAGACTGAAAATAAGAATTTTTTAAGGCCTTATTCCAAGACACTAGTTTGTCTCATGAGACCTACCGATGCATCGAGGATCTATAGCGGGCTCCACCCATCACTTATTAAGTCCAATTCATTCCTCATATGAACAGTTTTAAACATAACATAAACATTTGCATTAAAACTAGCATATGAAATGTAAATACATTCTCCATAAACCATGAATGGTATAAAAATAACACATCCATAGTCAAATATATCACAAAACCATCAATACAATATGGAAGTTTTGTATCATAATAAATAAACTTCAAATAATCTTAAAATCCATCAAAGGATGTTGACATAGATGAAATCAAAACTATTTGAGAGAAATATCTCTTTTTTTAAATCATTTAGAAGTCCCATAATTATTAAATAAAACATTTAATTTCAAAATATTCTTATAATATTGTAAGGGAATCTTAGATGAATTTATAATGGCGGAAAATAGCCGCATCCACCATATAAGTTAGAAAGACATTCTTACCTTAATTCTGTCGAAAAGGATAAAAAGGACCTTGTTTGGAAAATGATGGAAAGATTCCTTTATAAAATTCTTATAAAAAGTCAAACAAGGGTATACATTACTTTAACCCATATTTTTTAAAATAGTAATAGTTTTTTGAAATACATTTTTACGAAACATGGATGTGGATGATAAATAGGTCCCATACGTATAAACAACCTCAGATAATGAAGAGATTGTGAAATAACCCTTACCTTGTAATCTTCCTTAGTAGATGGTATGTTAACCTCTTGTATAATAGTTAATTTTTTTATTAAATTATATAAGAACAATATACATAATTATTATATCATATATGATCCTCTAATAATGCTTTGTTAATAATATTTTAGTATTATCGTCGTTTCGGGTATTAACTTGCACGTTTTCTTTTATATGTTTTGTTATAGAAGTCATGTTTGTTATGGATAGGTTGTATATTATTCATATCCAGAATGATATAAAGTTCTTAAACATTATTTTTTATAATAAAATGAGAAATAGTCTTGAATGGATACTATGGGGAATGAATCTCATCACGTTCGTGGAGACGGTAGTCCGTACGTACGCACGAGCGACAATATCATTATTTTGATATTAAAATAATATATAATTTGAAGGTATATCATATATAAATAATAATTATCATGTTATATTTATTATTTACATGAATTATACATCAATATTATACCCATCTAAATAATAATATATTGAATAACAATTACTCCACGACATGGAGACGGTAGGCCGTACGTACGAACGTATGGTGTCATGTCATTCAAGGGATGGATATAATAATGAATTTGGTTGTTCCATATTTATAATAACATGATATTATATTTAATATAATTTAGTTATTATTTTATAATGGAAATAAAAAGGAAAGAAGATGTTGAAGAAGAAAGGAACTTGAAGGAGGGTGGTGAAATGATTACCTCTTCTTCAGGTTGTTCCTTTTGATTTGATCAAAATGGATCCTTATAATGGCTTTCCAATCACACTAAGGACTATAGGTTGAATTGAGGGAAGTTGAGAGAGTATTTGGGCAGGGTTTGGCCGAACCAAATGCCTTTTAAGGTGTGAATAATTGGTTAGAAGTTTTATCCTTTTATAAGGGGATGAGGGGCACCTTAGGAAAAGATAGAAATATTATTTTATAATAAATTAATATTCGGTTTATAATGGATAAAAATTGGATTATATAAAATTTAAGGTGGTTATAGGTCTAAAAACACTCAACCAATATGTTTTATATAGGGTTGGGTCACTATATTAACCTTACCTTTTAGTTTTAACTCTTAGTTAATTAGTTTGACATTTACCATGTCACTTTGTATTTTTATATTATATAGTTAATAAACTTACTATAAACTTCCAAGAGACCCAAAAGTGGTATATTAATGATACACCTATCATAATATAAGTCCGTTGGCCAAACCTTAGATTTTTAAGAATTGAAAATCAATTAATAATATAATATTTTTTTAAAAAACTCTTTTATGTCAATTTTGACCCTATTGGGTATTTTGTTTGTGATAAATTCATAACTGCATTATTACTTCAAAAACAGTTTATATAAACAATAATAATATGTCATTGTAATCTATAAAATTATTGTAATTTATAAAAAGTCTAAAATTAAATTTATTTGGGTATTTATAATATCAATTATTTTAATCTTTCATTAATACAGTAATTACTGCATCATCATTGTTTCATAAATATATTAAATTATTTAATGTCTAAAAATTATAAATAAAATACTATTATGTAGGAAATAGTGTTATCTTTTTAATGAAAATTTACTGTCGTAAATATATCATATATAACCCTATGCAAAAAATGTTTTTCTAAAAGATATATGCCTATGTCATTTTTGTATTTACTTTAACTTAATTAATATAAAGTGTCCCTATCACTTACAAGTGGCTCGATGGGGTACCAAAATCGACCCAAATATGCCCATGGTCGGACAAGTATCTGGAAATAAGGTTATGACACGTTTTAGTGTAATTTAGTATTATTATAATATTTTTTTGTTACCCTTATTTACTAGATTTACCCTTTAACCATGTTAAATAAAATATTTACCGAAGTAATTATTCAAAATGTCTAAAAATGAAAGTTATCTATTTAAAATTTTTTGAAATACTGATTAAAAATATGGAATCCATTTTTCCAAATTCAAAACAAAGAAGTGGAATAAATTAATTTAAAATTAATTCCTACTGTCAATACAAAATGCGTGTTTTTAAGAAATAATAACTATCAAAAGATTGACAGTTGTTTATGTCTGATTTAATTATGAAATTATGTCCAATGACAAAAAATGTATTAAATGGTAAAAATATATTATAAATATACTTTAAAACTACTAAAATTCACAATTTATCACTACTAATTATTTTGATTAAAAAAGTTGTTTTTAATTAAAATTTAGTAATTTTCACTATTCATCAAAATATAAAAGTTATCCGAAAAGTACCAAAATTTCACCCTAGGCTAAATTCGATATTCCGAATCCAAAAATGAAGTCCATTTTGAGATATAAAATTTATAACATTTCAAAAATTGGGTATTACTATCCATAACGGCTACTTTGATTGGTTGGGGTGTGTGTTAGAACTCGAAGTTGCGTATAACACACACTACTGTATTATTCAAAGAGAAGAATAACATGGAAGCTTGAGGTGTTAATTGTATGATGGATATGAGAATCAATCAAAAATTCTCATGGAATGATATGACACAACACTTTTTACTTGGTTCACCACTAAGAGCTACGTCCAAGGAGCATACGCCAACAGGTTTTCGGTCGTACCAAATTCCACTATTCTTCACTAGTTGTGGATTACAAAGGTTTGGGAACATTCACTCTATCCCAGGCTCACTGCCTTTACAACTGTTCAGGGATACCTCACTGTGGCCCTCAGGTCACTCCCGTTGACTCCCCCGGACTCACTGCTTTTGATAATGTCCCAGTTAGTTTATAGATGTGATGGTCTCTTCAATAGATTCGCATAGAAGTCTTTTCCTCTTCTTAGTATGGAATATTCTTGCATAGAAGACCGATAATGATGCACTTGAATGCACCGAATCACTAAACCAGATAATTAGAAACGCACAAACAGGTTTCACTGAAAATTTCCTGCAAAATCATGTTTTAAGCGCAACCTATAGTTTTTCGTGCAACTTCACATTTTTCGCGCAACTTGGAATTTTTCGCACAAGCCGAAGTATTAGCGCCACATGGAATTTGTCGTGCAAGCCAGAATTTTTCACGCTACGTGTAATTTTTCACGCAAGCCAGAATATTTCACGCAACATGGAATTTTTCTTGCAACTCTAAATTCTTCCGTGCGAGCCAGAATCTTTCACGCAAGCCTCATTTTTTCACGCAACTCCTTTTACACAAGCCTTTTACACGCATTAGACATCAGATATTCTCTAAGTCTCCAAACATATGTAATGAGGTGGGTCACCTCTTATTTATAGGCACTTTAGACCCCCACGCACAAAACCCATCTTGGCGCGAAAAACCACTCATTCGGCGCATAATACTTTTCACGTAGGAATCATTTTTCATGAACATCTATAGATTAATTCGCGCAGCCCATGACTTTTCCATTTTTCAATGTTCTGATTCTGAAAAACTATTTGTGCAAAAAACCACACTCTACTATTTCGCACACCATGCTGTTTTTCATGCACAACCCAAATATTTCATGCACATCCCACCTTTTTCACACACCACTTCCTCTTTGCACACACCTCCTTTTATCAAAAATCCATGTCTTCATTTTCCGATTTTGAGGCCCAAAAATTTGGAAAACACTGGGAAATAGCACCACCTTCAATACTATTTTCTGCTTGAACTGTATGATCACTTTACTGGCACACATTCTGAACATCCACTGAGGATTGAAAACAAACACAAACCATACTCCAAATCATGCATAGAACGACCATGGTTCCAACATGTGGTCATCTGAAGAAGGTTCCATTATCGAAAAAAGTTTTTCTGATACAATACCAATAACTTCTCATGATATTAAAATAGTGACAACCTATTATTTGTAAAGCTCCAATGTGGATTAAGAAATAGAGATAAGGATGTGGTAGTTAACTATATAAATAGAGGGAAGTTTGAAGATAATTTTTATACCAATCCATTGAGAGATCTCTCATTTTTTGAATAAAAACAGATCTCCATGAACAATGTTTCATGAAGATATTCCATGTAGCTTATGATTTCATGAGGAAGTAGAGGAATCCTTTGAGCATTCAACTAGTTCAAAGAAAACACAAAGTTTTTTACTTAGAATTATTTATACAAAGACCACATGCTTATGTGAAAGATAAATTCCTCTTAGTTTCATGATAATATTACACCAATCCATTTTGGTGTGTCCAATATCCTTACACATAGTTACCGAGATACTATGTACTCCGTACATGATGTGAAATAAAGAAGATCATGTGACACAATTATGAAAATAATCTTATAGTTTCCTAAAACTATTCAGGAGGTATAGTGATTTTCATTCTATACCTACATGCATAAGAACAGTGATAATGGAGTAAACTAGTGGCTTACATGAAGAAGAAGAGATCAAGAGGATGGACGAAAAGTTCATGCACACATGAAGATAGGAGACCATACATAATAAACTTAAACCTATTCCTATTTGTGTAAGGTAGATTGTTTTTGCAAGGAAGTATAGGCATGTGATTTTCAAACACATGCACAACCATTGAGTAACCAACAATGAACTTTGAATGGCACATAAAATAATAATCATGGAATATATATATATGTGTGTGATAGGGTTTCATGTTGCAGATTCCAGAATAAAATGGATTGATTTTATGAAATATTATTCTTTAATGGGATATTATTGAAGAATTTGTGAAAATATATTGCACACATATAATTGATATCAAGAATTGATCAACCAATGGAAGAATTTCCCGAGAATTTTTTTCACTGAGGCAACTGATCAAATACAAGTAATAAAAATTGATCAAGAAAGACCATAAGCTTTGAAGATGTACTTGAATAGGTACTCGAGAAATTCAGATTCAACAAGATCATAGAGGAATATAAAAGGATCATCCTATTGTCGATAAATCCTTGAAATAAAGGTGAAGTATTCTAGTTGGTTCCAAGAGTATGTGAATTCATTTAGTTGGAGAAAGGAGTAGATGGAGTCTCTTGGTTGGAGAAAAAAAAGAAGTATTTTGGTTGCAGATGAAAGAAAATTGAGTCTCCCAATTGGATCTAGAGAAGACGTCATTCAGTTAGAGGTAAAGTAAAGAAAAGTCTCTCAATTGGTGATGGGATCATTGTAATTACTTGTTTGATAGTGAAGAATACATAATCAAGGAGAATAACTAGTAGTATTAAGAACTTGGATTTATGCCAAACCTTTTAAATCATGTGTGCCACCTTCTCTATTATTACAATTACACAAGAGGTGATATTTAGAGATAATATTGTGTGGATCAAGAAACTTAATAATTTTTGAAATGTTGAATTTGAAATAAAAGGAGTTCATAAAATAAACCATTAATTCACTACAATCAAAGTGGTCAATCCGACATGGGGCTCTATAAGTGGTATCAAAGCCAAAGGTACCCTCTAAAGATCCAAAAATCATTCTAATAGTTGGTAAATATTAATTATGCCAATATATTTTGTGTTCCCATATTATATTGGAATAATTATCACAAATAATGAAATAAGATGCTATCCTCTCTGCTATCAATCAACCTTGAAGTAATAGACACTACAACAGTTAGTTTTTTATCCATTGTTAAGGATTATACTATGAAAAAAGATGATGAGAGAAATATAGAGTTATATAGAATGGAACCAAATTACATACTTATGGATCTATTAGACAAGGTGTACAGAAAGGTTATGGGTCTCTAGAGCATCAAGAAGATTTGTAACAAACTGAGAAGTAGGTATAAAGGCAATATATTAGTCAATAATTCTAAAATAAATGTTTTTAAGAGTATGTTGGGGGACACCAAAATGAATGAAGAAGAAAATTTTGATGGCTATTTTGCTATAGTGAATGAGATAATCAACAACATTCTAGGATTCAGTGATAAGTTGGATGAATCTATCATTGTCAAGAAATTGATGAGGAATTTTCTAGATCATTTTGATTTAAAGATATCAACCCAGTAATAAAGTGATGAATTTTACCTTGATGAATTAATCAATATTATTGTCTTATTATATGAGATAAAATCTATATTTCATGAAGAAAAACAATTGAATAAAAATTTGAAGCAATAATGAAAGGGAAATTTGAAAAAGAAGAGTATTCTTAATTACGAGATTTAGATAGCGATAAGGGTAATGATGGCTTCAGTCAATTTATTTTCATAATATAAAAAGTATTAATAAATGAATATTGGAAGGGAAAGAGTAAGTAAGATCTAAAATTCTTTAACTATGGTAACTCTAGTCATTTTTCGAAGAATTTTCCAAAGAGGAAGGTTGAAGAATGAGAATTAGAATCAAAATCATAAAATTATAGTTCCTAGAAACACAAATAGGGTTAGAAGAAAAAGAATCACTATATTAGTAAGAAGATACATCTTTTGAGAAAGAACGAGATAGGTTCATCATAAAACAATTCTTCACATAATGAAGTGTATTTCTTTAATCTTTCAAAGAGAACAACTGATTTATCACGTAGAAGTGATAATGAATAATTAATAATAAAAATTAAGTATATGTTGATGAAAATTTATAATTATACCTAATACATATTCAATATATCAATAAAGTAAAGAGGAATCTTGAGAAAGAAGAAAATAAATTAATTGCTATAATGAATAGGGAGAAAATAGTTTTTTATGTGGAAAAGGTGGAGCTGATCAAGAGAGATGTATCTTTTATTAATGAGATCAAGAAGAAAAAATTAAAAATTGTTGAATAAGATATGATAATATGTGATCATGAAGATAAGTATACTGATATAGAAGAAGAGTTGTTTGAGACAAAATCCATATGTTTCATAGTTCGGCATGAGTTGAATAAGGAATGAGAATATGTAAGAACCCGAATCTTGGTTTAAGGTATGTTTTTCCTTTTCTGGTCGTTTTTGAGAAAAAGAGGAAAATATTGAAAATTTAAAAGTATATGCCATGTACATTATAAGTACATGCTATGTACTTCGATGCCGCGCCAGGCCTTGTGCTGGCTATGTCTGGGCCACACACACGGTGTGTAGGGGCGATGTGGAGGCCACTTAAAGCGGAGTACGAAAAGGCCAAGTACACGCCGTGTACCCCAGAATTACACGTTGTGTATTTTTTTTCATTAAACGGACCGGGGTCACGCCTAATCGACGAAAACACCTTCTTTTCCTGGTTCATCAACCGAGATTGCCCGTACGACCACAAACACCCTCTGAGCCCCTGATCCTCTGTCTGTTTGCTGAATAGACCACCTTCGAATGCGTTGGAACTGCAAGGATGAGATCTTCCTTGTTCTTGTGTCTCGTTCCATGTTTCTTCTTCTTTCACAAGATATTTTGGGTTGATAATTTTGTACATTTTCTTAGATCTACAACGTTCTAAGGATAATCAAGCCTCGTGGTTCAAGTATATTGATCTCCTAGCATCGAGGTAGGTGTTTTGTGCCTTATTGTTCGAAGCCTTTGGGTTTTACGTGCAAATTCCACCAATACCCGTGAACGGAGTATTGCATGTTTAACATCTTCCCCTGTTGTTTTCCTTCCCTGCTTGTATGGTTGCATAGATGTAATTTGATCATGTTTGAGGATAATTGTTGTGCTTGGATGTTTTTCCCATGCCTTGTTCTATTTACGACCTTTGGGTCTTGTTAGCCTTTGGCCGTATACCTGTTTTCCATGCCTTGTGACTGTAAGGTGGACTGATATTCTTGACATGCTTGTTTTGTTGTAGACTGGTTAGACAAGTAGCTCTTTAGGTTTACTTTGGCCTTGTAGCATTATTATGCGCTGACTGGAACGGGACCGTGAGATCATGGTGCTATAGACTATATGGGACAGACCGAGTGAGCTTCCCAGAGAGTCTTGGATATTATAGACTAAATGAGGGTAGACCGAGTGAGCTTCCTCAGAGAGTATTGGATATTATAGACTACATGGGATAGACTGAGTGAGCTTTCCAGAGAGTCTTAGATATTATATACTACAGGAGGGTAGACGGAGTGAGCTTCCTCAGAGAGTCCTTGTTTGAATTTATTTAAAACCATTCTAGGCTAGAGAAGGAATTGATTGAGTGAGCTTCCTTAGAGAGTCTGTGATAGATCTGAGATTATATGAGGAATTGACCGAGTGTTCTTTCTCAGAGAGTTTCTAGACCTTGGGGCTATAATAGGGTTAGACCGCGTGATCTTTCTCAGAGAGTCCCTGACTACCCTAGACTATAAGGGGAATTGACCGAGTGAGCTTCCCCAAAGAGTCTTATAATTTTCGTAAGACCAAACCAGAGGGGTTAGGCTGAGTGCACTACTGAGAGGGTTGTTGGTACTTCTTGGTTAGGACCAGAGGGGTTGGCTATGAGTACTTCCCAGAGGGGTTCCTGTTGTGGTTAGATATTTGGTTCTCTACTGCTTGTGGTTCTGTTGAATTGATTACTGTTTCATATCATCCTGTTACTGCTTACTGATTACTGCATACTGTTTACTGCTTACTGTACTTTTACCTGCCATATACTCACTGACTGTTAGGAACAGATCTTCGGCTGGTTTCCTACTGAGACTTAGTCTCACACCTTGTTTGGGCCATGATTTTGGGCCCAAGTAGACTATGTTGTGGCAGGTATAGACAATGGAAAGCACCCTTCGACTTCTGGTACTTGATTTCTTTGGAGCAGGAGAGCATGGGACCAAGCTGAGGCTTGCGATGTTGAGGAGTTTCTTATTTGTCTTTATTTTGTACTTTGGATTAGTATTGTATTCAGTAGTATGACTTGTTTGGATGCTTTACTAGACATATGTATCATGCATCATTTCATATATATACATGTGTGCTCGAGTTGTTTATTGTTTTAGTCTTCCGCTGTTTATTGTTGTTGGATATCTACTACTTCCGCTATTGTATACTTTGTTTACTTTCGCTGTGTACTCTACCAATGAGGGCATAGTTTGCCCACTATCACACCCAAGGACCTTGCTGCTAGTTAGAAGCCTCTAGTGTTTGAGGAAATTCTCTTGAGGCCATGTGACCAACCAGGTACGGGGCGCCACTGGGTGGATTCCAAAACTGGGACATTACAAAGTGGAATCAAAGGAAATTACTTTATCTTGATTTACTATTTGGAGCCTTTAGCTAAGGATAGGAAGAATTCGGTACTTGGTAATAAGTTGTTCCTGAGAGTAGCTAACCCATGTATAGGGAAAATCCAATCTACCTCATTTATTGCAGTTTTCTGGTTTTGAGATTTTACGGTTGATATGATTTCACCTAGAGTGATTCACATAACTTGTGTGGTTATTATTGTGCTATTGCGGTTCTATTTCTATGGAAACTCGGTGAGATGAGGGTATTCCATCTCATGCATCATATAGGCACTTGTTATAAATCACATGCCATGCATTCTTTCCATGCCATCTAGGGTGCATTAGAGATTGCATGTTGTTGTGATAGATGTTGTGTAGATTATTCATGATGTTGTGATAGATGCTATGATAGAATCCCTGCAGTTGATAGAGAAATTGTTTGTCTTGTACCATTACATAAATGAATGCCAAATTTTAATTCTTGAGGTGTTATGGGATGTTATGAATCGGAGTCTGGTGGATCATTGACTTTTTACCCTTGTACTTGATATGTAGGAGATGTCAAGCTTTCATCTGCGGGGAGAATGGGCCCTCACAGATCGGAATTTGGCACCTCCATGTCTGTTTTTCAGTGTTTTCTGGGCTTCGGTGCAGTTTCTAAGCTACTGCTCAGAAAAACACAGAATACACAACGTTTACTTGACTACACACCATGTATTTTTAAACCGTGTCACTGATTGTGTGAGCAGAAACACAGGGTGGTGAAAAATATTTTAGGAACATGCCGTGTACGGATGTTACACGCCGTGTAGTAGTGATCTGTGTACTTGGCCGTGTCACTAACAACACGGGTTGGGGAAGCTCATGTAGTAAACGCCGTGTTTGGTATGAACATGCCGTGTATCCTTTTCTTAGGTACCCAGCCATGTCATAAACAACATGGGTCGGTGCTATCTTCTCTTATACACGCTGTGTTTGTTCGGAACACGCTGTGTAAGGTGTCAGCCGTGTAGCCAGCTGTGTAACTAACAACACAGTCACCAAATCCTTGTCTAGTACACACCTTGTCCTTAGTGACGATGTCGTGTAGTCTAGGGTTAAGAGGACTGTGTGGGTTAGCCATGTAAAGAGACTCGGGTAGGGTAATGGAGTTCAAGTACACGCCGTGTGTAGTGACAACACGCCATGTAGTCGAGGGTGTTACACGACCAGTGGTGGTAGAAGTACCCGCCCATGTGAATGGATTTAAGGAACATGTCGTGTAGTTTTATACATACTGTGTAGTCGTGTTTGGTAAAACGTGAATGTTTCTTTCTCCAGTTTCCATCTTGTACTCTTGTGTTCCATGTCTTTGATGATCCTGATCTAAGATGTTCTTTTTATCTTTCAAAGCTATGCCTCTGAGATGTCCTCCAGTTGTACATAAACTGCCAGACGGTGATCAGACACCAGATATGGCTGACCAGGGACCTCCTACGAATCCTCCTACTATGCCAGCCTTGGGACCAGTAGTTATACCCGTTGCAGGAACCGATGCACAATTCAGGGAGGACTTCATGAGGATATTGCAGACCATTCAGGGAGCGCCGCCTCCTTCCCCATCGATGGCTAAGTTGACACAAGTTTTCTAGCAGCAGCATCCTCCTACTTTCTCAGGGGATGGAGGACCAGATGCTATAAAGTCGTGGCTAGAGGCCACGCTGACGATCTTCGAGAACCTAGAGATACCTCCAAAGAAAAGGGTAAAGCTGGACACATATATGCTACAAGACACCACCAAGAGGTTGTGGGAGGTGAACTCACAGTCAGGTCGCAAGAAGAGTATGACTTGGGATGAGTTTCATCGCATCTTCTACGATTACGTCTATCTGGAGAACTTGAGGGCCGACCGAGCTCGGGAGTTTATGAGTCTCGAGCAGGGTAATCTTTCTGTTATAGAGCACTCATCTCGTTTTACTGAGCTGCAGCGCTGCACGCCGATTCCAACAGGTGATGAGTTGTTCCTTGCTAGGATGTTTGAGGATGGTCTCAAGAAGGAGATCCATTTCCAGGTGAATATCTTCAGGTTGACTTCGATATCTTCTATCATCAACCAGGCGCTGATCATTGAGTGCAATCTGAGAGATTCTAGAGCACTGAGCTAGGGCGGTTCAACATCATGAGTCGTTGTTCCTTCTACTGATTACAGGAAGTGTCGTAGGGAGTCTTCTTGAGGAAATAAGGGTAGGCAGAATGTATCTTCAGGTAGCCAGGTAGTATGCTACCAATGCGGTAGGATTGGGCATACTAGGCCTCAGTGTCAGAGAGACCTGATGGAATGCCAATCTCACTGCAAGATGGGTCATCTTCATCGTTTTTGTCAAATCTTCTCGCCTACAGATGGTGGTAGGGGTTCTTCTATTACCTCGTGTTCAAGTAATGCATCCCCAGTTTCTCACCAGTCTGGGAACTGGAGTTCTTCCGGCCATTCAGGATGAGGAGGAGGTCATGTCCGTTGTGGTCAGTCACCAGGTTACTAGCGACAACAGAGTGAACCAGCTCAGAGTGGTCAAACAGGGGCGCAGGGCCATGGTACATGCCATACTTTCGCCATGGAGCAGACCTATCAGGAGCAGGATCCCGACCCTTCTATAGTTCGAGGTACGATCTTAGTAGCCTTAGTTTTATCTTCATCCCTTTTCTATACTATTTCTTTATATAGATTTATCTCTGTTACTATTTTATAGAGCCTTGGGATCTATATATTTTCGTCTTCCGACATGTTTACTCTTGATACACCATTAGGAATAAGGATATCTAGTGTACGTTAGTGCAGAGAGTGCCCTCTTGAGGTTGCATGGTGTCACTTCTTCTGGGACCTCTATGTCCTAGAGATGACATGCTATGATGTCATTCTCGGTATGGACTGGTTAGTTCCCTTCCAGGCAGTCGTGGATTTCTATCCCTGCAGGGTGAGTTTCATATCAACTGAGGGAAGATCTTTTCTTCATAGAGGCGAGTGGGATGTCCAGGCGGGTAGAGCTGGACCAGAGCATCATGGGCTTGGGGGAGTTACATCCCAGATTTCCAGTCTTTATCTGGATGACCAGGGGACTTCCTAGTTGGATTTTCCTCTAGTGGTGGATCATTTCAGGGATGTATTTCCAAAGGGATTTTCTGGTTTGCCTCTGGAGCGCGCGATAGACTTATCGATTGAGCTCATGCTCGGAGTAGTACCAGTGTCTGTTCCTCCTTATAAGATGGATACACCTAAGTTGCAAGAGCTTAAGAAGTAGTTGGAGGAGTTGCAAGAAAAGGGTTTCATATGACCCAGTACTTCTCCTTGGGGTTCTCATGTCCTGTTTGCGAATAAGGCAGACGACACCCTTAGGCTTTGCGTGGATTATCGAAAGCTGAACCAGTTGACGATCAAGAGCCGATATCCTTTGCTGAGGATCGATGACCTCTTTGACCAGCTTTGAGGAGCCCAGGTGTTCTCGAAGATTGATTTGAGGTCCGGTTATCATCAGTTGTGTGTTAGACCATCGGATATACCTCTTACAGCCTTCAGAAGAAGGTATGGTCTATACGAGTATACGGTCATGCCTTTCGGTCTCATGAATGCGCCAATAGCTTTTATGGCACTGATGAACTGATTGTTCCATCCATACTTGGATTATATCATGGTGGTCTTCATGGACGCCATCTTGGTGTACTCTCACACTCAACACGACCATGCTACCCTTATTGAGATCATTGTGAGTACACTTAGAGGGCATCAGTTATATGCTAAGCTCTAAAAATCCCACTTTTGGATGGATCATATTCACTTCTTGTGTCACATTATCACAAAGACAGGAGTATCAGTAGACCCAGAGAAAGTGAGAGTTGTAGTTTCCTGGGAGTAGACGAAGAATGTCTTTGAGGTGACGAGTTTTCTAGGGCTAGCTGGATACTACAGGTGTTTCATACAGGACTTTTCACGCCTTGCAGCACTACTGACAGGTCTGAAAAAGAAGGGTGTGAAATTATTCTAGTCAGATTACTGTGAGTCAGCCTTACAGGAGATGAAGGGGAGGTTGACATCAGTGTCGATACTAGTTTTTATAGATCTGGGAAATAGCTATACAATATACTATGATGCTTCAGGTGTCGGATTGGGAGCTGTGCTTATGTAGGGAGATGGAGTCGTTGCGTATAGGTCTCGGCAGTTGAGGCCACATGAGAGGAACTACCCGACCCACGATCTGGAGTTGGTAGCTGTTGTTCATGCCTTACGCTGTTGGAGACATTACCTTCTGGGAGGGAACTGTGTGGTTTTAACCGACCACAAGAGTCTCAAGAACATCTTCACTTAGTGAGATCTGAATCTGAGACAACGAAGGTGGGTCGAGTATCTTTAGTCCTTTGACATTGAGCATGCCTATATGCCAGGAAAGGGAAACGTAGTGGATGATGCATTGAGCAGGAGAACTCAGATTCAGGCAGTTCAGAAGGCCAAAAATGAGTGACAGGTTATGGATCTGCTCTCTAAGATGCATTTTGTGGTGCACAACAATAGGGGAAAACTTTCCTATCATCTTTATCGGTTACCTCTACCCTTCATGATTGAGTGCCGATGAGGGAACTATCAAACTCAGAAGTCCTAGTCCTGCGGGAAAGTGTGTCAGGAGTGGTACCTCTTCCTAAATGGATAGTGGGAAAGGATGAGATCTTGCATTTCCAGGGACGTGTATGGGTGCCAGTAGACATACACGAGGAACTGATGCAGGATTTTCATTCTTCATTTTGGGAAGTTCATCCTGATGTCACCAAGATGTATTGTGATCTACACTACTAGTACTGGTGGCCATGTATGAAGAGAGATGTTGTTGGGTTCATCATAAGATATTCTAATTTTCAGTAGGTGAAAGCGGGGCATCATAGACCGGAAGGGCTTTTACAGTATTTACCCATTCCTGAGTGAAAGTGGAATGATGTCGTGATGGACTTCGTGACCGAGTTACCGAGGTCACCCCAAGGGAGTGATGTTGTTTGGGTTGTCATCGACAGGATTACGAAGGTTTCTCACTTCTTGTCGATCAAGGAGACCTTCATTGTTGATGATCTGGGACGGTTGTAAATACGAGAGATTGTACGTCTGCATGGGGTTACACACTCCATTGTTTTAAAAAGGGATGCACGTTTTACTTCTCAGTTCTGGAAGGGGCTTTAGAAGGATTTGGGTACACATGCACTTTTGAGTACAACATACCATCCCCAGACAGTTGGCTAGTCCGAGCGTATGATCCAGGTGCTTGAGGATATGCTCCGAGCTTACATTCTAGACTTTGGCGGTTCTTGGGAGAAGCATATTCCTCTTGTGGAGTTTTCCTATAACAACAGTTTTCAGATGACTATTTAGATGGCACCTTATGAGGCTTTGTATGGTAGGCCATGTCGATTACCTTTTTTCTAGATGGAGGTAGGAGAGACAGCTTTGTTGGGACCTCATCTTGTTCAGGAGACCTCAGAGAAGATAGAGTTGATTCGAAAGAGGATGGATATAGCACAGTCTCGACAGAAGTCTTATGCTGATCAGTGGAGACAACCTCTGGAGTTTGAGGTCGGGGATCAGGTTTTCCTGCATGTCACACCAAGGTTGGGACCCAAGAGGATTTGGAGACAGGGTAAGCTTCAACCACAATACGTCGAGCTGTTTGAGGTGTTGGAGAGAGTTGGGCCTGTTTCCTATTGGTTGCAATTAACTCAGAGGTACCGGGATATGCACGACGTCTTCTACGTTTCTCAGCTCCGATGTTACTTTTCAGACTCGTCTCATGTCTTTCAACCAGAGGAGGTTGAGCTCGAAGCGGATGCATTGTTTGAGGAGCATCCTATCCAAATTTTCAGTCATAGTACGAAGGTTATCCATGGCCAGTCTGTTCCTATGGTACGGGTTCTATGGACGAATGGGCAAGTATAGGACGAGACATGGGAGAGGGAGGCCGATGTACAATCGTAGTGGCCGGAACTATTCGGGGTTTCTTCTTCTACGCCTCGCTAGGGAAATTCAGGGACGAATTTCTTTAAAGGGGGAAGTTTGTAAGAACCCGAATCTTCGTTTCATGTATTTTTTTTCCTTTTCTAGTAATTTTTGAGAAAAATAGGAAAATATGGAAATTTTCAAAGTATATGTAGTGTACTTTATAAGTAAAATCCGTGTAATTCTATGTCGTGCCAGACTGTGTGCTGGCCATGTCTGGGCCACACAAACAGTGTGTTGGGGCGATGTAGAGGCCGCTTAATGAAGAGTACAAAAAGGCCAATTACAGGCTGTGTACCCCATAAGTACATGCTGCGTACTTCTCTTTTTTTCATTAATCGGACCGGGGCCACGACTAATTGATGAAAACACCATCTTATCCAGGTTCTTCGACTGAGAGCATCTATACGGCCAAAAACACCCTCTAAGACCCCGAGCCTTAGTATGTTTGCTGAATTGACCACCATTTATTATATTGGAACCACAATGGTGAGCGCTTCATTCTTCTTGAGTCTCGTTCCATGTTTCTCCTTCTTTCTCAAGATATCAGGGGTTGATCGTTTTGTACACTTTTGTAGATCTACAAAGTTCTAAGGAGAATGAAGCCTTGTGGATCAAGTATATTGATATCCAAGCATCTAGGTAGGTGGTTTGTGCCTTAACATTCTAGGTATTTGAGTTTTATGTGCAAATTACACCAATACCCATGAACGGGGTATTGCTTGTTTATCGTTTTTCCCCAATTGTTTTCCTGCCATGCTTGTATGCTTGCGTAGAGGTAATTTGATCATGTTTGAGGATAATTGATGTGCTCGGATGTTTTACCATGCCTTATTCTGTTGATGACCTTTGGATCTTGTAAGCCTTTGGCCGTATACCGGTTTTCCATGCCTTGTGATTGTAAGATGGAATGATATTATGGACATGCTTGTTTTTTTGTAGACTGGTTAGCCAAGTAGCTCTGTAGGTGTACTTTGGCCTTATAGAATTATTATGCACTAACTGGCACAAGACCATAAGAACCCGGTGCAATAGACTATAAGGGATAGACCGAGTGAGATTTCCAGAGAGTCTTGGATATTATAGGCTACAGAAGGGTAGACCGAGTGAGCTTCCTTAAAGATTATTGGACATTATAGACTATAGGGGATAGACCGAGAGATCTCCCCAGAGAGTCTTGGATATTATAGACTACAGGAGGGTAGTCCGAGTGAGCTTCCTTATAGAGTATTTACTTGTTTGAATTTATTTAAAACCTTTCTAGGCTAGAGATGCAATTGATTGAGTGAGCTTCCTTAGAGAGTCTTTTATAGACCTGAGACTGTAGGAGGAATTGACCGAGTGCACTTCCTCAGAGAGTTTCTAGACCTTGGGGATATAAGAGGGTTAGACCATGTGATATCCCTTGGAGAGTCCCTATGTACCCTTTAATATAAGGGGAATTGACCGAGAAATCTTCCCCAGAGAGTCTTATAAATTTCATATGACCAAACCATAGGGGTTAGGCTGAGTGCACTACCCAGAGGGTTGTTGGTACTTCTTGGTTAGGACCAGATGGGTTGGCTATGAGTACTTCCCAGAGGGGTTCCTGTTGTGGTTAGCTGTTTGCTTCTCTACTTCTTGTGGTTCTGTGGATTTGATTATTGTTTCATATCATCTTGTTACTACTTATTGATTACAGCCTGCTTTTTACTGTTACTGTTAACTGCTTACTGTATTCTTACCTGTCATATACTCAATGAATATTAGGAACATATCTTAGAGTGGTTGCCTACTGGGATTTAGTCTCACACCCTTTTTAGCCCATGTTTTTAGGCCCAAACAGACTATGTTGTTGCAGGTATAAACAAGGGAATGTTCCCCTCGACTTATGGTACTTGATTTCTTTGGAGCAGGAGAGCATGGGACCAAGCCAAGGCTTGAAATGCTGAGGAGTTGCTTATTTTTATTTCTTTTGTACTTTGGTTTAGTGTTGTATTCAGAATTTTGACTTGTTTGGATGCTTTCCTAGACATATGTATCATGCACCATTTCTTATATATACATGTGTTCTCCAGTTGTTTATTGTGTTAGTCTTATGCTATTTATTGTTGTTGGATATCTACTTCTTCCGTTATTGTATGCTTTGTTTACTTCTGCTGTGTACTCTGCCAATGAAGGCATAGTTTCCCCATTATCACACCCAAGGACATCACTGCTTGTCGGAAACCTCTAGTATTTGGGGAAATTCGCATGAGGCCATGTGACCAACTGGGTACGGGCGCCTCTGTGTGTCTTCTGGTACAGGGACATTACAGAATATTTCAACAGATCTATTGAGATCACGGGAGAATATTCTCAAGTTGGAGATAATGAAGGTAAAAGTGAACATAATAATCTTTTAGAATTATTATTTATAATAATGTAGATGTGAAAAAAATTAAAACTAAGTATATGCATTCCAAGAAGAATGAGGGGAAATATTACACATCAAGGAAATGGAATAATATTCCAAAAAGGACACCCCCTAACAAAAGTGATCCAAATTTTATAAGAGGACAATAATAACATAGATACATATTCATTTGGAACCAATGTAAAAGAATATAGTTTTAAGGATGTTTTTGGTGTTGTGTTAAGTATGGTAAACAATTATTCTATTGGTATAACATGTCCTTACTAAGATTGATTCAAGAATCAATGGGGGGTGTCAATGATCATCTAATGAAAAAATATCATAGAAAGAAAAACCTGTAACTAGATTAGTATGAAAACTATATACAAAAAAAATTACGTACTCTAAAATAATTGTTTGGAATATGTATTTTATAAGGTTACAAGACTGTGGTATGAATGAAAATATTTGAAGGACAAGTTCCCTATGTTTTAAAAGGGCAGAAATTTCAAAATAAACCAAATGGTAATTGATGTTTATATTTTGAGGATATTGAGAATGTAATGAGTGGTTGTATAGTTTTTTGGTCATATCAGTTTTAATAAGAAAAACAATTAGAGTAAGATGAGAATCTTTATAAATATAAACGAAAAAAAGTAGTCTCAGAAAATGATGTGAAAGTTGATGAGAAGTTATCCACAGGTGGAAACTTTAAGATGTAAAAGACTAAGGTTGAAAAATGTATTTAACACAAAGAATAATAAGGGAAGAAATATGATATTCAAATCAATGAGACTTAACACAAAAATAAGATTCTAAATAAACCATCCCATTGTAAGTTTGAAATAAAATAATGGCCCATATAAATAGGAATATCTGAGTCAGAATTTTTCCACTATAAAACTAAGAGTTATCTAATCATTCCCTATTATTTAATGTGTTTTGAGCTAACATATATAGAATTAAATGATATTTTTGAGGATATGACTTCTAGATGACATGAAGAGATTATAATTCATGAATTTTATTAACTACCATGAAATTAAAGAAGAATAATTCATCACTTAAGGGGGGGAATCCTTGGGAATAATATGTAATTTTACTAAACTCTAGAGAATCTAGAAATTCTATACATATTTCAAATGAGATGGTTGAGGTATTAAATTCACACTTTCATCCATTATGTGAAATTTTATCAATCATATCAATTAGGGGGGAGTT
Organism: Viscum album; assembly: GCA_963277665.1. Classification (NCBI taxonomy): domain Eukaryota; kingdom Viridiplantae; phylum Streptophyta; class Magnoliopsida; order Santalales; family Viscaceae; genus Viscum; species Viscum album. The sequence continues at coordinate 69,612,356 of OY728142.1, forward strand.
CTTGGTTAATGAAAAGATAAGACAGTGGGGGATTTATTTCTCTGTACATGAACTTTATGATATGTTTATGGAAGGGTGTATAGGATGTTTTCATTCCATTTAAAATTATCATTATTATAAACCCCTAATATAATACATTATAATTTATGAGAATGATTTTAGATGCATGGTGTTTTATGGAAATACTAGAAATCCTTTGTTAAATCTCTCTTGTGTTGTACATCGAGCTAGTCTATGTAGACTTTGAGTTGATAAATGGTAGGATCCTTAACAATATAACCATGTGATATCATTCCTCTCTCATAACCATGAGATTCATGTAGAAAGCACCCCACTTTCCCTTTTCACTTGATTTTCAAAAGGGAATTGTTTAGCACACATATTAACTTCTGAATATTTGAAGTGATATTGAAAAAAATAGGGGGAAATTGTTAGGCTCAATGTTTCATTTTTTTCAATGATAAGTCAATATGATTCCGTGGATGAATTAGTGGTTTTTTTAGAATTGTAATGTAATAACTTAATTTATAGCTTGATCAATTATCCAAATATAAAATTTGATGAATCTTAAGTAGTTCTTAAATATCAAAGACATGTGTCATGGATGGAATATTTGGTGTAACTTGTTGAAGATGAATTAAGGCCATGAAAATTAATATTTTCATGAGGATTATTTGAAGTTATATTTGAGGTTTGGTTTGGAATTTGAATATGAGAATGGATTGAGAATATATTATACACTTAAAATATAATGGAAATATTTTTATTGGAGTTTATATAAAAAAATATGACCAACCATGGAAGCTATATGACACAACTCAACCCCACATGGGAGAGTAAATCTATATATCCCACACGAAGGTAGTTTAGTGGGTACCATTATAAGGCATATAAGAGTGAGTTCATGGGTAATGGTGCATAGGTTGTTCTAGTATGCTGGTGGGATATCACAGGTGCATCTCTACTTTTGTGGCATGCATTGCTTGTTTTTCAGGTGTTTCTCCCCTGACGCTAGCTAAAATAAGTTGAGACACAAGTCTTTTAATAAATAATAACCCGAACTTATGTAAAAACAATATAGGAAACCACTTAATCTATTTTTTTATCAGTCATAAAAATGTTTTAGATATATCACGGTTTCCCAATCAACTTTATCTGGACCATTCAATCATCACTGAGGATTATCTTCAACCTCTACTCTTATTTGAGACCTATAGAACATCAGAGTTCATGTCAAATATCAGATAATCAATCTTGAGTTAATCATATATATTCCAAGGTTATATGATGATACAATGAGACAAAGAACATCCATGCATGTAATCTTTTCTCTTACATGGATGCAGTTATCCCTATAAGGTTCCACTACCAAATGAAGTTTTTTGAGAAAATACTAAGAATATAGAGTGATATTAAAATAGGGATATGGAATTATTTATGGACCCTTGAAATGAATTAGAAAATGAAGATAAATTAGTGTAATTTTACTATATAAAAAATGAATGACCGAAGATAATGTTGTTACCAATCCCTTTAGATAGAATTCATTTTTTTGAAGAAAATTAGAGCACCGCAAACACTATTTTTGGTAGATATTCCATACATCTTATAATTTCATGATGAATAGAATGAATCCCACATAAATTCAACTTGTTTAAAGAATACTTGAATTAATTCATGAAGAAGTAGTTCTATAAAGCACATTTGCTTATATAAAAAAGGAAAACCTATTATTTTCACAATACTCATACACCAATATAGTTGGGTGTGAATGATATCCTTACATGTATTTACTAAGATACCGAGTACTCATTCCATGAAGTGAAATATACAAGATCAAGTGACACACTTATGAAAAATTGATTCTAGTTTCCCAATGCTATTATGAAAGTACAATAATTTTTCATGATATACCAGCATATAGAAGAATAGTGATAAAAGAGTAAGGAAGTGTCTTGTATGGAGAATAAGAGAGCATGAGGTAGGAAGAAATGTGCATGAACATGTCAAGATAGAAGCACTTGAATAATACACTTACACCCATTCATGATTGTGTAAGGAATACTGCTTGTGCAATGAAGCACGAGCATGCGATTATCAAACACAGGCAAAACCATTGAGTAACCAATAGTTAACTTTGAATATCACATAAAATAATAATCAAATAATATATATATATATATATATATATTTGTGTGTGTGTGTGTGTGCTAGGGTTTGATGTTGAGAATTGAAGAAGAAAATGGATTATGTTTGTGTAATATTAGTCTTCCCTAAGATATTTTTGAGGAATTCAGTTTAATATCTTGCACACATTTAATTGAGGTTAGGAATTTATCTATAAAATGAAAATTTTAATGAGTATTGTTTCATTGTGAAAATTAATCAAATATAGGTGATCAAAATTGATTTATCAAGACCAGTAGCATTGCAAAGGTACTTGAATAGGTATACGATAAAGTCATATTTAGAGATATCATGGAGGAAGAGGAACGAATAATACTATAGGGGATCAATCTTGTAAATAAATTTGAATCCTTCTAGTTGGTGTTATGAGTAGGTGAAGTATTCTGGTTGGATCCAAGAGTAGAAGGAGTCTATTAGTTGGAGTAGGAGCAAGAAATATTTTAGTTAGACCTAGAAGAATGAAGAGTATCTCAATTGGATATAGATATTAAGTATTTTAGTTTGAGATAAAAGGAATATATGTCTCTTACTTGGTGCTGGGAAAAGTTTAATCATTTGTTTGATAATTAATAATATATAACTTGGTGAATAACTAGTTGAATCAAGGAGTAGCCTTTCTACAAAAACTTATAAATCTTGTGTTCTTATTTCTCTATTATTATAAATGAACATGAGTTGGGATTGAAAGATAATATTTATAGGATCATGAACATTAACAAGTTCTATAGGTTGAGTTTTAAATAAAACGAGTTCATAAAAAAACCAATGATTCACCCCTCCCCTACCAGTGGTTAGTTTTCCCTAAGGATCTATATACAGACCCTATGGATGATCAATAAAGGATCATTTGATTTAATTTAGAATCAACGATGCGGGTTATTTCCATATTTTGACTTATTTTTCATATGTATTTGGGTTTTTTGAGTTGGAAGTTGCACTAAGTGTGTCATTTTACTACTAATAATGGGGTTTTTATAGGTTATTTTGACAGTGGGGAGAACCTCAAATTGGAATTGGCACACGTTAGATGATTATTATGGAGGGAATAACCATAAGCTCAAGGAAAAATTGATTGATGGAACTATGGTGTTTAGAGATAGATATATGCCATGGAGTTTCATCTAAGTGTTTAAGTGATGAAAATGGGTGATGAATTGAATTTTGAGAAATAGAGAGACATGTGTTTGGAGATGTGCAAGGGAAGAGTGTTTGGTCCTTTGGTGTAGAACATAGTGTTGTGAACATGAAATAATGACTAATATGGGTGAACGTTTATGATATACTGGGATTTATTCATAAAAATGTGATCGTTCTAGTAGGACACATGACATCAAGCATGCCACTCCATTTTTTAGGGGCTACCAACTAGTAGTGATGGTGTATGGTGGTACAGTGGGGGAGACTACACCAAATTTAGGAGAGTGAAACACAATGTTAAGAAAAGGTATTGAAGATATAAAGGAAACACATAAACCATATAGAAAATAGATAATAGATACAAAGATGTAAATAATATAAAATACCGTTGATGTTTTTGAAATAAAAATATGAAGTAATTAAGACATGGTGAAGGCATACCAATGATACCTGTATCGAAAAAAATGAAAAAAAGGAAAAAATTGTCACCATGAGAATCTTGAGAATTGGATCATTCCTCTATAAGGAACAAACTATCACCAAGAGAATTTTTAACATTGGCTCGGTCCTCTATGTCCAACCCTAAAATAGATCTAGCATCCATAGATTGGTGCTTCCTTTTATTCTTACCTACATCCATGAAATCTACTCAAGTACCAAATAATGACCTGAATATGGTGTCAGTACAACTCAATAGTCCATCGCAAATAATTTATAAAGAAAATATTATCTATGAATATAATATTTAATAATGTGTATGTATAATAAATAAATCATAAAAAATTACGAGAACCCATTTCGCGCTCGGGTTCCACATGTGATACCCAACCGACCATACCTACTTCAACCTAACCCATATGACTTTAAGCATATGATGTTTTTATTTGGTAGGGGACCCAAGTAACATATCCATGGAATATATGTACATGAACCATAAATTAATCCATTGGAGACCCATGGTATCTCTAACTTTTGGAAGTCTATCCCACTCACGGTGATCAACTGTGATGTTGGGTTGTTTTGGTTTTGAGTGTATTCCAAGGGGTAAACCCTTGGCATTCCACACCTATAGATTTATAACAAAGACTAAGGAGAAAGTACAAGGTAATATCAATATATACATGATTTAAATATTAGGATATGATCTATGGGATTACATTTACGAGGAGATCAAGCCAAATCATGGGTGGTCATCCCAAGATTTCTAATTTAATGGAGTTTGTTGGAGAATAAAGAGTGTATTTATGACGCATTCAAAAATATAGCACATTGAATGAATCAAAGTTGGGTGTACAACTTGGAATTCACATCAATGAATCATATAGCATCCTACAATTTCACCTATGGAATTCTAGTTTGGGAATCTAAGGATTTCTCAATGAAAGACACCCCTATAATAGCTTGATAAAGGTCCATTATAGTTTCCAAGAATAAAATAACAATTGATAATAATTCCAAGTGAAGTACCTGTATTGATTTACAATTAAATTTATTAATTTGGTAATTCATTTAATATTTTACAAAACAAACACAAATGAGGGGTTTTTTGGTTAATAAAAAAGAATGTTTTTCATGGACATTCTATTGAATGTGTAACATCCCCAACTCAATACTGCATTTTGTGTCTAAACCAGGTTGGTTACATGATCTCAGACATTCCTTCCCAAACACCAAAGGCTGGTGACTAGTAGAAAAGGTTTATGGAAGATAGTGGGGGATTATACCCTCTATAATAGAGGTATAATAATAATGAAAATAACATTAGAGTAGCATAATCAACATAAAAAACAAAAAAACAACTCAAGATAAAAAAGCATAAACTAAACAATTGAAATAAATTATAATGATGTTATGATAGGATAAATATAACTAAATTTGATGCTAAAATTCATTAAATTGAAATAGAAATTTAAATATAAAGACTCTAAAATCCCCCACCCTGAGCCCAATTTCATTCCCATCTTCCAACTCCAAACCATCCAGTAAGAAACAATTGAAACATGGTCCATTTCCCTTGCTCGAACCTAAATCCATGAAATCTTCCTCGGTAATAAATGGTGGCCTGAATAGGGTGTGAGTACAACTCAGTAGGCTAACACCCATTATGTCTAAAAATCCAATTTGAATATATTTTTCATGAAATAAAGTGATAAATATGGGTATTAATTTAATAAGTTAATATGGCCTATAAAATAATCTTTGACCCTTAAGTTCTAGAGTGACACTTATATTCATCAAAACCTAATTCAGAACATTTTTGGATATCTATGAGCAAGTTATGATCCATTCCAACCATACACATAAACCCACATAGGGTATAATCAATAAATATTCAAAGGTGAACCAAAAAACATCCTATAGGAATTACAACATATCAAGGTGACTTCCCTTTGTATAATAATTTCAGGACAACTAGGTGAAATACCATTATATAATAATTTAATCATAACTAGGCGCAAGCCAGTTATATAAAAATTTCATTATAACCAAGCGCAAGACATTTATATAATAACTTCAATAAATTTGGATGTCAAAAAATGACAAAATATCATTGAAATATAACACATGGGAAAATATCAATCACATCAAATAGGTCATAATGATTACCAACTACCACCATTCACTTGTAATTCTAAATTCACATTAACAAGGCTACAAATTAATTACAAATTCAAGGGTTGGAACACCAATAAAGTGGTCAAAAGTTCGATTTAAAATCCAATGGAATCGACTGGATCCAATGGGAGGTCTAAGTATATGAAATTGATTAAATGGAAAATTATCGAATTATTTAGGCCGAGTGCAATGTGTGATGATGAAATCACACTTATTTAACATAATAGAAGAATCAAAACAAACTTTTAGGTGTTTTTCTATACCATCTACCTAAATAGTAGAGATGATTTGTGAAAACCCCCAACATTTGTGAATAGTTGGATTCCTCCTTGAAACAAAACCAATAAATTTCCAATAAAGAACATAAAAACCTGATATTTTTATGTTTTCATGATCTAGGGTTATCTTCATGTTAAAAAAAATGTGAAAAGATGGGGAAAAAGAACTGAAAGGACTTCCTTAAATCACAGGATCCAAAATGACAAGATCCAAAGGAATGAATTTTGGAATCATAGAGAAACCTCTAAATTTCATCCACAAAGGTTATGTTGTGATAGAGGAGAAACACAAATTCATAGAATGTAGGAACTAGAAGTTTTGAAATTATAATAAACACTAATTTACGATGTAAATGGGAATTTATTTCTTGAATTATGTTATTTCCATATACGCCAAATAATCCATCTCTTGGAATTAAAAACAAAGTAAAAACCCATTTTATATCATAACATCCTTTATTACATCCTAAATCTTAGATTTATGGCTTTAACAATGATTTTATGACTTGTTTCTATTTTATAGGGTCATCTCCATGAATTTACATTTTAAATTGGTAATTTACAGTGTAAATTAGTTTTTATTTCCAAAACCTTATTCTCCTCCTACTGTACCTACATAAATCTTAATAATAACAAATCAAGCCCCAATTACCATGTTTTAAGACAAAAATAACTAGACTAAAAATGTGGTTAAAAAAACCTAAATAGAGACATAAATATAGAAATATAGGACCTGAAAACCTCCCCACCATATAACATCTTTTCCATGAGCTACTCAAAGTATCATTTTGGGGTATCAACAAACAATTATAGGCACTATGTCTACATATCATATTCCCTTTCTCTGATCTTTTCTTTCAGACACTGATGTTGCCACATCACTTGCACTAGAGGCATAATATTCCCCCGAAATATTCCTCTCATTAATGTCCATGATATGAATTGGATGCTCCTCAATGGATGCATCAACATAAATCTTGACATCATAAATGTCTATCATGTGAAAAGTGTTATGATGAGATCTCTAAAGTTTTGACATATGAATCACATTTTTCATGGAAATGTAGCTTTATAGAAAGGCCAAATAGTACACAATTGGCCTTACCCTTTCCGTAATCTTGAACAACCTGAAAAACCTGGGTACCGGCTTTTACAATTTCTTGATATAGCATTGCCCCATCCTAGATGACAACCAAAGTAAAATACAATGACCAAAATCATATTCTAGAGGTTACCTTTGATGGTAAATGTATGATTTAAGTCATCTCATTATAGTCACCCACTACTTTATGTTGAACTGGACCTGTTCCTATTTCTCTTATATGAGAATAGGCACAACATGAAACAACTCTCCTACTTATATCCATCAAATAGTTGAATGAAACGACCTTCTATAAAATCCTAAAATGGATCCATTTAGGTCGATGCTTAGAAGCTATTATTATAAGAGAACTCCGGGAGTGATAAATGATTCTCCCAAGAACTACAAAATTATAGAACAAAGAATCATAACATATCCTCCAATTATATAACATTCACATAGATTAGCCGTAAGTATGAGGATGATAGGCTATACTCAAATGTACAAGAAATCCCAAATCCATCTAAAGACCCTACGAGAATCAAGATGCGAAATGAGGATCTTGATTAAAAATAAATCAACTCAAAACACTATGTAGTCAAAATATATTTGAAATATAAAGACTGCCTAGATCATTAACAATAAAGGATTTCACTAATATAAAAGAAGTGGGATACCATTTTCAGTCAATTCACATCACCATATCATATCATTATTGTAGGGTGTATGAACCTCATATTCGATTGAGTGTATTACATGAAATAAAAAGTGTTTAAGGTAATATAACATATAAAGAATTTATGATATATTTATGTTTAAATAAATTCAATATCTTATATAGATTGTAATAAACACAGTACTAGTTTTGAATAAAACATGATACTATATTAAAATATTATTATTTAAACATCACTATAATAAACTAGACATTAAATTGGTGGGTAAGAATAGTAATAAATAAATTATAGAAATTATATTTTTTAAAAATTTATAAAATAAATAAAATGCTTATATATTTATTATGGATAAAAATATAATGAATTGATAGAGAAATATTTCTTTTGAAATAAGGTATTTTTCTGAAAGGTGAAATAATTGTGTATCGTGAACATAATATAAAATTAATCTTAAATTTTTTTTGATGATTTATTTTAAAAAATAAACTTTATTTTTGAAATCATCATATAAAAAATTTCTTTGGGTAAATTTGTTTTGATTTTCCTGAAATGTTTCAATTTTTTTTATTAGTAGTGAACAATTCTTAATTTTAATTGAAATATTCTTTTTCATTTAAGTTATTTATAAAGTAAAATTATATTTTAATTTTTTTGTAAATAAAAATTTGTTCAATTTTATACTGATTAATCCAATTTAGGTCATTTAAATAATTTTCATATTAAATCCTGATATAATTGTTTTTAAACTTTTGAACATTTTCTCTTTGAAAACATTCATTCTCATCGCGTCTACAGGATTAATTTTGAATTATTATTTTCCACTTATGTAAATTTTATTTTGAAAAATGGATTCCATTTTTTTAATAATAATAGTATATATTACTTAATAACTTAAACTTAATTTTGTCCATAATGAATAGTGAAAATAATAAAAATTAATTATTGTGGTTGACGTAAAAATGGGTTTACCAGAGGGTCAAACTAAAAGTATAGTGGTTCAAATTATATAAAAAATTGTCTAAATAATATTTTATAACCATATTTAGACCTTATAATTTATAATTATCTACAAAACTCCATTTTTTATCCATTTTTCATGAGAACAATGTGTGTGCACCTTTTTCTTTTCAAAAAGTACAGGTGTGCCACTCACCTCACCTTTAAAAGTCCACCCCTTTCCTCTCTTATTCACACCTTAAAACCCTTTTTATTTGTACAATACCTATCAAAATCACATAACAAGTTCAATATGATCATTTAATTATCCTTTGTTTCATAAATCTATTCTATGAATACATTTGTTATTATCCAAAAGAGGTTGTTCAAGAAGATGCAAAATTTATAACTATGCATTTTTGTTTATTTCTTCTTCCACCTCATTCAAATATTATTAATTTATAATTATATAATAAAAATTATTTAAAATATATTTATATTTTATTATGTTAATATAATGACCAACATCTACCCCACTTCCATCAAATTGGTTACGAAATCATCATTCATGTGTACGGCAGACTACCATCTCTCGAACTGATGTCGTTATTTTTTCCATTACCATCTCTAACAGTTGAAAATGATGATGTTATTTATAACATAATTATAACTTTTGATTCACTAAATCTAATATATATATTTTTTAATTTCTATTCTGTATGGGATATGATAATGTCACTAGTGTGTATGACATACTGTCGCCTTGTGAAGCATTGTTATTCATTTTTCCCTAATTATTTACATGGATGGTAATAAGGCTAAAGTTAATGTTTAAATATTATATAAATGAAATAATTATGATATTAATTCCATAATAATAATTCTAAAATGATAGTTTATTATTTTTCTTATTACCTTTTCACTCACTTTAAGATGTTAACATCGGTCTTGAACGTGTTGATTACCGCCTTCACGAAGTGATGTGACCCCATTTTGATCACCGCACCACAAAAATGTTATATATAAGTATATTTAATAAAATAATATCATATTTATAATATTAATATCATTTTTTAAATATAAAATATTATCCACATCCATTCCATAATGATCGTTGAAAAAATGGAAACATTACACATGCGTATGTTCGATATACTGTCTCTATGATCATAATATACTTAATTTTTAAATAAAATATTTAATGATAGACCTTAAAATTATAATTTATTTATAAGTATGATAATTTTTAAATGATTATTATTATTGAGATTATGGAACTATATAATATTCACAAGAACCTAAAGTTTCATGATAATGAACAATGAGAAAACAATGTAATTAACATGTGAAAAAATGAAAATAATAAATGATTATTAACAAAAATGCGATAAGATGTTATAAAAGGATAATATATGATATTATAAATAAAATATGGTTATTTTATAAGTTAATAAAAAGTATAAAACCATTATACAAGAGTTTAAATCATGTTCAAGCAAAAGTAAGCTTGAGGTAAGGGTTTCTCGTCTCACTTTTACTTCCATGAGACATACACCATATTCGCCACTTATTTATTTCATGTGATGTATATAATAACAATTTATTATAAGATATCATGAATTAATTTATATTCTTGATATTTAATGTTTCATTTAAATTTATTTATTTCATGGAGCTTACGATACAAATGTTGCTGAAGTGGTATAGGTTTATTTCATAATGTCATCATTATTCAGAATTATTTTTGTTTATGTATCCATTTGGGAAATTATTTGATATTTCTATATTGAAATAAATATAATTTACTATACTATCATGATTAATGAAATATTTCAAGTAATAGTATCTTTTTTACTCTTTTTGGTACAAAAATGATTGAGAATATGTTTTTAATAAAATATGACTTTATTCCCCTTTTCAGTCGAGAATCCTTTTCATCAAAACCCATGTTTTATAAAAATTATTTCAATTTTTTATTTCAATTATAAAAATGAATTATTAAATAATTTTCTATCATTTTATTTATTTTTACATAATATTTTGAAATGAAACTTTATATATTTTTGAAAACAATTCTTTTTTTGAATTTATTGAAAATGTGAAAAGAATATTTGATTTATCTTGCACAAAATGAAATTAATTTTCCTCCTTCATGAATAATCAACATTTTAAACTTATTTTACAATATTTCATGTTTTTTTAAAGGAAAATATTTTCAAATTATTTTTTTAACCTTTTGTTTTAAAATGTGATTTCTAAAATGCAATGGTTAGTTTCTTCAAAATTGTTTTATGTATATTTTATGGTATTTTTGTTTATCAATGATAAAAATTCTTAATTTTACTTATGATACACTGGGGATATATTATGTAGATATCATACTTATTATTTGTTTGGATGGTTTATGATCAATTTGATTGCCGATATACCCATTTGATATAATTCATATTAATCTAGATGTTTTCTGATTATATTTATTGCTTGGTGTAATTGTTAACATTTCATATTCTAATTTTTGAATATGAATTTTTATATTGATTATGTTTCACTAATTTTATATTAGGAATTAATTATACTTATTAAGTGATGGGAAGTCCCTCTATAGCCCCTCGATGCAAGGGAGGTCTCATGAGGAAAACTAGATTGGGTTTTGGAAGAGGCATTACCCATTTATATAGATGTCTTGGTATAAGGCCTTGATGGTATCATATGTCTTATAACAATGCCTCAATAGTGTCTTTTAGATGTCTAGAATTATTTATTCCATCATTATGAATTCACTTATTGATATCCCAATGGATTATTCAATTAGTTATAATATCTATGGTTAAGTTTCAAGATCATGTAGCAACTTTATGGAATTATTTGATCATCAATTATTCATACCATATTAAGATCAAGTTATTGATTAAATGACATGTGTTTCAATTATATAACTTTATATATTGATTATTACTTATTTATTTATATCTTTTGTTATATGATTACGCTTACTGAACATCTGAGATCACCCGTTTATTATGTTTTTATTTTCCTTTAGATACCAGGAAGTATTTTGTGATTGATATACAAGGATATGATTAGGAGAATAATGGTGTTCTAAAAAAAATATTTTATTTATTTTATGTAATCAATCTTAATAATAATTTTATCTATGTATCTAGTTTACCAAGACTACTAAACTATTTAAAATTTGAGATGCGATTCTTTATATATTATGTCAATGTAACAATGTATAAACCATCTCAAAGCTACTGGGGTAAGGGAAAATACAATAATCATATCATGAAACCCGTAGTTACATCATCCAACATCTATTTCAGAATAGGTTTAGCATACAACAACCTAGAAGGCCTATGATTCTGATCCTTTACCTGATTACAGGTGAAACATATTACCATAAAGCCTACTATCACTTTTTTCATTCTTGACCACCAATATTATATGTTTATGTCATGAAACATGATTTCCAGACCAAGATGAACCACCCATTTAGAAGCATTAAACTACCTCATTAGCTACCCATTGGAAAGCGTAGATGGACATATAAAAGAATAACTTCACTACTTCTAAGATACCATCTTGATGGAGGATACCCACCATGTAAGATGTATCTAAGAGATAATACATCTGGATTAGATCATTTATTTGTATAAATTTGGTTAAGTAAAATGGTTATAACAGAAGCTGAAGTCATAGATACTCATCCAAGGGACTTCTGAATATCTATATGCATTTCTGCAAGTAGTTTCATTATCCTCCACTCATCGTAAGACTCCTTCACTACCTCAATATATATATTTTATCTCAAATAATATAAAACCAAAGTTATTTATATGATTCACAATACAACTCAAATTCAAAAATATATGGATATTAGGCCCACCTTCTCTATTGAATGTGTGGGTCTCATTAAGAAAAAAATTAGTTGGGTCTCTTGTGGTCTATGTACACCCCAAACCTCTCACCCATCAGATAGTTCCTCAAGTATGTCAAGGTGTTTACCACCACATATTACCCTAGGAAATGAGTAGGATAACACCTCACATGATGTCTTATCTATATACATCCATAAGAAACCACTCAATCCTTTTATATCAGAACTACTCTGAGTCCAACTCGGTATGCATCATAGTACATGTTATAATCTTTTCATGACATGGGTAAAGTTAGAATTAGTGTTGAGGTCAGCCTAATATGTAGATCCTAAAAATCAATTTCTCATGTATTTTACAAAAAATACTTCACCCCTTTCTGGGTCATCTTATACATCCGTTCTTCTAGAAAGAGGAATTCCTAGACGAAATGTCGATAGTAACCTGATAGACCAATAAATATCATAATCTTGAATAAATTATTGGGTCAATCCAAAGGTAAAATAGACACAAAATTCTCTTGGTCTACTATGACTCCATCCTATGAGATAACATCCCCAATATGTGAAATATATTAATATAGAAACTATATTTTGGTATCTTGTAATAAAGATGATACTCTATCAATGTACTGAAGAGGATGGAAATATTTGTATGCATGATTCTCTATATACAAAGAGTACATCAATATTTCAATAAAGAAAAACACAAAAAACTGATTTAGGAAAGTATTAAAGATCCAATTCAAAAAGGAATTGAATAATAATGTTGTGTTTGTCAACCCAAATGACATTACCACAAACTCATACAATTCATTCTGCTCCTAAAATAATTCCATGGTATATTATAAGGTCTCACCATAAATTTATTGTATCTTGAGCTAATGTAAATTTCAAATAATATCATGAAACCTCTTAGCTGATAAAATAGATTATTTATTCATTGAATGGGATACCGGTTATTTACAATCATCTAGTTCAGTCCCTGATTATATACACATAAGCACAAAATCTTGTTATCCTTATTGGAAAAAATCATGTGAGAACCCTACAGAGTTGTATTAGGATTTATAAAACCCTTTTACTAATGATATTCCAAATTAAATTTCATATCCTGAAGCTCTAATGGTGATATTCTAAAAGGTTGGATAAAAACTATCTCGTATCTCGACACCAACTTGATTGGGAACTCGATCTCCCTCTTCACTGGTAAACTGGAGAACTGTTTAAGAAATAATTCATGAAAATAGCTTGGTAATGTAGGAAAAGTATCACACTGATTTTCACCATCATTGAGAAAAGTATTGTTATTTGAGACATGATAAAATCGACTATGTACTGAATTTTTTTTCCATACCATTATGAATATCCTACTCATCTTGGTGAGTATAACTACCCCCATCTGAAGATAGAAAGACAACTCTCCTATAATAAAAATTGATATTATCCTGATCTAGAATTGGATAGTCTATACCCGTAATAAAGTCAAATCCTATCACTTTGAGCATAAAAATATCCCAAAGAAAGAGGTATACCCCAATTTTAATAGAACATTACTTATAAATCTTGATATTATGAAATCACACTCCCAATGAATTTTCAAAGGTTGAAAGTCAATACAAACACAAAAAAATGAAGCCCAATCCATTTATGAATTGAGAAGATAAAAAAGGAATCTGATTATCTTATATCAAAAAAATGAATTCAAGGGAAGATGATAAAATAATCATACCTCAAATTATATAAGGTCCTATATAAAACGTAGCTAGAGTAGACTGTATAGTTCTCAACTAACTCGCCCCTCTACCCTGGGGTCCGGTCTAACTCTACTAAGCTATTCATGTGGTTTGGGACTATCATTCTCTTTTTGTGGGACCACATCCCCTACCTCTTCTTTAATTTGAAGGGGAACTCCAAATTCCTATTTTTCTATGGTTATCCATGTACTTTCCAAACTGCAGTTGTTGTCCTAATCCCCAGACACTACTCTACTGCTACATAAACAAATAGAACCTTTGAAGATGACCCATCCTACAATAATAATGATAATACACTATGGGGTGAAGACACTGATAATAATTTTTTACAATCATGAAATACTAATATCAAGATACTAATCCATGATTTTTGGGATGAATACTACTTCCAATAATACTCTACCCACTACTATCCAAGTGGTAACTGCCATACTGGCATTTCTTGCTACCAAAAGAAGAACTTCTAGATCATTCTATTGAAATAGTCTATCCAACACTTAGGGCCTCTCTCAGATTCCTTCCATGATTAGATCCTAATCCATATCATGTTCAAATATTAAAAATTTAATATGTTCACATTTAACTGTAGGTCATATAAAATTACATCCTCAAAATGTTTCCCCTAGGATACCTCATCAGAAACCAAGGATAGAGGAAAACACTACAGGTCAGTGAAGTGTCCTACATAGTTCATTACTGACATGTCCTTCTATATCTAATGCATGAAATCACGAGCCTTATTATCTCTCAACTTCTCCGAATAGTTGTTTTCAAAGAACTTTACCTCTAATTCCTTCCATGATAACTCCTCATGCTTCTCATATTTCTATAGGATGTCCCACTAATTCTTGGATGATCCTTAAAGTTTATAAGTAATAAGATCCACCCTCCTATTTGTGGGTTTATTAAGGTTCTTGAAGATTTTATGGAGAGAATATAACCAAATCACTACTTCATGGGGACCACTTTACCCAGTGAATGTTGGTATATTCTATATATACAACACTCTTATCATCTCATAAATAAAATGTGTAGTACGAACAGCCTCCCATTCCATGGATCATATTTCCCTTAGAATGATTCCACAATGTTGGTAATCTATCTTATTCTCTTAAACTATGGGAAGTTCCGGTTCATTTATGTTAGGATTAGGTTAATTAACACTCCATTGATTCAAAATTTAAATATAATGATGATTAATTTTCTCTATAAGGTTTAACACACACCATAGAACACAATCCACTTAACAAGTTTGACCTCAGCAGGTGAAACAAATAGAGAACCACTAGCTCAAGGTTCCTCGATTCTTGGTTTATCACGTTAACTTACATAACATAATAGTTTATTTTCATCATTTATATTAGTTATATCATGTAATTTTATTTTATAGTTCATATGAATAGTTATTTCACATGAAATAAATATGTCCCAATCATGAAGAATGCATGTTAACATATATCCCTATGTGCCTATATTGATGCATGCATACTCATATAATTCCATACTATCCCACGAGTGAAAATCACAATATACATAACATCACACAACAATTGAATCACCCAAGGTGAAGTAATATCAAAACTATAAAAATAAAATAACATGAACAATAATCCCATTCTCAAGTACTCGATTACCCCCCCCCCAACACACACACATGGGTTAGCTACTCCCATGTTCGATATCATTTCCATGTCCCAACACATACTAGAATAATTTAAACCATACAATAATTAAATAAATATAAAATAAACTTATTTTGATACAAATTCTTAATATCCCCAACTCTATATTCCCTCACATGACCGATTCTAGTTGGTTATGTAACCTCAGGTGCACCACCCCATATGACAGAGGCTACTGACTAGTAGCGAGGGTGTAAGGAATGTAGCGTGGAGACTATAACCTCTATATGTGAGTTTAAATAATATATGAAATAAAATTAGAGTAGCATAAATAATATAAAAAAACAAATAGACATCTCAAGCTAAAGAAGTAGTACAAAAAATCCAAACAAAATAGAATTATTTATTAACACACTAAATGTAACTATATGACATGATAAAATTCATAAAAATAAAATAATAAGTGAAAAGATAAAGACTCAAAAGTCCCTAGCCTCAATACCCATGTAAGTACTATCTCCAATCATCAACCCATCCAAAAAAATTATTAAACAACACAGTCACTTTCTCTTGTCCAAAACTACATCCATGTAATTTTTTTGGGTACCAAAAGTCAACCTAAACATGGTGTGAGTAAAAATCAGTAGTCAAAAACCCATGGTGTCTAAAAAATTCCATCTAAATATATAGTTCATTCAATATAGTAAAAAATATGGGTATTAATTTAATAAATTAACACATCTTATAAAATAACCCATTGAAACTCATGTTTTAAAGTGACACTTAGGGTTAGAAAAATGTACTTCACCACATTACCAAATATATCTGATCATATTGTGGATCCATTCCAACCATAGTCATAATACCACATAGGGTATAATCAATAAATCATCATAGGTGAACTGATAAATTCACGATAAGCATTACAACATTTCTAAGAACAATTACTCTGTATAGGTTTTTTAGTATCACCAAACACATTCCATTTATTTAGTAATTTCAGCATAACTGGGTGCGATCCCTTATATAACAATTTCAACATAATCGGATGAAATATCATTATATAACCATTTTAGCATAACTAGAATATATATCAAGTTAATAATTTATGCCAATATAACACACGATAACACATTAAGAATCTTAAATAAGTCATCAATATAATCAATTACCAACATTCACTTGTTATTCCATATTCGCCTTAAAATGTCTAAAAATTAATATTAAAATTCAAGTGCAGTATCACCTATCATATAACTAAAAGTTTGATCTTAATGACAATGGACTCTGTAGGATCCAATGGGAGGTTTAATCATCTAAAATTCATTAAAAACAAATAATCCAATAATTTAGGCCATAATCTTGGTGTGCCCGTTTGATCATAATTATTTTACATACTATAATTAATAAAATGTACTTTTAGGTAGTTGTTATAAACCATTTACCTCAGCAATGGAGAAGACATATGCAATCCCTCAATGTCTATGGTAAAGTCGAGCCCTTCTTACCTTCAAATTAAGAATACAAAAACATCAATTGAATTATGTATAATTCCATGATACAAAATAATTAGATTCCATATCATAGAGGAACCCCCAAATATTCTTCATAAAAGGGTTTATTTGAGATATGAGAAACACATAATCCTATAAGGAAGGTGCTGGAGGTATTAAAACATTGGGCATATATAATTGATGATATAAATGAAAATTCATTTCACAAATTCCATATTTTCGATATAGACTAAATAATTCCACGCTATAAATTAAAAACTGACTAAAAATTAATTTTATGTCATAAAATCCATTTTATGTCATAAAATCCATTTTATGTCATAAAATCCATTTTATGTGATAAATCTAAAATTTAGGTCTTGCCCAATGAATTTACATCTTGTTCATATTTTATGGGGTTATCCTAAATAATTTACATCATAAATTGGGAACTTACAATATAAATTCGTTTCTAGATAAAATCTAGTTCTCCTCCTACAACAACTTTACAAATCTTAATCATGCCAAACAAAGACTTGATTACCAAGGTTTAATCAAAAGATAAACGGACCCAAAAAGCATAAAGAGTGTCATACCTAAAAAAATATAGGATCTTACAAAACACACACTAAGGGGTAGTATAGGTTGAAGTTTCCAACATCCAATGGTGTAATGGTGTCTCATGGAACCTCTAGGTCAAGGTCTAGGTGAGTAATTTAAATAGTTACACATTTCAGAGGAAACACAAGGATGTTTGAGCCTTAATCACAATGGTAAACATTATAAAAATAAATATATTTTAGGAAAAAGTAATACATTTCCTAATTAGGACCCGTATAAGACTCATCATCCGGTATCAACTATGTATTTTGTCTAGAAAGAGAGAAATTGGGAAACCACACATGAAACATGAAAATAGGGTACAAATTTTAGACATGGTTAGAGGAATTTATATGGGAAAGAAAATATTATAAAGGAATATTATGAAGTGCTAGACCTACTGATGGTGTTCCATTGTGATTGATGATAAAGGAATCAGAGGCCATATAAGGGAGATCCACCAAGGAACTATAATAGGAAGAGTTAAAACTATAGTGGAGGTGATAAGAAAATGAAGGGGGAGAAAAATAATTTTAGTTTTAATGAAAAATACGGTAAATAGTCATTTTCAACACTTTTAATTGGTCACAATTTTTGGCAAAATGGTTTTCCCAAACATGTTACAATTATATATCCCTACTATCTAGTAGCACCATAACATGGATAGTTTAGGTGTATGGTTCAAAAAAAACCTACACATACCGTGTGAAGTGAACCTATAATAAATTATAGGGATTGTAACATTTTCATCCACCTTAAAATTATTAATACAATCATGATCATCCCTTTTCTAGACCACTTATTTGAGGTTCAAATTTATCCAAATCATACACTAACCATTCACCTCTTATAGGTTCTCCCAAAAACCTAAATCATCCCCCCAAAGCCTTCAAAATGAATCTCTAACCTCTAAATCATTCAATAATACTTCTATTAAGGTAAAATAAGATATTTGATAGATTTTTTTTTAAAAAATGTATCCAAACCTTACCAAATAAATGAGGTCTTATAACCTCCTCTCCACATGAAAACTCATCCCCATGTTTTACTTCTGAGGGTGGTAGAGCTACATCTAAGAACATGTCTAGCCATTGAGTGTGTGCATCAGACCTCTGTTCCCATGTATCCTCCTATATACATCCATGATACTATAGAACTGGAATCAGAGGAAGCATATTATGATAGTGAGTCTTTATGCTACCATCAATGATACAAATTGGATACTCCTTAAAAGAAGGATGATATTTTGACTCAATTTCCATAGGATAAAAAACATGAGATAATTCAAGGTGATAATGGAAGAGTTGAGAAACCTAGAGTACTTCATACATTTTTTGGTAGTACTGAGGAAAATATACCTAATATGCCACCAGATCGACCCTCTCTAAGATCTCGAAAGGATTGAAGTGTCTAAGTTCCATATAACCTTGTATTTGAATTTGTTAATGACATAAATTGGGTTAAAATAATAAAGAAGCCCAAATTACTTACCTAAAACTCTAGAGGACAGTGGTTCCGATTGGTATTTGAATTCTACTTAGGCTGAGTCATATTCATATCTATATTGATCAATTGTATCTACTTCAATGCCTCCAAAATGAGATGTGGTTCTAGTAGCACTATATTCCCTACCTCCAACTGGTAAAGAGGAAAACTACTTGGAATATCATATAGTTCCTCATTAGGGGATATCTAGATATTTATTTGGAAGTTATTATTATAGTAAAATTCAACAATAAGTGAGTTATTTTCCCAAGATACTCCGAAATCAGAGAGACATACATGATTTGTTTCCTCCAGTACCTGTATAGTATGCTTGGACTGAACGTTGGTTTGAGGGTGATATTTTGTACTCAAAAGTACCTTTGAACTAGTAGAGTTTTGTAATCCCTTATAGAAATGAGAAGTAAAATGAGAATCTATGTTTTATATAATGGTACATGGAACACCATGAAGTCATATGATGTCTCAGATATATAGCCTTCAAATATCATCCACTAATAAGGTCTCCCAAATAGGTAATAAGTGTACAACCTTCATCATCCTATCCAAGATCACCCATACAGTGTCATTTCCTCATGGTGACCTTAGTAACTCCATCACTAAATATATGTTGGAATATTCCCATTTACATTTTATTGGGTAGAAGCTATAAATAGAGAGTAAGACATTGGTTTTCTACTTTAAACTGTTGATAGGTGCAACACTATATAAAAAATCATATTATTCCACTTCTCATCATAGGCCACCAATACTAAGAGTGTTTATCATGATACATCTTTGCATGTCTGGGATGAACTACCCATTGAGAAGTAATATACTGTTATATTAGTTACTCTAAAAAATCTATAGAAACCAAGACACAATAATGGATATGCAGAATCTTCTACTCCATAATAGCCTTTCTAGGTTGTGTTTCCACAAATGAACCATTTTCCCTTAAAACTAATCCATAGATATCTGAAATTTGCATACTCTTCAATCGAAACATAATTGATGAATCCACTGATAAATCTATGATAATTGGATAACCATGAAACTCTTAAACATTGAGATTCATTTTAGAAAGAATATCCAAAAAAATTAATTCACTACTATATTCCTAAACATCTTGAGTTTGAGTCTTCCAAATCAAATCTTCAGTAACATCATTATTGTTCCCTTGAATGTAATCAAGATAAAAGTCAAGATTCTTATGATATTCAACAAATATCTTCCAATTAATGTTCATGTAGTTCTATGAGAATATGTATTTTAGGATCTTATGTTTGGTTTAAACCAAGAACTACTCCCCTATATTGTAATCAATACTGTATAGAATAAACAAAAAACTACTAACTTGAATTATGAATTTTGTAATTTTTATTGTGAGGTATCAACTAATGAGAATCATATTCCATGAGACATTACCATTACATAAAAACATATCCCAAACCCACTCCTAATACATCACAATAAACTATGTAGCCTCTTTCAGACTCAATAAAATATGGATGAGCACTAAAGTCATCCTTCCATTCGACCCTCGAAAGGCCTTCTCACAAGATACATTCCATGCGAACATTACACTATTATTGGTCAAGTTTTAGAGTGGTACTGTAAGTAATGAAATGTTTTGGATGAATTGTCAATAGTAACCTTCTACTGCTAAGAATAATTGAATATTAAAAACATTTTTAGCCTATTATCAATAAATATTAGACATTATCTTCTCTGGGTCCATAGAAATCTCTTTTTATGATATAATTTTTCCTTGGAAGTGAACCTTATCAATCCAAATGTTACACTTAGTTATCTGGGAATATATCCATTAATCTCTTATTGTTCTTATTATGATGTCATGTTGTTTTCAAGATTTAGTATAGTATTAGAATACACTAAGATATCATCCAAAAAACAATAAAAAAGTATTCAAGGTATAGGTAAAAAAAATCAAATTCATTAAGTCCATAAATACAATAGGTACATTAATTTCACCAAACTGCATGACTAGATATTTGTATAAGCTATATGTTCTTAAGAATTACATACATGGTATATCCTTGCGTATAATACTCAGATGATTATAGCTTGATCTCAAATAAAGCTTCGAGAAGACTCTGTCTCCGCAGATCTGGTTGAAGAGATCATCTATACAAGGAATTGGGTATCCGTTCTTAACTGTAAGTTGGTTCGAGTGCTGATAATGCACAAATAACATGAGGGTAATATCCTACTTCTTTCATAAAATTATTGGATAACCCTAAAGAGAATTAATGGGTCATATAAACCCATTGATGTCTATGTCCTCTAATTACCTCTTGTATTATCAAAGTTCAAGAGAACAAGCCTAATGGTGGACTATACCTATATATTAGGAGGTAGACCAAAAAATTCATCAGGAAAGAAATATTAGAAATGGTACACCATTTGAGGAAATATAGTATCTCATACATTTCATCCATCAATAAATAGTCTATCAATCGGAGCTAACACTCCACCCATCCCATGATGCTCATTTGTATCTCACGTTTCATGGACATTACATTCTTCCTTATGAATGTAGATACTACCCTTGGGTGATGATAAAGACACCCTTTGACGATAATAATAAATATATTCTTGAAAAGGTACTAAATAGTCCATCTTAAGAATTATGTCAAATCCTATCATCTCAATGACAAAATGGTTCGATCATAATTGATGGAGACTTATCTCAAGAGGAAACTCCTTGAATAGACAAACACTCACTAACTAGGTTCTTAATTGAATTCTAAGAGACAACACCCATAGAAGTATTCAATCTCAATATCCATCCATTCCAATAAAGATAAGTATATTAATGAGTGTGAATCGCCCTATTCTGAAAATGTAGGTACTAAATTTGAGGCTACTAAGAACTTACCTTATACTATAGATGCCCTAAAACACTACTCCTCATGTAAATGATGCACTGTATATGACTAGCTAGATCCATAGCCCTAATCTATAAACTGACCACCCAAAAACAATTTCTCTCTTATGGAACTACATAATTAATATATGTATTTCTCAACATAAACCACTTCCTTGACATGACTAATCATTAGTAATCCAATTTATTTATTAGAGTGGAGACAACAATCCTATTCTAGAACTCAAAGTTGGTGTAGATCATCCAACATTGGGAATCAGAGGAATGGTCCTATAGAACCTCTATAGATGAACCATTCTTCTGTAGGTTTGAAATAGTACAATATCTCTACAAAAATGTGGCTTTATGTTACCATTCCTTCCAAAATGATGGAATACCACATAACCACTAGGGAATACACTCTGATTTCTACTGCCCTCATGAGAAGTCTCAAGGTGATTCTTCCTACCACTGAGAAAACAACATTCCTACCTAAGTGATAAACATCCATGATATATAAAATCTTCTCCTCTCATATTTATCTCAAAGATAAGGGAATTATTCACCATCTCAGAGAAGATATTCACCCAGAAGATGTTCACCTAAAATCAGGTAGTATACTTGGTCCAACAACAAAATGCTTCACTGTCAACTATTCATCACTAGCCAGAGTTGGTGAAAATCATTGGAGATGAGTGAAATGAGTTGAGTAATCCATGAAATACCTAGTAATATACTCTATATGAATGAGATACCAAGATTGATCAGATCTCAATGTTCATATGGAAAAGTAGAAGTATAATGTAGTCTGGAAATCCCTCCAAGCTATTCCTTGATACAGATATTCCTAAGTAAGAACGTCCCACCATTAGATAGAATATCTACAAATAATATATACTAAAATATTCAAACTCCTTTCTTTAGACATCTATAAATGTTCAATGATCAGAATCATAGACTCCAACAATGACTCTATAGTCCAAATACTTCCTTCTACCCATAAAGTTTATGGCTTCTTATTATGGAATTCCTTTTTCAACTTTGACATGGTCAACATAGGTTAGGGATCTCCCTCCATGGAATGCACTAAATATCGGATACCCAATTTAAGATAAGCATAAATTCCCATTATAAGAATAACATGTGGTACTATGGGAGGTACGTCAAGTGGAATACCTGTGGTTTAGGTTCTACCACCTCACAAGCATGGTCATCGTCACTTTCCTAGAATTCGACACGAAGCTGTTGTAGAGGAATATATCTAAAATTACAAGCACAAAACATAAAATAAGATTTGAAAAATAGGACATTGTAGATAGAATAACAAGATAGGTATAAATACTCCCTACCCAGAACACTTTTGTCATGACCCGTCCTCGGGGCCCGTTCCGTGACCACACTAATCCCACCTTCCATAGGCTAGGTGATCGTGACTAGCACCAAAGGTGTAATATCTATAAAAATGAAAGGCATTGCTTTTTAACCTATAACACACACACACCAACTGAACACAAGAAGCATAGTACGCCACTGAAATTAAACAATAAGTAAAACTGTATACAAAACTAAGTGCTGAAAGTAAAGGGGCTAGAAATACAAGCCCAACAGTATAATACAACAACTGTAAAGCTAGTACAACTGCATAAAGGTAAACAACAACTACCAAGTCGTCCTTCGGGAATCCCACCTGAAGAGTGGGTACAGATGGTCTCCTCAGCACCCCAGGTCTGTCCGTTCACTCCGAGTACATCTCACCAAGTGGTTCACCTCAAGGAACTGTCTAGCTCTACAACTCTCTACCTCAATCAGTGCTGTCCGTCGTCTGCATCCAACCCAACGATGTTCGGGCATAGCCCGTGTAGGGGTGAGTATAATGATACTCAGTATGGGACCCCGAGACCCCCAAAGGTCTCCCAGAATCCACAAAGTATAAACCAAAATAGTATGATACAATCACGAAGTATCAATGAACCCTACTTAGGTATATTCCCATAAATATACCTAAGTTACCAGTCACAGCCCGACTCCAACTCTCGAGCCCAATCACAACCCAATCCAAACAGGAAGTAATGTCAATCACATAGATGATAATGATTTAATGTTAGGACTCAGCTCACAAAGGTATAAATCTTTCGTATAAAGATAGAGATGATCAGATGTAGTCACTGATTCATCTATGCTGTCGGACCCACATAGGATACAAGACCAGCTAAGATGTCGGACCCACACAGGATATAGGACCAGCTACTCTGTCGGACCCACACAGGTTACAAGAACAGAAGTCAGAACTGTCAAAACCGTATAGGATTTCGATACTATATTCATCTTTGTCGAACCCACGTAGGATTCAGGTATATTAGTCATCGCTGTCGAACCCACGTAGGATTCGGTACAGTAGTCGTCGCAGCCAGCTCTAGGGTTACTGCACACAACACACTCGATTCTAGGAGGGTCCGCACCTCAATAAATGTATTGATATATCAAAGAAGTCTTTATTTTTTTTCATCCCGTAGTTCTGTCTCATCATAAGGAACCTAACGCGACAGACGACGCATCAATCGGACGCCCGATCTGATAGTTATTAGCTTTTCTGTTCCAGGGGTCCGGTTGGATTTACACTCGTTCCAAACCCAGACGTTTTCCAAAGTTTTCAAAAACTCACATAGATTATTGAAAAAGGACCGCCTCGTTGTGAGGGTCCTAGTTCTACAGATGGCGCATCGATCAGACGTGTGGTCTAAGAGATATTCACGTTTAAGTGAGGACGGGTCCGACCCGTCAAGCCCAGTGGGCTGGCGGGTCGGCCCGGCCCGGTGGAGCACGAGCCACCCGCGGACTCGGCCCATGCTGCGGGCTGGTTCAGTTTTCCTAGAGAGCCAAGTGGTGTTTCCCCTGATCTGCCCAGATGACCATAGCCAACTGAACCTGTCCAGTGCGAGCAGCCCTCATAGCGGGCTGTGGTTCTCCCGATGCAGTGCCATGTGGCACCGAGGTCTTCCAGCTCAGCCAGCCGGCTTTCCCAGCAGAGCGGCGCACACAGCGGTCCACAGTTTTCTCCACGTGGTGCCTATGTGTGCCGCGGTCCTTCATCTCGGCCGTCAGGCGGCCGACCGATTCATCCAGCCGAGTAGCCCGCGGTTACGGGCCGCGGTCTCCTTCTACGCAATGCCTATGGGTGCCACAGTCTTCCAGCAGGCCGACCGGATTTCTTGGCCGGTCATCCCGTGGACTGGATCCACGGCGGCCGGTTTAGCCGGCCGCCTACGCACCTCAAGCATGGCACAGAGACGCCACGGTCCTGCTGCTCTCTACACGGCGCGATGGAATTGTGCCACCTCCACCATTTTGGTTCTTCTCTAGCACGGTGCGACGACACCACACCCATTCAGCTCCGCCTATAATGTCAACCAAATGATATTCTACAGGGTCATCGGGCCATGTTTGTTCGGACCATGCCCTCCACGTTAGGTGATAGCAATTTTCAACCATCAAATCAATATAAAAATCTAAGATTCGTGGATATAATTTTATTCATTTAAAAATTAAACAAATCCCCCTACCTCGATTCAAGAACGTCATCAAAGTCACCGAAGACGGTGTCGTGGAAGATGGACGTCATTCCATCAATGTCGGGGTAAAGTCATTGTCATTGGCGTTGTCCTTTGTAGGTGGCATCTTCTCCCTTGTCGTGGAGGAAGGCGAAAGAAGACGGGTGTTCCTCACGGACGTCGCCTCAATTTCTTTCCATATTGGAAGAAGTGGAGGAGATTTTCTTCATGTTCTTCATGGGAAGAAGGATCACCCTCTTCTCCTTAGCTCTCCACAAAGTTAAGCCAAAAATAATAAAGATTATTCTCTATTATTTTTATGGCACAACAACTCAAGAGTTTTCTCCCATTAAATGTGACAAGACATTAGATTAAATGTGGTGGGATGGATTCAAAAATATTTGAATTAAAATTGAATTAATTCTCTTTATTAATGGCGGGGTGTTGGCATGAATTAAACCATGTAATTCTAAGAGTTTAAGGGGTGTTCAAGGGAGTTTAAAGGGGAGGTGAAGAGTTTGAACTCATGTGGGCCCCACCACATAATATCCTCCCATGGGTGGTTATGTGGGGGTGGGCCCCACCACCAACCTTTCTTTGGAGATTATAACTACCATCCAAATAAAATTATGCTATACATAATTTTATTTAAATTTTACTTAGAAACCCCCAAAAAATAACTACCACTTCCATTTATACGTAACTATGGTAAAGGTCTCCTAAAGCGAATAACGGTGCCGTGAGTTCATCAGTGTCCTCAGATTTCAATTCTGAGCACCGGTTCAAAAGATAGAAAAACCCGCACGTACGTTTACTGAACGTACTCGAAAAAAAACATCAAAAATTGATTCCGGGCACACGGGGCCTCGGAGTCAAGCGCCGTTAGAAACTATGGACTCGTAAAATTCCCATGTATTTAAGAATAAAAATTTCACTGGTTTTCCAGGTCTTTACATTCTCCTTACCTCAGGGATTTACATTCCCGTAAGTTACAACACACACTAAGGGATCAAATGGGGGTACTGAGCATGCATCTGAGCCTCTCGCTCCATTGTGCTCTCCTGAAGATTCACGTGCTGCCAGCGATTGCACACCAGAGGAATCGACCATCCACATAGGACCCGCTCCTGTGGATCCTCTATCTCCACTAGATCCTCTTTGAATGTATCCCCGTCATCGATGTCTAGCTCCCCATGGTCGATGATGTTTGATAGGTTGTGCACATATCTCCTCAGCTGAGATACATCAAAGACGTCGTGCACCCGATGCAACTGAGGTGGAAGGGCCAGGCGGTAAGCCACCTCGACTACTCTAATGAGGACTTCGAATGATCCAATGAATCGCAGAGATAACTTGCCACCTCATCCAAATATTCTTATACCTCATCGAGGTGAGAACCGTAAGAAGACGTGGTCGCCATCCTCGAACTCCAATGGTCTCCGTCTCCTATCAGCATAAGACTTATGTCTACTCTGTGTAGTTTTCATCCGATCCGGGATGATCTGCACCTTCTCCATCATAGCCTGAACCATCTCTGATCCTACAAGTACTGACTCCCCTAGGTCAGTCTAGAACAGAGGCGATCTACAAGGTCTGTAGTACAGTGCCTCGTAAGGTGCCATCCCAATGGTGGAGTGGTAGCTGTTGTTGTACTCAAACTCCACCAAGTGTAAGTGATCCTCCCAGCTGCAACCAAAGTCAAGGACACAAGAATAGAGCATTTCCTCAAGTGTCTGGATGGTCCACTTGGTCTGGCCTTCCGTCTGAGGATGGAAGGTGGTGCTCAAGCGAATCTGCATCCCAAAATCCTCCTGAAACCCCTTCCAAAGCTAGGAAGTAAATTGTGCATCACATTTAGAGACAATAGAATAAGGTACTCCATTTAAATGCACAATCCTCTACACATAGAGGCAACCCAATATCTCTACCGAACCCTGCTCTCTTATCAGTAGGAAATGGGATGACTTGGTGAGTCGGTCAATGATCACCCAGATAGAGTCATTTCGTCTTGATATACGTGGAATTCCCGTCACGAAATCCATGGATATACCATCCCACTTCCACTCTGGGACCTCTAAGGGCTATACCAAGCCTTCTATTACCTGGTGCTCCGCCTTTACTTGCTGACAAGTGAGGAATCGCGAGACAAACTCTGATACCGCCTTCTTCATACCCGACCACCAGTGTTGTCGTCTGAGGTCCTATACATCTTCGCCACTCATGGATGTAATGCTAGAGGGGGTGTGTGGAACTCCCTCAACACCTCCTCCTATAGTGAAACTAGTACCATGGTACATTCTCTGAAGAGGATGACATTCTCCACATCTTCAGAATACCCATCAGGTGCCTGCCCGGAGGATATCTGATCACATCGCGTCCCACAGTCAACATCCCCACATTGTGCCTCTATGACTCGCTGAAGAAGTGGAGGAGTGACTGTGAGAGACTGAAGAAAGGCTACTCCATATCTATCCATAAAGGGTATCTGCAACGCGACCAGCTGCTCTGTCGCCTCTCCTAGCAGCTGAATGCATGATCTCCTACTAAGAGCATATGTTATAACGTTACCCTTACTAGGAGTATAAACTATCTCGAAGTCATAGTCCTGATGGACTCAAGACATCATTTATATCTTAGGTTTAGATCCTTCTACGAGAAGATGTACCTGAGACTCTGGTGGTCAGAGTGGACTATAAAATTCCCCCCCATCAGATATTGTGGCCACATCTTCAAGGCGAAGACCAATACTGCTAACTCCAGGTCATTGGTATTGTAGTTCTACTCATGCTATCTCAACTGTCATGAACCATACGTGATCACTGCTCGATCCTACATCAGGACACACCTGAGTCAGGTACCTGATGCATCATAGTAAACTACATACCCTACGCCCTCCTCTTGTAACCTCAAGATGGGCGCACTGCTCAACCTCTGCCTGAGCTCCTGAAAGCTCTACTGGAATCTCTCTTACCACATGAAGGGTTTTCCATTCTTCTTCAATGCTAAAAGCAGTGCTAAAACTATGGAGACGTCTGGAACAAATCTTTGATAGTACCCAACCAGTCCCGGGAAACTCCGCACCTCCGTCACAATCCTGGGTGTCTTCTAAGAAAGTACTTCCTTGGTCTTCACTGGATCCACTGCAACTTCAGAATCCGAGATTACATGTCCCAAGAAGTGAACCTCTCGAATCCCGAACTGGCACTTCGAGAGTTTACCATAAAGCTAGTTCTCTTAGAGTGTATCCAGTGCCACCCACAAATGGTATGCGTGCTCCTCCTCAGTAGTTGAGTAAATCAGTATGTCATTGATGAAGACTACAAAAAATAGATCGAGGTATAGCTGAAAGATCCTGTTCATGATACTCATGAACACTGCTGGTGTGTTGGTTATGCCAAAGGGCATAACCAGGAACTCATAGTGGCCATACCGACACCTGAAGGTCGTTCTCTGCACATCCCCGTCTCAAACTCTGAGCTGGTGATATCCTGACCTCAGGTCTATCTTTGAGAACCATTATGCTCCCTTGAGCTGATCAAAGAGGTCATAAATCCTTGGGAGTGGGTAGTTTTTCTTCACGGTCACCTGATTCAGGCGACGGTATTCGACACACAGTCGTAAGCTCCCATATGCCTTCTTGGCGAACAAAATTGGAGATGCCTAGGGTGAAACACTAGGTCAGATAAATCCCTTCCCCTGCAAGTCCTCCAACTATACCTGCAGCTCACGAATCTTGGCGGGAGCCATCCGATATGTTGGAGTAGATATCGGTGCTTTCCCAGGGTACATGTCAATGTAGAAGTATACATATATGCGTGGAGGTAGTCCTAGAATGTCGTCATGGAAAATATCTGCGTACTGATCCACCACCACAGGAAAACTTAGACTCCGCACATCAACCACTATGAGGATGAGACTAGCCAACTGATGTGTGATCGGCTACCCCGTCCTCTTCGTAAGTCCATCCCATGCTGCAAAGGCTCCCCTCTCGCGGGTGAAGGTGAACCTGGTCCCATCCGTGTGGATACACCGCACTTTTCACCTAATACAGTTAATCTGAGCATGAACTGTGGATAACCAGTCCATACCCAAGATGACATCATAAGGCCCCAAAGCCACTACAAGAAGATCCCAGCCGAAGCTCTCGCCTCCTAGAGTAAGATCACACTACCAGAACCAGTGATTAATCGTCGAGTCTTCTCCCGTAGGAGTCTCTAGCCATAAGGATCGAGCCAACAGCTCCATCGGTATCTCTGAGCTTTGAACGAGGGTAGTGGAAATAAAATAATGACTCACACCTGTGTCTATATGTACAGCAGCAAGGGGAGAGTAGACACATATAGTACCTTGAATCATCTCAGGTGCGCCATGGTCGTAGGCCTCAACTGCCTGGAGCTGAGCCTGCCTCTATCCGCTAGCTCCCTGTGGTTGGGGTGAACCTCCTGGTGGTGGTGGTGGTGGTGGTAGAGCCTAAAAACGTCATCCACCACCCGCTGATCGGCCAGCTCCTCTACCTTGTCCTCTTGCTCCCTACGGACCACCATGGTCGAACATATGCCTCTGCCTGGGAGGTCCCTCTACTATTTTCATCTCATCTGCATGGCAGTTCGGGCAGTCTCGAGCCATGTGGCTATGCCCGCCGCATGCATAGCACTGCCTGATCCTCGTATAGTTGGATCTATATCGTGTGCCCCGCACAAACAAACCCATATAATAGGGTCTCCCACCTGGTGGCCTGGTCCGTATGGACCTCTACATCATCTATCTACTTCCATCTATAGAAGACTCCTCTGCGTGTCGACCTGTAGTGGGTCTCACTGCTGGTGACTTCTCAGCGATAAAACTCTCTCCTAGAAGGGCTTGTTCTAGCACCCCCTCCTACGTCGGAATGCTAAGGGGAATCATCAAGGACCTGATCTCTTTCATGAGTCCCTAATCAATAGTCCGGTCCCTGAGGAACGGGTCTCGTACAATATTCGTGGAGTAGCACGAGAGGTCGGTGAACCTCGCTGAGTACTGAGCTACTGTCATGATTCCCTACTACAGATGAAGTAACTCCTGAATCCACATCGCTCGAAGGGTAGATGGGACAAAATCTGAGAGAAAGAGACTCTCAAAGTCTTTCCAGAGTAATGATGCCTCGTCATGCACCTGGAACATCAGGCTCCACCATATGCCTGCTGATGCAAGTAGGAGACTCGCGGCAAGAATCACCATGAGGTCGGATGGTGTCCTTACAATTCTAAAAACTCTCACAAAAGCCTCCATCCAATCCTCAGCTTCCTGTGGGTCCGTCTCTCCCCATAACCTGGGGATCCTCTGGAACTGGAACTCGTGCAATGCACTCAGGCGGCATGCACTCTCTGCTTCTAGAGCTGGTGGTATCGGTGGCCCAGCGGGTAGTGGTACCACTGGTACCTACGCTGTGATGGGGCCCTGCACCGAGGCCTCGTCACTCGGTGGGCTACCATCTCGTACGTAACTCGGAACCCTAGCTGGCTGCCTTTGTGGGGCCATCATGAAAAGATACTGGTGCACCACGGTTAAAATAGTATACCTGGTGAGCTGACAGAAAGTAATCATGAAGAAAAATTTTCAAAGGAAACACAGACACATTCAGTGTTTTCGTGCACTAGGTCGAAGATCAGAAGTCAGAGTCCTAGTGTATGGATAAGTCAGCCGCCACACCAACAACGATTTCCCTAAACTAATAACCACACCCAAAACACCTAAAACTATTGCGGTTAAAAGAATCAAAGTCCAAGTTCTACGGTAGAACAGAATCCTCTGATACCAATTTTTCACGACCCGTCCTCAGGGCCCGTGTCATGACTACCCCAAGCCTGCCTTCCAAAGGCCAAGGGCAGGCGACTAGCACCAAAGGTGTAATCCCTATAAAAAGGGAAGGAATTGACTTTTAAAATATAACAGACACAGAACCTGAACACAAGCAGAAGAGTACGCAACTGAAAGTAAACACTAATTAAAACTATATACAAATGTAAGTGCTGAAAGAAAAGGGGATGGAAATACAAGACCAATAGCATAGTAAAACAAATGTAAAGATAGTACAACTATAGAAAGGTAAACAACAACAACTGAGTCATCCTCTAGGAATCCCACCTGAAGGGTGGGTACAGATGGCCTCCTCAGCGCCCCAAGTCCATCCGTCCTCTCTGAGTACGTATCACCATGTGGTCCACCTCTGGGTACTGTCCACCTCTACCACTCTCTTCCTCGATTAGTGTTGTACATCGTCTGCATCCAACACAATGATGTGTGGTCATAGCCCATGTAGGGGTGAGTATAACGATACATAGTAGGGGACCCCGAGATCCCTGATGGTATCCCAGAATCCACAATGGATAAGCCATATTATAAAGATACAATCATTAAGTATCAAACAACCCTACTTAGGTATTTGCCTATACATATACCTAAGTTATCAGTCACATCCCGACTTAAACTCTCGAGCCCAATCACAACCCAGTCCACACAGGAATTGAATTCAATCACAAAAATGATAATTATTGAAAGATAAGAATCAGATCACACATGTATACATCATTCGTATAGAGATAGAGATGATCATATGTAGTCATTGATTCATCTAAGCTGTCGGACCCACACAGGATACAGGACCAACTACTCTGTCGGAACGACACAGGATAAAAGAACAGATGTCAGAACTGTCGAATCCATGTAGGATTCCGGTACAGTAGTCATCGCTGTCAAACCCCCATAGGATTCCAGTACAGTAGTCATCATTGACAAACCCATGTAGGATTCCGGTATAGTAGTCGTCGTAGCCAACTCTAGGGTTCCTGCAAACAGCACGCTCGATTCCAGAGGGTCTGCTTCTTGATTCAGGTATCGATACATCAACTAAGTCTTGATTTCACATATTCTGTAGTTATGTATCATCATAAGGGACCCAAAATGACTGACGACATGTCAATCAGATGCCAGATATGACAGTTATTAGTTTTTCTGTTCCAGGGGTCCTATTAGATTTACACTTGTTCTAAACCTGTCCATTTTCCAATATTTTCCAAAACTCACTTAGAGTATCGCAAAAGGACCAAGTCATTGCGAGGGTCCTAGTGCCATAGATGATGCGTCGATCGGACGCGCGGTCTAGGAGATATTCACGTTTAAGAGAAGACTGGTCCAGCCCGTCAAGCCTAGTGGGATGGCGGGTCGGCCCGACCCAGTTTGGCAGGTCCGACATGGCTGGGGGTGGGCCTGGCCCGGTGGAGCACGGTCCACCTGCAGACTCGGCCCGATGAGTTCGACCTGGTTTGGGGGTCGGCCCGACCTGATGCGGTGTGGCCCACCCGCGGACTCGGCCTGCGCTTCGGGCCGGTTCGGTTCGCCCGACGATGCCAAGCGGCCATGCCCCTCCTCTGCCCGACCAGCCATAGCCAACCAGTTCTGTCTCGTGCGATCGGCTCACACAGTAGGCCGCGGTTCTTCACATGGGGCGCCAAGCGGTGCCGCGGTCTTCCAACCCAGCCGGAAGGCGGCTCACCAGTTCGCCCAGCAGAGCGGCCTGCACAGCGGGCCATAGTCTTCTCCGTACGGCACCTACGGGCATCGTGGTCCTTCATTATAACATGCAGAAGGCTGGTCAGTTCATCCAGCTGAGTGGCCCGTAGTTTTAGGCTATGGTCTCCCTCCACGTGGTGCCTACGGGTGCCGTGATCTTCCAGCAAGCCAACCAGATTGGTCAGCCGGTCGTCCCACTGACCAGCTCCACGACAGCCGATTTAGCCGGCTGCCTCAGCACCTCTACTATGGCATGACGTCACTGCGGTCCTACTTCTCTCTACATGGTGCGATGACACTGCGCCACCTCCACAGTCATAGTTCTTCTCCAGCGCGGTGCGACGACACCACGCCCTTTCAGCTCCACCTCCGATGTCAGCCAAACGAGATACAACAGAGGGTCGTCGAGCTGCGTTTGTTTGGTCCGCGCCCTCCGCATTAGGTGATATCAATTTTCCACCATCAAACCAAAGTAAACATCAAAGAATCGAGGATATAATTTTATTCATTTGAAAATTAAAAAAATCCCCCTACCTTGATTCATGAACTTTGTCGAAGTCGTAGAAGACGATGTCGCTGAAGATGGACATCATTCTGTCAACGTCAGGGGAAATTCATTGTCGTTGGCGGCGTCCTTTGTGGGTGGCATCTTCTCCCTTGTCACAGAAGAAGAGGAAGGAAGACAGGCATTCCTCGTGGGCATCGCCTCACTTTCTTGCCCCGGTTGAAGAAGTGGAGGAGATGTTCTTCATGTTCTTTGTGGGATGAAGGCTCTCCCTCTTCTCCTTATCTCTCTACAAAGTTAGGCTAAAATAATAGATACTATTATCTATTATTTTTATGGAACAACAACTCATGATTTGTCTCCCATTAAATTTCACAACACATTAGACTGAATATGGAGAGATTGATTCAAAAAGATTTGAATTAAAATTGAATTAATTCTCTTCATTAATGGTGGGGTGTTGGAAAGAATTAAACCATGGAATTCCAAGAGTTTAAGGGGGTTCAAGGGAGTTTAAAGGGGAGGTGAAGAGTTTGAAATCGTGTGGGCCCCACCACATAATATCCTCCCATGGGAGGTTATGTGGGGTTGGGCTCCACCACCAACCTCCCTTTGGAGGTTTTACCTACCATACAAATAAAATTATTCTACACAAAATTTTATTTATATTTTACTTAGAAACCCCCAAAAAATAACTACTACTTCCAGTAAAACACAACTGTGGTAAAGGTCTCCTTAAGCGAATACTGGAGCTGTGAGTTCATCAGTTTCCTCAGATTTCAATTCCAAGCACCAGTTCAAAAGATAGAAAAACCCGCACGTACGTTTACTGAATGTACCCGAATAAAACTTCAGAAATCAATTCCAGGCACACCGGGCCTTAGAGTCAAGCACCGTTAGAAACTGTAGACTCGTAAAATTCCCATGTATTTAAGAAAAAATGTCCACGAGATTTCCGGGTCTTTACAACTTTAACCCAACTACCCATTATAATGTCATGTCAGAAGTTTATACTCATTTTTTATTCATAAGGGTTTAGTTATATGGGGTTTGAATTTCATATTATATAGAAAAATTCGCTTTAAGATTCAATTTCCACCCCCATTTAACAATAACCAAGTTTTAATTTAATAATTCATCATGTAATGGTATTGTTATATAAGTTTCTATTTCCATGTTTTACATACATTATCCTTATATGTTTTCATTGGAACCCCATTCAACTATATCTTGGTGTTTAACATTAGGTATTAGAACATAACAAGTCTATATACTATGGTTCAATCATGTGGATTTACATCCCCAATTTATAAATTCGCAACAAAATAAATTTCAATTGGAGATGCATTTATCTTCATCCATCTAAAAGTATTATCGTATGTTACCAAGGTTTCATTTCTTTTCCATGTTAAAAATAGTTAAGTAAGGTTACATCATCAAGTTTAGTGGGAAAATGATTAGTTTTCTGTAGACAATTTAAGTAACCATTCATTTTTCCTATTTCCTATAAGAAATGTTTGAAATTAAAGGCATATAAATTAATTCAAACACAATAGGTGATAGGAAATACATGAAATGGAAATTCATGACATGACATATGTATGACATATAAATCCCTATGTTCCTATTATGATGCATGAGATAATGAACCCTCATCATACCACCCCAAGGGTGAAAATAAATAAGACCTAAAATTATAAAGAATGTGAATCACCCAATAGTGAAAATAGATTAATTTTAATAACCAATTTCTAGAATAAAAACTCTAATCCCATTAAATAAGGTATTACCCCCGCACTTGGGTCAGCTACACCCAAGATCAACATATTACCAAGTTACAAAACTTTACAGTCTCCTATTTACCAACCCATAATATCAAGATAAAGAAAAATAAATTCTATTAATACTTTTTGATATCCCAATCATGGTTCATAAATACATGACCAATTCGTTTATCCATAAGGCCTCAAGTGTTCCACCCCATACACTAGAGGCTCTTGGCTAGTAGTGAGAGTGCATAGTGGTATGGTGGGGATAATACAACCTCTCTATCAAAGATAAACATATTTTTAAGAAAAAACGATACCAACCCTAAAAGAAAAAAAGATACCAAAATACTATCTCCATGAGAATCATGAGCAATATCTTAGTTTTCTACTCCCAACCCTAAAATAGATAAAGTGTCCAAAGATGGGTTCTTCATTTTATCCTTAACTACATCTATGAATTTTTCCCGAGTACCAAATGAAAACCGAAATAGGATGTGAGTATAACTTAGTAGGACAACACCAATTTTTTCTAATGAAAATATATTATATGAATATAAGATGTCACATTGTATATTTATAATAAATAAAGTTGTAAAAATAAAGAGAAACCATGTCGGGCCCAAGTTCCTCATGGGATACTCATCCAACCTTACCTACTTCGGCCTAAGATGGATTTATTTGAGCATATGAAAATTTTATTAGGCTTAGTACCCACTGAACATTTCCATGGTTTCAACATATAGGAACTAAAATGGAATCCACTAAATACCCATGGCATCCATGACTTTTGGAAGTTGATCCCACTCATAGTGATCAACCATGATATTGGGTTGTTTGGGTTTGAGTGTAATCCAAGGGTATTCTATTCCACTCCTTAGAATTTATAACCAAGCCCTAGGAGTAAGTACAAGGTAATCATGGGATATAATATATTTGAATCCAATGATATGGTCCATGTAATTCTTTGTTTGGGGAAATCAAGCTGAATCATAGGTGCTCATCCCAAACATTCTAATTTTATAGTGTTTGTAGGTGAATCGTCAGTGTTAGGTTGAAAAATTAATGAATCTATGAAATTGACCAAATCTATGTTTCATGTAAAAATTTTCATTCACATCAATGAATTAGGTGGTTTCTTATAAGTTCACCCAAGGAAATCCAATTCGAGAATCCATAGCTTTTTCCAGTCAAGCCCCACTTATAGAAGTGTGATCATGGTTTATATCTGTTTACCAGCATAAATTACCATTTTATAATGGGATAAACTAAAGTATCCATACAATTTTACAATTCAATTAATTAAATTTTTAATTACTTTTATATGTGACATACTAAACAAATCTAAGGGTTTTTTGGTTAAAAAAAATAATGGTTTCAAGGTAAATCAATCAAACACACCATCAAGTGTGGTGTATGATAAAGTCTTCAACCTCTAATGGTGTTAAGGGGTCCCATACAACATATAGGTCAAGGTCTAGGTAACTAAATAAAATATTTTCACAGTATTGGGGAAATAAGTTGAAGGTATATCATGTTTAACAATGAATGAAGATATAAAAATAAATAATTTTTAGGGAAAAGTAATAGACCGCCTACCTAGGCTCCATAGAATACTCTTCATCTGGAATCTGCCATAGATTTGGGCTAGAGAGTGTAAAATTGGGAAACTAGAAAAAAATCCAAAAAAATCAGGTATAAAAATTAAACATGGAAGAAAATATTTGGATGGAAAACATTGATAAAGGAATCTTAAAAAGTGTTAACCTTATCGAGGGTATTCCAGCATTACTGACGATGAAGGAATCATAGGTCTGATGAGGGAGATCCACCAAGGAGGTCCAAGAGGAAGAGGAAGAGCTATGGTGAAGGTGTTTTGTAAATGAGTTAGTATGAAAGATAATTTTAGTTATAAAGGAAAAGAGGGGAATATACTCATTTCCGACACTAATAATATGGTAGATAGTTTGGTTACATGGTTTCCCAAACCGCATGAGAACTATACATCCTTATTTTCTAGGAGAACCACACCTCACATAATTTGGCCCCAGGGTTTGACAAACCATACCCAAACCATGGGATGTGAAACTGAAATAAATTATATATCTTTCATGGTTTTATGGAATCATTACCATAATCAATAAAACCATGATCCTTTTATTTATAGGTTGTATGGTTGAGGTGAGAAGTTATCCCAACCGTGTGCTAACTGTGTGCCTCATACAGCTTCTCCAAAAACCATAACTCTGGGCCCCATACCCTTTTGAAATCTCTTTGAACCTTTATTACTCACAAGATAACATATATTATGCTAAAATAAGAGGTTTTATAGAATTTAAAATAGGTTTCCATACCTTACAGAGGAACTATATGCTTACAATATTGATGGATGAAAGGCCAATGAGACTTATTAGGTATAGGAAGTGTTATAGTGAGGAGATTCTATTACCCTAGGTCCAAATGGGTTAATAAATTATAGTGTAATTTGATTTATTAATTTTAGTGGATGGTTTATTTTGAGAAATGGGATTCAAATCGATAATTTTAGAATTATAGAATCTTATTGAGATGTTTTTTTGTCATGGTTTAAACATTGGTAGAGGGGTTCGGTTTTTGAGTGGAAGTTAGAGAAGGGGAATCTAGTTGGTATTCTATAAAAATGTAATGGAAAACCATTCACTATAGAAAAATGTTCTCACTCCATGAATTCATGATGGGGTAGAGGGAAAACCCATTACACTAGGTGGTCCATGATGTGGACATTATGTTTACATCCTGAATTTTTTCTGGGTTTTTTAATCAGGAAAAACCCGAACATTTCCTAATTTTTCCACCATGAATTTAAATTTGTAGAGGCATTTGGGAAAATATTTTTTTATCATATAATCCCCCATTTAACCTCTATTTAGTCCCACTTTATGTGGGTGTGGTTTTGGCTGCATTCCAATGGTGATTCTAGTTAATGTTTCCCACACTTGTCTCGGTTCTTGGGTTTTTCCACAATAGCTAATCTATTGCTTGATTTGGATTGGGTTTTAGTTCTAATTCTACCATAGTATAGTATAATTGGAATATTTTCATAGAGATTTTGTGTGTGAAACATATTGAGAATCTTGAGATGATATCTAAATATGATCACATGATGTTTTGATTTATGTACATATATATTTATATTTTTCTAATGTTTTGTATTAAATTAATTAATATTTTCCAATGAATAATTGTATCATGTGAGGAATTTTTCCCATGATTGTACCGAGAGTGAATTGAGGAACATCCATAGGTGGTTGGCCATGATTCTGGTGTAGTAGGATCACCATATGAGTTTTATGCGATTATGATTAACTAAATTAATTTTTTTTAGTTAATTATAAAATGTTTTAAATAATTTTTTGGTGATGAATTTTGTGATATAGGGACTCAAGTGGAATAAATAAGGACATTTGAGCTTGAATGGGATTGGTAATATCAACCAGTATGAGAATTGAAAGGTAATTTTCCTTTTATTAAGTTAGGTGGTCCCTTGTACATTCTCTATGGTATTTGAATTTATCTATTATTTATTGGCATGGGATGCGAGGCCTCTCCACTGAGGGATACCAACCCTTTTAATTTAAGAATTTTTTTTATTTAAAAGGAAATTCTGGGAAAAGATGAATAATGTTCCAAGGTCCACGATGGACCCTTGTGCACTAGATTGATTGCCCTGGCCACCTATTCTTGAGGTATTGATCACACTTGTATTCCCTATAATACACATTCCATGAATTTTAAGAATTAATTAATTTAAGTGAACATAATGGCTCTTATTATAGGTGTGTTGTTATCATTCAAGTTGAGAGATATTATAATGTGAGAACAAGTGACTCGAATAGGCTGTAAAGAAACTGTGAGATATATTAGAGAATTGGGTTTGTAAAATGAGCATGTGGTGTATAATTATTTCTCCTCGAGTGGTTAAAACAAGATAGGTGTGTTTTGAGTAAGTTTTGGTTAGTTTGGATGTGAGGAATGACCTAGGATGACTTGATAATGGGGATAACTTGTGGGAATCCCCCTTGTGTGACTATTCATAAGAGAAGAGAGAGGTTGTAATTAATGGTTGTGATGATTCCTATGGAAATGGAGAATTTGAGTGATAAGTGTTGACTTGGGAGATGATTATGAGATAGAGGAACCCAAGTAAGGGTTTCTGTGAAATAGTGAGAACTAGGGGATCATGGTTGGATCCCCGGTGAGATGGTGACCCTAGTGAGGGTGTGTATGGAAAATGGGTAGTGATGATCCCTAGTGTCACCTTAGAACCCAAATCAACTATGTGAGATAGATAATGTTGCTCTGAAAATGACACAAGATGATTCTGGTTGGTCTCACTACCCAATGATATATTGGTGATATTATTTGGGATACATTGTACACACTCCATGGATCTATATTATAGGGTTGACAGTCCACCGAGACATAAATGTTATAATTTTAGATACCATGAACATACTACTTTTATCCGGATGATGTCATGTTTGACAAGGTCAACCATACCCACAGACATATATGAGGTGATATATAAAAGTGTGAACCACACCACTGGACTCAGATGAGGTGATTTATGGTAGGGTAGAGCGATAAACTTGGACTTAGAAAAGATGATTCATAGTATGGAATGCCCAGGATCTTTGTGATGGTTTGAGATTCATTGGAAATAATCCTTAGATATGTGTGGTGGTATGAATAGTCCACTATGATTTCCTAGAAGGTAAAGGCACACCCCAAGATCCAGACACATTTTTCCTGGAAGGGAACATCCTATCTACAAGGTTTGATTTATTGGATGGGTACACCATGCCACTATATGATGGGATTTCTATAATGTAAAATGAATCCCCTAGTTCTTGGTGATGTATTTTCACCATGTAAATCCTCTAATTTTAAAAATGAGTTTCCTTGTCAAGGTATTACCTAGATTTCTATGATGGGTGGCCTAGGGACATGATTTGGATTTACTAGTACACTCTCCTAGGAATCAACCATTGGGTACAATATTCATACACATTTTTGTGTGACATTCTCTTAGAAACCCTCAAATTATTTAAAGTAGGGTTGGGTTGATCCATTGTTCAATAGAAGAACATCAAGATTATTGGTGGTTATTTATTTACGCTTCCATACTTATTTGTTTATTATTCTGATCATATCACTTGTATACACCCCAAATTTATTGGTTTTATATGGGATTTCAATAGTGGTTCCCTAGTAAGTTATACTCACTCCATGATCAGGTGTCCCTAGAACATTAGTACTTGAGAAGACTCCATTGATTCTAGGATTTAACTAGGCAAAGGCATGGTTTTTCATGATTGAGAAGGATAGCTCACTCGATATTGGAGTCTGGGATGAGGTGAGGCTTAGAGATGTTGTAGATCCTATGATACATGTATTCTATTATTTTGTTTATATATTGTCATCTTAATGGGTATATAGTGACTCCATATGAGTATATGCTTCCATATTTACATTTTTATTGAATGTTGTGTTTAATTACTTCCATGTACTTTGATGGTTATTATTATTGATGTTTCTTGGTTATAATCTATTATCTCACACTTTGATATGGGTGTATAATCTCTCCACTACAACACCCTTTACCCCCATTATTAATAATAATCTTTTGGTGTATGCAGAGGCAAACTTGAGGTCATAGTGAGAATTACTCCAGTTTAGGCACCGTTTAGTTTCCATAGAAGGTAGGAGGATGACACATCTAAGGCATGAAACCCTAATGGATTTCTCCTTTATAGAAAATTATATGAAGGATGAAAATACATAGAGTTTAAAGAGAAATATTAAATAATGTCACAACTATGGTAAGTAGGGTTTCCAAACCCGACCCAACCCGATTAACTAGTCTTGAATCGATCAGGTTGGTTTGGGTTGGGTTAGGTTACACACGAAATGTGGATGGGCTGGGTAAATTTTGGTCAGTTGAGATTTGGTTGGATCATGTCATGGATTGAAAAAATAATGAACAAAACTAACTGAATAACCCAACCAATCACTAATTTATTTCCCCTAGGGTATCAACATTCCATTTATCTTTTTCTCATCTTAAAAAGAAACCAATTAATTTAGGTCCACTCCATCCATTTCAACATCCCATATCACTCAATCCATATAAAACCCTATCACCCCTCTAACTAAAATAGTTTCATGCACTTAGTCACCATCCAATATTCTCTATATATTCTATACTAATTCTTATCCTCCATCTATCAACATCGATGAATTAACTAATTTATTTTCTCCCTCCATCATATAGTATCACACACACCAAACATTCATACATCTCATTATTTATTCTATAATGTTCATACATCCCTAATCTGTAGTTTACCCACTCATCCACCAATATTCTTCTCATGATTGATCCTATATGTTCTCTTAGTCCAATCAACTATATCCAGCCTCATGAATCAAACTATGCAATGGGATCCTCACTATCTCTTTTTAAATTGAAATGATTTAATTCACCCATTTATTCTTATTCATTTATGTTTTGAGGTAGGTCTTCCACTTTTGACCACTTTTCTCTCATGATTATTAGATTAGTGTTTATTGGATGTATAAATCCATTTTTTAGGAATTTAAATTAAATACATGTAAAGGAAGGGTCTCAATATAGAATTAAATTCATATATATAATGGATTTTTTTTACTATTTTATTCATAATAACTTTTAAAACCCTAGAAGTGAAGATCAAGATTCACAGTTGATTATACTTATTTTAGTTTAAATATTTATTTTCTTTGAGATGTTTCTCTCTTACTTGGATGATGTATGCTAATTTTTGTTATATCTATTTTCTCTAAATTCTTTAAAAATTAATATTGATAGAATAAACTATAATTGTTTATGTAATAGAGTGTTATAGTTGAAATAAATTATTCCATTGGATTATATTGGGTTAAATTGTTTAGTTTTTTTTATGGATGGTCGATTCTAAAAATACTACTTATATGTTTTGAATATTAGTTTTCAAAATAATTTATGCACAACCTAGTAAGACTCTCATGATACCTCAAATACTAAATTATGTTTTTTCTAGAATATTTTTTCTTCATATTCTTTTTAGAGGACCTATAATTTATTTCACTTGAAAAGATTATTTAGTGTGTTGTTTATGAATTTTAATATTTTTTTATGTTTGTGAATTTTATAGTTCATTTCCTAATGAGATATTTTTTTAATGAATTTTTTTCCTAGATATTAAATGTGATATTTATTGAATGTAACAGTTACCTATAATGTTTTATATATCATGTTCTATAAAATTTCTACATAAAATAACTATAATATCAAAATAAATTCAATAAATATTTATTTAATTTTTTCATTTGATTTTTTTTTGTTAATAATAATTTTGATTGAATTTGATTGGATGTGTATTTATTTTGAATTTATGTTTGGTTTTTTGGATAATATAACATATAGGTCATGCCTAATTTATATAAACATTAATTGTAATATTTTTTCACTGATAAAAATTTCTTGGTTTCTCCATGTGATGATTTATTTTTTGGTATTTTTGAAAAGTTATTTATAATTTGGAATTTATATTAATATGGATTATTGGATTTAATATATTTATATGATTTTAAATGTTCAATTTTTTACTTTTAACTTAAGTAGTAGTTTTATAGTTTTTTGTTATCCTGTACTGTAATTTTTATTTTCATTGCCTGACAGACATAACATTACCTAACCTAACCCACCTAAGATTGGGTTGGGTCGGGTCATTATAAAAACTGTTTATGACCCAACCTGACCCATAACAACATCTTTTGATTGGGCCAAGTGGAAAATTATCCAAACCTAGACTAACCTGGACCATGGAAACCCGTACTAGTAAGTTGGGTCATCTAAAAATATTTTGAAATAATTTCCATAGTAATGCATGAATTCTCTAATAATATTAA
Organism: Viscum album; assembly: GCA_963277665.1. Classification (NCBI taxonomy): domain Eukaryota; kingdom Viridiplantae; phylum Streptophyta; class Magnoliopsida; order Santalales; family Viscaceae; genus Viscum; species Viscum album. Next base: position 69,656,324 of record OY728142.1, read on the forward strand.
TCATGAGTATAATACAGTAATGTCCAACAATCTCTAATTCCCCTAAATATTTTTGATACTTATATTGACATAGAAAAAATAAAGGATATTTGATTAAATATTTATAGATTCACCTATGCGAGTGGTATGTTATATGTTTTTAGAGATACATATTTTTTGTGATTGATATCTAGGATGGTAGATGGACATTGATGTTGGATAGTGGTGTGCATAGCACCACAATGTCTTTAGATTATAGTGCTAGGATCATGGTTTAGGGTTTTTAGGTTATAATAAGTTAGAAAAAAGTTTTGTGATATTTAGAGGATATTTTTAAAAAACTTCTTAATATTTGTGGGATAATTATATACATAATATTTTAGTGGGTAACACCCTATATATCACTTGATGTTAATGTATGAACCATATTTGAGTGAATTAAACTTAACATCAATGGTGATGTGGGAGGTGAACCCGAAATTTAGTGACTATGGTATTTCGTATGGTATATAATAAAGGTTTATGAGTTATATGTAGATCTTATGAAAAAACTATATTTGGGAATTTAATCACAGATTTTCCATTGAGGTAGTTTGTGTGGTAACTAACTGAAGACAGTTTTGTTGAATGGTTTGTGTATACCTTAGGAATTTCCAAACATTGATTCTGGTGAAGGGATTACAATAATAAATTAAGTAAATAAAGACTCATATAGTGGTGATGGTTTCCTTTGAGAAATTATGTATTAGGAGTAGATGATGGAGATATTATTTTGTACCAAATAAAGTGAAAAGATTTATTATATAGAACAGAGAATTTAACTATCTGAGTTTGTCAAAAGAGATTAGATATTTCCATGGATGACACCTCATTAGGTGTAATATTCTTTAGTGGAATAAATATGGTTAAGTCCATAGTGCATGGAGTAGATGATAATTAAAGAGTAAAATTCTATATTGGAGTAAAAAATGATTACTTTATTGCATAATTATTTATGATGAAATGAAAATTGAGTTATGTTCATCGTTTGAATAACGATCAATGTGTATGATGCATCAAAGCAAGATGAATTTTAAGAAAATATTATTTCCCTAGATCTAGTACAATGGAAGCATAGACACAACTATTAAAAGATCTACAGATGAGTATATACCAATGTATTTTAAACCATACTAACTTTTGAACTAGGGAGGGGAGTGGTTCAAGGCCATCTCAGTTAGATTGTTTAAGTCGGGTGCCATAAATTTTATTAATTTTAAGTATTAAGTTATTTTTATCATATATTTTTATTAATTATGATCCATTATTATAATAAATTAATTTTAATGAAATTTAATTAATTCATTTTTAATTATAAATTACAATTTTTTTATTTTTTACATTCATTTATTTTCATTTTTATTACATTAATTTTATTTCTATTAGTAAAATATTAGATTTTCTTTTTTAGAGTGGAGTCACACATTAAAAATAGAATATTGTAGAAAATTTTAATTAAAAATATAAAATTAAAATGGGTTACAATACTATATTGATAAATTTACACAACTTCCCCAAAACACTATATTTTGAAAAAAAGGGTTTGGGAAGAGTTTTTCAATAAAAAAATATTTATATAAATAATTTTTAAATTATGAAATATATATTTAGTTATATATATATGCATGTATATATATATATGAATATATATGAAAATATAAATATATAAAATATTTAAAAAATTACCAATACAAGATAGAAATAGATTTTTTTATAATTTCTAAATTAAACTATCAAGCGCCCAATTTTAAACAAAATTCACTTTTTTTTGCGAGGATTTCAACTTACTTTAAATTTTTTTAAAATTAATAAAAATTCTTTGACTAATTGGTTTTTAATTGGAACGACTCAGTTGAACAACCATTTTCCTTGGTTCGGATTGGCATAAGACTATTTTATTACTAAAATGGATAAACCAATCGAATCAGATTATCAATCCCATCATCTTATAATTCGAATGGATTAACCATAGAGTCTAATACATGTTTCCAAACACTAGAATAGGAAATAGATCTTATGAATAGGTGTGGTTCCTTATAGATGTAGGATAACACATATTTTGTATGTAAAGACTTGTGGTGGAAAATTTGTAATATCCCATACAACCCAATTCCACTAGAAGCTAGAGATGTTGGTTTATAGTGTATTAAAATATATGAGAGTTTGAATTTTTTTTAATTGTATTGAGATAGAGAGGTTTTTTTGTTGAATATTATGAGTTTAAATTAAGGATTTTGATGTAACAAAATTCAGGGAATGTCCCATAGGAGGTATTTTTATAGTGTTTGGTATAAATATATATTTTCAAAAGGTAGTTTTAGAAATAACCTTGTACCAGATATGGTTTTAATGGGTAACTAGTGAAGCAACCGGTAGTGTTTCGCCATTGGTCTAACCACTAAGTGGCTGGTGAAATTCAACTATGTACCTTGTGGTTCCTAGGTTTATTTTAAATATAGGAATAACTATCATTATATGGATATACCATTAAACTTAAGGTGGTATAAGGCCCATAGGATATCCTACATTCAACTAGCCTATTCCCCTCTCTTATAACTATAGTTCCACCTCAATCCACCTTGAATAAATTATAGTTCAAGTGTTTTTGGGTCTTCAGATAAATGTAATATTCCTCTATCTTTTCCACTTTATACTCCCACTTTTATTTCCCCTGATTTTAAGAGATTCTATTAAGTATTTCATGTGAAATTAAACTAGGTCATGGTAATATGCATCCACAATGATTGGTTTTTGTATGCAATTTCTTGATGAGTTTGGGAGATGATCAAAACAACTTATTTATCACCATTTAAGTTGTGGAAAGTCACTTTTTAGGGTTTTTTTCAAATTTGATTTATACTAATATTTTTTAGATTTATAAAGAAGGAAGATTTATCTTTTTGGATGACTATTAAAATACTATGGATAATCTTAATATCATTGGTTATGGTTTTAGTTTCACTAGATCATTTGGTTTGATTTTTATGGATTTCTGATAACTATGTATTTTAATTGTTCATGGATTGGTTATTAATGAATTGTATTTCTTGACGAGATAGGGTCTGATCAGAAGCATGTATTACCAATATTAGATTAATGGAATAAATGAACATTATTTGATGTGATTCCTTATACACACACTCCAAAATCCAGTTCCATAAACACATACATTACAAACTTTCTTTGGTACCATCTAAAAAAGACTCGATATAACCATCCAAAATTTAAAAAATAAATAATTGTTAATTTTATCTCTTACATATCAAGGATCCTTTTAGGTCTTGAGATTTATAGAATTAAAGAAGATCACAAACTAATAAATCCCACATTCTATATATCAAGCAGACATTTTTTTCTACTCGATAACAAACTACTTAATATATAATAAGTCTTTAATATCTTCAAAAAATTCTACCACTATTGATATTATTATAAACATTTAATGTGTACTACTTTTATTAATAAATAATGGAAATGAAAAAATGAGATGGGGTGAGATCAAATTCTCAGTGGTGGAAAACATAAAACTAAAGAAATCATGGCATAAAAATGGATTAAATATTATGAAAAAAGGTAAACAACATGAATCAATAATAAATTTGAAACAAATACCATGATACACCCATGATAACAAATGAAAAAGCGGACATCAATAATAATGAACTTATACTAATGGAATTCATAATGCTGAACATCAAAAACCTATTGTCAAGGCATTGTGTAGAGACACCATCCTTTTATAGAATAGGTATACACCAAAACCAAATTAAATTTGTATCATGAAACCATTCAATGCATAGAGGAGATAAATAATTTTTCCCCCACCCTTCACCTAATTATGTCTAATACATTCACCATAAGAGTCAATAAGTACTTTTATTCCACTCCTTTAGGAACCTCTTACTAAATAAAAACATGGTTATTCATATAATGGAAGATACAAAATATCAATATATAATGACACTATATTATTAGTTAACAATAATTAATAATATCAATACTTTTCCCAATTTTAATAAAATAGATAACATTATCATAACCCACTTAGTTAAAAAAGGTTGATGGTCCTACACTATATTTTCAACAATCCAACGATCATCCATATTATAATAACAGAATAAAAAACACCAATATTTATCCCATGTTAACATAGGGTATACCATGACCGTGAATCATCCATATAAAGAAGGTGGATGGTCAAATAGTACATCACCAACATTACAATAATAATACTTATTATAATAACAACTAACAAAATGACAATAATTTTCTTCAATTCAATAGAATAACATTATTTCTAGGTAAAAATCATCCAATCCAAATTATATAAAATGTGATGTTCACACACTATATATAAATGAGTATATGTCTAATAAACTAATATAATAACATGACTATAAGACATATGAAGAAATAATGTTGATGGTTTCAAAAGAAATGAACCTAGTGAAGCAAGGAAACATAGAAAGGTGCTAACAAAAATAAAAAATACACATACAAAAAATAATTCTCCTAATGGTATCATAAGAATCGAATAGTTTAATACCACATGTTCAATCCCCCAAATGATAGAAAATATATATTAGAGGATAAATCCTTAAACATAACCACATTAGGGTAAATCCTTTTGAAAATAAAAAGGGAAGTGAAAATGAAAACTTAAAAGAGATTTTAGTAAACAATTTTAACATTCACGTAAAATATAAATTTACAAGTCACAATTAAAGAAATATTTTGAAAAATTTACATTAAAAATTTGAAAAACATTAATTTTAAAAATAATATACAATAATGGTTCCTTGAAAATAAATAAATGATAGGTTAGATAAATGAGTAGAATAATATAAAACATATTAAAGTCAAAGGAAAAACATTTTTATAATTTTACAAATTCCTTTGTTAAAATTTCACATTGTAAGAAAATAAAAAAAACATTCATTTTTATTAAAAAGTAATTTTTAAAAATAGTGTTATAAAATACCATATAATAAAATTTTAGGGTGGTATAACCTGATCATGGAATAGAAAATTTCAAGATTAAACCTTATAACTCAATGAAATAATATATTATTTATCAATATCCCTTATGGGAAACATACTCCATGAAGAATGAAAAATTTGAAAATAATTTTATGTGGTAAAAATTTATTGAATGATAAATTAACACATAATATGATAAAGGATATAATGTTCCCGAAATATATAAAATTAGTCCCAATGAATTATCATAATTGAATGAATAAAAATTGAGTTACTAAAAAGTATTACAACTAGGGTAACAATTGAGTAAAAATATATTTAATGAAAATAATTTTTTTTAATTAGTTTATCCAATGAATTAAAAGAAAAATAATTTATAGTACAATAGTTTGATATTAAATAAATATAATCCCATACAATGGAATCATTGTTCCTAACATGTAACCTGTCTCGAAGATTTATACTTGAGAGCAAGAAAACCCTTACAGATCAAGTAATACATTAATAAAAACAACTTTAAAGAGTGGTATTGTAATGGATCATCAAATACAATGATTAAAATATAATTCATGATATTATATCATTAATATTTAGTTCACATACCACAAAAATAAAATTTGTTTCATAATACCAAACATGTCTCAATGAGAAGAATTTAAGACAAATCCCATTACCTCTTGTACTAAGTTCCATGAATGAACTTTATAACCCTATATAATAAACATAGATATCTTATTAAAAAATTAATAACATTACTCATATTTTTTTTCATTCACAATCTTAAAAATAGTCATTATTTACTTGAATTCGTTTGATTTTTTTTCACATCAAGTGTTAATAGTTTTGATTCTTTGTACTAGTTTCATAATAGAGGTGTTTTAATTCATTATTATTTGAAAGTTCATAATTAAAAGGTAATTAATGTTACTATTAGTCTTTATTTTAAAAATAAAGTATAATGTTTCAAATTACTTTAATTAGTGTTTTAGTCATTATCCTTGAAGACGAAGTTGGTAATAATCATGTTCCAACGATTCCTGATGGTCGATGAATTTTTTTTAGATTGTTGAATTAAATATTGATATAACATCTCCAGAACCAAAAAATTAATTATTTTAAAATTTATATCCTATTATATTGGTGAATCTGTTTTCATAGTCATCCATGATATAAAATCATAGTATTGTTCCGTTAAACCAACCCAAACATGTACAAACCCTAATTTAATGAATGATTATGAGATGGTTTGGTTAAAATATCATTAAAAAAGAATATTATAGTTCTTATATAGTTTTTATTAGTCTAATATATCAAAATTTTAAGTAATTATTAAAATAATAAATGCACATTTAAGTACTACACAATTTTAATAAAATATTATCCTCTTAATACAGTTGTTTTAAACGATTAAATTAACGATGGTCATTTTTTGATCATAAAATTAATTGGTTCCTAAATTTATCATAAAATAACTTCAATAATATCATAAACACCATATTTATATGATAATACCTTCCTTATATCCATTGATTAATGGAGGTAAGGAAAAGAAAAATGAAAACAAATCATTCCGTTGAGGAAGTAGTCCACACATACGCATGGATGATGATTTCACATTACATAGTATGAAAAAATGTATAATTTTATTTGTCATTTAATAATCTAAAATATTTTTAATTAATTATATTTACTATACTTGTAATTTTGTGAAGTAAAATGAAACACTTTGTGTCATGGAGGTGGCAGTCCACACAACGTATGAGTGATAGTTTGGTTTTTATTTATAAAAAGGGGAAGGTGGGTAATGATTATATAATAATTATAATAACATAACTATTTTATAATTACACTAAAGTGATTTTATTAATATTGTGAAAATAAAGTTTAGGAATAAGTAAATCTCATAAATAAATATCATAATAAAGGAGAGGTTAAGGACTTATTCCTCACTTCTGGGATTGTCTCCTTTGAAAAGCGGGTTAAGCCTATGAGGGATGGTATTTTTGGAAGACCCGAACCTCATTATGGTTTATATGACTTTTTAGGATAGGATTTAATAGATTTTTTTCTTAATTAAGTGGGTTTTAGTTTGAGTGTAAATGGGGAGAGAAGAGCCTCTTTTTTAAGTAAATAAGAAAAACATTTTTTGTAAATATAAACAAATTAATGGGAAGGAACTCTCATGTAAATGGCTGAAAATTTGAAAAATAATGGAGATTATAAGTGATAAGGTTCATAAAGGCATCACATGAGGATTTACAATCATTTTTTAAACATGTTCTATTAATTTTTCTCTTTGATTCATTACTTTTATCATTTTTTCTTTTATCGTGGTAACTAGATTTTACATAAGTTAAATTATTTTTTATTTAGAAAAATAAAATTGTCTTTATTATATAATTTTGAACTTATTATCATAAATTTAAAATATGTTTAATTTTATTCGATTTATAACTTGTATTAAAATTAAATGTAAAGTAAAAATTTATAATGTATTGAAAATACTTTTTGAGAAAATATTACTTATGTTATAAATTATCAAATATGGGTTTGTAAATTAAAACCAACATTTTATAATTTATAAAATAAAACATAAAATAAATATATGTTATTAGAAAATTATTTATGAATTTCTAATACATACTTATATACTAATAATGTCATAAAGTTTATCTTCTTTGTAAAACATGTATTTTCACTATTCACCTAAAAATCTTTTGTTATAAAAATCAAAAAAAATATTAAGATCATATTTTAATTTCTAATTTAAAAATGGTGTTTATTTTTTAATTAAATTTATAATATTTTATAAGTAATATTTAAATGAAATCAATAAAAAAATAGTGGAAAATTATCTATATTAGAAAATAGATTTTTAAAGTGTTAACTATTGTTTACTTTTATTTCCTATTAACAACTAATTAAGTTTTTTATAATTTTTTTCATATTATCCTTATATTTTATTATTATATAATCATAATATAATTATTTTGTTCAAATATAACACCAATTTATAAAAATATATTTTTAAGCAAAAAATATTTCTATTAGTTATTTCATCTATACTAATTAAATTTAATTAATATTAAAATTATCCTTTATTTGAATTCGATAAATATTTCATAATTTGGTTTCTCTTATTACTTCCTTCTAATTAAATAGCATGGTTTTAATAACCATATTGAAATATTTAAATTTTATCTAAATATATCGCAATTTCATTTAAGTTTGGTGTTGAATTTAGAGTAAGATATTGAACACATTGACTTATTTGAATGTAATAGTATATTAAAATCTCATGGTGTTACAATTGAGCTAATTGGTCCCTAAAAATTTGAGAATTTATTTATGTGTTTATGTGTGTTGTGGAATGGAATCATGGGTAATAAATTTTTGGAGATTTGAATTATCCTCAAGATGAATAATTTTTATATTATAGAATAGTTAGAGCCTATTATGATAAGAATTTTTCCCACATATGATAAATGTACTTTATGATTGATTGTAAATCCAAAAAATGGAGGTCAGTGAGCAAGTTGTGTGATATAGAAACTCAATGGGTGTAAATGAATTAGATAAAATCCATTATACCTAGGATGGTCACTCACTATTGTGTTTTTGGATCTAACGATCATTGAATTGGTGATTAATTGTTCAACAAGAGGTTCTATAGTTGAGTTGAATTTATTATAGGGGTGTGACATTGTCCAAAGAAATTGAATTTCACCTTAGAGATAAAATATGACCCTATAAATGAAATAAATTTTGAGATACCCCATGAATCCTTGTGAAATGAGGGAAAAAAGTGTACTGAGGGTGTACTAATGGATTAATCCCATAGAGAATGGTTTTAAAATGGTTTTAGGTGTATCAAAATTTTTAATTAGTCTTATGAACCACACAATCACCTTAATGTATGTTAGGTGATGGTGATGGACTTAGTGTAGTATTATGTGACTTGGAGACAAAACCTACTGATGGTAAGAGTTTTATATAACTATTCATTATTAGTTGACATGAGATTCATGTTATATAAATTTAAATTCACTATCTATTGGATTTTTGGTTTATTTGATAGATTATCATGAGTGTAAAATTTTGTGTTGGTTGGTTCAATTTAGCTACCTGATTTTCAATTAAGTTACCCATAATTTATTATTTTTAATTATATATAGTGTTTGGGTGATTTGGGATGATTTGTAAGACTTTTGGAATGTTTTAGGGATTTTTTATTGGAGTATGGTTAGTTCATGATTTGGGTAAACTGTAAAATGCCCACTGTAAACTGTGCATAGTGATACAAAGGCTAAGGGGAATGCGCATGGATAGGCACACAGATTTTCCAAACATTGTGGCTATATAGGAGAAACCATGAAAAATGTAAGAGTGGGATTTTCTTGTTCTGTAAACGATTTGTCTAACAGTGAGGGCTAACCTTGCAAGGTCCCTCTTGAGGTAGAGTCTGGCACATTATTTTTGCATATTTTGTCTAATAGTGCGACTAACCATGCACTATTAAAATACCGGATCCTAAAGAAGTGAATCTAGGTAGAGATTATGTTTTGACCCATAAGTTTTTCTCCAAAATAAACCCTAACTCGATATTTCTCCCTATTAGAGGTTGGATAAGACTTACCCATTAAATTTGAAGCAATCCTAAGGTGTTTTTTTGTGTGTTTAAGCTATATTCTCAAAATAAGTCACCGTCTATAGTTGTGTTGATATTGTTTTCTTAGATTTTCTATCCTTTATCTCTCCCACTCTCTTACTTTATTAAATATTATCTACTACAGATATATATAAAAGGTGGTTTAATCCAATCATGGTTAGATTTTTTGATGATAGGAGAAGAGGTCTAAGGTATATTTTTGGAGGTTTAATCCAGTTTCATGGGTGTTTCAGTGCCATTATTATTTTTTTCTTACTTTCTGAGGCAGGTGACTTCACTCATGAATTCTATATTTAGAAATATAATACACGATTTCAAATTAGTTTTTTGTTTGATATTTATTATTAAATTTTTGTTCAATGATTTATAGAAACATTATTTGGTTATAGATTATGGTATTGTTCCAAATTGGGTGTTTTGGACAATGGTGAATTTGGAGATATGATTTTCAAATAATGATTTTAGAATGTTTATTGGTTTTGATACATTGAAAAATGGTTTTCAATAGAATTTTGGTTTTATTGAAATAGTTTTTTGTAAAAACGATTTTAAATGAACGATTGGTTTTATTTAAATGTTTTTTGGAAAAGTGTTTTCAGTAAAAGGTTGGTTTTATTATAATGGTTTTTTTCTAGTTTACAATAAAATTGTGGTTTTATTGCAATGAATGAATTGGTTTGGAAAAGTTAGTATTAGAATGTTGTTGGCTTAAATGGTTAAGTATGGATGGAATAGTATGGAACCAAGCTTGTGTCGTTGTGTGGGAAGGTGTGTGTGGTTGTGTGTTCAAGTGTGTGTGTTTGTGTGATAAGGAATGGGAACTGCCAATATAATTATGAAAGGGTTGGAATTACTTGTTTGGTTACTTTACTTAAAATTTGGTGTTTTTTTGGGAAAAATATAATACTATGGATGTTTTATATGAAACTATTTCCATTTTTATATAAATTTTTATATATAAATTTTATAACTTGTTATATCATAGTTTCAAGAGTAGAGAAGTCATTTGTGGAAAGCTTATTAAGTTTCATTACTCACCATTTCTTTGGAACATTGGTGATTTTATAGATACCATGTATTAAGATATAGGTAATGGTAATGTAGAACACTTCTATAGTGGTAAATCATGATACTTTGGATATTTTGTGGAGTTGTAGAATGAAGCATATTGGTTCTTGGGAATTTTTTTAGAGACTTTGGGTTTTATTGGTTTTATCTTCCACTGTGTACTTGGATGTTTTTTAGTCATCTAATATGGTACTCTTTTCTTGTTTGGTTTTGATGTCAATGGAATTTCCTTGATTTTTTACATTTTTATCTTTCATCATGTAGTGGTGTTTTGGTTAAGTAATTTTTGGTTATATTATTTTATTTTCAATGGGAAAATCCTACCCCATATGTCAATAATTCCCAAGGAATCTATTTATAGCCTTTAGTTCCTTGGGGATGTCTCTTAAGTCCAAGTAATGTCTTTCCACCTTATCAAGACTATGAGGAGGGGTAGGATGTTATATGGGGTATCATCTTTTTCGGTACTTGACTAACAAGTGGCCATTAGTTATATCAGTCATGGAGTTGAAATTAATTCTAGCATATTACTTGTGTTTGGTTGGTAGAAAGGATTAGGATTTTTAAAACAGGAAATGGATAGCATAAAAAGATATAACTTACCTTTTTTATGTTGAATATAATGTTACCAAAGAATAGATACATAAGTGTTTTGGAGGAACTTATAGGAATTATAACCTTGTTCTCATGGGTTTATCCAATGAAAAGGAAATGACATGAATTTTAGAAATGACTTTACACTAGGAGTGCATAATTCATTTTGAGTAATGATTTGGTGAAATGTGTTGATTTTTTAAAAATGTTGACATTGTTTTCAAATAAATTATTTTGAAAAAGAGAATGGTTGTGGTATTTTGAAAATAGATTGATTTTTAAAAGAATGTTTAATTTTATTCAAAAATAGTTGAACATGGAAAATATTGATTTTGGAAATAATTGCTGTGATATTTGTGATGTGATAAAATTATAAATTGTTAATAAATCAATGGATAGAGCGAGAAACTTATGGTTTTTGTTGTCTATATTTAAAATGACACTTGGTAGGCATCATAGAGACAAAATGTATGAAGTTTCTGAGAACATGTTGGCACCTTGGCTACAGGTGAACCAATATCTGGTCCAGAGTATAGTCCAAGCATTTCAAGATGAGGATAAAGGGAATAAGAGGGAAGAACCAAGGAAAGTGGATCATTCCATCTAATTCCAGAAGCATAATACACTTATCTTTTGGGGTGATATATTACTAAAAAAGGACAAGGAGTGGTTGAGTAATATAAATTGAATCTTCAATTTCCATAGCAGACTAGAGGAGTTGAAATTCAAGATGGTGAAGTATATGATGTAGGATCATGTATTCCATTGTTGGGATTTAGATGTTTAGGATAAATTATACAAAAAAAATTTATGGTAAGGTTTTGGGGAATTATTGAAAAAACCTTTCTATTCTCACATGTTTAGAATTCAAAGAATGACAAAATACTTCAACTTGAAATATGGGAGCCTCATAGTGACATAATACACAACAAAAGTTATGAATCTAGTTTTCTTTTCACCCAAAGTTACTATTAGTGCATCCTTGAAGGCAAAAATCATTGAATTAGAGGTGATTTAGGAGATTTGCACATATATTTTCATGCTCTTTGTTATAGATTATACAGATATTGGTAATAGATTAATGGTGGTAGAAAGGCACATCTCAAGATCTATGGGGGTGGGGGAGGAAGTATGTGGTTACTGATGGGAAATGGTGGGAACTCTTATAGAAAACCTCACTTTTCATAAATTAACATTACATAACATTTTCAGAATACTTAAAACATTATAAAAACAGACTCCCAAAGACCATACTAGTATAGAGAATATGGAAACATGGAAACATAAGCACTGGTATATAAATGAGCTGCATCATCTCCCATTAGGTTATTCTTGACTAGTACCCTTCTTAGACACATCCCGCACAATACATATCTTCATAACCTGGGTGAAGGAAACATAAAATGTGGTGAGATTTGATGCTCAGTAAGGGTAAAAAAGAGATAGATATGTATAATCATGAGAATAAGGGCATGAAAACATGATCATGAAAATAAAAGATCCTACCCTTCATATCAAAGATTATAAACATGAATCATGGCATAAATCATGGGATTTCATAAGACATGAATCCCAAAGAGATGAAGAACATAATCCATGAAAGCATAACATAGGAATAAAACATGGAATTGCGGTGGACACATAAGAATATATAATTATTTATACAGTATTCAAGACACCTATACGGATACATATTAGTGGACAAAGTCCTTTACGGAACCGAGTTCACACCCTGTTCCAGCCCTGTATTACTGAACTGAGTTAACTCCTCATTCTAGCCCTATAATACTGAATTGGGTTAATTTCTTATTATAGGAATTTATATCTCATAAGGTATAAATCATGAACCAATTCATTGGAGGGAGATATAGGACCCATAAATCTCATAATGAAATCATACATACATGTGCCAAAAATTCATAAACAATCAAATCATAACCCATAAAAAGAAATGGGTCTCATAAAAATGTAATAATATATTAACCTACGTAAAATGATAGGTTTCATAATAATTTAATCGATGCATAACCCATGAAAGGAAGGAGGTTTATTGATCATATAACTCAGGGAAGATAAATGAGTTTAATAAGTATCATTCCATCAAAACATAATCCATTCAGATAAAGAATATGATTGCAAAAATTAAATAATTTCAAAAAAAATACATTAGTAATACAAAAGGATGTTTTATTAGTTGGTAAATAATTTTTAAATATATTTTAAAAAAATTTCATGAGGAAAATATCTTTTGTACATTGAAAAATTATTTTTAAAACATAAAACATTAATCTTTGAAAAAAGATTTAAAAACTTAGAAAAGAATCTTTGAAAACCATAAAAAAATTAAAATCATTTTTTACTTAAAAATAATCTTCAAGGATCATTTGAAAACATTTTTTTAAAATAATTTTTTTTGAATAAAATTAATTCCTAATTGAAGAGATAAATAAAGTCATAATTTTATTAAAAACATTTTTTAATTATCTTACCAACCAAATAGTGTAAAAATGGCACTATACATGGATATATCATGAATAAACATATGAGAATAAATTTCAATAGTTTTACTGAGATATATGTCGTAATATTTTAATAAAGGAAGCACAATAATAAGCAAACTTGATAAATTATGAGATTGTTTCAATTAAATATTACTACATGGTAACATGGGATCATACTCTCCATATAAGAATGTTAAATTACATGATGATTAAAATATCATGAAATGAAGTTTATTTATGTTATAAAATTTCAAATGGAAGTATATACACCTAAAAAGAGAATGTAGTCTCCAAATAAATCATGTTCCTTAATTTGGTTATGTCTTTGTTCCTTATAAATTTATAATGATTTACAAAATGTAAATAATGATATAAATAATCACTTTGTTTTTTTTCATGTGTCTTCATTTGGTTATATATTTGGTCCTTATAATTATATAATTATTTACAGAATATAAAGAATGATATAAATATAATTTATATTTAGTATATATGTGTTATAATAATCTATATATTATAGAAGTATGAAATGGAATACAGCATTCATGGAGACGGTAGGCTATACGTACTCATGATCATTGCTTCCATTTTTATTATCGTATTGAATGAAAGAAGGTAAATAACACACACACACAAAGATGTATATATACATATATATATAATTATTCCAGTAGAATTATTATATTATATATATCATATAAGTTCACTAAACCCATCCTTAATATATTCCATGTATTGTGTGAATGAATCATATCACTTTGAGAGGGTGATAGTCCACACTACCTCAAACAAAATTATGATATTCAAACAAAATGAAATGTATAAATATATATATGTTGTAAAAGTATTTAAGAAGCTTAAATATATAATAAATATAATAATAACACACACACACACACACACACACACATATATATATATATATATATATATATATATATTCCATTATAATTTCAACCACGAGAGGTAGAAAGAAAAAAATGAACAATTATCATTTCATGAGGTGGTAGTTCACCGTACATGTAAATAGTATGTTCATTAACCATTAGAAGAATCTGTGTGTATGTGTAGGTATAACACTTAATAAAAAAATATCAGAATATTGAAGATACTTGTGTTATTATATGAACATGGAATAAGGATAATTTAGGTAGTTTATATGTAAATGAACGATATATGATTATTGGAAAGTGTTACCTTTTAAATCATGTAACTCCTTTTAGTTTTCACCAAAGGAATTAATTGGATTGTTTTCTTCCCAAGGGGAGTCATATAGGTATAATATAGGTATTCTAAAGAGTTTATTGGGTAGATAATTTCCTAACATAAGTGGTTTTATTGGTGTGAGGAAGTTTAAGGAGAGGAGGCCTTTTAAAGTGGAGGAGGAGTGACACTCTTGTAAATATTTGAAGAGATAATTCCACCCATATTTTTCATGTGTCATGTAGATAAAATAATGTAAAAATGTCAATAAAAGGTATTATATGGTATATATATGGACAAAAAATGGATCTTGTACAAGTTTCTAGATCATTTTGGGTCATAAATTTACAGTTTAGTGCTTAGTTAAGCATAATTTTACCTTAATCGATGAAATTAATTTTAATTACATTCACTAATATTTTTTTTTCAAAAAATATGTTTATATTATTATATATAATAATTTATTTCAATTAAAAATACAAAATCCATTTTTCCAAAATAAAATCGTAGAAGTGGAATAAATTAATTTTAAATTAATCCCATTGATGGGACAACACTGTAGGTTTTTAAAGTAAAAATGATCAAAAGTTTGCTATGTTTTTATATTCTATTTCAATGTAAAATTGGTTACCATGATCTAAATTTTTTTAATTGATAAAAATAATATCTAATTAAAATTTTAAACCAAATTAAAATTTAATTTAACCTTATAAATAAATTATACAAAAATGAAGTTTTGATTTGAAATCTGTTATATTTCACTATTAATCTAAAAATGACGTTTCTTAGAAAAATCCCAAAAATTCACCCTAATCTAATTGCGATATTATAAATTAAAAAATTATGTTTTTTTATTAAATTAAATTTCAAAATGTGTCTAAAACTAATTTTATTACTTTTAACAGAGGGACATCAAAATATGTTCATTTGAGAAAATAGTATTTTAAAACATATAAGGACTTTACAAAAAATTATATCTTTTGTTATAAATATGTTTTATTTATATAAAACCATTATAATTTTTTTTTAAAAATAGTTATTAAAATCCATATTACTATGTTTAATTTCTAGGTTATAATTATCTCATTTAAATAATTATAATAATAAATTGATGTTTTCTAGAAACATCGGTGTTGTGTTTGATGTAATCCAAGTCAGTGTTGCATGTAACGTACACCAAGTTGATTTTACATATAATATATGCTGATTCAATTCCATGTGGATATAATTTTTAACTTAGTTCATTTTAATACATAAATTAAAATTGAATTTATTTGAAAAAAGGTCCATAAAAACTTGGAGTGTCACATTCTACCCCCATAAAAATGAATTTATCCTTCAATATTTGTAATTCAGGTAAAAAATGAGATACTTATGCTTCATAATATCCTGAATTTTCCACATATCGTCCTATAACTAGTTATTTCTCTAAAAACATTTACCATGTTAGTGGTCTTGTTTCTCAGAACTTTCTTATTACGATCCATAATTTCAACTGGTTATTCCTCATAATAAATATCCTTTAGAACCCTCAATTTGAGGTATTCAGCCTTTTTTATGCCTTTTTATGTGTTTAAATTACTTGGGATGAGTTGGTATGAGGTTAGGAGTGTTTAGAATGGTTTTGAATATGTTTGGAGGCTTTTTCTAAGGGTGCACAGTTTGAGAACTATTAGAGAAAATAGTGCAGGTTCTCTATGAAACCGTGTAGGGAGAGAGAGTAGGATTAAAAATGTTTTCAAAACTATGTGATGAAACCATGCAGACCAATTCTCTTAAGGCATTGGCGTGCACATGGTTAGTGTATCGTTTTCCAAACCGTGTGGACTAACCGTGAAAACACATAAAGATATGGTTTTTTAAATATAGGCTCCCTCGTGGGTGCCTCATTTCACTCCAAATATTCTCCCACTCAATCCTTACATGGGATTTTGGGTTCTCAAAGGTTGGAGGTTCTATCCCACTAGTTTTTGAAGCAATTTTAAGGGGTTTTAAGGTTTTTTCTTCCAGGTAAGTCTCCTCTTGTATTCTTTGGTATCTCTCTATATCGAAAACCCCCTCTCCCTTAGTTTTCTTCATCTACACCCATTGTGTGTAGATATAGGGTTTTTGTTGCCTTGGATGTTAATTTTAAGGCTTTTGGATGTTAGGGAAGGATATCTAGAGCGGTTTCAATGGTTCATTCACTATATTTGAGGTGTGTTTTCTAGTGGGTAAAATTTTCAGGAACCCTAAAGGTAGGTGTCTTCTCTCATGACTCAACTTTGATAAAACATGAATCTTGGTTACAATTAATTTGTGTTACTTGAATTTAGTTGTTTTTTTGTTGTGAATAAATGTTTGGAAATCCATTGGATGATGTTTTGGGGATTTTTGGGGAAAAGGGGTGTTGTAGTGAAGTTATCTTATTATGGATTTTAAAATGGACATTTTAAAATGGGTTTTTGAGATTGATTTGTGAAAATTGTTGATGAAAGATAGTTTTCAATAAAGATGTTGTTTTATTGAAATGTTGTTTGGAATGGAAAATGATTAAAGGGTGTTCTCAATAAATGGGTGATTTTTTGAAGTAAATTAGCCTGTTTTAGAAATGGCTGTGTGCTTATTGTGAAGCCTTGGATGCTTTGTGATTGTTGTTTGATTGAGTGTTATGGATTGTTTTGGTTGTTTGGATGTGGGAAGGAAGTCCCACTATAAAAGGTGATGAATAGTGTTCCGAAAACCCACCATTATGGGTAGTGGTCGGGATGTACCGTTAGTTGAGAATAGGGTGAACAGGATGGGAGGAAGTCCCACTATTTTGGTTGCCTTGTTGTGCATTTACTTTCAAGATGGAAATTTTTGTGCTAATGTTAAATGGTGAGATGGATTATGGAATGATTGTTTGGATTTACCATGGGTTTCTTGGTTTGGGGGATGTGGCTTTTTAAGGTTATTTTTTGGCATTTGGTAATGGTTTCACTTGTGATTATTTTATATAAACTTCTTTATATAATTTTTCTAATGGTTTTATCCTAGTGGTGTGTGTAGAGAAGTCATTTGGTAAAATACCTACTGAGTATTAATACTCACCCCTTACTTTGGCATTTTGGTGGTATTCCAAATTTTGTATTCCAAGACACAGGTAAAGGTAAAACATCTTATTGCTTGTGGTCCAAGGTGATTCTTGGGAGATGTGGTGGTTCTTGGAGCATAGATCTTGGTATAGAGATGTGGAGTGTGTCTTGGTTCATTTTAGGAATCTTGTTTAGTCTTCTACATAGTACTATGATATTTTGTTTGGTTGTATTGGTTTTTGGGTTGTGTTGTGGAATAGTGTGGTTCCTTTTTGGTAATGTTTTATTTTTCTTGTTTTGTTGACATGCATCATGTAATTTATTGATAGTGGATCATTTAGTTGGTTTTTATCTCAAGGGAAAATTGTCCCCCAATTTATTCTCGAACCCCTCAACATTTATTTCTAGCCTTTGGCTCATTAGGAACATCACTTATGGATTAGTGTAATTACTTCACCCTCTCAATCCAATGAAATGGGGTGGGATGTTACAAGTGGTATCTCTTTGTTCGGTCCTTAGATTTCATGTGATAGTAGTTGTTCGATCCTTGGTGTTGATCCTTGGTCTTTATGTTGACATTCGTTCTTGGCCTATTCCTTATGTCGGGATGGTATCAAGGTGTAGGATTGTAAGAACATGTAATGTATAGGATAAAATGGCATAGGTAACCCTTTTATGCTGAACTTCAAGTTACCAGGGATTTTGGTACATAAGTGTTTGGAGACACTTATAGGCATTGGTTATCACATTGTCTTGGGGGTAGCCAATGAGATGATCATGACATGTATGGTAGAAATTACATCCCATTAGGATGCATATTTCATTTGGGTATTATGAATTATTGTGTGATATGAATGTGTTGATTTTTAAAATCATAATTTGGTTTCAAAATTGAAGGATTTGAAACATGTAAATGGGTGGTATTTTTAAAATGGGTTGATTTTGAAAATGTGGTGGATTTTTCAAAATAATGAAATATGAAAAATTTGAACTTGTGAAAATCCTGGTTGTCATAGTTGTAGTGTAATAGAACATGAAATTTTGAATCATGTGCTGGTAAAATAGAAGGAATCATGGTTGTTTTGTATAAAAAGAAATGGCACCAGCTAGGCATTGTAGAGAGAAACCGGAAGAGGCTGCTGAAAATGTTGCTGCACCTGAGCCTTAGGTGAACCAGAAACTAGTGAAAAGTATAGTACAATACTTCCAAGAAGTGGAAATTGGAAATAAAGCAGATGAACCATTGCACATGGATCATGTAGTTTAGTTTCAAAAGCAGAATCCACCCATCTTCATGGGTGATTCAGATATGGAAAGGGAAGAAGCATGTTTGAATAGAATGAAAACAATATTCTAATTCTTGGGAACACCAGTAGAGTTGATAGTGATGTTTTCCACAAATATGTTGGAAGATCTTGACCCTTATTGGTTGGAGTTGTGGGTCCAAGATGGAATATATCATGGTATGACGTGGGATGGATTTGAGTAATTGTTTAACAAATAATTCTACCCTTATACATTCAGAATTTAGCACACAAAATATTTATTCCATTTGAAATAGGAGAACCATTTTTTAATGGAGTATGTAGCTATTTTTATGAAGATAGTGAGGTTTTTAACCAAGGTGGAAGGTAGTACATTGTTGAAAGCTCATATCTTCAAAGTCGGTTTGTGGCAAGAAATTGTGTCCAAGATAGTAGTGCTGTGTATAGATGATTATATGGAGATGGTGAATAGATCCTACATGTACAAAAGGGATCTCTTGGGGTATTAAAGCATATGAAGTGTATTATTACCCATGGTAAATAGTGGGAACTCAAACATTGGGTTCAAGATGAATAGGGATACTTATTTCAGGGGTGGGTGTATGAATCAGAATCCAACTACAAGATTGGTGAATCTTTTTTTGAAGCCTCATAGGAAGCCTATATGTTTTCAGTGTGGTTCTACAAGCCACATCAAGTTTTATTGTATTAAATAATCTCAATAATTATTTAATTGTAAGTAGATGGGGAACATTTAGTGGTATTGTCAAAATACTCTGAGTCAGGGTGTCCGTGACACTACTCAGAGGTCACATGGGTCGTATGAATTGATAGGATGAGGGAAGAAGTATATGCCCCATCAGTAGAGATGAGTTAGTAATGGTGATTCTAGGAACACCATGAATCTTTAGGAAAAGAATCTGTAGAGAATCAAGGAACAAAGTGTCATAAGCAAGTGGTTTTTTGGATCTGAACTGGTTGTGATGGATGATCATTCTGGACCATCCACGGTGTGTGGTACGGTTCTTTTAAATTCCTCATTGATGCATGTATTGTTAGATAAAAGTGCTTCCAATTTTTTTTATTTCTTATCACATTGTTTATTTTTTGGTTTTAATAGTATAAATGACACCTATTGTTCTCAAACATCAAACTCATCTGGTTCAAAAAGAGTGTTAAGCCTTCCCGTGTAGAGCATGTCGTGTAGTGCTAAATGAGGTTGAGTTGAAATGGGACTTATTAGTTATTGAGATGGATTTGTATGATATAATCCTAGGAATGGATTGGTTGACAATTTTTAAGGCCCACATTTCATGTTATGCGTGAACAATTGGTTTTGTGATAGATGATGGTGTTATACATCTCTTTATAGGGGAGAAGAATGTAAAGCAGGGTGAAACATGATTTTTTGCACTAGTGGTTGTGAAGATATCATACCAGTTAGTGGCTTTTTCATTAGAATAAGTAGAAGGTATTGAGAATAGTGTTCTTCCACTAGACAAGGATCAATTTATGGATGTTTTTTTTCAAATAATTCTCAGGGTTACACCCGCGAGAGAAGTGGAGTTTACGATTGATCTTTTTATGGGGACCTGTTCTATCTCACTTGCATCTTATCGGATGGCACAAATAGAATTACGAGAACTAAAAGTGCATTTGGAAGAGTTAGATGACAATGGGTTTATCCAGCCTAGTACATATCCATGGGTAGTGACAATGTTGTTTGTAAAGAAGGCATATGGAATATTGCCGTTATGTGTCTACTATCATAGACTAAATCAAGTTATGATAAAGAACCAATATTCCTTTCCATGAATTGATGATTTGTTTGACTAGTTAAAGAGATATCAGTGGTTCTCTAACATTTAATTATGATCAGGGTATCATCAACTGTCGGTGCAGAAGGAGGATATTCCAAAAACATCTTTCATAAGGAGATATGGAAATTATGAGTAAGTGGTTATGCCCTAGGTTCTAATGAATGCACCAGAGTTGTTCATGGAATTGATGAATCAGATATTTCAGAGATATCTAGATTATTTTTTAGTGGTATTTGTTGATGATATACTGGTGTATTTGTGGACAATGGTAGAGCATGAGCAGCACTTGGTGATCATATTGGGAATCTTGAGGGATCATCGGTTGAATGATGAATTGTAAAAGAGTGACTTTTGGATACAAGATGTTCATTTCCTTGCCTATGTTATATCTGAGAGGGGTGTTTATATTGATCCGAAAAAGATAGAGGCTATTATCTCATCAAAACCACCAAATAATGTTTTTGAGATATAGAGTTTCCTTGGTCTAGCTGGGTATTATTGACATTTCTTTTGTGATTTTTCACCATTGGCTTGGTCGATGATTGCTTTTACAAGGAATAATGTTCCATTTCAATTGGATGAGTAGTGTCATAAATGTTTTGAATAGATAAAGGGTAACCTTACATCAGCACCAATTTTGGTTTTTCCAGATCCATGGATAGGGTACATGGTGTATTGTGATGCATCTGAATCAAGGTTGGGGTGTCTTCTCATACAGGGGGATCATATAGCTGCATATGACTCACGATAGTTGAGAATGAATGAGAAGAACTACCCAAAACATGATTTGGAGTTTGTGGCAGTGGTTCATGCTTTAAAGATGTGGTGTTATTATCTCTTTGGTGTGAAATTTAATGTGTTTACCGATCACAAGAGATTAAAGCAAATATTTTCACAAATATATTTGAACATGATGCAAAGGATATGGATGGAATATCTCAAGATTTTTAATTTCACTTAATGTACACATTGGTTAAAAGAAATTTGTTGAAAGATGCATTAAGTAGGAAATCATATGCTCAAGTGGTGAAACATGTATCAGATCAGTGGTAGTTGATGTCGGTCATAGATGACATGTGGTTGTAATGTGAGTACTATGGTGAAAATGTGGTATTATTTATGGCTTTGTTTGTCCATGACAAGGCTGGCTTCATTAAAAAGGCATATGATTTAGATTCTGAGTGTATGACGATGACGTCAAAACTCAATGGTAGGTATACCATTGAGAACTGGGAAATGAATGGGAATTTAGTCTAGTGTTTTCAGAACAAGATGGTGGTACCAATGGATTTTCAAGAGGATATTATCATGGATTCTCATCATTCCATGTGTGTTATCCATCCTAGAATTCAGAAAATGCATATGGTGTTGAAGGCGCGGGTTTGGTGGGCTTGTATGAAAAGGGATGTGGCCGGGTTTGTCTTGAGATGCATGACATGTTAGCAAGTCAAGGAAGACCATCCGTAGGTAGTAGACATATTGTAGTCTTTACCTATCCCAGTATGGAAATGGGAGCAGATAACAAGGGATTTTTTGACGGGTCTCCCAAGAATGGTGAGGAAGCACAAAGACATATGGGTCATAATGGATCGGCTCACAAAGTCGGCCCATTTCTTCCCGATTTGTGAATCTCATATGGTGGAGGATCTATCCAGAATTTATATTCGGGAGGTGGTAAAGAGGCATGGTGTTCCAGTTTTGATTGAATCAGATAGAGATCTGAGGTTCACATCTCATTTTTTAAATCATTGTAGAAATCCCTTGGGACACAGTTGACTATGAGCACGACATATCATCCTCATACGGATGTGAAATCCAAGAGGACGATACAATATTTGGAGGATATGTTATTGTCTTGCGTGATGGATTTTATTAGTTCATGGTAGGATCACTTTCCATTGGAGGAGTTATCCTATAATAATAGTTATCAGGCTTCAATACATATGGATCCATTTGGGGCTTTGTATGGGCGTCTATGTCATTCTCCACTATGTTGGGTGGAAACAGTCGAGACATCGATGATCGGACTAAGACTTGTACAAGAGGCTACAAAAATGGTCATATTGATTAGGAAGTGGATGGAGACAACTCAATGTCATCAGAAATCATATGTGGACCATCATCGATGACCTTTTTCATTTGAGGTGGGTGATTATATGTTTTTGAAAATCTCTCCTAGGTTGGGACATCGTCAGTTTAGGAAGTAGGTTAAGTTATCACCGAGGTATATTGGAACTTTTGAGATACTTTATAGGACTGGAGAGGGGGCATATATTTTGGATTTTCTACCATGGTTTAGTGCAGTGAACAATGTGTTTCATGTGTTGAAGTTGAAAAATTATCATTCGGATCATGACTATATGATTCATTGGGATCGGGTTGAGCCAAAACCAGATGTTTCTTTTGTGCATGTGCTAGTGAGGATTTTGGATAGATAGGAAAATGTCATGCATGGTAAAAGAATCAGTTTAGTTCTTGTTTTTTTGTTTCATGGTTAGATTCAAGAGGAGGCTTGGGAATATTAGAAATAGATGGTCGAGCTATGGCCCAATCTCTTTCAACAATGAGATGGTTCTCTACTTTACAAGGATGAAAATTTCAATGGTGGGGAGAATGTATCACCTTTGGTTTGAGTTATGTAGCCTTTATTTATGCCTTTTTGTGTTTTAAAAGTACTTGGGATGAGTTGGGATAATTTTGGGAGAGTTTGGAATGGTTTTGAATAAGTTTGGAGGATTTTTCTAAGGGCGAACCATTTGAGAACTGTTAGGGGAAATCATATGGGTTCTCTAAGAAACCTTGAGGGGAGATACATTAGGATTCGTACGACCTACACATGGTTTCCCAAACTATTATAGGAAAGTATGTGTACCCCTTCTCCTGAGGCATTGGCATGCACATAGTTATCAAACAGTTTTTCATACCGTGCGGACTAATCATGTGGCCACTTAAAGATAGGGTTTTTAAATATGATCTCCCTTGGGAGTGCTTCATTTCACTCCAAATATTCTCCCACTCAAGCCTCACTCGTGATTTTTGGTTCTCAATGGTTGGAGGTTCTCTCCCACTCATTTTGTAATTGATTCGAAGGGGTTTCAAGTTGGTTTCATGATGGTTTCTCCAAGATAAGTCGCTCCTGTTGGATTATTTGGATTCTCTCTAGATCTACATCTCCCTCTCCCATTGTTTTCTAGACCTACACTTGTTGTGTGTAGATATAGGGTTTTTTTGCCTTGGATGTTAATTTTAAGGCTTATGTATGTTAGAGAAGGAGATCCAGAGTGGTTTCAGTTGTGCGTTCACCAGATTTGAGGTGTGGTTGCTTGTTGGTCGAATTCACCAGAACCCTAAAAGTAAGTGGATTATCTATCTACTCCACTTTTATAGAACTTGAAACTTGGTTACAATTAATTTTTCTGGATTAAAATTAATTGTGTTTTTGATGTGCTAAATTGGGTTTAAATACTTTTGATGATGTTTTGGTGATTTTTGGGAAAAAGCGGTGTTGTGGTGAAATTCTCTTGTTGTGGATTTTAAAACCAAAATTTTAAAATGGGTTGTTGAAGTTGATGTGTGAAAATGGTTTATGGAAAATGTTTTTCAATAAATATTTTGTTTTATTGAAATGTTTTTTGGAATCGAAAACTATTAAAGGGTGTTTCCAATAAATGGGTGATTTATTGAAGTGAATTGGAATGTGTTGGAAATGGTTGAGTGATTTTTTTTGCGGCCTTGGATTATTTGTGATGGTTTGTTGATTAAGTGTTATGGATTGTGTTGGTTTTGTGGAAGTTGGTGGAAATTCTCACTATAAAAGGTGACAGATAGTGGTTGGAATAACCACCATTATAAATAGTGTATGGGAAGTAGTGATAGTTGAGAATTGGGTGAACGAGATGGGTAGAATTCCCACCATTTTAGATGTCTTGTTGTGCAGTGCTTTGAAGGATAGAAATTGTTTTGCAAATTTTAAATGGTGAGATGGATTATGACATGATTGTTTGGATTTCCCTTGGGTTTCTTGGTTTGGGTGAGGTGGTTGGGTAAGGGTATGTTAGGATTATGGTAATGGTTTCACTTGTGATTATTTTATATAAATTGATTTATATAAATTTTCTAACGGTTTTACCCTAGTGTCATGTGTGTGGAAGTCATTTGGTGGATGACCTACTGAGTATTAGTACTCACCCCCTGCTTTGAAACTTTAGTGATTTTGCATATGTCATATTCCAGGACACAGGTAATGGTAAATCATCTCATTGCTAGTGGTTTGAGGTGATACATGGGAGATGTGGTGGTGCTAGGATCATGGAGCTTGTTGTGGAGATATGGAGTGTGTCTTAGTTAATTTTGGGTCTCTTGTTTAGTCTTCTGTATAGTACTCTAATATTGTGTTTGGTTGTATTGGTTTTTGGGTTTTATTGTGGAATAGTGTGGTTCTTTTTTGGTAATGTATGAGTTGGTTGTTTGGTTGACATGCATCATGTAATTTGTTGATAGTGGATCATTTGGTTTGTTGGTTTTGTCTCAAGGGAAAATAATTCCTCAATTTATACTTGAATCCCTTGACATGTATTTCTAGACTTTGGTTCCTTGAGATCGTCTCTTAAATCCATGTATCATTCTTCTGCCCTCTCAAGCCAATGAGATGGGGTGGGATGTTACACATCCTACTATAGTGTTATGATCCATGAGTTTAGAACATGTGAAGGGTTAGGTATGTACTTTTTCAAGTGGGAAACTTGGAACACATAAGGAAATTGAGAGATATTTGGAGAAATTTCGAAGTGATAGGCTTCTATCCCAATACGGACAAGAATTTAAAAGGGACCACTATAACCTGGGATTGGATTTTGTTCCCCCCCCGAATCTCATATCTTTCTTCTTGGGTGAGATTTGTAGCAAAAAACTTTCACCAAATTAAAATTCTAGATCATGCCATCGGTTATCATCATAACATGGCTGCTGACTTTGTGCTTCCTTTATATGATGTTGAATGTTTCAAACCTTTCTAACAATATCATCAGCAACATCAGGAAACGAATAAAATTCTTTCTTCAACCTCATCCCAACATGTTGTAGATCTACATTTCATACCATATAGGGATTCCTAAGGTACCATTTTAATGTTTGAGTAAATGATATTGTTGTAAGAAAACCCAACTAGAGGAAGTTGTTGATCCCAACATCCTTTGAAATCCAGAGAAAAAATCTCAACATATCCTCTAGGGTCATAATTATTCTTTCAGATTGGACATATTTCTGAGTATGATAAGTTTTACTAAAAGTCAATTATGTATCATGTGATTTCTGAAGGCTTTGCCTAAACATTGAGGTAAACCTAAAATCTTGATTTTATGCAATGGAATGTGGTAATCCATGCAGCCTTACCACTTTTTAAATATATATACTAGAAATATGATCTAGAGAAAAGTCTTCTCTAATCGTGATGAAGTGTTCTGTATTAGTTATATGATTGACTACCACCAATATATCATTTAAAACTTTAGAGGTTTTTTTTATTCCCACAAAAAATACATATTAATATTCTCCCATTTCCATTCTATTAGGGGTAATGGATTCAACATCCCCTTTTACTTTTTTCTTCTAGACAAAACTTGTTGGGATAGAAAGCATCAAGATATAAACATTGAGATATATATATTCATTCCATCCCAATAGAAGTATACTTTCAAGTCCCAATACATATTTGTACTTATAGGATGAGTAGAGAATGAAGAACTATGAGCTTCCTCTAACAGAACCTTCCTCAAATCTAGTATGAAAGGAACACATACACTATTAATAGACTTTATCATTCCATCCTGATCAAGGATGAGCTCAGGAAAATTTCTATTTTTTTCATCTCTATATATTCCTTATGCACTTCCTTAATATTCACCTGGATATAGGGTTGAAAATTCCTTTGAGAAAGATAATATTTTCCCCTTCCTTCATGATTTCTAGATCCATCCTTTTCAAATCCATAAATATTGTGTCGTTTGTTATTGTCATCATGGATAAGCTAGTATCATCATTCTGACACAAAGCATTAGACAACTTGTTCATTTCTCTAAGGAGGTAATGTATTGAGTAGTCATAATCATTTATCAACTCTAATTATCTTCTCTAGTGACTATTCAACTCCATCAATGTGAATATATATTTTATAAATTTATTTTCAATATATATATCATACTTTTATACATAAGGATAATTCCCCATATCTTAAATTAAAAAATTATCACTTCTGGCTCTAAATCATGCGTTGGGTAATTTTTCTCATGAATTATAAAATACCTTGAGGTATTTGTGATAACCATTTTATTATACAAAAGAAAACATCACAATTACTTCTTAGATGAATCTTTGTATATTGAAAACCCTTCTCCACTATAGGTTAATGTAATCAAAGGTGCACTAACTAACCGTTTCTTAAGTTACATGATTTTTTCCTCAAATTCATATGACCAGAGGAACTTGAAATCATTCTGAGTTAACTTGGTCCAAAGATTAGATAATTATGATAAAAGTTCTACATACCATTGATAATCTCTATATAAACCATGAAATCTACAGATATCAGTCATCATTATTGGTCTAGGCCATCATTAAATAGCCTATTCTTTTAATGGATTTATAATTATACCTTCTATTGAGATTGTTTGACCCAAAATGAAACCTTTTGTAGAAAAAATTCACACTTTCCAAACTTTTCATATAACTTATCCTTACATAGGGTATTTAGTACAATTATCAAGTGATCATAACTCTATTCCTTTCTCTTTGAATAAATAATAATATCATCTATAAAGACCACCAAAAAATGATCAAGGTAATCTCTAAAGACTTTATTCAATAAATCCATGAAGATAATAGTGGAATTAATAAGACCCAAATGAATCACAATATATTCATAGTGTCCATACATTGTACAAAACACCATATTGGGTATATCCTCTTTCTTGACTCTCAATTGATAGTATCCAAAATTAAGGTCAATACTGGAGAAGTATTGAGATCCATATAGTAGATTAAACAATTTATCAATATGAGGAAGATAATACATGTCATTGATTGTGATCTTGTTAAAATCCGGATAATCAATGCAGAGTCTCATTGATCCATATTTATTTTCCAATAAAAGAACTAGATCACCCAAAGGTGACACCCTTGGCCGAATGAATCCCTTATCAAGGTTTTCTTGGATTTTATTCCTTAATTTCTAAAACTCAATCAGGGCCACTCTCAAAGGAGTATTTGAAATTGGTGTGGATTCAAGTATGATTTCTATTGAGAACTCAACATCATATTTTTGTGAAAGTCTTAAAAACTCTTCTAGATAGACATCCACAATATTTGTAATAATAGAAATATCATCGATGATGATTTTATCCTCAACCATTAGAGATAAATAACCCTTTTTAATGGTAATTAGGACCCATACATTGGATGTAATCTCCATAGGAAGTTCTTACTTATCACCACATGGATGAATGATCATAAAAGAGATTGAAATATCTATCATAACTTCCCTTCCTTGTCAAATGATGCGGGATTAATAAAAATAAAGTAAATCTATTCCCAAAATAGAATCAAATTCAACCAAGTCAAGAATAACAATATTTTTAGAAAGCACATCCCCATAAAATTGCACTAGAGAGGAATCAAAGACCTGTGATTCAATCAACACACCACTAGGGGTTTTCACTAATAATTCCAAATCTAATTGTTTTTTTGGAATCTTAACACCCTTATAAAATCCTTTAGATACGAAAGAGTGGGTAGAACCATAATCAAATATCATATTATCAGCTCTAAAGAGGATGGTAAGTATACCATTCATCACATCATTTCTGTGAACCTAATAAAAAACATCGATTACATGAGATTTCCAATCATTCTTCGGATTAATAGGTTATTTTTGTTGATCATAATCACCATCCCCTAGGTTTGGGAAGTGGTTAGAATAATTCCCATTATCATAAAACATGTAGTACTAAATTTTAGGAGGTTTATTATGTGCGGATTTTTCTCCATTAGAATTTTGAGATAATTCTTTTATAATTTCAAAAATCCATTTCTTGGTGACATTCCTTTTCACATGTAAAAAATTTACAAGACCCCTTAAGGAAATTTTCTTAATGGCTATTCCCACATTGATAGAATAAAAAAAAACTCATCTTCTTTTCTCCATGGTTTTTAGAGATTCTTTTGAACTCTATCCTCCTTTTCAGGTAGAAAACATGAGGATGATACGTGATGCAAATGTTTGTTTCAAACTTGATTTCACATCACATAATCTCTTCATAACTACTAAATTCTTTTATGGCCAACACCCTTATGAGACTTTTCTTTAATCCACTAAAGAACCTACCAATTTTACTTTTGGTTTGGATGATAATTCTTGAAGTGTACCTTTCATGTCTTGTTAAATTATCCTCATAGGTAACGATAGATTCATTATCCATTTGATTTAACTTGAGGTACTCTTTCTCTATCCTATAATGAAGAATCCAAGGAAATTAATTATTAAAAAATAAGATCCTAAACTCTTCCCAATACAGGGATTCAATTTCATATTTCTACCATATATTCTTAATTAGTGTCCACCACTCTTTTTCTTCGCCTTATATCTAATAAATTTCCAGAATGACTTTTTCATGCTCGAAACATTAGAGAAAAATAATATCTTTCCAATAGTACTAATCAATTTTCATCAACAAGTGGATCAAAATACCCTCTGAAAGAAGGCGTACATTTCTTTATGAAAGGCTCAATAGAATATTATTCCATCATATTAACATATTTAATTTTTTTATGATTCATAGCTTGAGAAATATATGTGAGAATAGTAATGAGGTTTTTAATTAAAACTACCATATCATTTTGTTTCTCAGGATGATATAATTAAATTTTCTATCGCTATCACCATTTACATGGTTTCTTCAAGTTTTAGGCATTGAATAAAACCAAAATCAAAGAGTAAGAAATAGCTATCATATTGATGAACAACATAATCAAGAAAAGACCCTTATAATATGTCTAAGTTATGACACCTTACTTAACCTATTACACCTTATTTTTATCCTAGGATATTAATATCCAAATTCTAATTAAATCCTCCATGATGGTTTGTGAAGAGTTTCTTAATTCCCAAAGCCTATCTTCAAGGAGTGTCAAACCAGTTGTGAAGCAAGGCCCATTGTCATGTACCAGATTACCCTGATTTAGGCTTATAACATCTTTTTGGAGTTATTACCCCATGTTACATTTGTTCCAAAGCCATATACACTTGTAGTATCTAGGTAGGGATGTATTTAAAGGAAAAAACTCACTATATCCATTACCAAAATTCCAAGAAATTTTCCTACACTTTTCCTAATCATTATAATTATCCTTATACATGTCCTTAGGGTTATCACTAAGGTTTTATACATTATAGCTTCAAAATTTTAACTAAACCTTTTTTTAGGATACCAACTATAGTGACCATCACTTTTCACACATTAACATTACATAAATTTTGTGGAATAATTAAAACGTTATACAGTTATATTCCTAAATAACATTCTAGTCTAGTTCATTTGGAAACATGCGATCATAAATATAGGTACATAAATGAGATACATAATATCCCATTATGTTCTTCTTGAATAGACCCCTTCTTATAGAAATAAAACATAAAACATATATTCATAACCTGAGGGAAGGAAACATTAAAATGGGTATGATAAGATGCTTAGTAAGGGTAAAAAAGGGATATACATAAGCATAACAATGATTATAAGGGTATGAGAACATGATCATGAAAATATAATACCATAACCTACATATGAATGCTCATAAACATGAATCATAGCATAAATCTTGGAAGTTCATAAGACAAGAATCATAAGGAAATAATGAACATAAGACATGAAAGCATAATATAGGAATAAAACATGGAATTATGGTAGAAAGAAAATAATATATATTTATTTCCATAGTAGTAAAGGAATTGCTGTTGGGACCATCTTAGTGGAAAAAGTCTTATATAGAATCGGGTTCACATCCCATTCTAACCCTACATTACAGAACTGAGTTCACTCCTTATTCCAGCCATATAATATTGAATTGAGTTCATTTATCATTACAGTCATGTCTATATCAAGATAAATATTTCTTTACCCAATTAATTGGAGAGAGATATAGGTGTCGCCCATCTTATAATTAAATCATACTTACATGTGGAAAAAATTCATAAATAATTATATCATAACACATGGAATGAATTGGGTGTCATAAAAATGTAAAAATATATTAACCTATGGGAAATTATAAGTTTCATAATAATTTCATCAAATAATAACCAATTAAAGGCAGCGGGTTTCAAGGGCACATAACTCGTGGAAGAGAAGCAGGTTTCAAAAACATCATGCCATAAAAAAATAATCCATTTAAAGAAAGAATATGAATTGAAACATAGAATAATTTCCACAAAATGGCATGATTAACACAAAAGAATGTTATCTTATATTGGAAATAAATTTTTAATATCATTTAAAAATATTTCTTGATGAAAATATTCTTTATACACTGAAAAATTATTTTTAAAACATAAACAATTTTTGAAATTTTCTTTTGAAAATTTATTTAAAAAATTATAATGAACGATTTGAAAACCATAAAACATTTTCAAAATAATTTTTCCTTGAAAATTATCTTTAAGGATCATTTGAAAACATTTTATGAAAATATTGTTTTGGAATAAAATATATTTCTATCCAAAGAGGGAAATACTACAAGATATTTATTAATTTTTTTCTTAATTTTATTAAGTACCAAAGAGTGAAAAATGTTACTAATAAATGGATATAATATGAATAAATATATGATAATATATTTCATATATTTATCATAATGGTTCAATAAAAGAAGAATAATTATAAACAATCTCGATAAATGATGAGATTGTTTCAGTAAACTCTTACCACAAGGAAAATTGTTTCATAATCTCCATGTAAGAAAATAAAATTACATGGAGTTTAAAATATAAATAAATGAATTATATTGAATATATAATATTTTATATGTAAATATATACACCTCAAAACACATTTTTTGTGCATAATAAAACACGTGTCTCAAAGAAGGGAAATTGTAACCAAACAGTCTTACTGATTGGGAAGAATTTGAAACATTAACCCCTTGAAAAAATATCATTAAATGGATATATAAATAATTATAAATTTTAGTATAATAATAATTTAATACATCTATTTTATTATACACATCACAAAAAGGAATGTGTTGTTAATAAGCATATATCTCACAAAAATAAAAAGTGAGATGAAATATGCTTAACTTGTGTCTTGACTCTCACCGTACTCATTAAAACCTCATATTGAAAAAATATAAGTTCATTATAAATATATTATAGAACCATAATCGTATATATAATACGTTATATTATTTTATTATGACCTTATATTACCCTCTTTTTAACAAAAATATGTTATGTTTTCTCTTTGGGTAATATTCTCCTATTCTTTTCATATGTCTTAATTTGGTTATATCTTTGGTCCTTATATTTATATAATGATTTACATAATGTAAATCATGATATAAATATCATGTATATTCATTATATATTTTTTATAATAATATAAATAATATTTAATTATTAAATGGAATACACTAATCATGGAGTAATCCCTACGTACGCATGAACAATTTTTTTGTTTTTATTGTCGTATTGATAGAAAAAAGGTAAATGCAATATTTGTATATATATGTATATATATATATAATTATTATAGTAACATTATTATATAATATATATCATATAATTTCACTAAAACCATCTTTAATAGATTCTATTTAGTGTGTGAATGAATCATATCGCATTGAGGGGGTGGTAGTATACACTTCCTCAAACGAAATTATTGTATTCACGCTAATTAGAAAGAATAATGTTATATTATTTTAAATGATTAAAGAAAATTAAATACATAATAAATATAATATATATAACACATTTAAATACATTTTTCATCATAATGATCAACATGAGAGGAGGTAAAGAAAAAATGAACAATCATCGTTTCATGCGGTGGTAGTTCATCGTACACGTAAACAGTATGTTCGTTACCCATTAGATGTATGTGTGTATAAGTGTAGGTATAAAACATAATAAAAAACATATCAATATATTTAGGATAATTTTATTATTATATTAACATGTAATAATAATATTTTAGGAAGTGTATAAGTAACTGAAAGACATGTGATTATTGGAAAGTGTTACCTTTTAAATTGGGTAACTCCTTTTGGTTTTCACCAAATAGATTACTTGAATTTATTTCTACCAAAGGAGATTATTCTTGGTATAATAGAGGTAATTTTAAGAATTTATGGTTCAGATAATGGCCGAACCTAAGTGATTTCAGATGTGTGAGTAAGTGGGAGGAGAGAAGGAATTTTTATAGTGGAGGAGGAGTGTCACTCTTGTAAATATTTGAAGAGTGAATTCCACCTAGGTTTCATCATGTTTCAAGTGGATAAAGTAATAGAAAAAAGTAAATTGAAGGGATTATAGGGTATAAATATGTCCATATAATATATATTGGACAGGTTTCAAGGTTTTTTTGGGTCTTAAATTTATGGTTTAATCCTTAGTTAAGCTTAATTTTACCTTAATCAATGTAATTAATTTTAATTGCAATGACATTAATTATGGTCAAAAACTAATATTTACTTATTAGAAATTAGAAATTATGATTATTAAAAATATGGAATCCATTTTATAAAATTAAAATAATATAATTGGAAAAATCTAATTTAAAATTAATCCTGCTGATGGGATGACACTGTGGGGTTTTAAAGTAAAAATGATGAAAATATTGTTATGTTTTTAAATCCAATTTCATTGTGAAATTTTTTCCAATAAACTAAATTGGATAATTTGATTAAAAAAATATGTAATTAAAATTTTAAACCAAAATAAAATTTAATTTGAACTTATAAATAAATTATAGAAAAAGGAAGTTTTGAATTTAAATCTGGTATATTTCTCTATTTATCCAAAAATGAAGTTTCTCCTAAAAATCCAAAAAGTTAAACATGAGATAATTTTGAGATTATAAATTCAAAAATGAAGTTTATTTTATCAAATTAATTTTCTAAATGTTTCAAAATTAATTTTATTACGTTTCATAGAAGGACATTAAAAGAAGTTCATTTGAGAAAATAATATTTTTAAACATATGAGGACTTTTCCAAAATTATATATTTCATTATAAATATATTTTATTTATATAAAAACCTTATAAACCATATTATAAAATAATTTATTACTATTCATATTACTATGTTTAAAGTCTGGTAATAATTATCTCATTAAAATAATTATAACAATAAAATGATGTTTTGTAGAAACATCGGTGTCACATGTGACATTAGCCATGTTAGTGTTGCATGTAACATATACCCAGTAGATTTTCCATGTAATTTATGCTGATTTGGTGCCCTCTGAAAAGAATTTTTGATTTATTTCCTTTAAATATACAAATGAAAACTCCATTTATTCAAAAAAAAGATTGAAAAAAACTTGTGGTGTTATAACACTTATGCCGGGAACAAGAAGAATTGGGACACCTATTTACAAGGTATAAGGATGACACAAAATGAGATCACTGAAACAGTGAATCTTCCTCCAATACTGAAAAGGAATCCATGATGCTTCCAATGTGGTTATCTTAGTTACATGAGAGAGAATGTATAACACAACCCAGATCATGCCACAATTGGAATCAGATGGGGCATCTTCAGTACTATTGTCAAAGTTCTCTAAGTTATAGATTTCAGGATACTTCTTAGGTGTCACAAATGTCTTATGATTTGAAGATATTATGGAAGAAGAATGCCTCTTTTTATTAGAACAAATCTTGAAATTGAGATTCTAGGTATACCATGAATGCTCAGTAAGGGAAATATCAAAAAGGGAAAAAGGGAAAAAGTATCATGAGCAAGAAATTATATGGTTATAAGAAAGTTATTATGGATGATCAATCTATACCATCGACAATGAGGGGTAAGATTATTTTAAATTCAACCCTTATTCAAGATTTATTTGATACAAGTGCATCTCATTCCTTTATTTCATCTCGTACTGTTGATTTCTTAAGAAAAAATGTTGAGATGATTCCCTCATTATTGAAACTAAAAACTCATATTGGTCTAAGAGAATTTAGATCCTTTATGTCTAGAGAATGTTCAATAACTATTTATAGAGTTGAGATAATTTGTGATTTACCTATGCTAGAAAAGGATGTCCATGACATAATCCTGGGTATAGATTGGTTAACTATGTTCAAGGATTACATCAAATTTTATACATGAATCATTAGTTTCATGGCTAATGATGGAATTGATCATATTTTTAAAGGAATCTGGAATGTAAAGGTAGGAGAAATGATCTTGTTGGCACCAATAGTTGGAATGATCACATAACATTTTGTGGATACTACCAAGGAATCAATGGATGATATTAAAGATAATAAATTTCCTATAAAACCCCAACCCCAGTTTCCTAGAGTTGCTGCATTATTTTGTTACATTAGGATGATCATAAGAAATAAATCCAAATGGACTGATCAATTTAGTAGCCCTGTAAAAACTAAATACAAACATAAGTTTTACTTTACATCATGAAATTAAAAATAACATTGTATCTATTTTGAAAACACTCATATCCATTATAATATCCCTACAAGCCAATCATAATGTACTTCTTCGCATCCTGAGAAAAAATGAAATACAAGAAAGGGGCGAGCTCATATGCTCATTAGGGATAAAAAATATAGTAGAAACTAGTATAATTAAGAATAACTTTTTATGGAAATGTATACAAGTAAAACACCAGCCATTTTAAAATAATATTCAGCATAATATGGAAAGAATAAATCAAATAATTCCATTTAAACATATACATGGATATTCTACTAGTCGAATAATCACAGGTAATATCAATAAATAATCTCATAATGAGG
The DNA here is from genome assembly GCA_963277665.1 of Viscum album. Taxonomy (NCBI): domain Eukaryota; kingdom Viridiplantae; phylum Streptophyta; class Magnoliopsida; order Santalales; family Viscaceae; genus Viscum; species Viscum album. Next base: position 69,692,530 of record OY728142.1, read on the forward strand.
GAATGAATAATGTAGGACATCATAACCATACCATCAAGGCCTCATGCCTAGGCCTTACATAAATAGGTAAAAACCCAAACTAGTTTTTCTCATAATACCTACTGATGCATCGAGGGGATATATCTGGCCCGTCCTGTCACTTACTACGTTCAGTTCAATCCTTATATGAAAAGGCTGGAACATAACATAAATATTTTTATTATAACTAGCATAATAAATGTTAATGCATTAACCATAATACACTAATGGTATGAAAATATCTCATCTATATTCAATCATATATAAAACCTTCAACACAATTTGGAATATTGTATCATAACAAATAAAACTCAATCTATTATAAAATACAACAAAGGATGTTGACATAGATAAAAATAATCTAATGAAATCATTAAAACTCTTTAAGAGAAATATTTCTTTTTTATATTGAAATCATTTAAAAAATGTGCAATTATAAAAGAAAATAATTATTTTGAAAAGAACCATAAAGGTATTTAAGGGAAAATTTAAAAATATTAATGTTTTATAACAACAACAAAAACCTCCAATGTTGTATAAGACAAAAAACAATCTTTCCTTAGTTTTTCAAAAATGTCCTAAAGTAACTCATTTGGTAAATGATAGAAATATTCCATTCAAATCATTTTATAAAAATTCAAACATGTGTAAAAATGAATTAATTTTTTTTCAATAATATTTTTAAATTAATTTTACGAAACATGGGAATGAATGATAATGATTTACCAGTAGATACTTATATATAAACAACCTCAGATATTAATAAAGTTATGAAACGAATCCTTAACTCATACTGTCCTTTATTAAATGGTTCTTTAACCTCCTGTGTAGTGGTTGAATAATTTTATAAAATTATATCAGGACCATAATCATATTTATGATATCATATATGGTCCTATTATATCATATTGTTAATAATATTTCAGTATTACCATTGTTTCATGTGTTAATCGCCTTATTTTCCTATGCTTTTTTTTCATGTAATCCATGTTTATTATGAATAAGATATATATTTTTCATATTTAGAATAATATTCAGTACATAAATATTATATTCATTCATTATATAAATTTTCAAAATGAATCTTAAATGGTCGTAGAGGAGGATTAATCTCATCGTGTTGTGGAGATGGTAGGCTATACGTATGCACGAGCGACGATATCATTTTCTTAATGGTTAAATGGTATGGATTTGGATGGTATATTATTTATACAGATTCATTATCATTTTATATTCTTTATTTATATCAATAATACTCATAATTATTCCAATTCAAATAATGTTGCATGAAATAACAAATTACACCACGATGTGTATATGGTAAGTTATACGTACGTACACATGGTGATATTGTTATTAATGGGATTGATAAAAGGAAAAATACGGTTATACCATAATCATAATAACATATCAACATGCATATGATACATTATTTATTACTTTATTATCTAAAAGACATAGTAAGAGGAAGTATAAGAAGAAACGAACTTTGAAAGAGTTGATAAAACAATTACCTCTTTTTTAGGTATCGTCTTTTGATTTGAAAGAAAAGGCATCATAGGGTGGATTTATTCCCAAATTTTGGCCTCTAGGGTTAATTGAGAGAGTTTTTTAAGATAATTGGTGAGATTTTGGCTGAGACAAAGGTCTTTAGAGGTGTGAATAAAAGAGAAAATAGAGGGAAGGGAAACTTTTGGAAACTCCAAAATAATTAATTTATTATAAAATTATTTTCAATTTAAAATAGATTTAATGTGATTTATTTAAAATAAATGATGAGTATGGATCCAAATAATCTCAACTAATGTTTTTTAGAAATGTTTATGTCACAAAATTAACCTTATCTTTTGTATTTAACCCTTAGTTAAACAGTTTAACTCTTACCATGTATACTTGTCTTTTTATACTATTGGGTTAATATAGTTACTATAAAAATCCAAAAAAAAACACCAATTGGATCCTTAATTAAATATTTAACACTATCCATTTTATTTTTCTAAAACTTATATTTTTATGTTTTTTATTTCATTTAATAAAATATTATTTATTTTAAAATCTCATTTATGTCAATTTTGACACTATTTAATACATGATTTTTGTAAAAGTCATAACAACATGATTCCTTTGGACCAACTAAAATAAACCATACCTAAATATTAAATTTAATCCATTAAAATACTTGTATGGCATCAAATATTTCAAATTATATTTATTTTAATATTCGTAATATCATTTAATTGATTCTTCCTCTAATAAATCAATTATTGCATCATTATTGTGTCATCATTTAATTTAATTATTAATTTACTAAAATTATAAATAAATTAAAATTATGTATATAAACATTTTATATTTATAAATAATATTTATAGTATACCATATCGCTTATATGAATTCATATTAAAAATGATATAGTTATTAAAATTTGAATATAATATTTTTAACTCTTTTTTGAATAAAATATAATAAATGTCATAATCTTCCAAAATTGGATTAAAAAGGATCATATTTTATACCTGAGGTTTATTTTGGTCGAAAAACACTTTTCCAATTAAATTATGACATTTTAGGGTTATTTAATATTATTTTAATATTATTTTTACCTTTAATTACCCTATTTACCTTTAACCATGGTAAATAAAATCCAAAAATTATTATTTACCAAAAATTATTTTGATCTAATCAGACCAAATTTTTCATACTTATTACAACCATGTATTCATAGAATTGGTAAAATTATGTTTAATTCTAATCTAAATATGTGGTTAGAAGGCGTGAAAAAGTGACGTTCAAAATTTCAGGAAATTTTTATATCTAATTCTATTATAAAAATGGTTACAAAGACCTAAATTAAGCTCATAAATGTATTCTTTATATATTGTGACTTTAAAATCAATTTTGTTTAAAATAATTATTTTAATGAAAAATTCAATTTTTCAAACAACAATGCAGTATTTTTCAATATTCATAAAAATTGGAACGTTTCATAAAAATACAAAAAATTCACTATAAGATAATTTTGATATTCTAAACTCATTAATGAAGTGTATTTTGAAAAATAAAATTTATAAATTTTTTAATGTGTTTAATACAATTCATAACCACATTTCAATCAGCCATTTTGATAGGTCATGGTGCGCTCGAACTATGTGTTTCATGCAGCGCAAGCTATTGTATTATTTAAAAATAAGCATATCTTGAAAGCTTGCAGTATTACATCCTTCCATATAAATATATTAATTCTTAAAATATGTTGAATATCAGTTCATAAAAATATTTTTGTTGTTCATCATAAGTTCCTCAGGTCCAAACACCACCTCTTCCATTTTATGGTTTCTTTAAAGAGCTTTTACCTAAAGAGTCATCCAATTTCTCAACACTTGTTATCTGGTATCATGAATCATGTCAGGATGTTCACAATAAGATAGATTATTTTCCAATTCTATGTGATTTTTGGTGAGTAAATGCTTTGGGTTTGACATATATTTCATTAATAGTGATACATGGAACACATCAAGAACATTGAAGATACTTGGTGACATTTCCCAACAGTAAGGTAAAACTCAAATTCGTTCAAGAATATCAAAAGGTCCTATGTACCTAGGAGTTAATTTACCCTTCCTACCAAATCTTATAACACCCTTCTATAGAGATAACTTCATGGAAACATGATCTCCCACTTGAAATACCAAATACTACCTTCAGTTATCATCATAACTCTTTTTCTTTATTTGAGATTTCTTTATGGGTTTGAATATTTCCTACCATTTCTATCATTTCCTCAACATGTTCTTCACCTAAGAGTATTATTTCACCAACATCATCCCAACAAGTTGGTGTACAACTTCACTTTCCTTATAATTTTTTGTATGGTTCCGTATGAATACTCAAATTAAAGCTATTATTATATGAAATTTTTACTATAGGTAAATAAATATCCCACATACCTTGAATGTAAAGTGAGAAACAACTCAAAATGTCTTCTAATGTTTGAATAGTCTGTTATAATTATCCATCAGTTTGAGGATGGTAGGCAGTGCTCAAATAAATCTTAGTATCTAGGTCCTTCAAAAAAATTTCTAGAATTATATTATAAAATAGTGATAATTATTAGAAAAAATCGATAGGGGTACACCATTATGTCTCACAACATCATGAATCTATAGTCTTTATAAACGTTCAAGTGGTAAATCTTCTCTTATAGAATGAAAAAGTGTTGATTTGGTAATACAATCAACATTAACACATATCAAATCATTCTTTATAGGAGTATTTGGTAAATCCATGACAATTTACATTATAATATCATACCATTTTCAAATAGGTATATGAAGAGGATGCATGAATCCTCGAGGATGTTATCTTTCAGCCTTCACATTTTTAAAAACTAAACATCATGACAGATAATCAACAATATCACTCATCATGTTGTCCCACCAAAAATGTTTCTTCGAATCTTGGTACATCATAGTGCCACTAGGGTTTATAGAGAAATTGGAGCTATGAACATCATCTAATAATTCCATTTCTAGCTCAGGTATAGAGGGAACACACATCCACATACCAAATTTCAAAATTCCATCATTATATATGAATTCCACCAATCTCCCATCATTCACAGCTATCATTTTATTTTAAAAATATTCATCATCAGGTAGAGAAATATTTATTCTTTTTAGTAAATATGGATTAGAAACCATATAAAAAAGTATTTATGCTTTAGCTTCCATGATAATCCTTATTTCCATCTTTACTAGATCTATAAACATTGGACCCTTTAAAACTCTAATTTATTAGAACTCTGTGGTCATTTCTTCTCAAAGCATATGCCACCTTATATTCTTTTCCATGGTGGTAATTTGTTGTGAAATAATAATCCTTTAGTAGCTAAATCCATCTATTTTGTCTCATGTTGTATTCTTTCTGTGAGAAAATATATTTAAAACTCTAATGACAAATATATATCTCACATCTTTCACCATAGAGATAGTGTCTCTATATCTTCAGAGAAAATATTACTACTTCTAACTCAAGATCATGAGGTGGTTAGTTTTTTCCATGAATTTTTAATTTCCTTAATGTATAAGTAATAACTATAACATTCTGCATAAGGATACGAGCAAGCCCTTTCCATGATACATTACTATAAATCACAAAACAATCATTCTCATATGGTAACATTAAGATATAAAAATTGAATAATATTCTCTTCAATAATTCAAAACATTCTTTAAAATCTTTGTCCAAATGAATTTTACCCCTTTACATGTGATCATGGTTAACAGATTAGCAAATGGGGGATCATTTTGTACAAAATGATGATAATAAGATACTAAAACAATAAACTATTTTACCTCAGTTATGTTCATCAGTGCTATCTATTCTTGGATTTCCTTTGACATTGAAGGATCCACAAAGATTCCATCATTCAAGACAATATGGACCAAAAAAGAAATTTCTTAAACCCATAATTCATACCTGATGAAATTCCCATATAGATAATTTCTTCTAAGAGCCTTTAAAATAACCCACAAGTGGTTCTCATGGTCTTCATATCTTTTGGAGTATTACAAGATATAATTTATAAATACTATGAAAAAATCCTCAAGATATTTTTTGAACACTATGTTTATTAGATCCATGAAAACAAAGGGTGCATTAGTCATCCCAAATTTCATTACTATAAACTCATAATGTTCATACCTGGTTCAAAATACTATCTTTGGAATATCTTCCTTATTTACACAGAATTGATGATATACAAAACAAAGGTAAATATTTTAAAGATATTGAGCACCATCATGTTGAAGAAACAAATCATCAATACAAGGTAGATAATACTATTTCTTTATTGTATTATAATTAATTTATCTATATTCAATACATAGCCTCATTGATCCATCTTTCTTCTTAGCAAAATAATTGGGGTTCCCCATTAAGAAACACTAGGTAAAATAAATCCCTTATTACTCAATTTTTCTATATTTTTTTATATCTACAAATTCCATTATATCCATTCTATATGGTTTCTTTGTTATTTGTATTGTATCATGAATTAAATCAATAAAAAACTCAAATTCACGCTCTAGGGGGTGTCCGAGTAAATATTTGGAAAAAACATAAATGTATTCCGTTACAAAAGGTAGCTCCTAAATTTTAATATTTTTTTATCCCTAGATGTTATTTCCTATTCCTCCCCAAGAATATATTTCAGTAAATATATTGGGGGTGGGTTTTTATAAGTCTCTGGTAATGAAGTTTCTACTCTAAAGGTAAGGATTCTACATATTCCTCACAAATATTAACTTCCTTCTTCTTGAATTTTAATTTCACATCATATTTTGATATCCAATAAATATCTAGGATTATATAAAATTAAACCATAGGTATGATGATATAGTCAGTAGATATGGCACGTTTATATGCCATAATGGGAACTTCCTAACACATCTTTGTTGCAATGAGACTTCCCTTAGGGGTTTTACATAAAACTCCCTTGTTAATGATAATTGGAAATATCTAATTTTTAAAGAAAACTAGGAAGATATAAATGAATGTGATGATATAGAATCAAATAAAGCTTTAGCAAAATTTTAGGAGATAATTAATGTACCTTCCATCACATCATTAAGAACTTCAACCTCAGTAGTTGTGATCACAAAAGAATGGCCTTACTCCATTATACTTATATGGGGAAGCTTCCTTGATGCATAAGACAACCATTTTCATAATGACCCTTCTCTATAAAATTGTATAATTTAACACTTGTAGCTTATTTATTCCCCTTACAATTAGAAGCTTGGTGGCCTTTTTTAAACACTTGTAACAAACTCCCATAAACTTTAAGAAAGTACCAGGGTGTTTCTTCCCACAATTACCATAGGTTGGAAAGTAAACATTTCCCTTATTCCCTTTATTTACTTTTTGAGAGTGTTCTGTATCCATATTTCTCTTTTTATTTCATTTAAAGTCAAAATACATAGATAATTCCTTTTACATCTTGATAGCCTATATATTTTTATGATGAGAAAGATTGTGAGACTATTCCCCATCGGAGGAATGATTTTAACCCATCAATGAATTGATTAATATTACTCCCTGGGTCACATATATAGTCTGAAGCATGCCTTTATAAACTTGTGAAGTTATCCTCATACATTCCAACACTCTCATACTCCTTTTTCCATAGACTTAGAAATTTACTTTATATATTAGCTCGTTGTTCATGAGGAAAGTATTTTTCTATGAAAATATCCTTAAACACCCTCTGTTCCATATTTTATACTTATTCATCTTCCATCATGTTTTTAATTAATGACCACCATTGATCCACATCTCATAAGACACAATAAACTGTTATGAGATCTTTTTATCTTTCTTTACACCACATAGAAAAAAATATTTTCTCTAAGGAACTTATCCATTACTCATCTACAAATGGATTTGTAGTCCAATTTAATGTTGGAGGTTGTTTTCTCCTAAAGCTGTTTAACATTGATCCTCTACGTTGTGGAATAGAGTAGTCTATATGGGTAATATTATCATTCATAACCTGAGTCATCTATTCTATTATGGTCATAAGCATGTTAGCGCTAGTTATATCACTAGATCAAAAATCATTATCTTGCTTTAGTGGTAAATACCTCTATGAATTATGTGCTTTGATGTAGTTTCCATTCCTTACACTAGGTTCCATTTATAAACAATGTAATAATCTAGATTAGGTTATGAATCATAATTTATAATTACAAACTAATAAAATACGTAACATAAATTGATAAATTTATGCATAGGAAATCCATAATCATAAAAAAGGTTTCCTTGGGCACATATTTACTCATAAATCATTTATAATGGTTTGTAAAGAAAATTTTAATAATGAAAATCTTATCACCCAGGTGTGTAGAACTAGGTACGTAGTATGGCGTGATTTTGTGTACTAGGTTACCCTATGTCAGGCCTGGGACACCTTGTCATAGTAAATAATTCTAGGTACATCTATTCTAGAACCAAATCCACTAGTAGTGTCAAGAAAAGAACGTATTTCATGGAAAACCAACATAATCTATATTTTACCAAAATTAAATGATGTTATTCTATACTTATTCTAAAATTATATCTTATGGTAATGTTACATAATCATTGTTTTTCTAAATATGGTTTCCAAGTTTTGTAATAATCTTTTTTTTACACCAACTATAACACCCTGACCACAGTTACCCAAAGTCAGTGCATTATTTTATTAAATTGGAATGAACACAAGAAATAAAGTCACAATGAAACGACTAGTTTAGTAGCCTTCAAAAACTAGATACAAACAAAAGTTTTACACTACATTATGAAATTAAAAACAACACAGTATCTTTTTGGAAAACACTAATATCCCTTAGACTATCCCTATAGGTCATTAATAATATATTTTCTCACGTCCTGGGGAAAAATAAAACATATGAAAGTGGTGAACTCAAATTCTCAACAAGGTTAAAAAAATATAATGGAAGATATCATAAATAAGGATAAAATTTCAAGGCAAGGTATAAAACTGTAACACAATACTTTTAAACATAATATTCAACATAATATGGAAATAATAAACAAAATATTTTCATTTAAACATTCACATGGATATTCTAGTATTATAAAAGGGTCGTGTAATATCAATAACACATCTCATAATGAGAGAATGCATAATTCTTGACATTATAACCATATCATCAAGGCCTCATTCCATGACCATACATAAATGCATAAAAAACAAAACGGGTTTGTCTGATAAGACCTAATGATGCATCAAGAAGTTATAGAAGGACTCACTCATCACTTATTAAGTCCAATTAGTTTCTCATGTGAAAAGGATGAAACATAACATAAACATTCAAATTAAAACTAGAATAAGAAATGTTAATACATTAACCATAAACCATGAATGGTATCAAAATATCATATCCACAGTCCATATAAGACCCCAGCCTTAAACCTTACTTAATCTTGAGTTATTACAAGATTACACATTGATATTAAAACATTATGAAAACCATTTTAAATACCAAAATAAAAGAAAAGTAAAATATGGTATTTATTTTTCTTTTAAAAAGAAGGTATGGCTTGTAGAGGAAGCTGAAACTCAAATAATGGTCACGACGACGGAGAAGTCGTTGTCGCCGTATACGTACGACAAATAATTCCTTTTTGTCATTTTGTAAAATTCTTCGTATAAAAAAGATTCCTTTTGGATAAACGTAAAAGTCAAAGGGGTTTATACACCTTATAAAAAAAGGTTGAGTATAAAACAAAATATGCCTCAATGAAAGGAGATTGAGACGAAGTCCCTTACAAAGATGGTATCCTTGGTTTAAGGATAAATCAATTACATAATTATGTGTGAAAAACGAACACACCAAATATAAGTTGATATTAAGTGTAAAATAATCAAAGGTCATTCACACATATTCAAAGGATGACATATTCAATAACTACATGTTGAACCCAAAGAAATCGAAATTGGGTTAAGAAGTTCCCTTGACAACCTAACGACGTCACATCAAAATGAGTTGATGAGAGATAAAAAAAGGGTATCTCATCACTTGGACATAAAATTTACATCAATAAGGATATATGAGAACATATCCCAACATAACAATATGTAAATTAAAAGACCCAACAAAATATGTCTTTTAAAAAGAAGAGGGTGAAAGGTTCCCTTACCGACATGGGTATCTTTTGAAACATACACCTTGTGAAAGAAGGACAATACAACATTGATGTAAATACTCATAAAAGATATTATATTACAAAATGAGTAAAATAATGGGTAGTACATACACCACTCAAAGGAAATTGTGGAAAATGTAGCATAAATCTCACGGGAATAAAAGTGAGATGAAAAATCCCTTATGAAAACTCGACAGCCTAACGACGCCACATAAAACATACAAAAATGGATTGATGAGGTCAAATTGGGTATCTCATAATATTAACTTAAAATTTATATAAATAGGAATATAAATGAACATCCCCCAACATAAAAAAAATTGGAGCTTAAAAAGAAGTGACATAATGGAGAGTACTTAAAAAGAAAGAGAGAGCTTAGATCTCTTATGAAAATTTGGCAGCCTAACGACGCCACTCAAAACATCCAAAATGGATTGATGAGAGATAATATGGTCTCTCATCACATGAACATAAAAATTACAGTAATATTAATATAAAATAACATCCAAATAACAAGAAACATGAGCTTTAAAATGAATGACATAGAAGAGTGTACTTAAAAAGAAAGAGTGGAGTATGATCTCTTATCTCAAGTCCAACTTGTCTTGTTCGTTTCTTTATATTCCTGAATAATAAACTTTGGTCAATAAATAATTTCCTAAGTACCTCCTTTAGAGATTATTACTCAGTTTATATCACATATTATAATTTTATAATAATTTTTTAATAATGTTAGTTCAAATCAGACGTTTTTGCCGATGTTTGGTACATGAGTCAAAAATGAACTTGTTTGAAAAAAGATTGCCCATGTAGTTATAAGTGAATAATTTCCAGAATAGTATTAATTATTAAAATATCATATATATATATCCAGTAAATATTCATTTTATACTATTCCATATAATTTGGAGATAAAAAACAAAAAGCACCGTTCATGGAGACGGTAGGCCGTACGTACGCATGAACGCAACTTTCATTTTTTTCATATTAATGGAATTAAAACAAAATGAGAGAGATATATATATGTTATAATTCCAGAATGATATCCATAATTTAGATGTAATATATTACATATATATCCATTATATATATGTACTTATAATATTACATAACATTTTGAGATAAGAAATGAAATGTACCGTTCATGGAGACGGTAAGCCGTACGTACGCATGAACGCTACTTCCATTTCTATTTCATATTTAATAGAATTAAAACATAATGATAAAAAATAGTACTTTAATTCCAGTATGGTATCATATATAATATAATTAAATATATCCTTTATACGTACCATATATGGTATTAACGAATCAAATCACTTTGAGGGGGCGGTAGTCCGCACTTCCTTAAATGAAGATATCACGTTTACCCATAATGGAATCCATAATGGTACGCCATAAATGAAAAATACAGAAGCTTAAGTAAAACATAAACATATTAGATATCATATATAAATATAGTTTCATCTTAATGGACACCTTTTAAGGTGTTAGAAGAATGTTGAACAAGCATCATTTCGGGAGGCAGAAATTCGCCATCCACAGAAACAGTATGTTCTTTAACCATTAGATGTAGGTGTGTGTAAGTTTAGATCGAATACTTCTTATAAAAACATCATAGTATATTGAATATACTGTATTTGTTACAAAATAAATGAATAAATATAGTTTAGGGGGTTGGAGAAGCAAAATAAAACAAAAGGACACAAGTGAAGACATTACCTTAAAATCGGGTAACTCTCTTTGGTTTGGGCTCAAAGGCTTCCTTGGGAAGACTTCTGCCCAATGCGAGGATTCAAGGAGTTAGAGAGGGATGTGGAGAGACAAAATGGGCAGGGTTTGGCCGAGCCAAAGGATTTGGGAGTGTGGGTATGGAGGTAGAGGTGGTGGCCTTTTATAAGAGGAGAGGAGGGGGACTCTTGTAAAGTTACAAAATGTTACTTTATTTTCAAAAGAGTTTCGGATTTTAAAGGTCCCACATTGCCGTATTTAGAGTATAAGGTGATAAGGGTTCGAAATACACTCATCCAAAAGGTTTTGGACATGTTTAGGTCTTAGATATTACATTATCTTTCCATTTTATTTAAATCATTAAATAATGAGGTCATCGCTGCATCATCATGATGTCCTAAATAATTTAATTTATTTAATGTCTAAAAATTATAAAAAAATACTATGATGTAGGAAATATTTTTAGATTTCCAATTAATATTTATAGTAAAAAATATGACTGGTATAACCCCATGGATAAATTGTTTTAGTAAAACATTTCATGTTTGTGTCATTTTTACTGTAACATTAAATAAAAAGATATTTATGTCATTTTCCAACCAAAGTGGCTCCATGGGGTCCCCAAGTTGACCCATGGATTTTATTGGTCGACCAGGACACATCCAATGAGGGTATGACATGTGTCTAGGTCATTTAATTTTATTAAAACATTATTCTTAACATAAACTACACTAATTACCTCTAATCGTGATTAATAACATAATTAGTTACTATTCACCAAAAAATTAGTTTTATCCATTAAACCACATTTTACGTCTTAATTACAACCATGCATGTTGGATTTTTGAAATTCAAAACACCAAGATGGCATAATTTCATTTAAACGGAAAAATCAGTTTTTATAAGTACCACTTAGTGGTTTCGCTATTCATCAAAAATTGAAGTTTTTTCAGAAAAATCCCAAAAATTCACCCTAAGATATATTTGATATTCAGAATTCAAAAATGAAGTCTATTTTAAAAATTTCAAAACATATAAGTCAAATTAATTAATTTAATAATTAATTCCCGCTGTCAGAGCAAATAACGTGTTTTTTATGAAATAATAAGTTTCAAAAGATTGACACTAGTTTAAGACTGATTTCAAAGTGAAATTAATTCCAATGACCACTATTGGATTTAATGGTAAAAATATATTCTAATTTAACTTTAAAACCAATTAAAAAGATAATCTAATCATATAAATAAATTACATTAAAAAGAGGTTTTGAATTAAAATACAACATTTTACACTATTCATTAAAAAATGAACTTTATCAGAAAGATACCAAAAATTTACACAAAGTAAATTTTGATGTCCAAATTCTTAAGAAGAGTTTTATTTGGTCCAATAGAATGTATAAGAGTGAACAAAACTATATTTAATGATGGTTCACCATCAAAAGGCGATAAGTGAACCGTTAGTGAAAACTAGGGCATATACGCCTAAAATTGAATTCTTTCCGTATTTTAAGCCTCTATCTTTTATTGGATAAATGTAAAAACATTTAAAAACATATATAATTATATTTTAGTTATTTATATCCATTACTGCCAATACAACGGCTACATGTTAACTACCATTTAAAATAAAATTATTTTATTATTAGAGTGCAACGTAAGATTTCTAAGAAACTCGTTGTTGTGTGTTGGGTAAGACATCGAGCATAGCGTTCCATTTAAATAAATATTTACATTTTTTCCACAAATAGGGATAAATATAAAAATCTCATATTCTTTATTTACTTGGGGTGTTACATCCTTCCCCCCTTTTGGAAATTGCGTCCTCGCAATTATAAAACTGGGCTTGGAAACATCATTGAAAATCCCACATCGTAACAAGAGTCGGTAAAACAGTCACTTTAAAATAATGAAAGAGAAGTATAGAGGTCACCCTAGTTAACCCATACTAGGATTCCATGCAGGAAAACATGGACATGGAAGAAAAAAAAGGGTCATGTTCTGAGGGACACTGATAGTAAACATGTCTAGGAGAGAGTTAACCGCAAGAAAATCCCAAACTTGTGATGGGTTAAATAGTATTCGATTCCCCAGTAGGAAAAGTTAATAGACAACATTATTGTTTTAAGTTAATTTTTATTGAGGAATTTATTCATAAGGAAACATAATTACTTATCATGTTGACTTTCAACTTTTTTTAGATTTATTACACAAACTCATACTTTCCCCAAAAGATGAGTATTTAGGAAGACTTGTTCACATTAAGAGTACTATAATCAACTTCTAGAGAATCACCTAATCCACAAAATAGGAACTATATACTTCCCATGTATTTATACTTTAACCAAAACCAAAACCAAAAAGGTTAGTACAAGATTAGATAATCTAGATAAGGATAACCCTTTATAAAAAGAAAATCTATTCTTAATCTCCAAAATTTTTCCAACAAAACCCAAAGTTCAACGAGGACCATTCGATAAAAAATTTGTCCATAAAATTCATCAAAGTAAACCAAACTAAGATTGAATCCCAAATAGTTGAATAGTCACATAGTCTTCCAAGTTAAATCGTAACATTTATCTCCAAACAACATCAGTTGCTCTTAATGTCTCATATTGAAAAGTAATTAACCTAATCACATATCCTCCATGATAGGTTAATAAATTTCCATAGATAACCCAAAATCAACTTACTCTTAATTCATAAAATCATTTAACTAAAAAAAAGAATCAGTCAAACTAACCAGGGACTTCACGTAGTCCTGAGGTAGGCGATAAATACCAGTCGCACTTTGGTTGTGGGTTCGATTCCCGCAGCTTTGTCTAACGTGACGGGTTGTCACACGGTCTGTGTGTTGTCCTTTTTCCAAAACTATATAATTCTCAAAACATTCCCCCAAATGAGATAAAATCTTCAAAAATGATCATAACATATTTTAACCTCAAGTTTATCTCATTTCTTTCATTTTCCATCATATCATAGAGTAACCCATAATTACATAAAAAGTAAGGATCATATAAACCCGAATGGTTACCTTACTAATTATTACCTGAACTTCCACATCGAGTTGGCCATATCGTACATGATGCATTAGAGAACTCACCAAGGTTGAAGTGGTAGATCATGACTCCTTGACAGTTGGTTTAGAACAACAATGAGATTACTCATTGAATCCCCCATTTCATCCAGTCTCTTAATCAGAGAACCACCACAGTTTTCTTCAAACCCATTGTCACTTTGGTGCCTGCTAGATCTAGCCATTTACTAAAACCAAAAAGGTCAGTGTGAGTATATCAACATAACCATCATGTACTAATGAGGAAGATAAACACTAAGATATACTTACATATTCACTTTATCTAAAACTAGGACTCTTTCTAAAATCCTATCCATTATGGTACCATCACCTATGCTTAGAGAATACCCTAACCTCTAAAGTTATCTAAACCGACCTCTGATACCAACTATAAGGCCCCAGCCTTAAACCCTACTTAATCTTGAGTTATTACAAGATTACACATTGATATAAAAACATTATGAAAACCATTTTCAATACCAAAATAAAAGAAAAGTAAAATATGGTATTTATTTTTATTTTAAAAAGAAGGTATGGCTTGTAGAGGAAGCCGAAACTCAAATAATGGTCATGGCGGCGGAGAAGTCGTTGTCGCCGTATACGTACGGCAAAACATTCCCTTTTTTCGTTTAGTAAAACGCTTCGTATAAAAAATATTCCTTTTGGATAAACGTAAAAGTTAAAGGGGTTTATACACCATATAAAAAAAGGTTGAGTATAAAACAAAATATGCCTCAATGAAAGGAAATTGAGACGAAGTCCCTTACATAGACGGTATCCTTGGTTTAAGGATAAATCAATTACATAATTATGTGTGACAAACGAATACACCAAATATAAGTGGATATTAAGTGTAAAATAATCAAAGGGCATTCAAACATATTCAAAGGATGACATATTCAATAACTACATGTTGAACCCAAAGAAATCGAAATTGGGTTAAGAAGTTCCCTTGATAGCCTAACAGCGTCACATCAAAATGAGTTGATGAGAGATAAAAAATGGTTATCTCATCACTTGGAAATAAAATTTACATAAATAAGGATATATGAGAACATATCCCAACATAAAAATATGTAAATTAAAAGACCCAACAAAAGAAGTCTTTTAAAAAGAGGAGGGTGAAAGGTTCCCTTACCGACATGGGTATCTTTCGAAACATACACCTCATGAAAGAAGGACAATACAACATTGATATAAATACTCATAAAAGAACGTATATTACACAATGAGTAAAATAATGGGCAGTACATACACCACTCAAAGGAAATTGTGGAAAATGTAGCATAAATCTCACGGGAATAAAAGTGAGATGAAAAATCACTTACGAAAACTCGGCAGCCTAACGACGCCACATAAAACTTACAAAAATGGATTAATGATATAATGTAGGGTATCTCATAATATTAATGTAAATTTTATATAAATATGAATATAAAATAACATCCCCCAACATAAAAAAAGAGGAGCTTAAAAGAAGTGACATAAAGGAGAGTACTTAAAAAAAGAGAGAGGTTAGATCTCTTACGAAAATTTGGCAGCCTAACGGCGCCACTCAAAACTTCCAAAATGGAATGATGAGAGAGAATAGGGCCTCTCATCACATGAACATAAAAATTAAAGTAAGATTAATATAAAGAACATCCCAATAACAAGAAAGATGAGCTTTAAAAGGAATGACATAGAAGAGTGTACTTAAAAAGAAAGAGTGGAGTAGGTTCCCTTACCTCAAGTCCAACTTGTCTTGTTTGTTTCTTTATATTCCAGAATAATAAACATTGGTCAATTAATAATTACCTAAGTACCTCCTTTAGAGATTATTATTCAGTTCATATCACATATTATAATGTTATAATAATTGTTTAATAATGTTACTTCAAATCAGACGTTTTTGCTGATGTTTAGTACATGAGTCAAAAATGAACTTGTTTGAAAAAAGATTACCCATGTAGTTATAAGTAAATAATTCCCAGAATAGTATTAATGATTAAAATATCATATATATCCATAAAATATTCATTTTATACTATTACATATAATTTGGAGATAAAAAACGAAAAGCACCGTTCATGGAGACGATAGGTCGTACGTACGCATGAACGCTACGTTCATTTTTTGTCATATTAATGGAATTAAAACAAAATGAGAGATACATATATATGTTATAATTAAAGAATTATATCCATAATTTAGATGTAATATATTACATATATATCCATTATATATATGTACTTATAATATTACATAACATTTTGAGATAAGAAATGAAATGTACCGTTCATGGAGACGGTAAGCCGTACGTACGCATGAACGCTACTTCCATTTCTATTTCATATTTAATGGAATTAAAACATAATGATACATAATAGTATTTTAATTCCAGTATGGTATCATATATAATATCATTAAATATATCCTTTATACGTACCACATATGGTATTAACGAATCAAATCACTTTGAGGGGGCGGTAGTCCGCACTTCCTTAAATGAAGATATCGCGTTTACCCATAATGGAAACCATAATGGTATTACATAAATGAAAAGTACAGAAGTTTAAGTAAAAAAATAAACATATTAGATATCATATATAAATATAGTGTCATCTTAATGGCCACCTTTTAGGGTGTTAGAAGAATGTTGAACAATCATCATTTCGGGAGGCAGAAATTCGCCCTACACAAAAACAGTATGTTCTTTAACCATTAGATGTAGGTGTGTGTAAGTGTGGCAAGAATCCTTATTATAACAACATCCTAGTATATTTAAGATACTGGATTTGTTACAAAATAAATGAATAAAAATAGTTTAGGGGGTTGGAGAAGAAAAATAAAACAAAAGGACACAAGTGAAGACATTACCTTAAAATCGGGTAACTCCCTTTGGTTTGGGCTCAAAGTCTTCCTTGGAAAGACTTATACCCAATGTGAGGCTTCAAGGAGTTATAGAGGTATGTGGAGAGAAAAAATGGGCAGGGGTTGGCAGAGCCAAAGGCTTTGGGAGTGTGGGTAAGGAGGTATAGGTGGGGGACTTTTATAAGAGGAGAGGATGGTCACTCTTGTAAAGTTAGAAAATGTTACTTTATTTTCAAAATAGTTTCTGATTTTAAAGGTCCCACATTGATGTATTTTGAGGATAAGGTGATAAGGGTTCGAAATCCACTCATCCAATAGGTTTTGGACATGTTTAGGGCTTATATATTACATTATCTTTCAATTTTATTTAAATCGTAAAATAATGAGGTCATCGCTGCATCATCATGATGTCATAAATAATTTAATTGATTTAATGTCTAAAAATTATAAAAAAATACTATGATGTAGGAAATCTTTTTATATTTCCAATTAATATTTATAGTAAAAAATATGACTTGTATAACCCCATGTAAAAATTGTTTTAGTAAAACATCTCATGTTTGTGTCATTTTTACTTTAACATTAAATAAAAAGATATTTATGTCATTTTCCAACCAAAGTGGCTCCATGGGATCCCCAAGTTGACCCATGGATTGTCTTGGTCGGATATGACACATCCAATGAGGGTATAACATGTGTCTAGGTCATTTCATTTTATTAAAACATTATTCTTAACATAAACTACACTAATTACCTCTAATCGCGATTAATAACTTAATAAGTTACTATTCACCAAAAAATTATTTTTATCACATTAAACCACATTTTACTTCTTAATGACAACCATGTATGTTTGATTTTTAAAATTAAAAACACAAAGATGGCAAAATTTCATTTAAACGGAAAAATCAGTTTTTATAAGTACCACTTAGTGGTTTCACTATTCATAAAAAATTGATGTTTTTCAGAAAAATCCCAAAAATTCACCCTAAGATATATTTGATATTCCGAATTCAAAAATGAAGTCTATTTTAAAAAATTAAAAACATATAAATCAAATTATTTAATTTAATAATTAATTCCCGCTGTCAGAGCAAATAGCGTGTTTTTATGAAACAATAAGTATCAAAAGATTGACACTAGTTTAAGTCTGATTTCAAAGTGAAATTAATTCCAACGACCACTATTGGATTTAATGGTAAAAATATATTATAATTTCACTTTAAAACCAATTCAAAAAATAATGTAATCATATAAATAAATTACATTAAAAAGAGGTTTTGAATTAAAATACAACATTTTACACTATTCATTAAAAAAATGAACTTTATCTGAAAGATACCAAAAATTTACACAAAGTAAATTTTGATGTCCCAATTATTAAGAAGAGTTTTATTTGGTCCAATAGAATGTATAAGTTTGAAAAAAACTATATTTAATGAAGGTTCATCATCAAAAGGCGATAAGTGAACCTTTAGTGAAAACTAGGGCATATACGCCTAAAATTGAATTCTTTCCGTATTTTAAGCCTTTATCTTTTATTGGATAAGTGTAAAAACATTTAAAAACATATATAATCATATTTTAGTTATTTCTATCCATTCCCGCCAATACAACGACTACATATTAACTACCATTTAAAATAATATTATTTTATTATTAGAGTACAATGTAAGATTCCCAAGAAACTCGTTGTTGCGTGTTGGGTAAGCCATCAGGCATAGCGTTCCATTTAAATTAATATTGAAATTTTTTCCACAAATAGGGATAAATATAAAAATGTCATATTCTTTATTTTCCTGGGGTGTTACAGTCCAACATATCATAAAAATATAAATACAATATGGAATATTGTATCATAATAAATCAACCTCAATTAAGAATAAAATCCAATAAATTATGTTGACATAGATGAAAATAATCTAAAAAATCATTAAAACTCTTTGAGAGAAATATACATTTTTTACATTGAACTCATTTAAAATCCATGAAATTATGAAAGGAATCATTTATTTTGAAAATAACTTTGTAATATTGTAAGGGATGATTTAATATATTCAAGTGTCATAATGGAAAAAATAGCTACTCATGGTGTATATGATAAAAAAACATTCTTCCCTTAATTTTTCAAAAAGGTCATAAAGTACCTCATTTGGTAAACGAAGAAATTATTCCTTTCAATTTTTTTATAAAAAAACATGGGTAAAATTAAATTTTAAAAATAGTTAATAGTATTTTTAAATTCATTTTAAGTAACATGTACACTGATGGTAATGATGTCCCAGTATATTCTTACTTATAAACAACCTCGGATAATATTGAGGTTGTGAAATTGACCCTTACCTCATACATTCCTTTGGTATAGGGTGAATTGACATTATATATAATGGGTAAATCATATTATTAAATTATACCAGGACCATATACATATTTATGATATCATTTATTACCCTCTTATATCGTTTTGTTAATAATATTTCAGTATTACCATTGTTTCGGGTGTTAACTGCCTTATTTTCCTATGCTTGTTTTCTCGTGTAAGTCATGTTTCTTCTGAATAATATATATTTTTCATATAAAGTATGATATTAAGTTCATAAATATTATATTATTTCATTATATACATTTTTATAATCATTCTTAAATGGTTTTAGTGGAGGATGAATCTAATCGCACCGTGGAGACGGTAAGATGTACGTACACACGAGCACCGATATCATTTAACTAATGGTTAAATGGTATGGAATTGGATGGTATATTATTTATAAAGAGACATTATAATTTTTTATTCATTATTTATATCCATTATAACCATAATTATACCCATCAAAATAAAGTAGTGTTGATTAACAAATTACACCATGACGTAGAGATTATAAGTCGTACGCACACACACATGTTGATTTGGTTATTCGTAGGATGGATAAAAGGAAGAATACAATTTTACCATAATAATAATATAATCTCATCATGTATATGATATTGTATTTATTAATTTATTATGGAAACAACATATGACGAGGAATTAGAAGAATAAAATAATTTTGGAAGAGTTGATAAAACATTACATCTTTTTCAATCATCTCCTATTAAATTGAAGAACATGACTCATTAGGTTTACTTTATTACCAAATAACAGAATCTAGAATAATGTGAGGGAATTTGGGTGGATAAGTGGGAAGGTTTTGTTTGATAAAAATGACTTTAGAGGTGTTAATAAAAGAGAAGGATATGTGTCTTTTTATAAGAGAGGGAAGGGGCACTTTTGGAGACTCCAAAACTATTAATTTATTATAAAATAATTTTCGATTTTAAATAGGTATATAGTGAGTTATTTAGAGTATAAAAATAGTATGGGTTTAAATCCACTAAAACAATGATTTTTAGACAAGTTTAGGTCACAAAATTAACCTTATCTTTTGGATTTAACCCTTAGTTAAACAGTTCAACTCTTATTGTGTCTACTTTTTTTTATACTATAAGGTTAATATAGTTATTAAAAATATTCCAAACAAAATAAAATTGGATAATTCATGAAATATTTAACAATATCCATGTTAATTGGAAAAAATTATATTTTTATGATTTTTATATCATTTAATAAAATAGTATTAATTTTAAAATCTGATTTATGTCAATTTTGACACTATATAATACCAAATTTTTATTAAAGACATAACAACTTGATTACATAGAAAAAAATATTTTAAATCATCCCTAAAATTTCTATGTAATCTAAAAAATCATTTATGTCATAAAATATTTCAAATTATATTAATTTAAATATTATTTATATCATTTAATCGATTCTTCCTTTAATAAATCAATTACAACATCATCATTGTGTCATAATTTAATTTAATTATTTGTTCCTAACATTATAATTAAATTACAATTATTTATATAAACATTTTATATTTATAAATAATGTTTATATTATACCATATCACTTATATTACCTTATATTAAAAATAATATAGTTATTAAAATTTGAATATGACATTTTTAACTCTTCTTTAAATGAAATATAATAATTATCCTAATCTAACACAAGTGAAAAAAGGATAATATTTTCTACCTAAGGTTAATTTTGGTCAAAAAAAATTATCCAATGAAATTAGGACAAGTGTTAGGGTAATTTTATATTATTATAAAATTATTTTTACCTTTAATTACCCTATTTACCTTTAACTATGGTAAATAAAATAAAAAAGATACTATTCACCAAAAATTAATTGGATCCCATTAAACCACATTTTCATACTGTTTAAAACCATTTAGGTATTTTTTTAATTTAATTCACATAAGTAATAAAGTTATGTTTAATGCTAATACACATACGTGGTTAGAAGGTGAGTAAAAGCGACGTTCAAAAGTTCAATAATGTTTTGTATATAATTTTATTATAAAAATGATTCCAATGACCTAAATTGGGTTAATAAATATTATATTTATCTATTGTGACTTTCAATAAAATTTAATGTCAAAAAATTATTCAAATGAAAAATTTTGTTTTTTAACAATGCATTATTTTTCACTATTGATCAAAAAATTAAATTTTTTTATAAAAATAACAAAAAAATGACCATAAGATAATTTTCATATTCTGAATTTAAAAATGATGCCTATTTTTAATTTTTTTTATAAATTTCATAATATGGTTAATAGTATTCATAACCACTTTTCAAATGGCTAGTTTGAAAGATCATAGTGTGCTCAAATGCAGTGTTGCGTGTAGAAGAAGCTATTGAATTATTTAAGAAGAAACATACCATGGATTCTTGGGGTGTTACATTTCCAGTATTGATTGATCAATTTCCAGATGACTTTCTTAAAAATTTATTGGGGTTTCCACCCATGATATAAGTTTAGTTTATGATTGATCTCTTTATAGGGACCAGATCAATTTCCATTCTATATTACCAGATAGAACTAATAGAATTAACCAAGTTGAAAGTTCAGTTGGAAGAGCTGGAAAGAAAAGGGTTCATTCTTCTAAGAACATCCCTGTGAGCAGCACTAGTTTTTTTCCAAAAAAGTTGATGTAACTCTTCAGATTTGTGTTAATTATCGTATGATTAATCAATGTATGATAAATAATTGGTATCCACTTCCACACATTCATTATTTTTTCAATTAATTGAGGGGAACTCAATGGTTCTCTAATATTGATTTATGATTAGGATATCACCAATTCTGGGTTCTTAAGGAGGATATTTTAAAGATAGATTTTAAGATTAGATATAGACATTATGAATATATGGTTATGCCTTTGGATCTTAAAAATGCACTAAAAATATTTAGGGCACTGATGAACAAAATATTCTAGAAGAGTATGGATTATTTTATGGTGGTGTTTTTGGATGAAATATTGGTGTATTCAAGTACAAAAGATAATCACATGAAACACTTGGGTGAAAATGTTGGGAACCTTGAGAGATAATCATTTTTATGCCAAATAATCAAAGGGTAATTTTTGTATACATGTGGTACATTTTCTTGGCCATGTATTCTCTTAAAAAAGTGTTTCTGTGGATCCAGAAAAGATAGAGGTTGTTATCTCTTGGCATTCGCCATAGAATTTATTCAAGATATATAGTTTCCATGGTATATCTGGTTATTACCAATTCTTTTCAGGATTTTTAATGAATAGCCTCACTTATGACATATTTTAAAAGGATGAATGATTTATTCCAATAGGATGAGGAATTTCAAAAGTCTTTTCAATATCTTAATGTTTACCTTGAATTTGTACCAATATTTATTTAGATTAAATCAAGATAAGAATACGTGGTGTATAGTGATGCTTTGATATTTGGGTTGTGATGTGTTCTCATACAGGGAGATCATGTTATTGATCATGGATGAAGACAATTATGTTTCCATTAGAAGACCTACCCCACACATGATTCAACGTTTGTTTCCATAGTTCATGCATTGAAGACTTTGCATCATTAACAATTTGGTTATAAATTTAAAATGTTTACAGATAATTAAAGCATCAAACATATTTTCTCACAAAGTGATTTGAACCTAAGACAAAAAATATGAATATTTTATCTCTAAATGTTCAAATTTGACTTGATGTATATGCCAAAAAAGGGGGTAATGGAAATGTAGTGGCAGATGCATAATGTTGAAATTCATATAGTAAGTTTGAAAAATAAGCTTCAGACTAGTGGAAGTGGATGTCAATCATATATGACATACACTTAGAATGTGAAAAATGAGGTGATATTGAGGTTTTCCTTCCAATTTCATTTTTCATGATTTGGTGGAGATGGTTAAAGAGGAACAAATGACTTATTCTGAATGTGTTGTGATGGGGTCAAAACAGAATGGTGAACAGACCATTGAGGCATGCAAACAAGATGAGAGTTTAGTGTTGTGGTTGAGAAATTAGATGGTCATACCAGTTTATTTTCTATAACAACTTCTTCATGATTAACACCATTCGATATGGGTCATTCATCATAGAATACATAAGATATATAAATATTAAAAGCACAGTTGTGGGGGGTCGGTATAAAATAGAAGGTGGATGAGTTAATTTTGAAGATGTATAACTTGGGAACATGTTAAGTAAAATAATTACTGACCAAAAAGGATGTCCTAGTTTTTACATACCCCTATTTTAAGTGGAATAAGATTGAAATGGATTTTATATCAAGTCTCCCAAGAATGGTCTGGAAACATGATTCCATTTGGGTTATAGTTGATCAGCTCACAATGTTAGCCCATTTTATCCCTATTTGTGAATCTCATACAGTGGAAGACTTTTAAAATATATATATCCAAGAATTGGTAGAGAGGCATTGAGTACCAGTTATTATAGTGTCAGACAGAGATCTGAGGATTACGTATCGTTTCTAGAAATCCTTATAGAAGACCCTTGAGACTCAGTTAAATATGAGTATGGAGTATCATCCTCAGACAGATGGGAAATCGAAAAGGAAGATACAAATGTTGAAAGAAATTTTGTGGGATTGTGTAATGGATTTTTGTGGCTCATGAGTGGAACACATGCCATTATTATATTTCTAAAATAAAAATAGCTACTAGGCACTGATACATATGGATCCTTTTGAAGCATTGTATTGGCGTTATTTTTGTTCTCCACATTTTTGGGTGGAATTGGGTGAGAATTTGCTAATTGGGATGAGTATTTTCAATGAAATAATGTAATATATTATATTTATTAGTAATATGATGGAGACGACTCAGATTTATCATAAATCATATGTGGATAATCATCAATGGCTATTTTCATTCAAGGTGAGTGATCTTGTGTTTTTAAGAATATCTCCAAGGATTTGGAATCATTTTTTTGGGAAGTAGGTTAAGATATCTTCTAGATACATAGTCCATTTTGAGATACATTAATGTGTTGGTGAGGTGGAATATCAGTTGTAATTTACCATAAGGTTTAGTGAGGTGCATATTCATTTTCAGGTATCTTAGTTAAAAAAGTATCTTCCTGATCTTGAAAATGTGCTTCAATGGGATCTCATTAACCTAGATATAGATGATTCATTTTTTAGGTGCTGGTAAAGATTTTGGAATGGTTATAAAATGTCTTTCATTGGAAATGCATCGATCTAGTATGGATTTCTTTGGCAACATGGTTAGATTTAAGAAGGGACTTGGGAGCGGGAGAAGGAGATGAATGATAATTGTCCAGTACTCTTTCATAGTGATGATGGTTTTCTAATTTTAGAATATGGAAAGGCCAATGGTGGGGAGAATGTAGCACCCACTGATTCACTTAAGTAACCATTCATTTAGGATTATTCAGTATATAATGTGTTTGGGTGAAGTTTGGGAGAGTTTGGAAGTCATTTGGCATACTTTTTAGTCTTTTCTATAGGTTCATAGTTGGTGTATGGTTTGGGAAAACTATGTAAATCCTATAAAAAACCATACATAGTGAGGCATAGGTTAAGGGGAAGGTGTAAAGGTAGGTTTATGGTTTGTTTAATCCATTTATCTACCTAGGAGAAACTATGAAATATAGGATATATGTCATTTTTAGGGTTTGAGCACAATTTTTCTAAGCGTGAAGGCCAACTGTGCAAGGTCCCTCTTGAAGTAGAGGCTAGCACGTGGCTAGCACATAGTTTCCCTAACCATGCGACTAACCATGAATGGTTAGAAAACTAGATGTAACACCCCAATATTTCATAGTAAGTTATCTCTTTATGGTAATTTATAGCTTATATTTCATGAAATACTGACTTGGCTTGAATTTTTTGCATGATTGAGTTTTTGAAAAACAATACATTAATATTATAATTATTTAAATGATATATATATATATATATATATATATATATATATATATATATTAGTACCCACGGTTTGAGGTATGAGACCCTTGTTTCAGTTAATTTGTGCATTTTGAAGTGGTTTGTTGAAGTTTGGACAATTTTTGGGATTTTTTTTAAAGTTGTGGAGGTTGTGCAGGGGCGCACAGTTGGCACACAGTCTGAACAAATCATGCGGCCAGCCCCAGAAACTGTGTCCCCATGATAGTGGGCTCCACACAGGTGGCACATGGTTTTTCAGACCGTGCGGGAAAGCCGTGCGAAGTCCCTTAGTGAGACTGTGGAAACCACATGGTTGGCTC
The DNA here is from genome assembly GCA_963277665.1 of Viscum album. Classification (NCBI taxonomy): domain Eukaryota; kingdom Viridiplantae; phylum Streptophyta; class Magnoliopsida; order Santalales; family Viscaceae; genus Viscum; species Viscum album. Next base: position 69,718,544 of record OY728142.1, read on the forward strand.
ACAGTTTTCCAAACCGTGCGGGGTAACCGTGCAACCACTTAATGTTTGGGTTTTTAAGTCCTGAGACACTCAGGATTTCCCATTTTTTCCTCATTCTTCCTTCCACTCGTGGATCACATGGGAGTTTCAGTTTTCAGGGGTTATTAGAGCTCCTTAGCTCATTTTGGAGGCAAATCGAAGGGGTTTCTTGGTGGAACAAAGACGGTTCTCCTTGGGTAAGTCCTTATTTTTGTTCATTGAGGTTTTGGTTTGGGTTATCCCTATCTCTCTCTTAGTTTCCTAGATCTACAAGGGTTTCATGTATATCTTGGGGTGTGTGGCCTTTGTGTGTTAAAGGTAGAGCTTATTGATGTTAGGGAAGGGTTTTTAAGGTGGTTTCGAGGAGGCGTTCACCCGATTTGGAGTGCGTTTGGGTGAAGGGTTGATTTTGCCAAAACCTAAGAGGTAGGTGGATTCTCTCTTGACTCCAATTTTCTAGAAATTGTGGATTTTTACAATTAATTTGTGTTTCTTAAAATTAATTGGGTTTTAGATGTGCGAAATTGATTGGAAATCCCTTTGGTGGTGTTTTTTGGATTTTTGGGAAGAAAGGGAATTTTGGGTAAAATGCTCTTGTTGCGATTTTAAATTGAAGATTTTAAATTGGGTTATTTTTTTGAATTAATTGAGATGTCTTATTAAATAGTCTTTTTAATAAAGGATTTGTTTTATTGAAATGGTAATTGGCATGTAAAAAGGGTGGAAGGGTGTTTTTAATAAATGTTTGATTTATTGAAGTGGTTCGACATGCAATTGAAATGGTTAATTGCGTATTTTGGTGACCTTGGTGGGTTATATTCTTGGTTATGGCTTGTTTGAATGTTGTGTGGAAGTGGGCGGGATGTCCCACTATAATAAGGGGATGGGTAGTCGACAGAAGGTCCACCATCAATGGTAAGTGGATGGAAAGTGCCAATAAATTTGGGAAGGAAAAAACGGGTTGGACGGAAGTGACACAGTGATTATTATACCCAAATTGTGTTGTGGAACCTTGTGTGGTGCATTTCATTGCTAGATGGAATTTTTTGTTTGAAACGATGAAATGGCTTGCGACATGTTTTTTTGGCATTCCCTTGGTTTTCTTTTCTTGGTAAGGGTATGTTTGGTTTATAGTAATGGTTTAACTTGTGATTATTTTATATAAAATGTTTTATATAAATGTGCTAACGGTTTTATCCTAGTGGTGTGTGTTGGGAAGTCAGTTGGGGAAATCCTACTGAGTATTTGTACTCACCCCCTGCTTTGGAACATTGGATTCTTTTTTGATGTCGTGTATTGTGACGTGGGTAAAGGTAAGGCATCACCCTCCTTTAGTGGTGCATTTTGATGTTTTGGTGAAGCTTCGAGCTTGGAGTTTGGTGTGGAGCTGTGGTGGTGTCATGTCTCATAGTGTTTTCTTGTTTAGTTTCCTCTTTGTACTCTGATGTTTTGTGGACATGTCTAGTTGAATGGTTTTGGGGTTTGTGATGGAATTTTTAGTATCACAAGGTTTGGTTTTAAAGTGCATGCATCTTTAGTTGTTGGTTGGTTGAGTTGGGTTATCTTCTTAAGGTAAAATCATTCCCCATTGTTCCTTGAAGCCCTCGACAATTATTTCCAGCCTTTGACACCTTGGGAACGTCTCTTAATGCCAACTAACCCTCAACGCATCATCAAGACAATGAGGTAGGGGCATGGCGTTACAAATATTTATCAATCAAATATTGTAATATGAATAGTAACAAATATATTTTAAATTTTATTTATAATTTCTTCACATAAATAAAACATATTTATAATTAAATGTAAAACTTTTGTTAGAATAGTTATATATTTAGAAAAACTATTTTCTCAAAAGTACTAATTTTTATGTCCTTTTGTGAATAATAATAATATTAATTTTATACAATCCTAAAAATTGAATTTGGTAAAATATACATAATTTTTTAATTTATAATGTCAAAATTATCTTATGGTGAATTTTTGGTATTTTTCTGAAAACATTCAATTTTTATGAATAGTGAATAATACTGCGTAATACATAAAAACCGATTTTTTCATTTAAAAAATTATTTTTAATTAAAAATTTATCTTAATGTAAAAATAGATACAAAATAAATATATTATTTCAATGTAATTTATTGGATTAATTTTATAATAAGATTATATATATAAAATTTTATTGAACCTTTTTAACATATTTTACACACCTTTTAGGCACATTTACCCACCTTCAAGGCAATTTTGAAAATTTACATAAAACCAAATCATACCATTTCTGTGAATTTAATTTCAAAAATCTAAGAGACATAGTTGACATTATTAAGTAAAATGTGGTTCAATACGATGAAAATATTTTTTGGTGAATAATCACTTTTGAATTTTATTTACCACGGTAAAAAATAAATAAAAAAAATAAAGGTAAAAATACTATTAAAATTACCCCACCACATGTCTTAATTCAACTGGATAAGTTTATTTCGACCAAATTCAACCATAGGACAATAATAAGAACCTTTTGATCCATTTGGGTTAGATTATGACATTTATTATATTTTATTTAAAGAAAAGTCAAAAGAGTTAAATTCAAATTTTAAAAAATAAATCATTTTTAATATAAGGATATTATTAAGATATATTAGACAATAAATATTAATTAGGAAGATAAAAATATTTCCTACATCATAGTGTTTTATCTTTAATTTTTAGACATTAAATAATTAACTTTTTATATGCCAAAATGATGATGGAGCAATTACCTTTTTAATGACGAATTAAAAAACAGATATTATAAATAAAAAATATTGTAAATTCAAACATTTTATGAAATACAAGAATTTTAGAGGTTAATATGAAATTTTAGTGTTAATTAAATGTATTTTTTCCTAATAAATCAGAGTTTTATGACTTTGACAAATACCAAATACTAAATAGTGTCCAAACTGACATAAATTATGTTAATAAAAACAATTTTATTAAATGATATAATAGTCCTAAAAATCTATGTTTTGGCCAAAAGACTTAAATAATATTTGATATGTCATTAGTGAACTAATTGGGGTTCTCTTGGCTTTTTATTGTAAGTTTATTAAATATGTTTTATAATAATACAAGAAGACTTGGTAAAAGTTAAACAATTTAACTAGGAGTTAAATCTAAGTGATTAGGTTAATATGGTGACCAGAAGTTGTCTAAAACATATTGGTTGAGAGGTTTTGGACCCATAACCACCTTATCCTCGAAATAATTCCATTTTGAGTTTTATAAGCTGAAAATTATTTTATAATAAAATAATATTTCAAGCTCTTCTTAAAGTTCCCCTCACCTCCCTTATAAAAGGGTGTTTCCCCTTCTATCAAATTCACACCTCCAAATCCATTTGGCCCATCCAAAACCTACTAAAATATCCCCCCAACTACACTGAATTAAACATAGAGGAATTAATTTGATTATAAATCCAACCTAAGGATCCCTTTTGTTCAAATGAAATGGAAACACTTGAAGAAGAGGTAATTATTTCATCACCTCTTTCAAAGTTCTTTTCTTCTTCCAATTTCTCTTTATTTGTTTTTTTCATACTAAAATAATAACTCCAGTACTTTATACATACTGATATTTTATTATAAGCATGTTATAACCATATTCATTATTCTATCCATCATACAAATGATAGAGTCACCGTTCAAGTGTACGTATGGCTTACTGTCTCCACGTTGTGGTGTAGTTTGTTATTCAACACTAAATCATATGAATGGGTATAATAATAAGTATATTTAATGTAATTAATGAATATAACATGGTAATTAATATATATATAATATACCATCCAATTAAACACTGTTTCAACATCAATATAATGATATTGTTTCTCATGTGTACGTACGGATTACCGATTCCATGATGTGATGAGATTCATCTTCAATGATCACCATTAAGGAATTATTATTATATATATATATATTGAATAATTATGAGGTATATGAAATAATATTTTTACTGGAATCATATTTATTTATGTAGATAAATATATTTCATTTACTTACATTCATACTATACGATAAGAAAATGGAAACAACATTATTGCGTACATGTGGACTAACATCACCATGAACAATGTTTTTATTTCATACATATATATATTATACATATATATATTTTTAATATATATGATATATAAATAATGTTTTATATTCTAGAATTATTTAAATCATGATCTATGTTATACGATAAAAAATAACAAGTTAAAACACGTACGATAAAGAAAGTGATTATTATATGAAATGTTACAATAACATGGAAATGATTATTAAATGGGAAGTATAAAGTAATAAATGAATCATATATGATATCATAAATATTAATATGGTTCATTTATAATTTAATAACATTTTATGGTCATTATAAAAGAGGTTAAACATACCATCGACTAAAGGAATGTACAAGGTAAGGGTTATTCCCTCAATCTCATTATTATCTGAGATTGTTTATCTGTAAGTATCTACTGGGACATATTTATCATCTATGTCCATGTTTCATTAAAATGATTTCAAAAGGAATATTTTATGGTTTTATGGATGGATATTTTTATCTAGATCATCCTTTTAAAGGTTTCAAATATTTATTTTTTTAAATATATTTAATTAATGTACATGTTTTCAAAATGATTTTAAGGGTTTATTTATATGGGCATGATTGTTTCAAAATTTTAATTTATATAAAAATTTTCAAGGTGGTATTGGGAACTTTGATTCAAAAACCTATTTTAAATGAAATCTTTATTAAATTGTGTGACTTTTAAATGATTTCATGAAAAAGGGATATTTATTTCAAACTATTTTACTTATTATTTCGAACTATGTCAACATCCTTTATTAGATATTATTCATGATTGAGGCTGATTTGTTATAATACAGTATTACCTATTTTATTGAATGGGCTATGATATATTTGACTGTGGAGTTTCTACTTTTATACCATTTATGGTTTATGGTTAAAGTATTGACATTTTTTATGCCAGTTTTAATATGAATGTTTATATTATGATTCAAAAATTTCATCAGAGGAATGAATTGGACTTAGTAAGTGAAATGTGGGGCCCACTACAACCCCTATATACATTGGTGGGTCTCATGAGACAAACTGGTGTCTTGGCACAAGGCCTTGAAAAAATTTATATTTAGGGTCTTGGAACGAGGCCTTGACATTGTTGTTAAGATGTCCGACATTATGCATTCCCTTATAATGAAATTAGTTATTACATTTAATTATTAGACTCGTATAATATCCATGTGCATGTTTGTATCGTAATGTTTGACTTATTTCTACTAAATTATGTTTAAAAGTCTTCTATTTTTATTATACATCTTGCCTTAAAAGTTTGTAGATTCGCTGAATTATTTAACCTTACTGATCATCTGAGCTCACACCTTTTTATGTTTTATTTTCCCAGGATTCCAAGAAGTGTTTTATGATTAATATGTAGGGTTAAGCTAAGGGAATAATGGCATTATCAAAATATTATTTATGTTGTCTTGTGTTTTATGAAGTGTAATGTAACTTTAATGTATGTAATCCATTTTCCATAATTGCTAAACGGATCGGTCTTTCAGGACTTGATTCCTTGTAATCATGCCAATTTATTTAAACAATGCACTACCTCTGGTTAACTTGGGCAAGGGCGTTATAGTTGGTATCTGAGGATGTTTAGAAACAACCCAAGAAATATATTTAGATAAAATCTGATTAGGTAACCTTACCCTAAGATAGGATTTGAGTATTATTATATATGAACATCCAATTTTTTTTTGTAATTTAGATATTATGTGGGATTTCCAAGAAATACATCCCTGTATGGATACTACAAGTGGATGTGGTTCTGAAAAATATGTAAGTTGGAGTGAAAAATCCAACAAATAGTTTTGGGCTTGACCCGGGGTATCCTGGTACACAACCACGGGACTTACTGTGCACCTGGTTTGACACTCCCAGGGGATATGGTTAAGATAATTCACATTTTCTTTACAAAACATTATGATTGCTTTATGAGTAAATATGTCGGAATAAAAATCAATGTTATGATTATAAGAATACATGTGTGTAAATATTCAATAAATGTTGAGATTTTTTCCAGTTTTTGGATTATAAATTATGAAATGATCTAACCTAGTGTATTTCGTCATTTACAAATTTCTCCCAGTGTAATGAATGATAACTCCATCAATACATATGATCCATCGAGTAAGAAGGATCATATATTTCATGGTTTCAAGCCAATATTTAGAAGGTAAATAGTCTCCCACGTATCTGCATCATATGAATAAATAGTATCATGTTAGTAAGATAAGTAATGAAATATCTGAGCCCTATGTATTTGAATAGAAACAAGATAATAAGAGGATGGTAGAGAAAAAGATATATAAAGGAAGAAGGGAAAGAAGGATTTTACCACATGTGATAACTGTGGAAAGAAACACCTTGGTAAAAGCTTGAAGAGAATGAGAGTTTTTTATAAGTGTGGAGAAAAGGGTAATCAGGAAATATAATGAAAAGGGAAGAAATAAAAGACTAATATTCAGTGTTTCAACTGTAGTGAAATGGGGAATTTCGAAAATAAACATCCTAAGCATCAAGGAAATATAGATCAGAAGAATCAAATGGATCAAGGTCAAGAATAATCTATTACTACAATAGACATGGAATAATTAATGTATTTGTGCTTCTCGATTGAATAATTAAGTAATTTCAGTTTTTAATCAACGATGCATCAGTTATATAAATTATGGAAATAAATAAGGATTGTACTGCATTACTATTTAATTGAGTATTTGAGATTGTATGGTACTATGAAAAGTGACTCCATAGAAAGTTATTTTTTTTGGAAAATACATGGTTTTGGGAAAGTTAAACCGTAATATAGTCCTAATAATGAGATAATTTATTTTTATAATGTAAATTGGGTATTATGGACCTCCTTGGAACTGATTAATGGTTTGTTTAAAAAGCAGTTTATACCATCATTATTGGTAGTTTTCAATATTTTTAAATTTAAGGAGTATATCTACTATTATATGTTTTACCTAAGGAATAAGGAAGAATAAAACTTTTAAATATGGTTTTCTGGTAATTTAGTTTATTACCGTGTTTTAAGAGAATACACAATGAGGGTATTCAAATCTAGGTTATATAACATTCCTTATAAATTTTGGAATGTGAGTTTGGATAAAAGTATTTTGGATAAGTTTAATGGTTGGAATAGATTAAGTTGGACATCAGAAACTATTGTTTAAGGTTAAAACATTTCTTAAGATTGTTTTTGGATTGTTATAAAATGGAAAACTCAGAGGTCGGGAGACAACCCATCACGTCCAGTAAGGCTGCAAGACTTGGACTCGCAACCACAGGGTGACAAGTGTGCATCACCTACCACTGGCCTACGTGATGTCCTGGTTTGTATAATTTTTTTAAGTGGTTTGATAGATTGGTTAGAAGTTTTTTTGGTACCCTATACAATTAGTTTAAATAGAATATTTTTAATTTATATTATCTTTTGTAGTGAAATGTGAGTTTGTGGTAGAAATTAGATAGAGGTTGGAACTTTACTTGTTATGTATTATCTTTTTTCCTTATTCTATAAAGAAATTAATTCTTAATATTTAGGGAAAGGATATTAAAAAAGAAATTGTTTTATCCTAATACCTTATGTTTGGTTGAGTTGATGATATTTTAAATCATCATAGATTTATATCTTTGAGGCCTTCAATTTTACATTTATTGTTCACTTTTTTGACATTGATGACCTCAATCACACCCTATACTTATTTACATTTTCCTCCAATTATGTGTCTCTAATTTCCACCAATGTACTCTTATTTAAAATCCAAATTTAGTGGTGACTTTTTATTTTCCCTTACCCTCTTATTAAGACTAAATTTTATTAACCCTATTTCAGATGTGGGTTTTCCACAAAAGTATTTTCTATTTTCAACCTTTTATTTTCAAAGAACAATATCAAATTGCAAGGACACAATTTATTAAAGGAGGGGAGAATGTAACACCCCAATATTTCATTGTAATTTATCTCTTTAAAGTAACCGAATAGCTTATATTTCATGCAACACTGACTTGGCTTGTGTTTTATGCATGATTGAGTTTCTGTAAAACAACACATTAGTATTATAGTTATTTAAATGATATATTTATTTATTAATAAAATATTGTAATATTAACAATAAAAAATAAATTTTAAATTTTATTTATAATTTTTTAACATAAATAAAATATATTTTTTAATGAAATGTATAACTTTTGTTAAAATAGTTATATATTTAGAAAAACTATATTCCTAAAAGCACTAATTTTTATGTACTTTTGTGATCAGTAATAAAATTAATTTTAGACACTAATAAAAATTGAATTTGGTAAAATAGACATCATTTTGAATTCATAATAACAAAACTAACTAAGGGTAAATTTTTTGGTATTTTTCTGAAAACATTCAATTTTGATGAATATTGAAAAATACTACATAGTACCTAAAAATAGTCTTTTTCATTTAAATAAATATTTTTAATTAAAAATTTATCTTAAAGTAAAAAAATAGATACATAATAAATATAATAGTAAAATTTAATTCATTGGAGTCATTTTATGATAAGATTTGATATATAAAATTTTGTTGAACCGTTTTAACATCTTTTACCCACATTCTACGCATATTTACCCACCTTCTAAGAACATTTGAAAATTTGCATAAAATGAAAAATTAACACTTCTATTAATTTAATTTCAAAAATCCAAGAGACATAGTTGAAATCAACAAGTAAAATGTGGTTCAATAGGATTAAAATATTTTTTGTTGAATAGTAACTTTTCAATTTTATTTACCACGATAACAAGTAAATAAGGAAATTAAAGGTACAAATAATATTAAAATTTCCCCCAGAAACATGTCCTAATTCTACTTGATATGTGTATTTCACCCAAAATAAACCATAGGACTTAAATAAGAACCTTTTGATCCATTTGGGATAGATAATGACATTTATTATATTTTATTTAAAGAAGGGTTAAATGTGTTAAATTCAAATTTTAATAACTAAAACATTTTTAATACAAAGTTATTCATAAGATAAATTCAACTATAAATATTCATTAGAAATATAAAAATATTTACTACGTCATAGTATTTTATTTATACTTTTTATACATTAAAAAATTAATTTTATATATGAAATAATGATAATGCAATAATTATCTTACTAATGAAAGATTAAAATAATTGATATTATAAATATTAAAATAAATTTAAATTTAAACTTTTGATGAAATAAAAATAAATTCTCAGTTAATGTGACATGTTATTGTGTATTCAATGTATTTTTTTCTATGAAATCAGATTTTTATTACTTTCTCAAAAACCAAATACTAAATAGCATCAAAATTTACATAAATGAGTTTTTAAAACAAATACCATTTTATTAAAAGATATAATAGTCCTAAAAATATAAGGTTCATCCAAAAGATATAAATAATGTTAGATATTTCCTTGATGAACCACTTTAGGTTCTCTTGGCATTTTATAGTATGTTTATTAACTATGTGTTATAATCATAAAAAAGACATGGTAAAAGTTAAACTATTTAACTAATAGTTAAATAAAAAAGATAAGGTTAATATGGTACCTGAACTTGTCTAGAACCAATTTATTGAGAGTTTTGAGACCCATAACCACCTTATAGTACAAATAAATCCATTTTGAGCTATTAGAAATTGAAAATGATTTTATAATATAATAATATTTCAAGCTCTTCATAAAGTGCCCCTCACCTCCCTTATAAAAGGGTAGTTCCCCTTCTCTCAAATTCACACCTGCAAAGCCATTTGCCTTGGTTAGAACCTGCTTAAATCTCCTCCAAATTACCCTCAATTCAATATATAGGCATTAATTTTATCATAAAACAACCTTAAGGATCATTTTTGTTCAAATCAAAAGGAAACACCCGAGGAAGAGGTAATTATTTCATCACCTCTTTTAAAGTTCTTTTCATCTTCCACTTGCTCTTTCTTTGTTGTTTCCATACTAAAATAATAACTCCATTACATTATACCTAATGAGATATTATTATAAATATGGTACAACCATATTCATTAATCTATCCATCCTATGAATGACAAAGTGTCTATGCGTGCATATGTACGACTTACCGTCTCCATGTTGGGGTATAGTTTGTTATTCAACACTAAATTATTTGGATGTGTATAATAATGGATATAATTAATTTAAATAATTAATATAACATGGTAATGACTATTTATATATAATATAAAAACCAATTAAATATTCTTTCACCATCAATATAATGATATTGTTATTGGTGCGTATGCACGGCTTACCGTCTCCCCGACGCGATGAGATTCATCTTCAACGATCACCCTTCAAGAATTATTATAAAAATATATATATATTGATTAATTATGAGGTATATGAAATAATATTTCTACTATAACAATATATATTTATGTAGATAAATATATGTCATTTAAAAACATTCATACTATAAGATAATAATTTTGAAACAACATTTATGCATACACACGGACTATGGTCTCCATGGATGGTGTTTCCATTTCATACATATATCTATTATAAGTATTTATATTATGAATATATTTGATATATAAATCATTTTTTATATTATGGAATTATTTAAATTATGATCTATGTGATATGATCAAAAATAAAAAGTTAAAACAAGTACGATCACTACTAGAATTCTACCCTTTACCAACAGTTCTGAACTATTGGTAAAGGCCTGGAAACCATTGGTATATTATATACCAATGCTATCCCAAACCGTTCCCAAGTAAGCCATGGGTAAAATCTTATACCAATGGTTCTGTGTAAACCTTTTGGTATATGTGTTAATGTAAGAGATATACTAATGGTTTCACAGACCGTTGGTATATGTTACCCTTATACCAGCGGATACATCCAAATCATGTACCAATGGTTTTAAAAACCGTTGGTACAAGCTTATATCAACGGTTATAACAAAACCGTTGGTATAATATACATCAAAGGGATATACTAAAGGTTTTGAAAAACATTGGTATACATATGATGCAACTCTATAGTAGCAACAACCACCTCCAACCTGCAACCTGCAACTCATGACCTGTAATAACACATACACCCAGAATCCAAAAGGCTACATGGGATGTTTAAAATTAATCTAGAATTCAGAAATTTAGAAATCTAAAATTCATTCGTCACTCATACCACAGCACAAGATAAAAATCCAGAATCCAATACATCCACAATCCAATACATCAGGAATTGAAATGCAATAACACCCATAACAACAATACAATATTCAAATCCAATACATCCAGAATCTAATACACATAACAGTATTCAAAATTTCGAATTCATTACCAATACAGCTAGAATCCAATACATCCAGAAATCAGAAATTTAGAATTGAAAAGAAATAACACCCATAACAATATTCAAAATTTAGAATTCACTCCTCACTCAAACCACAACACCAATACCCACAAGAAAAAAACCAACTTGTTATAGTTAGCACATGGGATGTTTAGTCACTTTCATGGGTTGACTATCTTAAAACTAACAGAAAAACATGGGTAGAGTGGATAAGGATCATGATACCCATAAGATAAAAAATGGTAGTGGTCATGTTATTAGGCCTAGGATGAGTTTTAAAAAGAACATGGGATGTTTATATTATTATAATGACTATGTATCCATGTATAAATGCTTCCTGATTAGTTAATGGGAAACATTGGCCAATATCGACATATGAGATGGATTACCATAATATCCTATGTGTTTTTCATAGAATTTTCAATTGGAATAAGGGGGTGTGTGGCTAATTGTAATTTTTTCTCCTGGGTGTGAGGTGAGATGAATCCCCATTTTGGGTAGTGGGTATGAATATTCAATTATGTCTTTAGTATTGGGTTCCCAAAGGGACTTTGGTTTGGTCATAGAACCCACTTTTGAGGATGGGATTGGAATATTAAATGTCGTGTGTTTTAGAATAGGGCTAGGAGTTCCTCAAATGAGAAGTGGATTTTGTGATGCTAGAACATGGATCATTGTGCTATAGTATCAACACAATCCAAATACGTTTGGTTGGTTTTCTGTATGCAAGTTGTTGTTTTCACTTAAAATCCTCTCCATTTCAAATTAATGTGAGATAGTTTGAGTGGTACCAGCCACACCATGTCTTGGATTGAGGCAGGGTTGACTCATACACGTCCAAAAGGACCCATGGGTCATTGTCCTAAAGTATCAATCGAATCTGAATGAGTTTGACTGGTTTTCCGTATGCCATTTTCTGTTTTCGCTTAAAATATTGTCCAATTAAAATAAAAGTAAGATGATGTGAGTGATACTGGACACACCATGCCTCATATTGAGGCAGGGTTGACTCTTACATGTCAAAAATGACCCATGGATCGTTGTCCTAAAGTATCAATACAATAATAAAGCATTTGGTCAGTTTTTCGTATGCAAGTTGTTGTTTTCACTTAAAATCCTATTCATTTCCAATAAAAGAGAGACAATTTGAGTGGTACCATCCACACCATGCCTCGGATGGAGGCCAAGTTGACTCATACATGTCACAAATGACCCATGGATCGTTTTCCTATAATATCAATAGAATACGAATGCATTTGGTTAGTTTTCCATATACAAGTTGTTGTTTTCACTTAAAATGTTGTCCATTTAAAATAAAATTAAGAAAATTTGAGTAGTAACGGCCACACCATCCCTCGGATTGAGATGGAGTTGAATCATACATGTCACAAATGACCCATGGATCATTTTCCTATATTATCAACATAATCGGAATATGTTTGGTCAGTTTTCTGAATGTCTGTTGTTTTTATTGAAAACAATGTCCATTTTAAATAAAAGAGAGGCACTTTGAATGATACTGGCCACAATGTGCCTCAGATTGAGGTGGGGTTGACTCTTACACATCAAAAAATGACCCATGGATCTTTTTCCTGAAGTATTAATATAATTAAAAAGCATTTGGTCGGTTTTCCGTATGCAAGTGTTTGTTTTCACTTAAAATCCTTTCCATTTAAAATAAAAGTGAGACAGATTGAGTGGTATCAGCTACACCGTGCGTCGAATTGAAACATGGTTGACTCTTACATGTCAAAAATGACCCATGTATCCTTGTGTTAAAGTATAAAAACAATCTGAATATGTTTTTCAGTTTTTTGTATGCCAGTTGTTTTTACTTAAAAGGGTATCTATTTAAACAAAAGAAAGACACTGCGAGTGATACTGGCCACAATGTGCCTCAGATTGAGGCGGGATTGAATTGTACACGTTAAAGATGTCCCATGGATCATTTTTATAAAGTATCAACCCAATTCAAATGTGTTAGGTCAGTTTCCATATACCAGTTGTTGTTTTTCCTTAAAATGTAGTCCATTTCAAACAAAAGAAAGACACTTTGAGTGAAACTGGCCACACCGTGCATTATATTGAGGTGAGGTTGACTCGTACACGTCACAAAGGGCCCATGGATTGTTTTCTTAAAGTATCAATACAATCAGAAAGCATTTGGTCAGTTTTCCATATGCAAGTTGTTGTTTTCACTTAAAATCCTGTCCATTTCCAAAAAAGTGAGATGGTTTGAGTGGTACCGGCCACACCGTGCCTCATATTGAGGTGGTGTTGACTCGTAGATGTCAAAAATGACCCATGTATCATTTTCATAAAGTATTAACAGAATCCGAATGCGTTTGGTTGGTTTTCTGTAAGCAAGTTGTTGTTTTCACTTAAAATCTTGCCCATTTAAATTTAATGTGAGAAAATTTGAGTGGTACCAGCTACACCATGACTCAGATTGAGTAAGAGTTGAATCATACATGTCAAAAATGACTCATGGATAGTTTTCCTAAAGTATCAATATAATTCCAATGCGTTTGGTCAGTTTTCCATATGCAAGTTGTTGTTTTCACTTAAAATGTTGTCGATTTCCAATAAAAGTGAGACACTTTGAGTGGTAACGGCCACACCGTCCATCTAATTGAGATGGTGTTGAATCGTAAATTTTAAAAATTACCAATGGTTTGTTTTACTAAAGTATCAACCCACTAATAATTTGATTGGTCAGTTTTCTGAATGCAAGTTGTTGTTTTTACTTAAACAGTGTCCATTTTAAACAAAAGAGAGACACTTTGAGTGATACCGGCAACACCATGCCTCGGATTGAGTCGGGGTTGAAACGTTCACATCTTAAATGACTCATGGATCATTTTACTGATGTATCAATAAAACAAAAAATCATTTGTTCAGTTTCTCGTATGCAAGTTGTTGTTTTCACTTAAAATCCTATCCATTTCAAATAAAAGTGAGACACTTTGAGTGGTACCAGCTACACCATGCCTTGGATTTAGTAGGGGTTTACTTTTACACATCACAAATGACCCATGGAACGTTGTGATAAAGTATCAACACAGTCTGAATACGTTTGGTTGGTTTTCTGTATGCCAATTGTTTTTACATAAAAGGGTGTGAATTGAAACCAAAGAAAGACACTGCAAGTGATACTGGCCACATTGTGCCTCAGATTGAGGTAGGGTTGACTCATATATATCAAAAATGTCCCATAGATCATTTTTCTAATGTATCAACACAATCCGAATGAGTTAGGTCAGTTCTACGTTTTCCAGTTGTTGTTTTTACTTAAAATGTTGTCCATTTAAAATAAAAGAAAGACACTTTGAGTGATACCAGCCAGACCGTGCCTCAGATTGAGGTGGGGTTGACTCGTATATGTAAAAAATTACCCATGGATCGTTTTATTGAAGTATCAATACAATAATAAAGCATTTGGTCATTTTTCTGTATGCAAGTTGTTGTTTTCACTTAAAATCATGTCTATTTCAAATAAAAGTGAGACAATTTTAGCGGTACCAGCCACACCATGCCTCAAGTTGAGGCAGAGTTGACACATAAACATTAAAAATGACACATGTATATTTTTACTAAATTTTCAAAAGAATCCTAATGCGTTTGGTCAGTTTTCCTTATGAAAGTTGTTGTTTTCACTTAAAATACTGTCCATTTCAAATAAATGTGAGACAATTTGAGTGGTACTGGCTACAATGTGCCTCAGATTGAGGAAGAATTGACTTGTACATGTCAAAAATGACCCATGGATCATTTTCCTGAAGTATCAATAGAATCTGAATGCGTCTGGTTTGTTTTTTGTATGCAAGTTGTTGTTTTCACTTAAAATCTTGTCCATTTAAAATAAATGTGAAATAGTTCGAGTGGTTCGGCCACACAGTGCCTTGGATTGAGAGGGATTTGACTCGTACACATCACAAATGACCCATGGATCGTTTTCATAATGTATCAATAGAATTCGAATGCGTTTGGTTGGTTTTACATATGCAGGTTGTTATTTTCACTTAAAATCCTATCCATTTCATATAAAAGTGGGACAGTTTGAGTGGTATTGGCCACACAGTGCCTCATATTGAGGAGGGGTTGACTCGTACACATCGAAAATGACTAATGGATTGTTTTTTTAATGTTTCAACAGAATCCAAATGCGTTTGGTCAGTTTTCCGTATGAAATTTGTTGTTTTCACTTAAAATCTTGTCCATTTCAAATAAATGTGAGACAATTTGAGTGGTACCAGCCACACCATGCCTTAGATTGAGGTGGGGTTGACTCGTACATGTCTCAAATGACCCATGTATCATTGTCTTAAAGTATCAATTGAATATGAATTCATTTTGGTGGCTTTATGTATGCCAATTGTTGTTTTCACTTAAAATGGTGTCCAATTAAAATAAAAGTGAGACACTTTGAGTGGTACCGGCTACACCATGCCTCGAATTGAGATGGGATTGACTCGCAGAAATAAAAAATGACCCATGGATCCTTGTGCTAAAGTATCAATACAATCAGAATGAATTTGGTTGGTTTTTTGAATGTCTGTTATTTTTTACTTAAAATACTCTCCTTGCTTCCTCTTTTTGATTAGGGTTTTCACTCTTCTCTCATGTTCTTATGAAGCTCTAAAACCCACTTTTCCATTGGGACTTAGGGTGAATCTTGAAGAGAGATTAGATTGGGATCCAATATGCCGAATTAAGCATCTGATTGTCTCCGGAATCAAGGTAGGTGGTCAGTGCTTGGTACTGAATTAATAGTAATGGAATGTTAATTAGATTGGTATTTAGGGTGCATCTTGAAGAGAGATTAGATTGGGCTTAGTGACCTTATGATGTAGTGATTGGTGTGATGATTTTAGTGATACACAGTTGTGTGAGGTACCCAGTGGAGGATGAGGATATATGTGGTGGGTGTTATACATGGATTGAGGAGGGTGGGGTGGGGGGTGCCCAGGGTCCAGGAAGGAGGGGGCTGTTCGGGGTCCAAGAAGGAGGGTGGGGGCTGTCTGGGGTCCAGGGAGGAGGGTGGGGGGGGGTGGCTGTTTGGGAGGCTATTCATGGTTTGTGGAGGAGGGTGGGGGGGGGGGGGGGGGCTGTCTGGGGGGCTATCCAGGGTTTAAGGAGGAGAGTGGGGGGGGGGGGGGGGTGTTCGGGGTCCATGAAGGAGGGTGTGGGGGGGGGGATGTCCAGGGTCTAGGGAGGAGGGTGGGGGGGCTATTCGGGGGGCTATTTGGGAGGCTGTTCAGGGGGCATTCCAGGGTCCAGGGAGGAGGGTGGGGTGGCTGTCCGGGGGGCTATCCGGGGTTCATTGGATGGTATATACATATTTTCTAAGCAAATTATTTCAAGGTTAAAAACATAATTTCATTATATCAACATCTAATCAGACCACCAATTTTCTAAATTCCACTAAAAAATTACAATTTCATTAAAATATGGGTATTTCACAGAAAATAATCAAATCAAGTATTATTATTTATAGATAAAAAATAAAGACAATGTGACCTACCTATTCACACATATATTCAGGAAAAAAAATTAATAAACATCAATGGTCAGCAATATCAGTCAAAAATGTAATGGATCAATCTATCCCTCATCACCGTAAACTTCACCCTCACCCTCACCCTAATCCCTATCATCATCCCCGACCTCCTCCCCGCCCTCATACTCATCCTTGGCATCCTCATCTGGCTCCGCCTCCTCCTCACCATCATCTCGACCACCACAAGAACTTCCACCTAGTTCACCATATATAGAATGCATAGATGAAATATATTCCACACAAGTAGTGCTGGCCTCTAGTAGAAGTATGGGATGTAAAGCTTCTATTAGTTTCATAAATGATTTGTTTTCCATTGTAGACTGTGCTGCCGTCTCTGTGGACCTTTTTATAAACTGTTCTTCCTATACCTTAACCTACTGCAACTCGGTGGCACTAAAATTCATACCTGAGGAGGGACAATACCTCGTCGCAACCATACTCTTCCCAGGCTGGCAGCGTACTCTACCAGGGTGTTCATCTCCCAACACCTAATGTAAGTGATCATTTGGCCCAAAATTGTTAGGTTCTTAGGCATCAAGGGCCTCTAGAGCGGCCCTTTAAAAATATAAATAGATTATTAAGTTACAAAATAGAGATTAAAATTTTAAATCTACAAAGTAAAACTTACAATCTGCTGCGGAGTTGGTTCATTAACTACACTTCCATCATTCTTATTTCTACTCGAGCAAAATAGTTTTCCTCGATGCACATGTCCTTCTATATTTAATTTATGTCTCTACAATGACATTGAATGTAGGAAACCATAATTAAAAATAGGATACAAAAAAACAGTAATTTCATAACTAAAATTATATAATAACTTTAGTAATCAAATAAATTAAGGAGGAAGAAATCGAAAGTGCAAGTCGTAAAGAAAGATTATAAACTGTCATACTAGCTATCTCTCATTTTTTGGAATCATAGTATGTCCCAATGTGTGGACATATTTCTTAGCATCAGTGTTTTTTATTTATTCTAGATGCATCCTAAATAAATTTAAATAATTATTATTAATGAAAAATATGAAAATTTTCATTTAAATAATTCAAATTTGATTAATACCATAAATTGGCTAGTCACCCAATAAGTAATCATCTATCAGTAATGTTCTAATGGAAAATCTTCCAGGACATGGACCTCCTCTAACTCTATGCCCACTCTATCATACCATCCAATGTTCAACTCATGCTTATATGCTCTCAAAATCTCACCTAAATCCTTTAGACGTGTTGGCCATACACCCTCACCATCGGGGAAATTAAACCACAGTTGAAACCAAAATATTAATTCATATAAATAAAAAAAATAAAAATATTGCATTAAATTCAACAGATTTTTTACCCATATCTCTACACTGGATTTATCCTTGACTTCATTTCGAAGCTGTCTCCATGAGAGCGGGCTGACAGGAATGATGCCAGAGTATTTGGAAAGCAACACCAAAAAACTCTGACAATGTTGCCCTGATTTTTCAATCATCTGACTATCTTCATTTTAGTCCACCATCAACTCCATGTGGTGGTCCAACACTGCACGCACGCATGTACACCCCACCCCTACCTCCTATTAGTATATGAATCTGTTATGAAAGAAGAAAAAAATATTTTATCAATACATGTTATAATGAAAATAAATAATAGTGTAACAATTTTTTAGGGTTGTATAAGTATACGTGCGGTAGTCTGATCAATGGGCACCGCTGGATCCATTCAAACTGAAGGAACACCCTGTAAAAATGGAGTGAGTTCCAATGTATGCTCCATAGGGACAGACTCTAGTGGAGCAGGAGTCAAAGAAGATGGAATATAAAATCCTGGATATATTGAAGCAGTAGTTAAAGAAGATGACAGGGATGGCTGGCCAAATGATGGATGGGGAGTGGGAATCATCATAGGATATGATACAAATGGGTGAGGAGGGTCACATGTAAAGGGTTGTGAAAACATGGGAGGACTAAATATCCAGCGTGTCCCTAACAACACACCAGGATTAGAATGTGGGATGGTTGGTATGTCAGTGGGAGGGGCAGGGTCTAATCGGGTATGCTGACCAGATCATCTAGCTCCCATACCACCCCCTCGTACGAACACCCTGAGTACTAGGACCACTACCTGGCTTCTCATCAAATAACTGTAACCTAATAGATGGATCCTAAAAAATGTTAAAAAACAATTAATCACATGAAATTATATATAATTTAAATAAATATATTTGAAATAAAATATTCACTATAGGCACTAGTGGTGGAATTCCCAGCTCAGTCATGCGACGATTGTTGTCCATAATCTGTTTCCATCACCTCTCTTCAATTAGTTTCATTTCTTGCATTTGAAAAAAATATAGAAGTAAATTAAAAAAGGATAACTAATGTGTATCCCAAAAAACAAAATAAATGAGAGGGAATATGGGGATTCATCGATAATTTAACTAACCCTTATTTTAGGTGATCTTGAACAAATATATAATGAAGTCAATAAATCATACAAGATGTAATAAAGAATTTTAATTTTTAGTAGGATGATTATTTACTCTGTGTCATCAGTCTATTAAAATCATGGAACATTGATTCTACCAGATTCATAAGTGGAAAATAAATTGTCAAAATTAAGGAAAAATTTAATTTATTTAGCTCATGTAGATGATGCAGGTTTTAATATTAAATTAATATGAATAGAACCAACCTTAACAACCCAACATGAGGTAAACCAAAAGAATTGATAACATGAATGGATGATTTTATATATTTCCCAACATAACTTCAGGTTCATAGTCAACTCTGAAAATTGAGATATTGGAGTCATCAAAAGAAATAAATGGATTGGTTCCAATGGAAGTTGGGATTGTGTCAATCCCATCATCACCATAATCAAATATATGTCTTGGAATTACTTCAACTATGACACCAAATTCAGGTAGAAGTTAGTCTTTGACATAAAAAACTTGTTTAGCCATTGATGCTAATACATATGGTTCTTCGGTAGAAAGAGTGTGATTCATATTAAATACCTGACATCCACAGTCATCAATAAATGTTCCATGTCTCGTCATCGAATCAAACCAATGGAATTTCATCATCGTGACTCGTCCATGAGAGTAATAATCCAACATTATTATTTTTTCAACGACTCCATAATAACCAACATTTTCAAATCGTGGTCTACTATCAGATGCAATGCAATAACAATATATTGTGGCAATAACCATAAAACCATCATGTTGTGTTCTCTTGTTCTTTGCTCATTCATTGAAAATAAATTTGTACCCATTTATAACAATTGATTTACAGTCACGAACCATGGTATTAGGACCAAAATCTAAAGCTCGTATTTCCTCAGAGAGATAGTCAGTAGGAATACTCAATACCTATAATATAAATGAATATGAAACTTAATTAAATATTGATTTAATTATTTTAAACAGTAATATTTTTACCTTCAATTTTAACCATGTATAAAAATCATTGCTATGAAAAGTCTCCCTTTTTAAAGATAAAGAATCATGGTTTCTATTTATCATTGTTTTATGTTCCCCGTATAAAAATATATTAATAGTTTAACAGATATATATAAGATATACATATTCAATTTAGTTACCTGATGTAGTCATTGAAGAAATCACAATTGAACAAAACTGTGTGATGTGCGATATCTCGATCTTCAAGGCTTAATGTATTCATTGTATATGATTTAGGAATTCCTCTTGTTTAAGTGATGGTAAACTGGGTTCAATTTTCTCATACTGTTCTTCTTCATTTCTCATTGGTCAGTTCATTCTTGTAGTAAGATCAGACAAATATATGGAGCACAAATCAATACATTCTTGATCCAACTAAACATTCATGATTGAAACTTTGGGATGATTCCTGTTTCAGACATTATACTATAATGTGTACATATTTATTTCAGTTGGATACATCCAACGAAAAGAAAAAGGTCATCCGAGAAGTATTTTAGTGGGAATATGGATAGTTAGATGCAACATGCATGTGAAAAATGATGGAGGAAATATTTTCTCCAACTCACAAAAAATTAATGGGGAATCTATCAACATTTTTTTCAAGAAATATTTGGACAACTTCTTTGCACAAAGATCTCTAAAAAAGTGGAACAACCAAATAACAGTCACCCTTACATTATTGGAAAAAAGATGATGGATTTCTATTGGAATCAACTCATGCAAAAGAATGTGATAATCATGGGTCATCAAAGATTTTATCTTCAATTATCATCTATTGAACCGTTTAGATATGTTTCTTGAATAGCCATCATGAACTCTAATAGTCTCTAAAAATTCTAGAAATTTTTTTTGTAGGTGTCATCACATAAGAAGAACATGAAACTTTCCATTTATTTTCATTGATATCCAAAGGATGCAATTCTGGTATGATTCCCTAATCCACCAAGTCACACCAAGAACATAAATCATATTTTGTCTTTCCATTAACATTTAGAAGTATTGAAAGCAACATTTCACATATATTATTTTCAATGTGCATTACATCTATGAAATGACGTAACAAATTGGTTGACCAATAAGGAAAATAAAAAAATATACTCCTCTTCCTCCAATTGTAATAGGTTTCAGTTGAAACATTATTTCTCTTTCTATATTTCATTTGACCCTTCCTGAATGAAAAACTAAAATATTTAAATTCATTAATCACATAAGTTCCAGACATACATTGAGGTGGATCATCAGTCTCTATGGTATTATCAAATATTCGATGATTATTTCTATATGGATAGTCCATTGGAAAGAATCATTGATGTCGCATAAAACTGAAACTACAACTATGTTTCAATCTTCTGGATTGTGTATTCCTCATACAAACAGGACATGACAATTTTCCCTTCATGCTCCATCCAAACCTCATTGCATAAGCCGAAAAATCATTGATCATCCACATAAGCGCAGCATGCATCTGAAATATGTCTTTCGAATATAAATCATATGTGCACACACCCACATCCAAAAGATGTTTCAACTCTTTTATTAAATGTTGAATGTATACGTCAATATCAATGTCAGGATCAGAAGGGCCAGATATGATTATACTCATAAAAGTGAAAGGTTTTTTCATACACAACCTTGGGGGAAGATTATAAATGTGTATAAAAACTGGCCATGAGATGCGAGAAGTAAGTATCTACCCAAATGGATTAAAGCCGTCACATGAAAGACCCATGCTCACATTACACACGTCAGCTACAAAATCAGGATATCAGAAATAAAATCTATTTCATGAAAATCCATCTGCAGGGTGAACCAACTCATCAGTAGTCTTCTTTCTCTCTGTATCATGAAATCTCATTTTTATTGATATTTTAACAGACATAAAAATATTCTGGAGTCTGGGGATCAATGTAAAGTTCCAAATTACATTATGAGGAATGAAATATGGTGTTTCATCAGATTTTGACTTCCAGCAGGATGTTCCACATTTTATAAAATCATTTTGGTTAGCGGTTTCCTTCCAGAATAAACTGCAATATTTCGGGGAAGCATGAATTTTTTTTCTTGAAAATCCATGTTCCTAAACTAAATTCAATGCCATATAGTGGTTTGAGTGATTATCTGCATCATCTGGAAGTAAATCCTTCAAGAAGGTAAGAATGTAATCGATTGATATATTATAAATCCCATACATAGTTTTCCCATGAAATAATCGTATAAAAAATTCCAGCCTGTTTATTTTTTTGCATTGTCGATATACTGGAGTCGTGGCAGCATTGGTCAATTTTTTCACCCTGAAAATATCATCATTTTCATTATATACATCATCTGTCCTCAAATCAAACACTTCTTGAGTCTAAATCCATTCTTTTTAATGACGACAAATAAGCAAAAACCGGTTATCTAACAAATTCGCCAGTCCAACCCTTTAATTTCAATCATCATCAATTTTAAGGTTCATTTTCTCCCCATTGTGATACCACACATAGTAGTTTTATTGAAAATCATATTTCGTTATGTGTTATATGGCTTCTTCATGGCTCAACCAAGGTCTACAAACACAATTGAAACATGGGAAGTGTATGCGACCACTATCTGAAGCATTATGAAATGAAAAATCTAAAAATCTCTTCAAATAGTTTTGAAAATTACTTAATATCTGATTAGTTTCATACATCTAACTTCTATAAAATCTTTAAAAATAATTCTTTTATGTCATTTAGTCATAATAAATTCAATAAAATTGATGTTTAATCGAAAATATATTTAAGTAAATGATAAAGGAAGGAGTTTCTAGTTGATGTATTGAACTATTAAAACAATATAAAGATATACTAATTAATTCAGTTATGTGTGCCTAAATTTGAGGTGAGATGTGTTTAGTAATTTTTTCATTTATCACATACCAAGAAGACACCATAGGCCTGATAAAATATTTTTCAAGATATTACAAACTGAAGGATTTTCATGAAAGATTTAGAATGTGTAAAGATTGTTTTATAAATAAGTTATTAATGCTAAAAAATGGAAATACTATGAAAATTTAGTACTTTCCTAACACCCAAAACTAAATTCCACATAAATTACCATATAACCCCACTAAAAAAAGAAAAACCACTAAAATGAGTGGCTATGAAGACTTCAAATGAAGTTTATTCATATAATCATGACACTTAAATTGTAAAACCAAAATAGAAAACAAATAAAACTACACTTATTGGATATGTCATGCCACACCTGTCAGAAACCTGGTTTAGGTCAAATCAAAATAGATACAAAGAATAATAGATAACAAACATTAAAACTAATTTAAGCCTTAAAGATTTAGAGTGTTGAACTAAAAAAATTATTGAATTTAGATGGATTTATATGTAGGATGGTGTTCCCAGCCAATGTAAATAGAGAGGCATATAGTTTAGAATTCAAGGGTGACTTCCCCAAGGCTTCCTAAATCATAATCATGATGAATGTAAGGTAGATTTTCCCAAGGTATTATAAACCAAATCCTCATGATTCCAAGGGGTTTTCCAAATATAATTAAAAGGTATGTTTTTAACATGAATCCTTGGTCGGTTTCTTCAAGGAATTCAAAATCATTATTCGAAGAATAAGTACTCAAAAATTAAATTAAAATTTATTTATATTCATTTTCAATAGGTCTCATATAAGAGGAACATGCCTCAGGTTCCATTAGGTGTTATAGGTATCCCATATCATTCACTCATGTTCAATAACTCATTCTTGGCACCCCTATGGTCATACCTTTCATTACCCAATTAGTTCCCCAAGTGAAGTGCACCCCATGGGTGGATAATGTTTAGGATTCTACACTAATAGGTTGTTCATGGATAGTAATGAAGTTTAATTTCATAAATTATAGACAAAAAGATTCATTTTTAAATTTGAGATTAATAATAAAGTATGTTAATGATACAGAACATCATAAAGAACACAAAACAGTGATATTTTAAGGGATAGTTTATAAACCATATTTTATATACTCACATACATCTACCAATCAAGTATTAGTCATTGATTCAATATCAAATAGTGTGAATGATAAAATTTTGAAAAATACCTAGAAATAGGGAATAATGACAGTGATCTTACTAGACAGTGAAATAAATGGAGAAAGGTTGACAATAGAATGATATTCTTATAACCAGGTCTAGGGGGTGGAATTTTTCCAGAGGGTAGGGTGGTTTTCAGGGGGTTGTCTAAGGGGGTGGGAGGGCTGTCCAGTGGGTGGGGTGGTGTCTAGGGGGCTGTCTAAGGGGATGGGCGTGTCCAGGTGGTGGAGGTGTCCAGGGGGTGCGGTGGTGTCTGGGAGGGGGTGTCTGGGGGTGGGGGGTGGGGCTATCCAGGGGGTGGGAGGTCTGTCCAGGGGGTGGGGTGGTGCCCGAGGGGGGGGGGGGGGTTTCCGTGGGGTGGGGGTTGTCCAGGGAGTGGGATGGTGTGGTGTCCAAGTGGGGTATCTATGGGGAGGGGGCGGGGTGGTGTCCAGGGGGGCTATCCAAGGTGGTGGGGGTGTCCAGGGGTTGGGGGATGTCTATGGGGTGGGGGTGTCCAGGGGGTGGGGTGGTATCCAAGGGGGTTGTCCAAGGTGGGGTGGGGGTGGATAACTCCCCTCCCTCCCTTGACAGCTAACACCCCACTCCTAAGTGAAATTTGTATAATCAAATCATCATAAATTTTATTATCCCATACAACCATATACCATACCACCCATGAAATACCCTATAACTTAGAAATATCCTAATGTTATAAACAATCCCATTGGATATAATCGATATATGGCTAATCTCATCAGCCACCCTCATCCACATCCCAACATAACACCCCTATAGGTTGTAACCATACCCTATAGGCCACAAGGAACTCAGATAACAATTTCCAACTTACCCAACTAACTCAATAATATAACCCCAAAGAGTCAATCAGACCATTATCCTTTTCAAACACATTACATGTACAACATGAATAAAAAAACTATGGATGTCACTATATGTCTTCTTATGAAGAGGTGTCACTACAAAAAGTCTACCAAAACAAAACCACACTAAGACAACATCATACATTTATCAATAGAGATATCAAGATAAATAATTGAAATCACCAAAACAGGTTATCACATTATACATGAAATCAATGAATCATATTTATACTACACTATACATGAAATACCTCATAAAACTAGATTCATTATACAACCAATACCACTTACAATTGAGATAACATAACCCAAAAAAAAGAACCACAATTATTCAACACCTCAAATGGGTTTTCACTATTCACATGGCACACTAGAATGCCTTACAGAACAAATTGAAAGGATTCCTCTAGAAGGAAATTCTACCCAAGGCCCCCATCTCATTAAATAATATAAAACCTCACTCTCATGATATGATCTTATTGAATGATATTGTGGAAAGGGAACATGATAGGATAAATATAAATATAGGAAAAATCACACCACACAAATCTTGTTTAGGTGAAATCAAAATAGATAACTAACAAAAATATATGACCATTTACAAATTAGAAGTGTAGAAGTAAAGAATTTCCTGATTGAAGAGAGAGCTTCGAGAGATACGTTGGGAGAAAGGGAGAGATTCAACAACAATTAGGTTGGATGCAATTGGGTAGAGGGATTCGGTAAGTGCTTCTATTTGGGGTGAAGCTTTCCCAATGGTTTGTTAAAACTGTTGGGAAAGATTGTTTTTACCAACAGTTTTTAAAAACCATTGGAATATATATAGATTTTCCAAGATTTTCCTAACAGTTTACCCAAATCATTGGGAAAAGTTAATTATCATCCCATTATCCCAATGGTTTGAAGAAACCATTGGGAAAAATTAAGTATACCAACAGTTTACTCAAACCATTGGTATACAAGTGTCAGGAAAACAAAATTTTCCAGCAGTAGGTAAAGAAATCCATTATTACCTGATGTGTTACTTTTATAAAGAAATTTTTATTAAATGGGTAGTATAAAGTAATAAATGAATCATATATGATATCATAAATATTAATATGGTTCTGGTATAATTTAATAACATTCTATGGTCACTATATAAGAGGTTAAACATACCATCCACTAAAGGAAAGAGCAAGGTAAGTGTTATTTCCTCAATCTCATTATTATCTGAGATTGTTTATATTTAAGTATATACTTGGTCATATTTAATATCTATATCAATGTTTCCTTAAAATATTTTCAGAAGGAATATTTTATTGTTTTATGAGAGGGAATTTTTATCTATATCATCATTTTAAATGTTTCAAATATTTATTTTTCTAAATCCTTCTAATTAATGTCCATTATTTGAAATTTATTTTTACGGTTTTATTTATATGGGAATGATTGTTTTAAAATGTTAGTTTCTATATAATGTTTTAAAGTTTTGTGAGACACTTTGATTCAAAAACCAATTTTAAATGAATTTATTTATAAATTGGGAGACTTTTAAATGATTTGATGAAAACTGGATACTTATTTAAAAGAGTTTGACTGATTATTTGAAACTATGTCAACATCATTTATTTATTATTATTCTTGATTGAGATTGATTTTTTATAATACAATATTCCATATTATATTGAATGAGTTATGATATATTTGACTATGGATGTTCTATTTTTATAAAATTAATGGTTTATTGTTAAATTATAGACATTTTGTATGCTAGTTTTAATTTGAATATTTATGTTTTGTTTCAAAATTTTCATATGATGAATGCATTGGAAAAAGAAAGTGGTGGGTGGGGCACACTAAAGCCTCTCTATGTATCAATATGTCTCATGATACAAACTAGTTTCTTGGCTCAAGGCCTTGAAAAGGTTTATATTTAGTGTCTTGGCATGAGCCCTTGACTTTGTTGTTAAGATGTCCGACATTATGCATTTCCTTGTTATGAAATTATTTATCACATGTGATCATTAAACTATTAGAATATCCATGTGCATGTTTATATGGTAATTTTTTACTTATTTATACCAAATTATGTTCATGTTTTTTGTTTAAAAGGATTTCGTTTTTATTATATGCTTTTCTTTAAAAGTTTATAGCTTCCACTGAATTATTTACCCTTAATAAGCATCTAAGATCACCCCTTTCTTATGTTTTATTTTCCTAGGATTCCAAGAAGTTTATTTTGATTGATATGAAGGGTTAAGTTAAAAGAATTATGGCATTCTCAAAGGATTATTTATTTTGTGTTGTGTGTTATAAAGTGTAATGTAACATTCATATATGTAATATATTTTCCAAGACTGCGAAACTGATAGGCCATTCGGGACTTGATTCCTTGTAATTATTCTAATGTATTAAAATATTTCAACGAATCTAGGTAACTAGGGTTAGGGAATTACACTAGATCCTAAGAATGTTAATATAAGTTTTAATTATGTTTTAACACCACACTTTTTCTCCAAATTGTCCCTAACTCACAATTTCTCCCTCAAAAACATTGTGTATCCCTTCCACCATCGAAATAAAAGAGATAAAAAGGTGTTTCTTGGTGCATTGATTCTTGATTATCATGGTAAGTCATCATTTATGGTAGTTTTCGTAGTTTTTATTATATCCACTTACATCTCTCTCCCTCTCTTGATTTTTTGATCTAGTCCACTATGGATATATCTGAGGTTTTTTATGACAATAATGGATATATTTGGTCTTGTTGATGATAGGGGAAGATATATACAGTTCTTTTTTGGATATTCCTCCTGATTTCATGGGTGTTTTTTTCATTATTTGTTTTCTCCATAATTTCTCAGGTAGGTGGTTACACTCTCAACTCCTCTATTTAGAACTAGAATAATTGATTTCAAATTTGTTTTTCTGTGAGAAATTTATTTTGAATTTTTTGTTCAATGATTTATGTAACCCTTATTTGGTGATATTTTTTGTTATTGTAAAAAATGGAGGTTTTTGGACCATGGTTAATTTGGTGATATGATTTTAAAATAATGATTTTCAAATGGTTATTATTTTGATGCCTGAAAAAATGGTTTTAAATAAAAGGTTTGATTTATTGAAATGGTATTTTATGAAAAAAGGTTTTAAATAAAATATTAGTTATATTGAAATGGTTATTGGAAAATTATTTTATATAAATTTTTGGTTTTATTGAAGTGTTTTGATGTTAAGGTTTCAATAAAAGTGATTTTTTATTGAAATGATTGAATTGGTTAGAAAAAGGTAGTTTTGGAATTTGGTTGGATTAAATTTCTAAGAATTGATGGAATGGGATGGAAAATTTTCATGAAGTACCACTATTGAAAGGGTAATGATTATGGACATGAATTTCCACCATAAATGGTAACACCAAGTTTGTGTGATTTTTTGGGTGGGTGTGTGTTATTGTGCATGTGGGTGTGTGTGTTTCTGTGATATGGAATGGGTAATAATAATTTAATTATGAAATTGTTAGAATTAATTTTATGGTTTCATTCCTTGTAATTTTTTTTATTTTGGGATAACTGTTTTACTATGGAAATTATTTATGAAACTTTTTCCAATTTTTTAATTTAAATTATTCTATTTAAATGAGAAAACATGTTCTATATTATTGGAATGAGTAGGGAAGTAATTTGGGGAATGCCTACTGAGTTTCATTACTCATCCGTACCTTGACACTTTGGCTCTTTTTTAGATATTTTTTATCAGGAAACATGTAAAGGTAAAGTAACACAATTATTTAGTGGAATGTCATTATACTTGGGATGTTTTGTGGAGTTGTATCATGGATCATGTTGGATATTTGGATTGTTTTGGTGACTTTAGATTTTATTGGCCTTTTCTTCCATTATTAACTTTGAATTTTTGAAGTATTCCACTATAGTACTCGTTTGTAGTTTGGTTTGGATGTCAATATAATTTACTTGAGATTTTTTAAATTATATTCTTGAATCATGTTGTGGTATTTTGAATTAGGGATGTTTAGTTGGGTTGTTTTATTTTCAAGTGGAAAATCATCCCCCATCTATTAATGAATCACTTGGAATTTATTTCAGCCTTTGGAGCCATGGGTATGTCTCTTAAGGCCATTTAAAGTCCTTTTTCCTTCCCAAGAAAATGGGGCAGGAAAGGATGTTACAAGTGCTGTCAGCTTGTTCAATCCTTGACTGATAAGTGGTCATCAGTTCAATCAGTCTTGGATTTGAAATTCATTTTAGTCTGTTCCTTGTGTTGGGTTGGTAGAAAAGATTAGGATTTTCAAGACATTAAATTTATAACACAAAAAGATATAGCACGCCTTTTTATACTAAACATCAATTTACAATGGAATGGGTAAATAAGTGTTTTGGAGATAATTATAGGAATTGGAATCTCATTTTCAAGGGTTTAGCCAATAAGATGAGCATGACATTCATTTTATAAATGACTTCCCACTATGAGTTTATATTTCATTTTGAGTAATTATTTTGTGTAATGTGTGGATTTTTGAAAAAAAAATTAAAATATTTTTAAAATGGAATATTTTCAAAAAGAGAATGGATGTGATATTTGTAAAATGGGTAGAATTTAAAAATATAGTTGAAATTTTAAAAAATAGTAGAACATGGATGAATTTGATTTTGTAAAGAACTATTGTGGTAATTATGTTGTGACATAATTTTTTATTTTTAAGAATTAAATTACTAGAGAGTGAGACATATGGAATTTTTTTTCTTTCAAGAAAATGGAAACTCATAGGCATTGTAGAAAAAACTAGAGGAAGATGTTGAGAATACAGTTTCACCTGAGATACTATTTAACCAACATCTAGTTCATATTATAATACAATATTTTCACATTGTGGATACATGGAACAAGAGGGATGAACGAAGGAAAATGGATTATTCCATCCAATTCTAGAAGTAGAATCCACCCATATTTTAGGGTGACTGAGAACATGAAAAAGACATGGCATGGCTGAATAGGATGAATCAAATATTAGATTTCCTTATCACACGAGTGGATCAGAAATTTAAGATAGTGAAATATGTGCTGGAAGAACTTGCAAACCAATGGTGGGATTTAGCTGTTCAGGCTAAATTATACCAAGGATTTTTATGGAATAATTTTTCGGAATTTTTCAAAAACAATTCCATCCTCACACATTCATAATTTAAATAATGAAATTGGGTATCCTATTAGTGATAGAGTATGTGGATACATTTATGAATCTAGTTTTATTTTCACCTAAAGTTGCTACTACTGTGTCCTTGACGGCACACAACTTTGAATCGGGGATTAGGTAGGATATCCACTCAAAGAATTTCATGATCTGGATTATTGAATATACAATGATGGTTAATAGAGTGGTAGTCGAATAAAGAAATATATCATGAGCTATGAGGGTTGAAGTATGTAGATACCTATGGGAAATGTTGGGAACTCCAATTATAGGAACAAGTGAAAGAGGGGGACCTATTTCGAAGGTATGAGGATGAATCATGATCAGATGGCCGGATTGGTGAATCTATTTCAAAGACACAAGATTAAACCAAGGTGTTTCCAATTTTTTTCTCTTAGTCACATAATGAGAGAATATATGACACCACCTAGAGCATTAGACAATTTGAATTAGATAGGGAATCTGTAGAGCTATTGTCGTAGTACTCCAAGGTCAGGTGTTTGGGTTACGTATCAAGTGTCTTAGACATAGTATGATTTCTACTAGACGAGGGAAGAAGAATACCTATAATTAGAATAATATAGATTTCCATGTTGATTCTAGGAATACCATGACTTGTTAGTAGGGGAAACCACAACAAGGCAATAAAGAAAAAAGTTTTTCGAGTATGAAATTATTTGGAGATGAGAAGGTTATTGTGGATGATCAATCTAGACCATCGATGGTGAGAGATACAATTATTTTTAATTCTACCTTTATGCAAGATGTTTTTTTGATACCGATGCATCCCATTCAATTATTTTTTCTCATTCTTTTGATTTATTTTGATTAAATGTTGAGATGATTCCTTTGATGTTGAAACTAAAAACTCTTCTTGGTCCAAGAGAATATCGAGCCTTTATGTGTAGATCAGGTTCTATAACTATTGATGAAGATAAGATGATATGAGATTTATCAGCATTGGAAATTTATTTCTATACCATAATCTTTTGTATGGATTGGTTGACAATGTTCAATACTAACATCAACTATTATACCAGAATGGTTAGTTTCACGACTAATGATAGCATCAAGATTCTCTTTATAAGAGACCATAATGTAATGGTAGGGGTAATGGTATTGTTGGAACCATCAGTTCAAATAAAGAAAAACTAGTTGGTGTATTTGACATTGGAATCGATAGAAGTGATCTAAGATAGCAATCTTACAGAAGTGGTTGATCAATTTCCAGATGTTTTTGAAAAAAAATTATCATGGTTTCAACCCCTGAGAGAAGAAAATTTTACAATTGATCTTATTCCAATAGCCAGTCCTATTTATATTCTATCATACTATATGGAAATAACATAATTAAGGGATCCATAATTTTAGTTGGAATATCTGGAATGAAAAGGGGTCATTTAGAAAAGAACGTATTCGTGGGTGGAATCCATTTTTTTCAAAAAGGTGGATGGAACTTTTTGGAATTGTGTAGATTATCATAACCATAATCAAGTTATGATAAGGAATAGGTATCCCCTTCCATGAATTGATGATCTTTTTGACCAATTTAGGGGAGATCAATGGTTATCTAAGATTGACTTTTGATCTGTATATCACCAATTGTGGGTTTGGATGGATGATATTCCAAATATATCTTTCGAGAGTAGATATAGAAATTATGAATACGTGCTTATGTGATTATATCTTAGGAATGAAACAAAAATATTTATGTAATTGATGAATTATATATTTTGGAGGTATTTGGAATCATTTGTGGTGGTGTTTGTTGATGACATATTGGTGTATTCAATGACAATGGATGATCAAGAGCAACACTTGGTGATAATGTTAGGAATCTTGAAAAATCATCATTTGTATTCCAAATTATCAATGTGTGATTTTTGGATATAATAGGTATGTTTCTATAGCTATGTAATATATGAAAAAGGTGTCTATGCGGATCCAAAAAATATAGAGGCTCTTATCTCATGGAAACCTCTAACTAATGTCTTCAAGATACACATTTTCCTTAGTCTAGCAGGTTATTACTAACATTTTTTCATGGTTTTTCATTATTATAACAACTTATTAAAGCATTAAGAAGGAATAATTTTCCATTATAATGGTAATAGGAATGTTAAAATTATTTTCAAGAGCTTAAAGTTCTCCTTAAATAATCCCTAATCATGATCTAACCAGAATTAGGACAGGGGTATGTGGTGTATTGTGATCATTAGAGATCCAGGTTGAGATGTGTTATCATGCAGAGTGATCATGTTTTTGCTTATGTATCCCGATAGTTATGGGTTCATGAGAAGAACTACCAAAAACATTATTTAGAGTCATCTTCTATAGTCCAATAATTGAAGACATGGCGTCAATGACTCTTTGGTGAGAAAATTACTATGATTACAAGTCATATAATCATGAAACATATTTTATCAGAAAGGGATTTTATCCACAGACAAATAATATTTATAAAGTATTGATAAATTTTCAACATTGACATGATTTATACACTGGGTAAATAAAATTAGACGGTGGATTCATTAATCACAAAGTTGTATGCTAAGTTGGAAAAAGAAGCTTCATACTAGTGGCAGTTAATGTTTGTCATAGAAAACATGGACTTGTAATTTGAAGATAGAGGTGATGTTGTAGTTTTTTTAGTAGTTTTGTTTGTTCAAGATTTTAAGAAGATGTTTAAAGAGGCACACATGTCTGATTATAAATGTGTTTTGATGAGTTCAAAACTCAATGGAGGAGAGGCCATTGAGGGATGGAAATGGGATGGGAGTCGATTATTGTGGTTCATAAATTGGATTGTTGTAACCATGTATTTTTAGGAACAACTTCTTCAGGATTAGAACCAATCAAGATGGGATGTTCATCCAAAAATATAGACGATGTATTAAAAGCACAATTATGGGGAGTTTATATGAAAAGGATGGTGGATGAGTTTATTTTGAGATGATTAACATGTTAGTAAGTTAAGGTAGATAATCAATGACCATAGGGTATATTGCAGTGTTTACCTATCCCTATTTGAAAATGGGGGAAGATAATAATGGATTTTGTAACAAGTCTCCCAAGAACGGTTTGGAAACACAATTCCATATGGGTGATATTAGATTACTTCACAAAGTCGGACCATTTCATCCATATTAATAAATATCATATGATGAAATACATATCAAAAATCTATATTTGAGAAGTGGTAAAGAGGAATTCCATGACAATTTCGATAGTGTCATATCGATATCTGTGTTTTACATCTTGTTTTTGGAAATAATTAAAGAAATACCTTAGGAATCAATTGATTATGAGTATGGTGTATCATCCTCAGATGGATGTGAAATCCTTAAGGAAGATAAAAATGTTGGAAGATATCTTTTGGGCTTGTCTAATGAATTTTGTTTGCTCATGTGTGGAACACATACTATTAGTGGAGTTATCATATAATAATATATATTAGGTCCCAATGCATATGGATCCTTTTGAAGCATTGTATATGATTACATATTGTTCTCAAATTTATTGGGTTTAAACCTATCTGAAATCGGTAATTGGGATGATCCTTTCAAAATAAACAATAGTGAAGATTTGATTAAATAATAAATAGATAGAGATAGATTAAAGTCATCAGAAATCATATGTGGATCAGATTTGATGGCAAATTTCCTTTAAGGTGAGTGATCATGGGTTCTTGATAATCTCTCCATGGCTTGGGAATAAATGTTTTTTACAGTAGGGAATGTTATATTCTAGATACATAAACCCTTTTGAGATACATGAATGTGTTGGTGAGATAGTATATAGGTTGGATTTTCCACCAACGTTTATTGTGGCGCATAATTTGTTTCTTGATTCTCTGTGGAAAAGGTATTATCCTGACGTGATTCAATGTGACCATGTTGACTAGGAGTCAGATACTTTTTTGGTGCATGTGACAATGCTGATTATGGAACAGAAAGAAAAAGTACTATGTGGGAAAATCATTGATCTAGTGCGGGTTTTGTGGTAACATGGCCAGATTAAGGAAGATACATGGTAAAAAAATAAGTTGATGAAATAGAAATGGATAGAACTGTTTCACACCAATGATGGTTTTCAACTTCATAGGGACAGAAAGGCCAATGGTGGGGAGATTTCCAAAACCTCGGTTTTAAGTAAGTAACCCTTCACTTAGGATTTTAAAATATATAATATTTTGGGTGATGTTTGGGATAGTTTAAAGACTTTTGGAATGTTTTTAGGGGTTTTAATATAGGTTCACGATTATTATATATTTTGGGAAAACTCTGGAACTCTTACAAGAAACTGTGAACAATAATACATTGGTTAAGGGGAAGGTGTATGTGTTAGCACACATTCTTTCCAAACAATGTGTGTACTTAGGATAAACCTAGAAAAATGAAACAATTTTCTTTTCCCTGGTTTGAGCATGGTTTTTCTATCTATGTGGTCCAACCATGAGTGGTCCCCCTTGAGGTAGAGGCTGGCCCACATTTAGTACATAGTTTTCCAAACCATGTAGCTAGCTGTGAACGACTAAAAAACTAGATCCTAAAAAAGTGGATCAAGGACGAGATTATGCTTGGACCTCTAATGTTTTCTCCAAATCGAAACTAACTTGATATTTCTCCATTTAAAATGTTTTCTAACCCTTACCCATAAAATTTTAAGTAATACAGATGATTTTAATGGTGCGTTGATCCCTGATTCTTGTGAAAAGTCCTCATTTGGGGTGGTTTTGGTTGTTTTTATTAGATCAAAATTCTTATATCTCTCCAGAATACATAGATCTAGTCCAAAATAGATATATATAAGGTAGTTAATGCTAATAATGGTTATATATGGTCTTTTTTATGATAGGTAAAGAGATCTAAGGTGGGTTTTTTTTGGAGAATCAAACTAGTTTCATGGGTGTTTTTGTCCAATTCTTCTTTTCCACCATAATATATGAGGTAGGTGGATTCAATCTCGACCACTCTATTTATAAATAGTAGTAATGACTTCAAATTGGTTATTTTGTAAGAAATTTATTAAAAAATTGTTGTTAAATGATTTATGGAAACCTTATTTGGTTACGTTTTGTGGTATTGTTCTAAATTTTGTGTTTGTGGAAGAGGTGAATTTGGTGATATGATTTCAAAATGATGATTTTAAAATGGTTAGTTTTTTTGATTCATGGTAAAATGGGTTCCAATAAAATTTTGGTTTTATTGAAAAGGTATTTTGGAAAAAAAAATTCAATAAAATATTCATTTTATGGAAATTATTATTGGAAAAATGTTTTCAATAAAAGGTTAGTTTTATGAAAATAGTTTTTGTTATGGTTTTCAATAAAACTGTGGTTTTATTGTAATGATTTAATTGGTTTGTAAAAGGTTGTGTTGGGATGTGTTGGGATTAAATGGTTAGGAATGTATGTAATGTGATTGAAAATTATCATGAACTACCACCATCAAAAGGGTACGAGATATGGGAATGATGCTACACCATAAATGGAAACACCAAGCTTGTGTAGTTGTGTGGGAGGTTGTGTGAGGGTGTGTCTAGTTGTGTGATGTGGAATGGATAATTCCACTTTAATTATGAATGGGATGGAATGACTTGTTTGGATTCATTCCTTATAACTTGGTGTTGTTTCAAGATAACAATTTTACTATGGAAATTGATTATGAAATTATTTCTAATTGTTTTATATAAATTACTATATGTAAATATTATAACAAAAATATATCATAGTGGCCTGAGTTGGGAAGTCATTTGGGTAATTACAACTTATTTTAATTATTCAACCTAGTATTAAAACTTTGGTTCTATTGTTGATATTGTATATTGGGACACAGATAAAGGAAAGGTAGCACACTTATTTAGTAGTTCATCGTGGTACTTGGGATATTTTTTTTGGATTGGGAGAATAGATCATGTTGGATATTTGGAGTTTTTTTGGAGTCTTTTGGTTCTATAGGTTTTTTCCTCCATTGGGTACTTGGATGTTTCATAGTATTTCATTGTGGCACTCTTTTTTAGTTTGGTTTTGATGTCAGTGGAATTCCGTTGATTTTTTTTAAAATGTTTTCTTATATCATGTAGTTGAATTATAGAAAATTCATTTATGGTTGTGTTGTTTTATTTTTAAAGGAAATATTATCTAACCTATGTTAATTAAGCCCTTGAAATTTATTTCTAGCATTTAGTGTCTTGGGGATATCTTTTAAGTCTTAGTAATGTCCTTCTGACTTCTCAAACTAATAAGGAGGGGTGCGATGTTATAGCCAACACCTATGTATAGTGCTTTAGATGGTGATGGGTGATTTCCTTGGGCTAATTATGGTATGTTAAGATGTGTGTTGTGTATAAATAGTTAGTATATAGCTATGGTCTTGGATATTATATCTGAAATTACTTATATTATTTTATACTTTTACTAATGTGTGATACTATGTAACTATGTGGAGGGGGAAATGATGACCAATTAAATCATGCGGTTTAGACGTGACTATGAATATAGAGGCTTTAGTGTTCCCTGATATCCTATAGTATTGATATAAAAATTACTCAATAGGTGAAAGATGTAAGAACCTGAACATTTGTGGAGATGTCTTGGGCTCATTTATAGGTAATATGTTTCCTTATATTGAGTAATTTTCATTTATGTTTTCCCTTGGGGTGTGTTTTGGTGAAAATTGAGAATATTGGAATAAGTTTGGGTAGTGTAAGGTTGGCATAGAGTTTTCCCAAACCGTGGAACCCTGGATAGAGGGGGATTTCATGGATGCTGCACGGTTTTTCATTCCATGGTCCCTAAAAAGAGAAACCATGCACCCCCTAGAATAGTAACATGGTTAATGATAATGGTTAGGGGAAACCATGCACCCCAAGCATCAAATCATGTACAAAATTTTAATTAACCCAAAAATTAGATTTTAAAACACTCGAATGCTTATATTAATCCCAAATCAACCCCACTCATCCTCAAATGATTCCTCTCATTTTTGGAGGCTCTTGGATTATTTCCTAGGGATCTTGATCTATGTTCTTGGTGATTTAAATCTCGAATTGATGATATGCACCCCTCTCAGCTTAAAGATCCAAATCTCATTCTTGGTCATTGTGCCACACAAATAGGAGATTTCTATTTCTGAACGTTTATCATCCATTCTGTGGTAGGTTATCTATAAATCAAATGACAATTTCTTGGTTTCAATTTCAAGTACATAATTATAGAATTTATATTAGTTATCTGTCATTTGAGTTTTTAATTGAATTAATTAATTAAGTGAATTAATTAATTGAGGAAAATTTTTAAATTAAAGATAATAGTATTATAGATGTTGAATAATTAATTGCTGAACTAATTATGAGAATACTAGGATGGTGATTTGAAATAATTAATTGTTGAATTAATTATGGTGAGGTTGATATTGTTTAAATGGAATAATTGATTATTGAAATAATTTTTGTTATATTGAATAGATTGAGATTAATAAATTAATTGAGGAATTAATTGGGGGATACTGAATTGATTAAGATAGAACTATTAATTGAAGAATTAATTAGGGATATCAAATTTATTTAGGGGGAACCATTATTTAATGAATTAATGGGTGTTACTGAATTTTTTAAATTGGAATAATTAATTGATGAATTAAATATGAGAATTTTTTTGATTGTGTTTATAATAAAATAATTGTTTAATTAATTAATGGAAGTAATGTGATAAATTAATTGATGAATCAATTAATATAGTAATGTTTTTATTTAATTGTTGAATTAAATAATGGAATTTTTTGGATTAATTAATTAATGAATTAATTGATAGGAGTAATGTGATTATTTAATTATTGAATAAATAATGGGATTGATAAAAATAATTAATTGATGAAATAATTAATGGAAGTAATGTGATTATCTAATTGTGAATTAAACAATGGAAATGACATTGACAATTAATTAACGAATTAATTGAAGGGATTAAATGTGATTAATTAATTATATAATTAATTAATGTAATTGATGTGAAAAATTAATTTGTTAATTAATTGAAGGGATTAAATGTGATTAATTAATTTTAGAATTAATTAATGGAATTTACATGAATAATTAATTGGTGAAATAATTAATTGATATAATTTTATGATTATTGATTTGTATTAATTAGTTTTTGAATAAAATATAGGATCATTGTGATTATAGAAATGGTGAAATATATAATTAATTTTTTAATTAATTATCAGAGTATTGAAATTTTTGGATTTGGGGGGAATAATTAATTGTTGAATTAATTTAGGATTGTTGAATTTTGAATTGGAATAATCAATTGTTGAATTAATTATGGTATAATGAGATTTCCAATTGAATAATTAATTGATGAATTAATTATGGGATATTGAGATTATGAATGGAATAATTAATTGATGAATTAAATATGGGATATTATGATGGAGAATTGAATAATTAATTGATGAATTAATTATGGGATATAGAGATTACCAATAGAATAATTAATTGATGAATTAATTATAGGATATTGATGATATGAATTGAATAATTAATTGACAAATTAATAATGGGATAGTAAGACTTCCAATCGAATAATTAATTGTAGAATCAATTATGCTATATTGAGATTATGAATTGATTAATTAATTTTTGGATTAATTAATGGAATTTTTGTGATTTTAAAATTTATTTAAATGAATTAATTAATTGTTGAATTAATTAATTTGTTGATCTATTGTAGAATGTGATAAGACAATTAATGTTGATTATCCTTAATTGATGTTATAAACCAATTGTTAAAATTATAATGAAATTTGATGTGATTAATTAATTATTGAATTAAATAATACAGTTGATAATATTAATTAATAGCTAAACGTAATTAATAGAGTTGTGAGGATTAATTAATTATTGAATTAATTAATATAGTTGAGAAGATTAATTAATTATTGAACTAATTAATAGTAATGATAAGATTAATTAATTGTTGAATTAATTAATAGAGTTGAGAAGATTAATTAATTTTATAATTAATAAATAGAATTGAGATGAATAATTAATTGATTATTTAATTAACTGAGTTGAGCAGATTAATTAATTTTTGAATTAATTAATATATTTGAGAAGATTAATTAAATTTTGAATTATTTAATAGAGTTTATAATATTAAATAATTGTTAAATTAATTAATATAGTAGAGATGATTAATTAATTTTTTAATTAATTCATGGAATGATAGTTAGATAATGAATGGTCATCATGGAATTCATATGTGTTAATTGAGAATAATAAATGGAAACAATGCAATTCATGATTAAATTAGAACAATAAATGGTAACAATTGCATTTATTTCTTTATTGAGAATAATAAATGGTAATAATGGATTTTTTGTTTTAATTGAGCATAATAAAGGGTAACAATGTAATTTATGTGTTATTTAAGATAGAATTGAAAAAATAAAATTTATGATTTAATTGAGAAAAATAAATGGTAACAATGATATTTATGTGTTCATTGATAATAATATATGGTAATGATAACATTTATGTTGAAACTGAGAACAATAAATGGGAACAATGACATTCATGTGTTAATTGAGAAAAATAAATGGTAAAAATTGAGTTTATGTGTTAATTGAGAATAGTAAATGGTAACAACCGAATTTATGTGTTAATTAAGAAAAATAAATGGTAAAAATATAATTAATGTGTTAATTGAGAATAATAAATGGTAACAATGGAATTTATATGTTAATTGAGAAGAATAAACTATAAAAATGGAGTTTATGTGTGAATTAAGATAGTGAATAGTAATAATGGAATTCATGTGTTGATTGAGATGAAGAATATTAACAATGGAATTATGAGATATGATATCCTATGGGGATACATCAAGACCTAGAATGATCTGAGTCACGTTTTGAGGTAAAGGTGTCTATGGGTTCCTGGGGGTTTATGTGGTTAAACAAATATTAATTGATAACATTATATTTGTTTACTTTTATATTCTAATATTTTTTAAAAAAAATTTATACAATATTATTTGACAGGATATTGTTTTAGATGTCGTTGGTGATGGTCTATTGAGTTTTACTCACACCCTACTCAGGCTGCCTAATAGGTACTCGAATAGATTACATGATTTTAGGAAGGGTTAAGGGAAGGGGTCCTTTGTTAGAGGGATGATTGGAATAGAGCATGCTGAGGGAACCCAACTTTTTGTCAGAACCCACTTGGAGATGTTTTTTGTGTCTTTATTTATTTTGGGTTTTCACATTGACACCTGCAATATACTTTAGCATGGAATATACACACTTTAATTCTGATATTATCATTCCAATATTGGGTCATCTTATGATGTTTATATTATTAGGGTTATATTATATCATTTCTATTATTGATTTGTTATTTCTACTGGTGTATTACACTAAAAAAAGAGGGTATTGTCTCCCCATGATCGATATTTGACTCTCGTTTCTATTCGGTAGCCTTTTGCGTATAGGGAGGTGCTCTTGAGGTGATGTGGTGACCCAGCATAGGGAATCAGCATGTGGAACCCAGGCTGGGATGTAACAAATTAGTATCAGGGCATGGTTTCTTTTCTTTTCTTATGTCGTACTATTTGGGAAACGTATACAGGAGACTTGGAAGAGTCTATCCATGGTTATGAGCTCATTCATGGGAGTATGTAATCCATGTATGCGGGATAGCCATTGTTTCTAGGGTCGGACTTGTGTTATTATTGTTTGTTGTAACAATTGATGTTATTTCACCTTGGGTGAAACACTTTTTGTGTAGTGTGATAATTGTATTCAGGTTCTGATGATATTTGACTCATGGTGAGGTATGGTATGAGAGTTGAGTTTACATGCATCATTCTAGGAACTCAATATTATTTTGTGACGTCAATCATCTTAGGTATGCACAGAAAATATGTTTTGGGTATGTTGTTGAACTTGAACTGTTTTTACTAATTTGAGTTAATTAAATGGAAAATGGTTACTATTTGAAATGGAGAATTGTAAGATGACGAAACACGTGAATAAATAGGTGTATAATGTAAAACCTTGAAAGGAGAATGTGTTTTCTCTTTTCTAACCCTGACCTATATGTAGGATGGATAAGGGAAGTGATAGTACCTCAGTTTTGACCATGTAGAAGGGATTGAGTAATTAATTAATGGAGGATTTGGGGTGGTTTTCAACGATGAATTATTATCCAAATTTTAATTACTGATGATCTGGTCCACTGCCTTGTCATCATCCCAAGAATGAAAAAAAATATCTAGCTTTATTCTTAGCTACACGAATATATTTTGGTTGGATATAGGTCATCATAGTGAGTGATCTTATGAAGCGGTATATATGGAGTTGAATGGTGGAAGGTACTACATCGATAGTTTACATAATATGTCCTCAGGATGGATATAAAGTCAATGAATACCATGGGTTCCACACTCAGATGCTGGGAACAAGTAGCGAATGATATTGTTTTGTTTTCATGTGAAAGGTTAGAAGGTCACATCCATGTTTTAGGGTTTAACTTGTGTTTTAAGTGAGGACCATGGTGGTTTCTATTCTTGAGAATGTGGTGTTGAAGACTCCCCAAATTTGGGGAGAGATGTGTCAATAGTAGGTGTGTGGATAAAGACTATAGGTTGAAATTGGTGGAATTGGAATGCCAACGAATAACCTAAATGATGCATGTCTAAATTCCTCAAAGAAAGGCCATGTGGGCCTT
Organism: Viscum album; assembly: GCA_963277665.1. Taxonomy (NCBI): domain Eukaryota; kingdom Viridiplantae; phylum Streptophyta; class Magnoliopsida; order Santalales; family Viscaceae; genus Viscum; species Viscum album. The sequence goes on from OY728142.1 coordinate 69,760,878, forward strand.
GGAAGTGGTTAGTGTATGACCTTTACAGAAATTTTTAATGGAAATAATGAGTGAAAATTTAGGATAGTGTTATTGTGGTTTTTGGGCATGGTGAGTTAGGTGACACATGGGGTATGTTTTGGAAGTTGAGCTTGAGACAGATGTGTCCTTTGAGAGGAATCTGATTCATATGTTAGATCACAGGGAAAAAGTGTTTCATGGAATTACTGTAATGATTGATCGTGTATTGTGAATAAATGTCCTCGTTCCGGAGGAAACAAGTAATAGATAAGTGGATATGAGGGCTTAGTGACCTGATCTTTTTGAAAAGGAATCTTAGGGATGCATGGGAGTATGGCTTGAGGATGGGCTTTTATAAGGAATGGAGAATATAAGAACCTAAATTTTTTTTGGAGACGTATCAGTCTTGTTTATAGTAACTATTATCCTTTGTATTGATAATTTTTTATTTTTATTTTACGTTGGGATTTGATTTGGTGAAAATTGAGTCTTTTTGATGAATTTTGGGTAGTGCAAGTTGCATGACTGTTTACCCAAATTATGTGCCTTGGCCCAACAAACTATGCAACCCTAGAGAGAGAAGGATTGCATGACTGGCGCATGTTTTTTCAAACAATGTACCCCTAGAAGAGTAACATGTTTAAGTCATGAGGTCACGGTAAACAATGTTTGATCAGCAAACCGTGTGTGTGGTTTTAATTAATCCGAAAATTAGATTTCAAAATACTCGAACCCCTATATTAATAAAAAATCAATCCCCACTCATCCCCAAATAATTCCTCTTGATTTTGGAGGCTTCCAGATGATTTCATATGGGTTCTTATTTCATTTATTTTTCATTCAAATATCGGATTTAAGATCTACACCCCTATTGGGTTTAAGATCCAGATCTTATTTTACATCATTATACCACAAAAATTGGGGATTTCTATTAGCGATCATTTATCATCAATCTTGAGGTAGGTGGTCTATAATTGAAATCCCAAATTTATGATTTCAACTATGTGTATATAATTGTAGAATATATATTAGATGTTTAGAAATATCATTCTTTATTGAAGTAATTGTGAGAATATTGAGATTGTGACTTGAATTAATTAATTGTTTAATTAATTATAGAAATATTGAGATTGCTAAAATTGAATAATTAATTTTCAAATTAATTATTATTATATGGAATTGATTAGTTCGGAACAATTAATTGATGAGTCAACTAGGGTTATATAATTTTTTATGTTGGAATAATTAACTAATGACTTATTTATGGGATTTTTTTATTTCTTATCTCATTAATTAATTGTTGAATTAATTAATTGAAGAAATTTCATTAATTAATTGATGAATTAATTAATGGAGTAATGTGATTATTTAATTATTTAATTAAATAATGATATTGATGTTATTGATTAATAGATTAATTATTTAATGGGAGAAATGTGAATCTTTAATTATTGAATTAAATAATGGGATTGATATGATAAATTAATTGATGAATTAATTAATTTACATAATTATATTAAGTAATTGTAAATTAATTAATGGAATTGACATGGAATATTAATTGGTGAATTAATTGAAAGGATTAAATGTTAATAATTAATTGTGTAATTAATTAATGAAATTGATGTGAATAATTAATGGGTTAATTAATTTAATGGATTGAATTTAAATAATTAATTGTGGAATTAATTAATGAAATTGAAGAAAATATTTAATTGCTGAATTAATCAATGTATGTAATGTTATGATTGTTGATTTGGATTTATTAGCTATTTAATTAATTAATGGGTCATTGTGACTTTAGAAATGGTGAACTGGATAATTATTTGCTGAATTAATTATTAGAGTATTGAAATTGTGGGATTTGAGGGAAAAGTTAATTTTTGAATTAATTATGAAATATTTAATTGTGAATTGGAATAATTAAAAGTTTAATTAATTATGGTATAATGAGATTTCTAATTTTATAATTAATTGAATAATTAATTATGGGATATTTAGACTCTGAATGGAATAATTAACTGATATATTAGTTATGGTATATTGATATTTCTAATTGAATAATTACTTAATGAATTAATTATGGGATATTGAGTTTCTAAATTGAATAATTAATTGATGAATTAATTATGGGATATGGAGATTTCTAATTAAATAATTAATTGCTGAATAAATTATAGGATATTGGGATCCTGAAATGATAATTATTTTATGGATTATGTAATTGAATTATTGTGATTTTATTGTTGATTGAAATGAATTAATTGATTATGGATTTAAATAATTACTTTTTTTATTGTGGAATGTAATAAGATAGTTTTTGTTGGTTTGCCTGGTTTGATTTGATAAACTAATTATTGAATTAATAATGAAATAGATGTGGTTAATTAATTTTTTAATGAATTAATAGAGTTGAGAAGATTAATTAATTGTTGAATTAATTAATAGAGTTCGGAAGATTAATTATTTATTAAGTTAATAAAGAGAGTTCATATGATTAATTAATTTTTAAATTAATTAATAAATTTTAAAAGATTTATTAATTTTTGAATTAATTAATATAATTTATAAGATTAATTAATTTTTTAATTAATTAATAGAGTCGAGAGGATTAATTAATTGTTGAATTAAATAATATATTTGAGAATATTAATTGATTTTTGAATTAATTAATAGAGTTAAGAAGATTAATTAATTTTTGAATGAGTTAATATTGTTGATAAGATTAATTTGTTTTTTAATTAATAAATATAGTTGAGAAGATTAATTAAGTGTTAAATTAATTTATAGAGTTGATATGTTTAATTAATTTTTGAATTAATTCATGTAATGATAGTGAGATAATGAATGCTAACAATGGAATTCATATGTGTTAGTTGATAATAATAAATAGAAACAATGGAATTCATGATTAAATTAGAACAATAAATGGTAAAAATAGAATTTATGTGTTAATTGAGAACAATAAATCATGATAATAGAATTAAAGTGTGGATTGAGAAAAAAAATTGTATAATATAATTTATGTGTTAATTGAGAACAATAAATAGTAATAATGGAATTTATGTATTAATTGATAATAATAAATTGTAGTAATGTAATTTGTGTGTTAGTTAAGAATAATAAATGGCAACAATGTCATTTATGTGTTCATTGAGAACAACTAATGGTAACAATGGAATTTATGTTTTAATTTAGAAGAATAAATGGTAGCAATTGAATTTATGTGTTAATTGATAATAATGAATGGTAACAATGGAATTTATGTGTTAATTGGGAACAACATATGGAAACAATGGAATTCATATGTTAATTGAAAACAATGAATGGTAATGATGGTATTCATGTGTTAATTGAGAAAATAATGGATAAAAATGGAATTCATGTGTTGATTCAGATGAAGAATTGTAACAAAATAATTCTAAGATATGATATACCTTAGGGATACTTTGGTCTCTATCATGTACCGAAGTAGATATTGAGGTACGAATGTCTTTGTGAACCCGGAAGATTATTTGGTAAAATAATGATTAATTAATGATGTAACATATGTTTACCTATACATTGCAATTATTTCTTTAAACAATTTCAAACACTATTATTTGATTGGATATTTTTTTATAAATTTTTGGTGGTGTCCTACTAAGTTGTAATAACACCCTACTTGGGCTACATAATTAGTACGCGAATAGACTAATTGATTACAAGATAGGTTTTGTGAAAGGGTCCTTTGTTAGAGGGATGATTGTGATAGAGAATGATGAGGGAACTGAACTTGGTGTTCAGACTATCTATGAGGAGTTTTCTATGTTTATTTATTTTGGGTTATGTATATTCACACATGGAATGTAATTTAGTATAGTATATCTTATATTCAGTTTTGATATTGTCTTCCCATTTTTGGGTCATCTTGTGATGTTTACATTATTCTGGTTATGTTATATCATTTATTATATTGATTTATTATTTCTGTTGGTGTATTACTATGAAAAAAGAGGGTATAGTCTCCCCATGATCGATATTAGACCCTTGATACTATTCACTATCCTCTAGAATAGGGGGAGGCATTCCTGAAGTCATGTAGTGAACCGGTTCATGGAACCGACATGTGTCAATCATGCCAGGACATTACAATAGTGTACCATTATTCCATGTAGTTTGGATGCTATTGTAACTAGGAAGTTATAAGTGTACAATGAAATTCATTAGTGTAGTGGTTACTATAGAAAATAGGACAGCAAATGAGTTATAACACCTAAGGATTGATGTAACTATGACAATAGGATTGATTATTTTGTTGTGTTACCCCACGGTGTGTATATCATGACAATGGTTGTGGTGTACGAGCATTAACTAATGAAGGGAATCCCAAACATCAATGTGGCCTTATAAGAACACAAAATTAAATTTTGGTGTTTATATATTTATTTTCATTTATTTTTTATGATATTATACATACACTCACACTCATATATAATTTTTATTTTGGGGACTCTGTTAGTGGTATCCAACTATGTTTTATACTGACCCCCTACGTGCTCACTTTAATGGATACACAAACCATATGTTCATCATAATGGTTTGTTCAAGGTCTAGGTGAAATGATATGATATAATGTTTCTTGACAGGTTTATAGAGATGGTGTATGGTAATTTTGAGGTCCTTGTATTATATTCATATTCTTTTTAACATTAGTTTTTTTATATATTCCGTGCATATGATTGAATCATAAATTTATCACTCATTTTATATTTGAATATATGATATAATATGTGTTATTTTGTTATTTCATTTTTTATGTTATTTTTTATGCTTATCTTTTAATTGTGATTCTATATGATGATTATAATGTTATAATTGATTGATGTTTTGGTTAGTTATTGTGATTTTATGGTTATGATATTGAGGGTGTTTACCCCTAGTGATGATTTTATACCCCCATCTCTATAATGTATCCTCTAAAATATTTGAATATGATTCTATAGTCATGATACATATTCTTGTCTTGGTACCAGAGTGACACATGAGTTGAGGAATGTTACATTGGAATGGGATAAGCAGTTATACAGAATAAAAGAATCTAAATTTGTATAATTAGAAAAACTACAATGGGTTAGAAACTCCTCTAATTAATCATTGACTACTTTAAAGAAGTTAATGTAACAATTTCCTTCATTGGGATTTTATCCTTACAATTATACTTTTTATGTTGTTCATAACTTCTAAGGAGATGCTTCAAATTGTGTATATCCTTCTCCATTCATTGGCTAATAAAAAAAAATCATTTTCACTATCCTTTTTTGTCATTTAATTAAAAAATTCAAGATATAAATAAAATATGATACATAAAAGATATAAAATATATAATTAAAAGTCATTATGTAAGGATATGTGTTTTCATGGGTATTCTACTTATATATATAATTTAACCATATTAATAGATATTTAAAGTTATAGTAAATATTTTATATAACCTTTTCCCATATTTATAGACCTATCATACCTAAATTTTATTTTTCAAGGATTTAGAGTTACCCCTATATGATTTATAGAAATAATATTTTATGATCTCATTTCTTCCTAAGCGGCATTGAGAGGCTTAGTGATTATAAAATCTGTATTTTCTTAGGATTACTTATATGGGTTTCTAGTGGGATGATTTTTTTATATCATTTATTTTTTATCAAAATGAAAAATATAATTTATTTTCTTATAGATTGGACCAAATGTTTTTTCTTAGTTTAAGGATACACATATAAGAGAATTGTGTTATAAAATTTATGATCTAAAAATATAGAGCATGATTTAATAGGCATAATGGTGATGGAAGATTATATGAAAGGGAAAAGAATGAATATTTTAATAAAACATCGATGTTCGTAAAAAGGAGAGTAGTGAATCTTGGTGTAAATTAAGTGTTAATTTTCCTTAATTGTATGCACTATATGCAAGGGAATAAAACCAAATGTATTCAAGATCACCCAAACATAATGTTTAATAGGTTAAATAGGTATTAATATACTTAAATAAATAATTATGACATGAAACATATAATAACGGATAGCCAGTGATGACATTTGAATTATGGATCTGTCATTGTATCACTGGACAAGAAAACTGAGGGTGATTGTTGAAAAAAGTTTGAATATGTATTACACTATTATAAAATAAAAGATCTCATATGATAGAGGATATTTTCATTATGACATATAAATACTTTAGACTTTTATTTGTGGACTATATTATTGGTACATGCTCCATCACCATTACATGTTTGGGGTTTTCCAAGAAGATGAACTCATTACTAATATCCATGTGAGGTTTATAGCGAATCAAGAATTTAAGGTATGAAGTGGTTTGGATGTAAGAGGATATTTTATAGTGATAATTAGTACCGTTGGGTTATACTATAATATATCTGGTAAATTATCAGGTTAAAACATTCATGAATTACAAATAGATGAAATATCAACACCAATTGATATAAAATACCAGAAAAGTGAAGTTAAAATTGAACACCATCATGTATTATTAAAAAACATTAAATAACTAATCAAAAGTCATTATGTATGTTGAATGGGTGAACTGAAAAATTGAATCAAAGAATTACTAAAATTATTATGTCTATAGAAACTTTTTTGATTCTATAGTTTAATGGTAAATAAACCTTGACATTAAGTTGAGATGACATTGTGGAATTTTATATTGACCCAAAGTAACATTTCTTGTGCATTACTACGTATTTTCCGAAGGTAATAATTAAACCACACATTTTTCTAAACAAATATTCAGAAAGAGGAGTCAACCCATATGGGTCAATAATACCCTGGCATAAAATGAGTAAATTATACTTGGCATGAATTGTTAAGAAATCAAACAAGAGGGTGGAATGTGAAGTGACATGAAAAATAAATGTTGTTGGGTATATAGTAAGATATCTAGGAATTATGTTTATATTTTAATAATATGAATCAAGATAAAAATATTTTTAGATTATAAATCACCAAAAAATAGGATGAACTCATGTTACTAAAGAATGGGTATGAGTATCTTGGAATGAAAGGGATTTATAAGACTTAAATAAGAAATAATTCAAGAACATGGGAAAAATGTAGAATGAAATATTGAATGAAACATGTGGTTGGGACAGAGACATGTGTCCATGGCATTGATATATATCATTTAAAAAAATAAATCAACTCCCACATATTTTCTAGTAAAGGATAATTCCCATTATAGGTTAAGTAAACCTAGATATGAATGGTAGGAAATTCAAATGTCAATTTATAAATATGTATGTGATTTATATGGTAAATAAATCATAATGACTGAAAATAAAAAAACATTAAATTGACTATGAGGTTTTACAAAAGAAAAATTTATGGATATCATGATCTTACACAAGAAGAGGCATGGATTCATGTGATTTGTTGTTAGGTGATAACAATAATAACATTCAATATATTTTAATATTCTACAGAAAATTTGTATCAATGAAATATAGTTTAAGTTCACACATTAAAGGACCACACCATGTGTTTTATCAATGTTTAAGAAGAAAAAATATCATATATTTTAAGGTCATATGGAAGGTAACACCTCTTACAACTCAATGTTATATTGGAATGATATTTGACTAAAACATTTAATTTAAATTTGTATGGAAATGTTGTAATGAAGTTTCAAGGCCATGTGACTAGGGATATGAAATCCTATAAAAATAATCAGGTATATTACTTATTAAAGAATATCAAAATGATATTTGGTGAAATGAATTATCTATCCAGGATGATCAAAGAGTATTTTATATTATAATAGACCTTAATTACCCTGAAGGGTCATTCCCAATTGGATTCTAACATTATAGGATTCCTTCAATATATTATTTTTCCTATTAAGGATAGTAAAAACTCTCTTAAAATGAAAAATAAAAGTCAAACCTTGTCAATAAATTTATGGTTTATGTGGTTTTTACGAACCTCAAAAACATTTAATTATCATTTCATATTATCATAATGAGTTTTAAAGTCATCCACTTGATCTGGGAACCTGTTATATTCATTAATTATTTCGTATATATAATTTTTATGGAAACTGAAATTTGATGGGAAATACTACTTTAGTATTATATACTATGGAATATGGGGTTATTTATGTAAGAGTCTATATAATAGTGTAATAATCTCACAAATAATTTATAATATTATTAGAATAAAATTTTTATTATCTTTCATCATGTTCTACAAGATGTTTGAGATTTTTTTAAAACATATAATTGTATATTTAAAATAAAATGATAGTGATAAGACTAGTTGGATTATATGTTATACATAGAGTATAATTTATTCAACGTATACACATAAAATTTTGTCCAATTATCCATGACGATAGTATTAAAAATTATAATCTTTCTAATTATGTTTGAATTCATTAAGGTAATCAAAAATTTCATTCAAAACCCTTTTATGGATATAGATTCCAACCATTTTGAGAAGAAGTCATCGGAGACAATGATAAATCTGAACTACCTGAGGACCACTATAGGGTAAGGTCCCATGTAATAAATTCCCCATATTGAAAAGATCCATGAGTATTTAGTGGAAAAAAAATTAAAAGTAGATGAATTATGTTAGAATATATTAATAATGCATGAATCTTCTTTGAAAACACCATACAATCTAGTTTCATGGAGGGATAATAGTAACCAAGCTTTTTAATTTTGTGAGATTACATGGTTCTTACCTAATGAGAAACACATTTATCAAAATATACTTCATAACTATATTTTTTTCCAAAATTTTAAATATAATAGTAAAATATTTTAAAATATCCATTTGAATACCTTTTTTAGTATTTTCAGAATTATAAAGGGTTATTATTTATTTTTTTATTACAAACATTACACTTCTCCACTCATTACTTTTTCAGTGTCCCATTTGGGAGTAAATATGAAAGTGAAAATTTCCAATAATCTATTTATTGAATTTGGGATAATTATATTTTAACATAAATTGATTTTTCATTGAAATGATAAACCTCTTCAAACAGATATTGTCAAAGAATCCAATGAAGATGCATTTAAATGATTACATTGTTTTTGTCAATATCAACATAAATTCTTATCAATTGAACCATAGATCCAAGGAACTTCCATGAGATTCCACCATATTCATGTTTTAAGGGATTCAAATGTGGCCTATGTTGTTATATTTTTCAATTAACATTATTTATATTAATAAAATAATATGTATGTGTCATGATTTAACCAATGAATCATCTTCATAACATTATATAATTTTTTCCAAGAAGCATTTAAATATATGACGCATGAATTTTTGGAAAGTTACCTCAACATTATTTATATCAAAGGTCATCACTCATAAACAATAAATTCCTCAGAGTAATGTTAATTTATTAAGATTCTCATATTTGAGGTAAATCTAGATTTGATTTTATCTTGAATAACTATACATAAAGGGGATAACCTAATAACTACCTACCAAATCAATAAAAAATTCATTGACCAAGATGAAAAAACCATAATTTAGAAAATAATAGTTGAGGTACCTAGAATAAATGTAGTCTTTTATGTTTCTATTACTATTATTCATTGGGAAAATAATAGAATTCTATATAGGTTAGTAGACTTACCTGATGAAAACACATTTATTCAATTTTCCACCTCATTATAAACACTATAATTTTGATTCAAGTGTATTATCCATGATGATTACTTATAACCCTGATTATTTTCTAGTAGAGCTAATGAATTAATATCTACTTAGTGTTATTGTATTGTAAGATATTTTTAATTTCATACTAATTTATCATATTGAAATTTAAGGAAGGAAATTTCTATTCCTACTCATTAATAGGGATAGTTTTTTTGATTAACTAGGTTGTTCTAGTACCTATGTACACATGATTTAATTTATTAACTATGTTAGTGAATCATTCTTCAAGATAAGTTAAAGAATCAACTATATATTTCATAACCAGATCTAGGAGGGTAGAAAAATTATTATCTTCTTCATCCAGGAGAAATTGTTTAATTGGGATATAATATTTTTTGAGAGAGCATGATCATCTAGAGGGAATATGAAAAATTTTGGTTTTTTTTCATATTTATGAATGTAAGAGTCCATAATCCCTATGATTTTTCTCACAAACCTCTCATCACATTCACGTACTGTGGATTGGTTTCTAAAATATCAACTACACCCATACCTTGATACAAGTGAATCAATATGGATTGACATGCAGGGACTAAATTGCCCATCCTTCCATCGGTGAAAGCGATTTAGGGATCATATTATATTTATCATCATAAAATTAAACTATACTCATAAGATCCTTTATTATTTAGTAATATAAAAATATTTCCCAAAAATCAAGAGCAGTTTCTTCAATCCAATGGATTAGAAGAAACAAAGCCATTCTCTCACTATCCAAGGAGTATCTCAGATAACATCCTAACTATTTAGGTATTTAAATTGTTTAGAATCCTATTTATTTAGTTGATTTCTTAATCTATTGTATTATTTAGAATAAATATAGCGAGTTTTACAGGTATAAAAAAGGATTAGTATCGTTATGGAGTACTATCACTAATCTATGAATGAAATATTTCAAAAACATTGAATTTTGTTTATTTACTGATAATCATGAACTCAGTTCATATCTATAAATGTTTTATTTAATAAAATTGTCCCCATAGGTTTTTAATTACATTTATCATAATCTGGTATTGTCAAATTAGATTGATCCGGGTTTGTTTGTCTTTATATTTGGAGCTGGTATATTGACACTAGAATGGGATTTATTTGAGATACATTATACAATAGGGATTGATAAATGTTTATGATTATAAGATCCCATATATATATAAATATTTTATTCAACTTAATATAATTTATATTTTACCATACTTTGAAAAGTAAATTATTTTATTTATTTATTTAACTTTTAGAGGGTTTCCATGCCTTCATAGTAGTGCAACGTGACGGTGGCCCATGTAGAACCCATCGACATGCTGCAGAAGAACTCCCCCACTTTCATCAATAGTAAAATACTTATAAACAACCTCTCAAGTTATAAAATATTTAGGATTAATTATATATTTTATGATTACACTTTTAGATCCTTATAAAATGGGAGAGAATATACCACTAAGGTTTTCATTAAGATATGAATAATATATTTTAACAAATAATATTTTGGGCCAAATGTGTTCACCCCCAATAAAAACAATTTTTTAAATTAATTCACATGAGAATGGTGTGAGTGTGAAGATTATTATCCTAGAGTTTGGTATTCTATTTCTCTTGTTGGATAATAAAATAAATAATTATGGCTAATAGTCTATTGGGATTCTCTATATAGAAGTATTTTAAATAAATGAATAACCAAATAAATTAGAGTGAAGAATATGAGGGATATATAATGAATTTTATCTCCTAAATAATTCAAAATATTTCATTTCTCAAAGTTTTTATGGTATATAATATAGATTTAAGGATGGATCCGAGATGTTTAGTTGAAACTCAAATATGTTTTTCATCCATAAAAACATTATGAGAATTTTTTGGAGGACTTGGTTCATAAATGGACTCCCATCTCTTCATATACATTTCTATCAATATTATGGTATTGATAGAGGTGAATTATAGATTTTTATAAAATGAATACTACGTTTGGTGTGATATTTCTCGAACACCCAATGTTAGGGAGTGTGAAATAAATATAAGCATGTGATTTCTCTCAAACCCATAGGGGATCCTTATAATTATCCTTACCATTCCGTCATAATTATTATTAAAATTTATAATGTTGAAAAAATAATATAGTCATTTCAATCAACAATTAGATTGATAAGGATGTGATTGTTTGATTTTTCTATTAAATAATAATTATATTTACATGACTGATTGATATTTCATTTCCTTACTTTCTTCCTTGGTATATATTTCCATTCTTCTTTTCCACAAAATTCTCTCATAAAATGATGGAAGATAATGATATACAATCCAATTAGGTTATAAGATACTTTTATTGTTTTAAGACTTTGTCCACAATTTTAATTAGTAAATATTTTAATAAAAAAGCATTTAAAGATTATATCTATAACACTTTGTGTCTCTACAGTTTTTTTATTTAATAAATTTTGAGTTATTCTTGATAAATTTTCATATTTTTTGACTTTAACTTTAATTTTATTAGTTTTATTAGAGTTTAATGAGATAAAAACTGTAAAAATTAACCATTTTATAATTATGAAAGTGGTATTATAGTTTTTATAGAGTAAATGTTCAAAGTTTTTGCACATTTCTCCAAATCATATAGGGATTTCTTGAAACAAATGAATCAATTTGTTCCCATGAGGGTGACCTTCATGGTTGGTTTGTTGTTATTAGTAAATAGACTATTAAACTATGAAAATTATCATTGGGTTTCCATGGATATATGAATGGTATATACATAGTTTACTAAACCATGTTGCCTAACCATGAAGACAACCCAATTTTTTTTTAGATTTTTTCCAATATTTCCTTTCCTCGAATTTAATTTATATTTTCCACTTCCTTTATCTCTGATTTTAAAAACCCTAGGTGAAATAAAGGGAGATTTTTTATTCTCTCCTTTAGTGATTTCAAGATTATCCACCCTCCATTCAAGTGTATTTCTCAAGTTAATAACCCTTTTCATCATTATTTATTTATAATTATTCTCCCTTTCCCTTCATTCCTTATCCTCTACCTCTCTCACACACTCTATTAGATTTTAGGATTGTATTTTGGGTTTGGGTTTGTTTAATATTATGGGGTTTTGATGTTATGGATTATGGGGGATGCATGTTTTCTTATTTGGTGGATCTCCATCATATGTTGTTACTTCCAGATTGGTTTTGAATAATGGTAGATATTTTTGTGTGTTTCTTTTAATTGGAATGAAATTTGATGGTTGTTTTTTTAAATGGATTAATTTATTATATTGAACATATATATAATGGTTTTATTAATTTTATAATACTTGTTTTTTGATTATACACATTTCATAAAGGGTGATTTTATGGGGAATGATTTAATTCTAAAATGATGATTACATGAGAAGTGTTCATAAAAAGGGGTTTAATGGCTTGTTTTGAATAAAATTGATGTTTTAAGGATACAAAACCCCTATTAGGGCATAAATTGGGAAATTGAAGATGTTTGGTTTCTTAAATAATTTTATATGAAGGGGATCGGTTCTTAAAATGGATTTGAATGTGATTTTAAGTGGTTATTCTTATAGTTTTTTTAAAATGGGAATTAAAATGTTACATAATGTGACTTGACCATCAAAAAATATTTTATTAAGGTACATTTGTAACTTTTAATGGTTTTACATGGATTGTATATAAGACCCGACAAAGACCCTTATTTTGATATGTATTATGACCCCCAAGGGGGATATTTATTATTATTGTGATATGGATGGCATGGTTGGGGTTTTATCATGTGAGGTTGTTGGAGGTGTGGTGAGGGTTATGTTATGAATTAATATTTATCAGGTGACTTATTTGATTTATCACCTCATATTTTTATTTAATGGGATCACCAAGAAATAATTTAGAGGTTTCGATTTTTGCAAAACACGGTCAATCCACTCACTATATGTTGTCCCCTACTGGGATTTTTTAGCACCACGACCCATAAGCCATTAAATTAGTGACCCAATCCAGTTTCCCACCAGGTCTAAAGTGTGCCTCCCAGTATGATAGAGGATACCAACTAGTAATAAGGGTCTAATTGAGGTAAAATGAATATACTATTCCCTCCTAATTATTAATAAATATAGTGTAAGAAATAATAAATAAAGAGTATTAGAATATAATAAAAACTAACAACCAATAAATAATGAATGATAAATCATGTATATAAATTCTATAAAATAAATATAGGAAGGTATAAATAGTTCATGGAATTTTTGGAAAAATATGAAAGTAAATAAAGTACACAATGACTACCTCGATTAGTATCATGAGAACAATATTAGTCTTCTTCTTAGTCATACCCCGTCCTAGACCCAAGATATAACAACAATATTTAACATAGCACAATATATGATCCTAAACATAAAATCATCTGGTATGTTTAGGTACAAAATGGAATCCTAAATATTGTGTGGGATATACATAGTAGTCTAGAATCAATGGTTTATAAAGCTATTGAGACTATGAATATAAAATAAGCAGTGTGTAGGTATATAAAATTAAAGTAGTAAATAATAAATAGTGAATATCATGCTCATGTTCCTCAAAGATACATGGATGATTATACCTACTTTGGAATCAATCATATTGTCTCCACACACCTACCATAATGTATATATATTCATACGTTAGACAATTGTTTTCACAGATATACATGCACTAGCATGGATCCAAGGTTTATTTCCAAGGGGTCCACATGAGAGGACCATATATCATATAAGGGGAATCATGCCTTGGGTTCCATGCCTATAACCACAATATAGATATATCATGACTAGGTTTCAATACCCAAGTATCAAAATATAGGGTCACAATTCCTAGATTTCCTTACCTAAGTATCACATTATAAGGGACACCATTCCTAGGGTTAGATTCCTGTAATCACAATATAGGGATGCGAGGACCAAGGTTCCATACCCAAGTGTAACAATATAGGGAAAACATACCGAGGGTTTCATACCCTTGTATCACATTAAATTTGATTCCAAGCTCAGGGTGATAGACCCGTTTATAGTTCAAGAAAATAATTTTTCTGAATTCTATTAAAAGATCCAAGTCAGGGCAAGTAAAAAGGTATTAACATTAAATTTTTATTCTGTCAAATTACACTATTTTTTTCATCAATAGGTTAATATTTCTATGTGTATAAACATACCATATTACAATTGAATCATAAAAGTTCAAGGAGGCCATGTATGTTAAACATGCCATATATCTCCCATGTATTCTCATTATGGAAACCCTTTTTATTAGATAAGACAACACACTTCAAATGTGGTTTTATTAGACAAGATAGGTTTGATGATAATGTTGTTTAATTATGTAAATTAAATCATTTATTTCATGAAGTAAAGTTAGCACACTTAATAAGGGGATTCCAAATGTGAATAGAATAGTGTAAATATGTGCATCAAGAAACACACCCAAGGGGTGGTTTAGAAAATAGGTAATCATTGATTCTAAGTACAAAATTACTCAAAATCACCTTACTCCATGGTTAGAGTTGAGATTATCAACCTCCAAACATGTAAAAGGGGTTTATAGAACATCTAAATAACGTCTATGTAATTAATTTTAGACGTTTAATAATTTAGGTGAAATACATAGAAAATTATAGAATGGGGAATCACATAAATCTTTTATAAATGACTCATCCTTTAGGGGAAATAATATATACCATCTTCCTAATTCATAGGTTGGTATAATCATCTAACATTGAGCCTTGATTCACGTCATAATGAGAAAAATTAGAAGAATCATAAAATTACCTGAAAATGGGGGAAAATATCACATGGATTTTGCATTATATAAGAAGATATATTTAAAGAAAAGAGGAAATTGGAGTCATATACTTATTGATCGTCTTCCAATGAATCTGAAAAATATGAAATCAGGACAATAATTAAGCAAATCAACCCATGGAAGGGGGAGGGAGAGGTGAACAAATGTGGGGCCTACACGGTGTGAATGGTGGAGTAAAACATGTGAAAACCCTTAAATGGTTGGGGGTATAATCATCATTTTAACCCTTTAATAAGGTGATAAATTTTGATACATGGTTTGACTTATCATGCACTAACTGTGCATCTGTCACTACCCAATAGTCGTACCATGCACGGTTTGGCTGGACGATTTGGGATAATTGTGTGCCAAACTTATGGTGCAACTAGTTATGTGGAACTGACCACATGGCTAGGTTCATAGTTTGGAAAACCATTAATCTCTCATGAAAACACCTCTAAATTTACTGTTTATATTCTAAAAATCCATGCACCATACATTTCATGGTTTTAAAAACCATGTGACACTCTTTATTGGGATTCACTGATTCCCTAAGTGGTTTAAGTGTTTAAAAAAACCATAAACCTACTAGTTTGTCTTAAAAAGTGATTTTTTTGGAACTCAGTGATCCCTAAAATCATTAAGAATTTCAATAAACCTCTTAATACTTAAACCTTAACTAGAAACAACACTTTTTAGTGTTCCTAATCATTGAATTACCTTCTAAGACACATGTCAAGATTTGGCCCATCCATTGAAAGAAAAGTTCAATTTCATTTTTTAATTTCAACCAGTTCAAAAAAAAGATGTTACAAACTATCCACCATAGAACATCTCATCTCAAGGAATCCTTTTGAAAAAATGAAGACATCACCTGACCTACCCAGGTTAATTATTCTCACTAAAACAACCTCATTGTGTCTTCTAAACACCAAAACACCAACAAGAACTACTTAAAATACATGTTACTTGAACCATTAAACTTGATCCAATGATTATATACTATGATGGAAAATTTAGAAGAAGAATAACCAAGACTGTATAACCTAAGAAAAAAACCATTTCATCATCACTTTTATCACACGACCTATGTTTCCTCTTTATGTGTTCTAGTTTAAAATGGTTGACTCCATGTCATAGAACCCCCACCATCAAAATGGATTACTAAAACATATCTATAGTGTTATATAAACACTCTTGACAAATTTATCAAATTACACATGAAGAAAATACACATGTTAATCGATATTATTGAAATAGTAAACTCCAATCGACCAATCCCAAACTTGGCATGCCATATTTTCTATGAAAAGCCCCAAACAACCATTTCAAAGTTGCACTCATCTTATCCTAATGGTGTTCTTGACATGGTTTCCTCACCAACCACATCTCAATAATTGAGATAACTCATGTTTTACCACTTATGGTCAGCTATTTGCTGAAAAAATTTGAATTCTATGCTTGATGCATCACCAAAACTATATTCTAAAGCCTTATCCAAGGCATACTAAAATTATTCTAAGCATGATAACTAAATCCCATAAACAAATTCTGTGAAGACTCCTAGTAAAACTAACTCCCAAGAAAAAGTTCCATCATGAAATAAACCTCATCAAAAAAACTATCATGACTTATTATCAATGGATCATCATGGGATACAATAGGCTTGATGCCCACAAATGGATTTCACCAAAATATATAATCGAACTTGTACATAGTATTTTCCATGGGTTTCCACAATACATTTCTCCATTTAATTAATGAAATAAGATATCCAACACAACCACCACCCAATTAGTCTCAATGTATTGTGAACCTTCTCACTTGAGGGTTTCCCATTAGAAACTGACATCCAACTCCCCACCTTAGGAGAGTCATTTTTATCGATCTAATGAAAAGGTGTCTTGATTACCACTTCACATGCCCAGATATGACGAATGGAATAAATAAGAGCACACTCATCCTGAGTAATAACATATAAATAATATGCAACTATTTCTCACTTCCCATGAATAATTATCATTGAAAACACAAAAAAAAAATCAACATGAGGGTCACTTCTCTTAAACATCCATTTGTGTACTATGCACCAAGTTGAATTTATTTAAACTGATCCATGAGTGGAAATCTCAAAGAGTATCATGTCAAACCATAATAGGATACATAGGTATCTCAACATATTAATGATTATCTCTCAGCATAATCTGGTTTATTTCAAGATAGGGGTCATGCTCATTAATATAATGCGAGTAAACCATGATTCACTATTAGGCGTGTATCACTTATCTAGAGGGATGATATTATTTAAATCTAGATATTTATGCCCTTTAATCTATAGTTGACACCACATATTTAGAACATGAGTGTCTAAGTCCAAACATGGGTTAATTGTCTTATGCCACCTGATTGATTTTTTGAATTAACAATTTGTGCAGGTTTATTCATTTAATTTAACCCAATGCTTTGAGTCACTATGACTGAAAGAATCAATTCCTTAAAACTATAAATCCTCTACTATCACTCAGCCACTCACTAACATTAAGTATCAAAGAGTTACCACACACAACTTATCAAAACTACTTATCCCATGAAAAATGTATTCTTCCCAAAACACCTAGTTCGATTTCCAACTCACATTTCTGAGATTCGTCCATAGATATAGTATAATGGACCATGATACATCACACATCAGTATTTAATTACACTAGGTGGGATATTGGATCTTATATAAAAAAATAAGGTATCCCACAAGTTCCATGATTTAGTGAACGAATTCTTTTATCATGTCATCGTTTCTATGAATAATGAACCGACTTCACAACCACTACTGGTCAATTGGTATAGGAACCTAAATATTCATACCCCTTAAAACCGATTTCAATTAAAAATCACTCATGTTGAATTTTATAATTAGAGGTTTTACTTTACCAACATTGAAATACTCAAGCACATACTATGTATTGTCCTAGAAAATAGCGTAAAAAAGCTTATATCCTTTAAGGAAAATGTAAAACCTAGTCCAACCTCTTTCATAGTTTACCCTAGAACAATGAAAAGGATAACCGACTAGGTCATGAATCAATGTAAGGATATCAAGGTCTCTCACCTAGCCCTATGGTCTCTAGTATAATAACCATAAACGAATAGCGTAATATATTACATGGAATCTAATAAACTTAAACCAAAATTCTAAAAAATGTAAACCTGCAACAATTAAGGAAGAATTGATCTACTTTGGTAAAAATATTTTTTTATAGGTGTACCAACATCACCTAATAAAGAACAAACTTTCAGTACCTGATTATTACTAAGAATCTAAATAGGGGGTGCTCACTAAAAGTTCAAACACATACCTATAAGGTAGAGGTGGTGGAAATCATCGGGTGTCCATATACGATAATACACCCCTTCAAGGTTCAACTTAATAGATAACCACCAGCTTACTATGGGGTGTTACTTTGTCATATAAAAGTCATACTTATGATAAATTCACCTGAATTTTACCTCATTTCTAGAAAATTTCACAAGCATTTAGAAATATTTTAA
Organism: Viscum album; assembly: GCA_963277665.1. Taxonomy (NCBI): domain Eukaryota; kingdom Viridiplantae; phylum Streptophyta; class Magnoliopsida; order Santalales; family Viscaceae; genus Viscum; species Viscum album. Next base: position 69,779,956 of record OY728142.1, read on the forward strand.
CACTTGAAGGTGGTACCACTATAAGGATATCCCCACTTACTTATGCATAGCATCAATCCTGAACAAGGTCACACTTGAAATGTCTCTAAGACTCAACACATAACATCTATGTCTAACTCAAACATAGAAGAAGTCAACATGGATCTGCAGGAAACATCCGTGTTCTTATCCCAAAGAAACATCTAAAATTGACCCTTAAATGAAGGATTATGAAAAAAAATATAAAATGTTTTATTTTATGGAATTTAAACAATGATAATTTCATTACAACAATTTAATGAAACTTGTACATAAAGAAAAATGAGTACTACTTTTTAAGAAACTATAATAAACACTTCATTTAGCCATCACTATATGGAATTATAGGAAATTTTCCTTATAATTTCGTTGTAAACATTGATTAATTTCATAAGTTCGCACAAGTGGTTTCATTTTAATAAAATATCAATTTAAAATATATATATAAAACCACTCTTTAGATTTTAATTATTATTTTAATTAATCAATTCCTCAAAAAGGTAAAGCTCAAAAGAATATGGTGGGTTTATTATTATTGAAGGGGTCTAGTTAAGTATGATTCCACCACATTTTTATATGAAACACCATATAAGAGGCTATGGACACAATAAATAACCATATCATTAGCATGTATAAACCTACAAGGGGTTAAGTGTCACAGAAAAAAAGATTAAGGAGTCCTATAGGGGTCCCATCATGTTATTCAATATTTTTAAAATGCCCTTATTGGTTTCATCTCATAAGTAGGATGCCCTAACTATCCTACTTGGGTTCAGTTGTGAATTTTAGATTTTAGTCATACAGGTCATCATGACCATGTTATAGTGGTATAAAACTTAATAATGTTTCAATTTACTTCTTATTTAAAATAAACAATTTTTTTTTCTATAAGAGTTATGACCCATCTTATATATATATATCATGGTTTAGTTAGATGAATTACCACTCCCATGTTATAAAGGTACTTTCCTTTATAAGTTATTAATGGAATTCATGTAACTAAAACCAGATATTTATCTATGGTATTGGAATATAATAGTTCACATATGGTGGTTCAATTACATGGGTCACCATTCCCCAATTTATAAATGATGACACACTTAATAAATTAGACCATTTGTTACCATTTAATCAAAACTAGAATACTACATTTGATTTCAGAATTTAAGAACTCTATATGATATTGTTTGAATATATGGGTAACTATTTCAAATTTACATATCACCTATACATTTTATAAATTGTAAAATTGGATTCCATTTAACCAAAACAATTTATGTTTCAGCTTATGCAACCCATGGTCATGAATCAAACATAACCAAACTAGATTGTAAAATATAATTCCCCCATCACGATATATAGGAAAACACTATTTACTTTTATGATGATAAATCATTTGACCAACCATATTTCATAATTTAAGACAAGGAATGATAATTAATCACACAACGATGGTATACAAATCACCATGCATTGGGAAATATATAATTCAATCTACATGGCACGATAAATGCATGGAATGAGAATCTCTACATGACAACAATGATACATGTCACATTACATTTTTTCCATACATGGCCAAGGGAAAAATCACATAAATAAAAAATCAATAATCAGTGGAATTATAATAATCACTCAAGGTGAAATATTAATCAATTATACTATTGAGCAATAGTACCATTCTTGAAAACTTGATCTCCCCCTCATGCATGAGTTGGATGGACTCAAACACAAGATATTTACCAAGTGATGAAACATCATAGTCCCATGAGTAATATCCAAAAATAGTATGAAAAAATGAAAATAAAACTATGATATAATTGGATGCACATAGAACCAAAGTCTACTGAATTGGTTCTCTAAGCCGGTTGGACACTGGGACTCAAGCGTGCCTCCCCCATATGCTAGAGGCTTCTAACTAGGAGAGAGAGTTTAATATAGGTTCAATGGGAAGACTATAACTCATGTAATATTAACAAATATGGTGGAAGAAATAATAAAAAATATCAATGAAATATAATAAAAAATAAAAATCAATAATAAATGAATGAGTAATCATTAATTAACATGATCTGACATAAATGCAGGAAGGTATACACCATACATGGAAAGTATGAAAAAAAATTGTAAATAAATAAAGGACATAATGAATATATCCATTAGAATGACGAGCACAAGCTTGGTCATCTTCCCTACTATAATCCATCCTAGCACTGAGGGATAACAGTAAGCAAGCACATAACACAATCCATGATCCTAATCCTATAATCATGAGGTCTGTCTGGGTACCAAATGAAAACCCAAAAAAGGTGTGAGATATATGAAATAGGCAAAAAAATTGTGTCTAAATCTATCCAGACCATGAATATAAAATAATAAGTTTGTATGTATATTAAAATAAGGTACTAAATATTAAAAATAGCATGTTGGTATCAGGTTCCTTAAAGACACCTAGCCCACCATACCTACTTTGGTCTAATTTAGAATTTCTATGCACACCATCCATCATGGATATATATTCATACATTATACAAGTATTATCATAGACATACCTATACTAGAATGAACCCATGGTTTAGTAAAAATGCATCCACATGAGAGGATCACATATCAGATACGGGAGTTCATGACGATTGTGTTCTAAACATAATGACAATAAAAGGATTGAATGTTCTGGGGGTCATACTTGTAATCACAATATAGGGACTCTATACAAGGGGTTCCATACTGAAGTATCTGAAAATATGAGTTAGAAGCATAAGCTTTTATACCCTAGTATCACATTATAAGGGATTTTATACCCAGGGTTCCATACCCATAATCAAAATATATGGATGACATGAATAGGGTTCAATACCCAAGTATCACAATAAAGGGGCTCCATGTCCAGAGTGCCATGCCTAAGTATCACATTGTAAGGGGAACTATTCCTAGGGTTCTATAACCAAGTATCACATTGTAAGGTACATCTTTCCTAGGGTTTCATAACCATTTCTAGTTTATGAAAGTACTTTTAATCATTTAAATTAAAAGTTCCAAGGAGGTTTAATTGAGAAGGTCTTACCATTCACACATTATTTAATTAAATTACACAATTTGGTTCATTCAATAATAGGGAAAAAATTCCATGTGGGTTAAATTTCTTTATTAAAAATCAATCATAACTGTTTAAAGATCCAATTTTTGTAATCATTCCATATATATCAAAAGTATTATCATTAAATAGGTCATTTTTATTAGATAAGATAGTGCACCTCAAAGGTGGTTTTATTAGAAAAAAGAGGCCCGATCGTTATATTTCTTATTTAATGAAATCTAATATTTTATTCCATGAAGGATAGTCATCACACATTAGAAGGCAATTCAAAATTTTAATAGAGAAGTATAAACATGTTAATCAAACCAAACACCCCAAGGGGTGGTTTAAAAAATAGGTTGTCATTTATTATAAGGAATCAATTAGTTTAAATCACCTTGGATAGTAGTTTTAGTTGATATTTTCAACCTACAACCATGTATAAATGTGTCATATCAAGTCTAAATGAGGTCTAGAAAATTAATTTCAGTCACTTCATAATTTAGGATAAATTCATGGAAAAGTATGGCATGTTGCACCATGATAATAATTTATTAAAAACCCAAAAATGAAGGAAATTCATATAAACCACCAATGTTATGATTAGGATGGTTCAATCGTTAGACTCTAAGACTTAATTTGAGCCATAATGATAAAAATTGAAATAATTATCAAATTCATTGAAAAGAGGGTAAAAGAGATCACATGGATTTATCAATCATTATGGTGAGATATATAAATAAAATTAGGAAGAGGAATTTTATAATTACTCAGAGGATTACAATTCATATGAAGAAAGAAGAAATTGGTCCATGAATGAAGGAAATCCACCCATGAAAGGGTTAGGGATATGTGATCACATGGGGAAACTTATAGGAGTGAATGAAGAAGAAAAGGTGCAGAAAATGTTAAAGGGAAAGGGGTAAGAATCATCATTTTTCTCATTTAATGGGGTTATTGGTTTGGATGTATAGTTTAGATAACCATGAACTAACCATGTATCTCTCACTACACAAGATAAATACCCTGCTCATTTGGACTGCACGATTTGGGATAATCATTTGACCACTGTATGGTTCTATTGATCAAGTAGCACTAACCATCCATCTAAGAACAAAATTTAAAAAACTATGAAAAAACTATGTTCCCACCTATGAAATTCACAATATACATTTTCATGGTCATGCAACCCACCTTACATGGTTTATTAAACCATGAGACACCACTTACAAGGATATATGGTATCTCACCAGGGCCCTCATGATTTAAAAAAACCATGCACATTTCATTTTTCTCTTAGAATGTGATATTTTAGAGCCTAGTTTTCCCGAAACTCATCCAAACATCTAAGAGATCTCAAAATCCATAAATATAATAAAAAAACCTTTCATGGATTCAAATCTCATAATTTTTTTGAGACTCAGTTTTATATATGTCCCATACACTAAATGAAAAGTTCAATTTCCATTTCAAATTTCAACCGGTTCAAAACAAGGGATGTTATAGATGTTTTCCAGGATAGGGGATTTACCCTAAAGAATCTAGTTTGAGTGCAATCTAAAATTATCGAGGGTTCTAATGAAATTTATACAAATAGGCAATCTCATGTATTTGTTAAGACAATGAACCTTCTTATTATTACACATTAAATAATAGATTTATTACATAAAATTGAAAATTATAAAAACCTAAGGATAGATAAGTCTAGGTTCTCTAGGAATTATGTAGAAAACATAGCATATTGAACATGGGATACCAAAAAATTATTTAAAACTTCATTCACATGGTCACAATATTCCAATGAACTTAAAACTGAATGAGATATGCCAGGAAAAAACATAATAAAGCAATGATCCATAAAGGCCAATATGGAAATAAACAACGAATAACATGAAGAAGATAATACATGTTAATAAATAGTCATTACAATGGATAATAAAAGGAACCTGAATAATAAGGAATGATATTGAATGATAATTATAATATGGGAAATATGGAAATAACATACAACATCACATAATAATGAAGAAAGGATCATTACACATGAGGGAGCATGAGTCACGAATCATTGAACATAGAGTAGAATGAGTCATGGATATCTTTCAAGAATATTTCATATGAAATATCATGATACTAAACATTACCCAATTCATTGGAGTTATATCAGGTCCCTCTGTTCATAATCATTTCATTCACATGCTTCAGTGTACCACATAGATCATAAAATATGGATTCATTTAGTATCATTATTTATTCCATGATCAAGGAATATAGAATAAATATTTGAAAGTATCAAATAAATAATTATATGTGTTGAAAAATGAATTCCCTTAAATTATAAATGGGAATGGTATTCACTACACAATTATTTTGTCATGGAAAATCATGGTGCAATTTTGACAGCATAACAGTGTTACATATATATTCATAAAATGTTTTGATGGGAGAGAAAGTGGTATATCATCATTTAGATATGAAATGTAAAGTAATATGGACATTTAAATACATGTACCAACACATGGTATTGAAAAAATAGTGTGTCACATAATAAATAAAATTGAAGAAAGAGGAGAATGGAATGAACTCTTAAAATATTTCAGCATGGTAACAAATATACAAAAAGGTTCATATGAGGGATAAATGTGAGTGAAATGGGATCTCATAATTGATTTAAAAAATTTAAATTAAGGGGGATATCTACTAAAATATCCCAACATGATAAAATGGAAATTAAAAGGCATAACATTAAAAGGAGTGCATAATAAAATAGGAGAGTGGAATATGAGGTTCTGGTATAGAATTTTAGCACAAAAAAGACATAGATAATGGTAAAAAATAGATAGGATAAATAATATATGATTCAATTAACATAAATTTAATAGTAAGGGAATCAAAATAAATGAATTAAAATATAAACAATTGATATTATAAATACTAATTTTAAGGAAGATTCTTATATAGAAAAAAGGAGTAGAAGGTGAGGATCCATTACTCGAGTGTGTGAATCCAAAGGCTTGATATGTGATTCTTAAAATCATGGAAGAACCTTGGGAGAACACTAGTTAGTAGAGGGAAGAGTATGGACATGATACAAGGATTTTTAGAGAAGAGAAATGGGATTTTTGGAGGGTGTATATAAGAAATGAGGGAGATTACTTTATTATTTTGCTTTTGGACACTACATAATAAAATATTAAAAACCACAAACCATCCCATAGTTTTTCCCATGGTTTATACCAAAGGAGAGTGGTTTAAATAATATTATAATTCCAAGGGTACAAGATAAAAAAAATAATGTTCTCTCTTATGTGGAGGTGAGTCACACTCTCAAATAAATGATTTAAAAATCTTAAAATATATTAGATGTCTTAGAGTATTTATTAAGGATTTATAAAATAAATAAAATTAATATAAAATTAAATTATTCTAAAATTAAACATATATGTTTTCGATTATAACTTGTATAGTATTTATTACATCACTATTGGGACATTATGATGTCATAAAACACACTGTATATTTATACGATATTTAATTTTAACATGAAAATTAGACTGTGTAAAAAATTGATGAAAAATTATATATTGGATAATTCCAACATCCTGATTCTAAAAAAAATATTCATTTTATCTAAATAATTTATTAAATTTGTGAATTTTAAATATTAATATAATAACTGATATTTATTGAAAATGATAGGTTTTTAATAAATAACAGTTTTTCTAACCCTTATATAAATTACATTTGACTCTATAAAAATGATATTATTATTTCTATTAGATAAATATTATTAAATAATAATAATACATTAAAATGTTATTTATTTGAGTAATCCATTAATTTATAAATTCATTAATTGAATTTGAATATTAACCAAAAATACAATTTGTAATTTAAAAATCATTTCCAATGTAACATTAATTGGATGAAAATATATTTATTATTTTATTAAAAAAATTTACATATTCCTGTTACTAGGGTCTTGATACATATCCCTTTAATACATTATCATACTCCCTAAGATTAAGGTGTGGGTTTGTAACACCGCAAGATTTCTGTAACATCCTAGATAAATAAAGAATAAGACATTTTCATTTGTGAATGAAATATTAATTTTACTTTAAAGAGGATTCTATGTTCTATGGAATACCTGATATGCAACAACGGGTTTCTTTGAAATCTTATGTCACCTATAATGCTGAGTCATACTGAAAAATGATAATAAAATATTATTTTAAATGGTAGTTAATGCCTAGCCGTTGTAATGGCAAGAATGAATAGAACAAGCTACAATATGATTATAAATGTTGGTTAAATTTTTCTACATTTATCCAATAAAAATTTAGAGGCTTAAAATAAGAAATAATCTGATTTTAAGCATAAATACTCTAATATTCATTAAAAGGATGATTTACCACCTTTTAATGGAGAACCCTCTGTAAATCTAGTTTTTTCACTTTTATATGTTCTATTTAACAAAATAAAATTATTCTTTAAAAATAAGACATCAAAATTTACATTGGGAAAATTTTTGGTATTTTTCTGATAAAATTCATTTTTAATGAATAGTGAAAAATACTATATTTTAATTCAAAACATCCTTTTAATATAATATATTTATATGGATATATTATATTTTTAATTGGTTTTAAAGTGCAGTTAGATTACATTTTTTCCATTTAAATCATTGTTGGTCATTGGATGTAGTTTCACTATGAAATTGGACATAAACAATTGTCGATCTTTTGATATATATTGTTTCTTAAAAACACACTATTTGTTTTGACATCGAGAATTAAATTTAAAATAATAAAACCAAATTCTATTTTTTTAATTTGTTAAAATAGATATAATTTTTGAATTCAGAATATCAAATATATCTTAGGCTGAATTTTTGGTATTTTTCTGAAAACCTTCAATTTTTATTGAATAGTGAAAACACTGAGTTATTGTTTAAAGCTGAATTTTTATTTAGATAATTATTTATTTTATTTAAATTTAATTTAGGTAAAAATATTTACATAATCCATATATATGTTCAATGTAATTTATTGGAGTCTTTTTATAATAATTTTAGATATATAACATTTTGTTGAACTTTTTATCGTTTTTACCCACCTTTTAGGAGCATTTGAAAATTTGTGTAAAACATAATTTTACCACTTCATTGATTTGAATTTCAAAAATCTTAGAGACACGGTTGACATCAGTAAGTAAAATGTGGTTCAATAAGATGAAAATAATTTTTGGTGAATAGTAACTTTGGACTTTTATTTACCACAATTAAAAGTATATAGGGTAATTAGGGGGGAAAATGGTATCATAATAACCCTAAAATATGTCCTAATTCTATTGGATAAGTTTAATTCGACCCAAAACAACCTTAGGAATAAAATATGATCCTTTAGGTCCACTTGGATTAGATTAAGACATTTATTATTATTTTATTTAAAGAAAAGTTAAAAGTGTTAAATTCAATGTTTATTAACTAAACCATTTTTAATATAAGGTTATACCTAAGATAAATTAGACTATTAATATTCATTAAAAATATAAAAGGATTTCCTACATAATAATATTTTATTTATAATTTTTAAACATTAAATAATTAAATTTATTTACAACACAATGATGATACAATAATAACATTATTAATGGAAAATTAAAATAATTTACATTATAAATATCCAAATAAATGTAATTTGAGACTTTTTATGAATTCCACTAATTTTATAGGTTAATATGATATGTTAGGGTTGATTAGATAAATTTTGTTCGAAATGATAAGATTGTTATGACTTTTACAAAAACAAAATACCAAATAGTGTAAAACATGACATAAATTAATTTTTAAAACAAATACTATATTATTGGGGGATATAATATTCCTAAAAATATAAGGTTAGGACAAAAGGATTAAATAATATTATATATATCATTAATTAACCACTTTAGGTTCTCTTTTAAGTTTAGTGTATGTTTATTAATCATATAGAGTAAGAATACAAGAAGACATAGTAAAAGTTAAACTATTTAACTAAGAGTTAAATCTAAAATATAATGTTAAAATGGTAACCTAAACATGTCTAAAGCCTATTGGTTGAGATTATCTCGACCCATAACCACCTAAGGATCGAGAAAAATTCATTTGGATCCATTATTATCTGAAAAACATCATATAATAAAATAATATTATCAATGTTTCCTAAAGAGCCCCTCCTCCCCTTATAAAAAGCCCTCATCTCTAACCCATTACTCACACCTCTCACGCCCTTTGGATTGGACAAACACAACCCACATATCCTTCCAAATATCCTTAATTCATCTTAGATACCGTAGTTGATTCACAAAGCCAAATTATGGAGCCCTTTTGATCAAATCTAAAGGAAGAACCTAAAGAAGAGGTAAATATCTCACCACCTCTTTCAAGTTATTTTCTTCTTCCACTTCCTATTTATTATTTGTTTCCATTATAAAATAATAAATTCAGAATCTTCTATATACTGTTATGTTATTATGAAAATGGTACAACCATATTCATTATGTTTTCTATCCTATGAATAACATGTCACCATATGTGCGTACGTACAACTTACCGTCTCCAATTCATGGTGTAGTTGATATTAAATATATTATTATTTGGATGGGTATAATAATGATGTATAATTGATGTAAATAATAGATATAACATGTCAATTATTCTGTATATATGATATAACATCCATTTACTTATGATTTTAATATCGAATGAATGATATTGTCGCTCGTGCCTATGTACAGATTACCATCTCCAAGAATGCAATGAGATTCATTCCCACGTTCACCATTCAACGATGATTATAAAAATATATATTATTAATAAGTATGTAATATATGAAATAATAATGCTACTAGATATATATATATATATATATATATTTATGTACTTATGTATATCTTATTCACTTACTTTCGTTCAATACGATATGAAAACAAAAACAACGTTTATGCGTACGTACGGCCTACCGTCTCCATAAATGGTGACTTCTATTTCATATATATATCAATTATAAATATTAATATTATAAATATATATGATATATATATCAAGGTTTATATTCTGAAAGTATTTATGTCATGATCTAAATGATTTGATCAAGAATAACAAGTTAAAACATGTACGATAAAGAAAGTGATTATTACCTAAAATGATAATTTAACATGGAAATAATTATTAAATGGGTAGTATAAAGTCATAAATGAATCCTGTATGATATTATAAATATTAATATGTTTCAGGTATAATTTAATAACTTACTATGGTCATTATACAGGAGGTAAAATGTACCCTCGACCAAAGAAAAGTGCAAGGTAAGGGTTAATTTCACAGTCTCTTTATTATCTGAGGTTGTTTTTACGTAAGTATCTACTGGGACATCTTTATTATCTATTTCCATATTTCATAAAAGAGCATTAAAAAGGAATATTTTTGAGGGATTTTTTTTTCAAAAATTATTTTAAATTATTTTAATTATTTATTCTTCTAAACCTTTCTCCTAAATGTCCATGTTTTCAAAATGGTTATATGGATTTATTTGTAAGGACATGAATGTTTTAAAATATTAATTCATTTTAGATGTTTCATAGTGGTATGGGACACATTTATTAAAAAATATATTTTAAATGAATTACTTTATAAATTATGTGAATTTTAAACGATTTCATGAAAAAGGGATATTTCTCTCAAAGATTTTTACTAATCATTTTCAACTTTGTCAACATCCTTTACGGGATATTATTCTTGATCGAGGTTGATTTATTATGATAAAAATCATCCAAATTTTATTGAAGGTTTTGTGATATGTTTGACTATGGATGTGTTATTTTTATACCATTCATGGTTTATGGATAATGTATTGAAATTTTATATGCTAGTTTTAATACGAATGTTTATGTTATGTTTAAACCTTTTCATATAAAAAATGAATTGGACTTAGTAAGTGATGGGTGGAGCCTGCTATAGCTCCTTGATCCATCAGTTGTTCTCATGAGACAAACTAGTGTCTTTTTACATGGCCTTGACAAAATCTTGTTTTTAGTCTCAGCACAAGGCCTTGAAAACGTGGTTATGAAGTCTGGAGTTATTCATTCCAACATTAAGAAATTGACTATGAATATTGCATGTGATTATTCGACTAGTAGAATATCCATGTGAATAAGTAAATGGAATTATTTGATTTATTATTGCTATATTATACTGAATTTTATGTTTAAAAGGCATTTTTTTTAGTTATATACATTTCCTTAAATGTTTATGTTGATTTGTGAAAGTTCCCACTATATTGTTATCCTTACTGAGCGTTTGAGATCACTGCTTTTGTATTTTTTTTTCCCAGGATTCCAAGAAATATATTATGATAGATAAGAAGGTTTAAGTCAGGGTATTAATGGCGTTATTGAAGTATCATTTATGTGGTGTTTTATTATCTAATGTGTAATGTAATGTTCATGTATGTAATCTATTTTCCAAGACTACTAAACTGATCGGTCTTTCGGGACTTTATTCCTTGTAATCATGACAATGTATTAAAATAATTCACCGACTCTAGGCTTTGGGGTCAGTGAGTTACAGTTGGTGCCAGAGGAAGTTTAGCAACAACCATGGAAATAGATTTAGATAAATTCTTATTAGAGAACATTACCCTATGATAGACTTTGAGGATCAGTATAGAAGAACTTCCTAGAATTTTGGTAATGTTGAGATTTTGTGTATTTTCCAAGAAATACATCCATGTTTGGATACAAGAAGGTATAGACGGCTCTAGAAGATATGTACCTAGGGGTGAAAACTCTGAAAATGAGTTTTGGGCTTGACTCGGGGTATCCTGGAACACGAAAACAGGCCTTGTTTTACTCTTGGTTACGAAACTCCCGGGGGATATGCTTAGGATATTTCACATTTTCATTACAAGAAATTATAAAGGATTTAAGAGTAAATACTTCTTCAAAGAAAGCATTTTTATGATTATGGATTATATTCATAAGCTGTTCAATTTACGTTAGGTATTTTACAAGTTTGGAGTTATGCATTATTATTCATAAACTGACCTAGTGTATGTCATTGTTTAGAAATGGTGCCCAGTAGACGGAACGCGAACTCCAATAACACATATGATCTAAAGAGGAAGAAGTATGATATCATTCATAGTATTAAGCTAACATTTAGAAGGGAAAATATCTCTCATGTATTATCATCATATGAATAAATAATATCATGTGTTAAGAAGATAACTAAATAATTCCTTGAGTCTTATGGCTTTGAAGGGAATCCAGAGAAGAAAAGGATGGTAGATAGAAATATGGATAAAGGGAAAAAGGTAAATAAGGATTTTCCAATATATGATAACTGTGGAAAGAATCACCTAGGAAAATTCTTGAAGGAAATGAGTTTTTGTTATAATTGTGGAGAAAAAGGACACCAAGTACGTGATTCTAAGGGTAAGAAAAAGGTTTCAAATGTACAATGCTTCATCTGCAAGGATTTGGGACACTATGTGAATAAATGTACAAATCATCAAATTATACCCAAAATGACGATATTGGATAATAATAAAGTCATGATACTACCAAAGATGAAGAGGAATGATCAAAGTTCTTATGTTGTTATTAAAGTATTGTGTCATTTGAGTATTGTATTAATGATGTACATGTAATAAGAATTATAGAGTATATAAGGATTGTACTGTAGTACTATTTCATTAAGGACATGAGATTCTGTGGAACTAAGAAAACTGAATCAATAGCAGGTTAATTTTTTTGGAATAATAAATGATTTATTTGAATAAATTATATTAGATATTCTTGACTACCTTAAAACATATTAATGATTTTTATATTCCATCATTGTTGGAGTTTACAACTTTTTTTGATAGAAGGAGTAAATTAAGTATTATATAAGAAATAAGTGAGAATGAATGTAATCAATAAGGTTTTATGGTAATTCAGGGTGTTACAATGGTTTAAAAGAATACATGATGAAGGTGTTCACATGTTATTAGGTGGAAAAAAGGATCTTCATTGTGTTCACCTTCCTTATAAATTTTGGACTTTGAGTTTGGACAGAAGTATTTTAGATAAGTCTAAAGGTTGTAATCGATTAAGTTTTACATTGGATAATATTTTTAAGGTCAAATCATTTTTGATATTATTTTTGGATTGTCATAAAAATGACCACCCGGAGATCGGGAGACAACCAGTCGCATCCAGAAAGGCCGCAATATTTGAACCTGCAACCGAAGGGCGACAAGGGTGCATCACCTACCACTGGTCTATGTGATGTCTTGGTTTGTATAATGTAGTTTATTTTAAATAGTCTTAAAAATGAAATATAAATTCATTATTTTTGTAACCCTATAATATTAGGATAGATATAATATTTTTGAGTTCTATTATCTTTTGGAGTGAAAGATGAGTTTGTTGTTGGAATTAATTGAATGACGAAACTCTACTTGTCAAGTATATATTTTTTCCCTCTTATTCTATGAATAAATTAATTCTTAAATTTTAGGGAATGGATCTTAAAACCAAAATTGTGTAATCCTAATACCTTATGTTTTTTTGAACTAATGATATTTTAAATCATCATAGATTGATGGATTTGAGACCCTCAATTTTACACTTGTTTATGATTGATAACCTCAATCACTCTCTATAAATATTTACATTTTTTCTCCAAATATGTGTTTATAATTTCCACCAATGTTCTCCTATTCAAAAGCCTAATTTGGTGGGGAATTTCTCATATAACTTCTTCTATTATTAAGACTAAATTTTATTAACCATATTTATGATGTGGGTTTTCCACAAATGTATTTTATATTTTAAACATTTTATTTTCAATGATTTTTTTTTCAAATTACAAGGACACAATTTATTGAAGGAGGCGAGAATGTAACACCCCAAGATTTCTGTAACATCAAAGATAAATAAAGAATAAGAAATTTTCATATGTGAATGAAATATTAATTTTAATTTAAAGGGTATTCTATTATCGATGGCATACTCGATACGTAACAACGAGTTTTTTTGAAATCTTATGTTACACATAATGATGAGTCATACTGAAAAATAAAAATATAATATTATTTTAAATGGTAGTTAATGCAAATCCATTGTATTGACAGGAATGGATGGAACTAACTACTATATGATTATAAATGTTTGGTAAATGACTCTACATTAATCCAATATAAATTTAGAGGATTAAAATAAGAAATAATCCGATTTTAAGTATAAATACTCTAATATTTATTAAAAGGTTGATTTACCACCTTTTAATAGAGAACCCTATTTAAATAATGTTTTTTTACTTTTAAATATTCTATTTGAAAAAATAAAATTCTTCTTTAGAATCAAGACATCAAAATTTTCTTTGGGAATTTTTTTGGTATTTTTCTAATAAAATTCATTTTTTATTGAACAATGAAAAATAATTTATTTTAATTCAAAACTACCTTTTAATATAAAATATTTGTATGGTTAGATTATATTTTTAATTTTTTTTGAAAGTTTAATTAGATTATATTTTTACCATTTAAATCAATTATGTTCATTAGAAGTCATTTCACTTTGAAACTAAGCATAAACAAGTGTCGATCTTTTGATAGCTATTGTTTCTTAAAAACGCACTATTTATTTTGATAATGAGAATTAAATTAAATTTAATTAATACAACTTCTATGTTTTTAATTTGGTAAAATAGATATCATTTTTTAATTAAAAATTTCAAATATAGCTTAGGCTGAATTTTTGGTATTTTTCTGAAAACCCTCAATTTTTTATGAATAGTGAAAAACACGGAGTTATTGTTTAAAACCGAATTTTTATTTATATAATAATTTTTTTAATTTATTTTAGGTCAAAATAGATATATAACACTTATATAAGTTCAATTTAATTCATTGGAGTCATTTTATAATACGTTTAGATATATAAATATTTATTGAACTTTTTACCGTCTTTTACCCACCTTCTAGGAGCATTTGAAAATTTGCATAAAACATAATTTTACCACTTCTATGATTTGAATTTAATAAATCTAATAGACACAGATAATATTAGTATGAAATATTTGGTTCAATAAGATGAAAATAATATTTGGTGAAGAGTAACTTTTGACTTTTATTTACCAAGGTTAAATGTAAATAGGGTAATTAAGGGTAAAAATGATATTATAATTATTCTAAAACTTGTAATATTTCTATTTGATAAGTTTAATTTGACCCAACAAAACATTTGGAATAAAATATGATCCTTTATTTCCACTTTGATTAGATTAAGTCATTTATTATTATTTTATTTAAAGAAAAGTTAAAAGTGTTAAATTCAACGTTTATTAACTAAATAATTTTTATATAGGGTTATACATAATTTAAATTCGACTATAAATACTCATTATAAATATAAATATATTTCCTAAGTACTGGTATTTTATTTATAATTTGTAAAAATTAAATAATTAAATTTATTTATGACACAATAATGATGCATCAATTACCTTATTAATTAAAAATGAAAATAATTTATATTATTAATATCCAAATAAATGTAATTTGACACTTTTTATGAATTAAACTAATTTTATAGGATAATATGACATGTTATAGTTGATTAGATAAATTGTTTTCGAAGTTATATGATTGTTAAGACTTTCACAAAAACAAAATACCAAATAGTGTCAAAATTGACATAAATTAATTTTTAAAACAGATACTATATTATTGGTTGATATAATATTCCTAAAAATCTACAGTTTAGAGAAAATGATTAAATAATATTATATAGGTCATTAATAAACCACTTTAGGTTCTCTTGGATGTTTAGTGTAAGTTTATTAACCATATAGAGTAAGAATACAAGAAGACATGGTAAAATTTAAACTATTTAACTAAGTGTTAAATCTAAAAGATATGGTTAAAATTGTAACATAAACATTTCTAAAACCTATTGGTTGAGGGGATTTCGACCCAGAACCACCTAAGGATCAAAATAAATTCATTTTGAGCTATTATAAACCGAAATAATCATAAAATAAAATAATATTTTCAATGTTTCCTAAAGAGCCCCTCCTCCCCTTATAAAAAGCCCTCAGGTCTATCCCATTACTCACACCTCTAAAGCCCCTTGGATCGGAGAAAAACTACCAAAATATCCTTGAAACTATCCTCCATTCATCATAGAGACCTTATTTTTAACATAAATCCAATAAAAGGAGCCCTTTTGATCAAATCAAAAGGAAGAACTCGGGGAAGAGGTAAATATCTCACCAACTCTTTCAATTTATATTCTTCTTCCCCTTCCTATTTCTTTATTGTTTCCATTATAAAATAATAACTTCTGTATCTTCTATATACTGTGATGTTATTATAAAAATGGTACAACCATGTTTATTATGTTATCCATCCTTTGAATAACATGTCACCATACGTGCGTACGTACGACTTACCGTCTCCACGTCATGGTGTAGTTGTTATTCAATACATTATTATTTGTATGGGTATAATAATGATGTATAATTGATGTAAATAATAGATATAACATGTTAATTATTCTTTATATATGATATACCATCCATTTACTTATGATTTTAATATCAAAAGAATTATATTGTCAATCATGTGTACGTATGGATTACCGTCTCCACGAACACGATGAGATTCATTCCTACGTTCACCATTCAATGATGATTATAAAAATATATATTATTAATAAGTATTTAATATATGACATAATAATTCTACTGGACATATTTATATATGTATGTTCTTACGTATATAGTATTCACTTACTTTCGTTCAATATGATATGAAAACGGAAACAACGTTTATGAGTACGTACGACCTACCGTATCCATAAATGGTGACTTCCATTTCATATATCTATCTATTATAAATATTTATATTCTAAATATATATGATATATAAATAAATATTTATATTTTGGATGTATTTAAATCATGATCTAAATGATACGATCAAGAATAAGAAGTTAAAACACGTACGATAAAGAATGTGATTATTAGCTAAGATGTTAATTTAACATGGAAATAATTATTTAAAGGGTAGTATAACGTCATTAATGAATCATTTATGATATAATAAATATGAATATGTTTTTATTATACTTTAATAATATACTATGATCATTATATAGTAGGTTAAACATACCCTCGACTAGAGGAAAGTGCAAGGCAAGGGTTAATTTCACAATCTCTTTATTATCCGAGGTTGTTTTTACCAAAGTATATTCTAGGACATCTTTATTATCCATGTCCATGTTTCATAAAAGAGCTTTCAAAGGGAATATTTTTAAGGGACTTTTAAATAAAACATCAATTTAAAATGTTTTCGATATTTATTCTTCTAAACCTTTCTCATTAATGTCCATGTTTTCAAAATGGTTTTAAGGATTTATTTAAATGGACAAAAATATTTTAAAATGTTATTTCATTTCAAAAGTATCAAATTGTTATGGGAAACTTTGATTAAAAAATATCTTTTAAAATACTTCCATTATAAATTATGTGACTTTTAAATGATTTCATGAAGAAGGGATATTTCTCTCAAAAATTATTACTGATCATTTTCAACTATGTCAACATAATTTATGGGATATTATTATTGATCAAGGTTGATTTATTATGATAAAAATATTTCATATTTTATTGAAGGTTTTGTGATATGTTTGATAGTGGATATGTTATTTTTATACCATTCATTTTTTATGGATAAAGTATTGAGATTCCGTATGCTAGTTTTAATACGAATGTTTATGTTATGATTAAACCTTTTCATTTGAGGAATGTATTGGACTTGGTAAGTGATGAGTGGAGCCCGCTATATCTCCTCGATGCATTGGTAGGTCTCATGAGACAAACTTGTGTCTTGGCACAAGGCCTTGAAAAAATATGATTTGTAGTCTTGGCACAAGGCCTTGATTATGTGGTTATGAAGTCTTTCATTATGCATTCCATCATTATAAAATTGACTATCGATATTGTATGTGATTATTCTAATAGTATAATATCAATGTGAATAATTAAATGGAATTATTTTATTTATCTCTTCAATATTATGATGAAGTTTATGTTTACAAGGCTTTTTTTATTTATATACATTTCCTTAAATGTTTATAATGATTTTTGATCATTTTTGCTATATTGTTATCCTTACTGAGCATTTGAGCTCACCCCTTTCTTATGTTCTTTCCCAAGATTCCAAGAAGTATATTTTGATTGATAAGAATGGTTATGCTAGGGGATTAATGGCATTATCAAAGAATAATTTATGTGGTGTTTTATTTTCTAATGTGTAATGTAACGTTCATGTATGTAACATATTTTCCAAACTTCTAAACTAATCGGTCTTTTGGAAATTGATTCCTTGTAATTTTTTGAATGTATAAAAATATTGCACCGACTCTGGGCTTTGAGGTTGGGGCGTTAGAGCATTGGTGTGGATTTTAGGGGGCCATTCCTAGTACCTGGTTTGAGTCGTAATCTCGATGATCTTGAACTTCTCTCATAAATGGTTTTGTTCATTATTATGTTTTTGTATCATGGACTATGATTGGTTAAGGTAGAATCATATAAATTCTATCTCCCTTGAAATCAATGATAAATGGGATTTATTTGGTATGATCCTATTGGTTAAGGCCATTACTTCCTTTTTCTTTGACAAAAGGCCTTGTTAATAACCCTATATTTATACTAGTAATGTGATCACTATTAAATAGTTATATTATCAATAGTAATGATACATTACAGTAATTTAAATCCATATGGATATAATAAAACAAAAGAAGTACATGTGTTTTCTATAACCATATCATATAATATGACCTTTAATTGAATAAAATGGTGATTTTATTCAAAATAGTTCAGGTTGTTATAATCTTCATCCCTTTAGAAATTTAGCCCTCAAATTGTTATTTACCCATGGAAAAATTGATGAGGGTAACTCTTCTTGATCGCATCCTTAAGTTCCCTTGTTGCTTTTTCAATCTTTTGTTTCTCACAACACTTTGACAAGGGGCATTGTACTATTTCATAGAACTTTTTCTTTATGATCTAATATCTTCACCGACTGATCATCATAGGAAACTTCATTATAAAATGGATCCACCTCAAGATTCAGTACATGTTAGGGGCTCGGTATGTACTTTTAAAGAGTGATACATGGAATATATCATGTACTTAAGACATGTTTAGTAAGAGTGATAGTTGATCGGCCACTGCTCTAACACAATCAATGAGCACAAATAGATTATGTATCTTAGACTAAGCTTTCCATTATTCCCAAATCTAATCACATTATACCATGGAGATATGAAGGGTAATACCATGTCTCCAACATTGTACTCTAGGACACTTCAGTGATTTTTAGCATAGACTTTTTTCGACTTTGAGAAGTTTTGATGTGATGCAGAATAGTCTTAACCTTATCCACTATTTCTTCAACCATTTTAGAACCTATAAGTTATTATTCCCCAACTTCATCCCAATATTCCAATGTTCTTCAACACTCCCCATAGAGGGATTTATAGGGATCTATTTGGATGATCGAGTGGAAACTGTTGTTGCTGGAGAACTCAACCAAAGGAAAATATTAGTCCCATCCTCCTTTTAAGTCCACTGAGGAGGCTCTAAACCTGTCCACAAGTGTTTGGATAGTGTGCTCAGATTTGACAGTAGTTTGAGGGTGACACACCATATTAATGTTCATATCAGTGTTTAGATAATGTTGTATACTTTTCCAAAATTTAGTGGTGAATATTTGATCTCAATCAGACACTATATATAGTTGTACTCAATGCATTCTTGCAACTTCATTGATGTATATTCATGGAAATTGAAATAGTTATAAATCATCTCATAATAAAATTACATGTGCAGTATTTTTAAGATGATCCATAATGACCCAGAGAGCATTATTTATTTTGGATGCCTATTAAAGTCCAATGTAAAATTCCATTATTATATTTTCCCATTTCCATATTGGTATTGGTAATGGTTTCATCGTCCACATAGAACTCTTCCTTTCAACTTTCACTTGATAACATACCAATACGTTTGATGTATATTCAGTGATATGATTATTCTTGTTTTCCCAACAATTGTACTGTTGGAGATATCAATACATTTTTTTGTTTCCTCGGTGAATGGAGGAAGTCAAACTATGTGAATCATCCCATAGTTCATTATTTAGCTCAGGATTTGATGGAAAACATATTCTTGAACAAAATATCACAATTACTTCTTTAATAACATTGAACAGAAAGGATTTATCTTTCCTTAAAGTTTCCACTTTCTTCTGAATTCCCTATCATCTTTTTGAGCATCCTTTAACTGTTCCAAAAGATATGATTGATCTATATTTTGTAAAATAATTGATGATGTTCCTTTCTTTATGAGTCACAATTTTTTTTAAAGGTTGGGGATGAAGCCTCAGTTACTATTTAAGTAAAGTAAAGACCTCTTTAACTAGGTATTAGGAGACCCATTACATAGCTCGATGGACTAGTGGGCATTTTTTCCCATTACATGGCCCGTAGGCCCATTTTTTTGGTCCATGACCCATTATGTGAATACTACTTCTTCAATATCTGTTTTGCTATAGTACCACACAGTACCTGCCACTGCTATAGTACCATGCCTCTACTACAGTACCCTGCCACTGTTATAGTACCCTACCGCCAATATAGTTCCTGCCATTTCTTTTCAAATATAATAAGATCAGATCCTTTTCAATTCTCATTGATGATAGAATTGATGGATCATTTCTACATAGAGAATTCACGACTTTGTTTTCTTTCCCAAGATAGTAGTGGATTGAGTAGTAACAATACATAATGATCTATAACTATATTCATTATCATATATTCAACTGTTTCTATGTAAATATATATTTAATACTTTTTTGATAAGTATATATTTTACACTTCTCCCTAAAGAGATAATTGCACTAAATTTTCAAAGCGATGACCACTGCTACCAATTCTAGATGATGTTTGGGATAGTTTTACTCATGAATTTTCAACTTCCATGATGAATATGCTATGAAATTTTCATTTTGCATCAACATACATACCAATACCTTTTTTAAAGAATCATTGAAAATTATTAAAAGTTTCCCACTTGTGGGTAGTGTAAGCATGGGGGAAGTGTTAAGTCTCATTTTCAACTCCATGAGGCTTTCTTCACATTATTCATTACATGAAAATTTAACTCCCATCTGAGTTATATTGGTAAAAGGGTTTTAGGATTTTGAGAAGTTTCTCACAAATTAGTGATAAAATCTAGCCAATCCAAGGAAGAAATAGATACCTATCACATATGTTTGCCTCAGAAATCTAAAAATTGGATTTTTATTTGAAGGATCCACATATATCCCATTACTTGTGATGATATTCCCTTATAATGATACTTCCTTAAACCATAACTCGATTTTCCTATAATTTTCATATAGATTATCCTTTCACAAGGTCTTTAGCATAGTGCTTAGATGTTCATCATGATCTGCCTTATTTTTATCATATATTAGAATATCATTTATAAATAATTTCACAAACTTGTTGAGGTAATCGATATAGAATATATTCATTAAATACATTAAGATTTCTATATAATTAGTTAGTCCAAATGGAAATAATATGATCTTGTAGTGCCCATACCTTGTACAAAATGTAGTCTTGGGGATATCCTATTTCTTCACCCAAACATGGTAATATCCCGACTACAGATCCACCTTGGAGATGTAATATTCTCCACATAGCTGATTAAACATGTCATCAATTAATGGAAAAAATACTTGTTATTTATCTTGATCTTGTTTATATCATGATAATCAATTGAAATGCGCATTGAACCATCCTAATTTTTTATGAAGAGTACTGGTGCACCCCCATGGAGAAGCAATTGGGCGTATGAATCCTTTATCAATATTCTATTTTACATTTCTCTTAAATTCTTTATGTTTTACTACAACCATCCTATAAAGAGTCATATATATTTTCAATTCCCTATGTATAAGTGAGATTGAAAATTTGACCTCTAGGTTAGGAGGAAGACTTTAAAATTCCTCGAGAAACACATCAGGTAATTCCCTCATAATGAGAATGTCTTTGAGGGTGATACTATCATTAGGCACAATCATTTAAGCTAGATACACTTTCTTATAGGTCAGTAATATTCATTCTTGAGATGAGGGTTCTAAAAAAGGTTCATCATTCTCCTTAAACTTGTAGAGATTTAGGTGTCTATTATCCAAATGGGGATTGATTTCCTTCTCACATAAATTTATTTTAGATCTATATAGGGAAAGACAATCCATGGAAATAATTTCATAAAATTCCACCAAATGGATTATGGAAAGGTTCCCCATGAATTTCATCCAAAAAATTGTGATAAGGGAGGATTCATATACTTAGGATGCAAAAATTACTCCATTTTTTGTTTTCATTGATATCTCTACTTCTATGATTTTTGGTGGTGTTCAGAAAGTTCTACTGAACATTCATGATATAAATTAATGTGTAGAACCTGAACCAAAATCTGGATTTTCGATTCTTGAATGAATAAATTGAATAACTCCCACCACTTAATTGATGGAATTCACTTTTGTGGTAGTGATTGAAAAATATCACCCCTACGACCTTGGAGTTTTTTGGTTTCTTTAAAAAACACATAGTTTAAGGCATTGATTCACAAAGTTCTCCAGTTACTTTTAGATCTAGTAATGGAAAATTTATTGAGGTTTGAATGGAGCATTCCCTTCCTCCATCGCAATAGAAGGTTTCTCCTATCAAATATTATTTTCTAGGTGTCCATCCTTCCCACACCTAAAGCATTTCCTTATTCCCTTTAGAAAATTTATGGGGTGCTTCTTCCCAAATCCTTAATAAGTGGGATGATGAAATATCTTGGCACTATTAGATATCTTTGTCGAACCTCCATTATTAAACTCCTCTTTCCACATATTATCCCTATAATACCATTGGGATTCAAAAATATCAATTTTTTACTTTGAGGGAACATCGAACAATTTCTTCATATCAATAAAAATCACAGATTTATAGGGATTTTCGAAGACTGGTTCTTAGCCCACAAAAGAAATGATCAACCTTGTATTTAGAGGTAATTTCAAAACCATAGGCATATAATGCAAGCCTTGTGAAATTCTCCTCTTATTCCCCAATATATTCATTATATTTTTGATTGAGGGAAAGGAAATAACCTTCTATTTTAAGGTGTAGAGTGTGAGAAAAATATTCATCAAAAAACATTTTTTGTAATACATTGCACTCCATTGTTTCGATCTCTTCAATATGATTCGTATTCTTGATCAATTTACACCACTGATCAGATTCTCCCTCTATATGATAAATAGCAAGAATAACCATTGCCTTTTCGGAACATCGAAGGATGGATAAGATATTCTTAATAGAATAGATCCATTATTCTGTGATTAAGGGATTAAATGATCCATTGAAAGTAAGAGTCTTTTTTCACATGATTCTCTTAAATACGGGGTTTTCTCAATTAGGGGGTTTGGGTTATCCATTTGAGATCGGTTTTTATTCATATATTGAGTTGTCTAAGAGAGTTTCGTGAAAACAATTTTGATTCCCACTCCCATAAAATCACTCATCTCAATGGGGGAACTCATCACATTTCCCTTTGCATCTGTTGTTAACATGATTCCTCATATTTACAGCCATTGGATAGAAAAAATAAAATTATGGATTTGTATCTTAAAAAAATAAAATACAAAATAGGGGAATCCATTGATATTAAAGGTATCCCTTATAATTTACCTTTATCACGTTATCTTATGTGTTTCTTGTCCTCAATCTATGCTATAAATGATTATATATTCTTATGGATATTTTATTCCATTAATAATGGTTCATAACAATATTATGAATTTACCAAGGAATATCCCCCAGGAGTGTCAAATCTGGTGGTCAGTAAGGCCCATTATTGTGTACTAGATTACACTGAGTCAGGCCCAGAACATATTGTCGATGTTATTAATTCTACGTACATCTGTTCTAGAACAACATTCACTTATATTATCAAAATAGGGATGTATTTGTTTGATAAACTACTTACTCTATAATAACTAATGTTTAGGAATGTTTTCATATTCTTAGTCTTATCCTTATAGATTTATCTGTAGTTCTCTAATCCAAATCCAAAAAACTACAAAACCTATCCTCTGATAATAACTTTAACAATACTTATCTTTATTAAACATAAAATAATTTAATTATTACCTAAAAGTACACATTATACAACCTGAAATATAGAAAAGTCTAGTTTCTTTTGGAATTAGGTTCAAAACATAACATCTTGAAAAAGGGATACAACAAAATTATTGAAAACATCCTCTACATGATCCTAATATTGAAATCAACTTAAAACAACATGGGATATCCTTGGTATAAACATAAGAAATGGGTGAGCTATAATGCCCAGTAAGGGAAAGAAACAAGGAATAACATGAATAAGATAGTACATTTTATACAATATGAATATTGATGGATAATAAAATGAACATGAATAATAATTCATGATATATCATGACAATTATAATATTTAAAATCTGGAAACAACATACAACATGACATAATCATGAGTCAAAGATCAATGAAAATGGACGATCATGAGTCAAGGATCATTTCACATGGAAGAGAATGAGTCATGGTTATATTCCAAGACCACTGTATATTATGTATCATGATACTAAACATTTACCAATTCATTGGAGTTCTATTTGGATGAACCCTTCATAATCATTTCATTCTCATGCTTTAGTGTACCACATAGATCATAAAATATGGATTCATTCAACATCATAATCTATTACATGATAAATGAATATGTAATAAATAATTCCATGTCTCAAATAAATAATTATACATTCATAAATTTCAATTTCTTAGATATAAAAAATTTTATGGTATTCACTACATAATTATTTTGTCAAGGAAAATTGTAGTGCAATTTTAGCAGTATAATAACATCATAGAGAAATTCATAAAATGGGATGATGAAAGATAAAGGGGATAATCGTTAATTAGATATGAAATGTGATGTAATTTGTACATGTAATGACATGTACTAACATATGTAATAATAAAATGAAGGAATAACACTCTAAATAAACATGAAGAAAGAAGAGAAAGGAAAGAACCGTTACAAAATTTATGCACGGTAATAAGTGTGCATAATGGTTCATTGGAGGTAAAAATAAGTGTTAAAGGGGATGTAATAATATTTTAATAAAATTTAAAGTAAGGGGATATGTAAAAACATATCCCAATATAAGAAGATGAGACTTAAATGATATAATATTAAAATGAGTTCTTCGTAAAATAGGAGAGTGGAATATGAGGGCCCCTTTTAGAATTTCGACATAGTATCAACTTCGATAAATGCCAAAATGAGAGAGGATAAATAATATATAATTTAATTAAAATCAACTTTAAAGTAAGGGAATCATAGTAAATTAATTAAAATATGACCAATTGAAATTTTAAAGACTAATTTCAAGGAATATTCTTGAATTGAAAGAAGGAGAGGAAGGTGATGATTCAATACTTGAGTGTGTGACTCCAATGGTTTGGGAGGGGATTATTTAAACCTTGGGGGATCATTGAGAGAACTCCAGGGAGTATAGGTAATTCTATGTACATGATCCACGTATTTTTAGTGATGAGAAATTGGAGCTTGATAGGGTTTATATAGAAAAAAGAGGGGGATTTCTTTATTATTTTTGTGTTGGACACTAAATTATAAAATATTCAAGACCAAAAACCATCCCATGGTTTTTCCCAAGGTTTATAAAATGGGAGTGGTTTAAATTATTTTATACGGTGAATATTCTAATCCAATAAAATAATTCCCTTTCTTATGTGGAGGCGAGTCGCACTCTCCCAGAAATGATTTTAAAATCTTAAAATATATTATAAATCTTGTAGGATTCATTAAGGATATGTAAAATAAATAAAATAAACATAAATTTTAATTATTTTAAATGGAAAACATATATTTGTTACCCAAAACATCACTATTGGGCCATTTTGATGTCACAAAACACACTGTATATTTCTATAGTATTTAATTTTCACCCGAAAATTTACTGTCTTAGAAAATTAGGAAAAAAAACCATTGGATGATTTTGAAGTCCTGATTGAAAAAATAATATTAATTTTATATATGTAATTTTCTAGAAAAGTGAAATTTTAATTTTGAAATAATAACTAACATTTATTGAAAACGACAGGTTTTAGACAAATTACTATTTTTCGAACCCTTATAAAAATTAAATTCGACTATATAAAATTTATATGACCATTTTAATGAGATAAATATTATTTAATAATAAATTTCGATTAAAATATTATTTACTTGAAAACCCAATTAATTTATAAATTCATTAATTAAATTTGAATATTAACCAAAAATAAATTTTTTTATTTAGCAAATAATTTACAAAGTATCAATAATAAGATTCTAATATATTAGTTATTTTATACAATATAATATGCATACTAATATTGCTAGGGTATTTATAGATATCCCTTTAATACACAAGAATATACTCTAAGAGTAAGATGTGTGATGGTGGGGCTTTCATGGAGTCGTTCTACGAACATGGTTTGGGTCATGATCTCAACGATCTTGACCTTTAACCGTAAACGATTTCACTCAGGCTGAAGTTGTTATATCTCGACTTACTATTGGTCAAGGGAAAAGCCCAGAAATTATATATCCCATAGAATCTTTGATAAATGGGGTTTATAGGGTATTATATAACTAGTTAAGGCCATTACTCGCTTCATCTGTGACAAAAAAATTGTTATAAAACCAATATTTATACAAGTCATTTGATGACTATTAAATGGATATATTATCAACAATAAAGATAATTAATCGTCATTTAAATCCAATTTTATATAACAAATAAAAATAAATAATTGTGATTTCAATAACCATATTATATAATAATACATTTTATTGATTAAAAGGGGAATTATATTCATAGTAGATCTGGTCAATAAAAGTAATGTCTAGAACCATATTATCTTAAGAACAAGGGTGTTTTCTATGATACTAGATGACTAGAATAAGGTAATATTCATTTTGTTCCTTAGTTTCCTTGTCCTCTAAGGAACCTCGAAGTATTGATGATTTATTTTTTACCTCATTTATAACATGGTTCCTTGTTTTTTAATATATTATTCTAGGAATTTATTTTTCTTATTATGTGGAATAATTTTTTTTAAATTATATTGATAAATATGGATTTAACATGTTTATTTAATAATGAAATTAAGGGTATTTATGAAACATTTTCAAATAGATTGTATTTATTTAATGAAAAAATAAAGGGAAGTTTAGAAAATGGTTGCTGGTATGATATTTGGG
This sequence comes from Viscum album, assembly GCA_963277665.1. Lineage (NCBI taxonomy): Eukaryota > Viridiplantae > Streptophyta > Magnoliopsida > Santalales > Viscaceae > Viscum > Viscum album. The sequence goes on from OY728142.1 coordinate 69,807,519, forward strand.
TTTTATATCCTAGCCTATAAAAATATATTTTTTACATTTATTTCCAACTATATTAAATGAAATTTATTTTGAATGGAATTTCATCAACTCGTTTATGGGATCCTACTAGGCATGGTTTTTATGACAGTATAAATAAAAAATTTAGTGTATGAATCTCTTATTATTATTTTTAGGAACGTTTATTTGGTACCCTATGGGTATTTAGTTATTTTAGTGATGCTTGGTATGAGATGTTGAGCGTGGTCATGGTTCACATAGATATTTTTGTTTGGGTATGGTATTTTTGATTCATCTTGTATCATTGATGTTTATTTTTATATTTTTTTGATTCTTGAGATATTTTATTATGTATATGTTGTGTAATCTATTTATTTATTTTATTATTATTGAGATTTTCTATTTTTGTAGGGAAATATAATATAAATATGTGTCATATATTATTCTCAGGAGGAACCCATGAGTTGGACATCATTCTGAGGGTGAAACTGTTCCCAATTGTGTGTTCATGAAACCTTGAAACTAGTTTCTTTCCCAATTTGATTATGATTTTCCCCATTTATGTCATAGGTAATATTTTGTGCTCCGTTTATGGGTAGCATAAACTAGTTCTTGAAAAAAGGTATCATAGATTGTCATAACTATTTAGGGAGTGTCTTGGTAATATAGAGACTAGGATTGTTATAAACACTCAGTTGGATGGTGTGAAAAAGTTCTTGTCCAACTCTACTATAATACAAACCTCATGTTTCCATGTTGGGTTGAAATTTAGGCCTTGATTTTGAATTCTTTTATGCGTATTTTTTGTGGATTTTATTATTTAATGATGATATTTTGATCCCCATTGTGATTATTAATGATTTCTTGGGTCACCTTGAGTTTCATTGGTGAATGTGGTGAAATAACCATAGTTATATAGTTAGCTATCTTAGATTAGTAAATTATATAGAGCCCATATAGATTGTCTTGAAATGACTCTAGAGCCTATTGTTAGTGGACTATATATTATCCCATTCTACCAAACTAGGCAAAATGATATTCTTCGCCCATATTTTTCTCGACTATCATTCCATTATAATTGAATCTAATGGTATAATTTATTGGCTATAGGTTAAATAATTATATTTTTATGTGATATTGTTTTTATTATTGTAGTTTTTTTATTTTTGTCATATTTCTACCCTTGAAGGTTTATTATATTTTTTTGGGAAGCACTATTATTTTTGGATGAAATGACCGAAATTATAAATTATTTATGAAAAGTTAGTAATATTCATGGGTGATTTTAATATGTCATTTTTATTGTTTTTAATGTAAGTAAAATTGAAAATGAATTTTTGAATGTATTTTATGATGAAATTTTTTTGATACTAAAGAAATGTTTTCAATGGTTGTTTATGAAAAACCATTTTTTTGGGTTTCTTGTGATTAAATTTTCAGTTTTGTTTGATGTTCTTGAAAAAAAATTATATTTTTTTTGAATGAGGGTGAATTTTGTGTAAGAAGAGTTGAATTTATGGTGAAAGTACATATGATTATTTGGTTTTTGAAAATGGGCTATTCAAACAAGTTTAGAATAGTGTGAAATATTTTAAAAGGATGTATGTTTTAAGGATTTTGAGTTTTTGGAAAAATTAAATATTTTAAAAACTATTATTGGGAGATTAGATTTGAAGGAATATTTTATTTGTGATTTCCTGAGTGATTTTTTGGAAGTTGTTTTTATTTTTGATGGGTTTTTAATTTGATTTATTGAATATGGACTAATTGAGATTAATGCCTTCTATATATAAAATATGACCCAGATAGAGTCTTCAAATAAATATGGAATGCTCATTCGTTGATCTGACCTTCAGGGTTGTTATCCCCGTCATCTTTGAGCAGTTCCTCTATGTGTTGAATCTGTAACGACCTTAATTGTTATAAATAAAATTAACCATTTTATTTAAATAAATAACATATCATGTAATGTGGTTTTATAAAGAACATGAAATTATTTAATTTTATTATATAATATTATATTAAAAATACCATTAAGTATATTTAAAATTGATAAAATATCCATTGAATGGGGATCACATGATTGGTATAAATATAGGATTTTAACATATCCAATTGACACTAAAAATGGGCATGGTGGCCTCAACCAGTAGTATTGTACCATACGAGGCACATTTATCAGAGATTATGAGAGAGATATAATCACTAGGATTATCCCATGACTAATTAAAATATGAGATCTAATAACTTAAGCATGACAAAAACTATTTATAGGAGAAGTTCAAGCGCATCAAGATCATGACCCAAGCCACGTTCCCAAAATCACCCCATGAAAGTCTCATCGTCATCCACCTTAACCTTAGGGAGTTTGCAGATGTATTAAGGGGATATGTATTAGTACACTAAAAGTATTAATATGGACATTTTTTAATGAATAATAAATATATTTTCATCCTATTTCATTAACAATGTAAATTATTTTAATTTTGATACCAAAAAACAAAAAATAAATTTTCCGGTAATATTCAAATTCAATTAAGGAATTTAATTTTATAAAGTACTAGATTATTGAAATAAATAATATTTTAATAAAATATTATTGTTAATTTTTTTTATTAAATATAAATGATCATATAATTTTTATTAAGTCAAATGTAATTCTAATAAATGCTAAAAAATAACAATTGTCAAAAAACCCTGCATTTCTCAATAAATATAAATAGCATTTTAAAAGTGAAAATAAATATATTTGGAAAATTATATTTATTAAACAAATATTATTTTTGGAAATATATCATCTAAATAATACAATTATTATTTTTCCATAATTTTTTGAGACATTCAAATTTTTTGGTAAAAATTAAATTCCATATAAATATACTTTGTGTATTATGACATCATAGTGACACAAAAGTGAATAAATAAATAATATAAAGGTTATCCATGACCGAATATATGTTTCAAATTTAATATAAAGTTATTTTAGGTGTATTTCATTTATTTTATATATCCATTAAGAATCCTCCAAAACCATTAATATATTTTAAGGTTTTCAAATCATTTCTTTAAGAGTATGACTCACCTGTACATAAGTAGGGGAATGATTTTATTATTTTTAGACCTTGGAAATATAAAATAATGGTAAAAACATTCATTTTTAAGAAACTAGGGGAAAAACCATGCTATGGTTTGTGGTTTTGGTAATTTTATTATAGAGTCCAAAACCAAAGTTTGAGAAATATTAACGAAATGTCCACTCATTTTCTTTATAAACCCACCAAATATCCCATTTTACTTCACTAAAAATTCACGTAACACGTCATTACTCTTCCCTTCCATCTCTATAGTCCGCATAAGGTTCCCCCAAGCTCTCAATAAGCTCTTCCCATGCATTTGGAGTCACTCACTCAAGTAATGGATCCTCACCTTCTCTTCTTTATTAATGTTTTTTATATTATGCCTTCTATTTTCCAATACCAAATTATGGTATATGACTTTTCATCTATCTATTACTACCCATTTTATTTTCAAGTAATGATAAAACCCTTTCTCTATCATCAACCCATTTTATAATATTTTAACTGACAATGTTATGCTATCAAAATTTCACCATAATTTTCCATGCCAAAAAATTATTGTAGTGAATACTGTACACCTCTTATATCAATGGTATTAACCTTAATACAATAATACTAATTTGACATGTGAAATATATTTAATTATTCCACACTCATCCTTTTTTTAAAAAATTATGATGATTAATGAATCTATGTTGTATGATCTAAGTGGAAAACTTAAGCCTGAGAATTAAATTAAAGTAAAAGGTGCACCATGAATTTTATAGCACTCCAATAAATTGGGTAATGCTTAGTCTCATGATATTCCATATTGGGATAGGGATTGAAACTAATTACTTTATGAGACTTTTTTAATTATGATCTCATGGACGTTATACTTGACCTATGTTTATGAGGCTGTGTTTTAAGATGTTTCCACATAACCCATGTTGTCTTTATGATTATTATGCTATATCATGTATCATTTTTTATAATTATTTCTTATTTATTCCTATTTTCTAACATTTATTAATTTAATAATTTTATTATTTTTTATTTAATTAATGGGATTTATAATTCACCCAAATCTTATGTATGTCCCCATGTTATCTCATGTAGTTTTAAGTACAACCATGTTAAGGAAGTTTTCAATAAGGATGATGTTTTTTCGGATTTAAGTTGTTACATCATGTACCTAATTACCAAAGACACTATACTTATCAATATTACAAGACTCATTAAGTGTAATATTATGTAATAAATAAATTATTAATGTTTACAAAAGATATGTGTTTTTTTATTTGGTATCAAAGTAAAATTTTAGTTATTTTTTTGGATCATGAATAGAAAACTGAAGATAAAAACATATGGATAAGACTACGTATAAGAAAACATTCCAAAATTTTGGTAAGTTTAGAGTAAGTGGTTTATCACTAAAATAAATCTTTGTATGGATAGTATAAGTGGATGTGTATTTGGAACAGATGTACATAGGGGTAACACCTCTGATAAGGTGTGTCAGGTCTAACTCAACGTAACCTAGTACATGACAACATGCCTTATAGTGCATCTGGTTTGAAACACATGGGGGATATGCTTTGGTAAATTCATATGATCATTAAAAAACATTATTATGTGTAAAACAATTCCCATAAGAGTATATTAAAGGAAACATATCATGGATAAAAATTATTAAATCATAGAAATTCATAAGTTTATAAATACATGTTATTTATAAGTTATCCATTTATTGTCATTTTATTCCTTCATTCATGTGTTTAATAGTGTAAAAATACATACCCCCTATTTTTTTATTCTATCCAATTGATGGAAATAAAAGGAATTGGGTAAACAACCAATGTTATGGGAAATGTGATGACTTCCAAAATGGGATTCCAATCTCAATGGGAATGGAAATCATGAACATTATGACAATACACTCTGAGTTGAATCATGTTTTTAATTGAAACCTAGATCCAGATAAGTGTCTATATAACCCGAAGATAGAACGAGTTGATATTGAGAGATTTATCTAAAAAATTCCTCTGAATTTCAATGGACCATCTAATCCATTAATCGTTAAAAAATGGATCAACTACATTAAGATGATCTTATCTATCTTTTAATGTTATGAATATGTGATGGTTTTACTATATATTTATCATATAAGGGGAGAAAATTAACAATGGTGGAAATTGATTAAAAATATTAATCTTGAGGAGGATATTGAAGTGATGGGGGTGGAGGAATTTCATAAAATATTTTTTGATAAATGTTTTCCTCGTACTCTCCATCTTAAAATAGAAATGGAATTTCGTTCCCTCAAGAAACTTTTTTATTAATATATCAGTGAATATGAGGAAAACATCAAAATAATTTCCAGATATGACTTAGGATTTTTAATTACCCAAAAAATTAAAGGTTGGTCACTTCTTTGGTGGAAAAAAACATTGCCTACAAAAATTCATGGCAATCCAAGACTTTGACAGTTTTGACTAAATTGTCTAGTGTGCCCTCACAGATGAAATATATGTTGGAAAATCTCAAGGGTATCATGGGGATAAGAAAAATAATGTGGTCTTTAATTCTAGTGGTCCAATGAAAAAATCTTATTGTGCCATGATATTTCAACATCCTTCTTGTCAAAAGGTACAGAAAGAAGCACCGTGGAAATTTCTTATTGTGGAAAAGGAAATACGTTAGTTGTAGGAAGGAATGGAACCTATATAAATTTTAAATATAGGATAAACCCACTAATACAACAACGAAAAGGAATTCCCTAGTTAACCCTCAGTGAATTTCTCATTTATTCAAATTTAAGGAACTAGGGAACATTTCAAGCCAATTAACTAAGGGTTTTCAAAGGTAAATAGTAAAATCCATGGAAATGAGGGTGATATTGTTCCATTATAACCACCAAGGTGGATCCTAAAAATGAAGAGGTGATAGGTACAATAGTTATTCATTCCAGAATAGTGAACATACTATTTTATTCATGTTCTATGCATTCCACCATTTTATTAAAGTTTCCAAGAACTATTAAAACACCGCCACAAATCATGTATGTATAGTTGTATATGAAAATGGAAAATGAGGCTATTATTGAATCCCAATTATATAACTCCTCCCTCGGTCAAAGATTGTGGGATGACTTTCAAATCAAACCTTATCATACTTCCTTTGGTGTAATTTTATGTAATTATTGGTATGGATTGGATTTTCCAATATATATCCAACATAAATTCCCATGAGAATAAAAACACTATATCTATTGTGAATCAACCCTTGATGATATTCAAGTACAAGGAGGATGATGAATCATCTTTAGAACCAACATCTTTAGCACCAACATCTCAAGAATGGATATTATTTTACAATAATACATCATATCTAGCTCAAATGATTGATTATAAGAAAAATATCATCCTTGAAGACATGTCAATTATGAGGAAAAATTTTGATGTGTTTCCCAAGAAATTGTCTAGTCTTCATCCTGGATGAGATGTTGAATTTTCAATCGATCTTATACCCCGGGTGTTTCAATTATCTAAGAATCTATATATAATGGATGTTGTGGAACATGAGGATTTAAGAGAACAACTAAAGGATAATATAGATAAAAGGTTCATACACTAAAGTGCATCACCATGGGGTTTACTAGTCCTCGTCATTAAGAAGAAGGACGCATCGATGTGATTTTGCATCAATTATGATGAGATCAGAAAGATCATGATAAAGAAGAAGTATTGTATGCCACATTATGACGACTTGTTCAATTATCTATGTCGGGAAAAGTAATTCTCCATAGTGGATCTTTGGTCATGATATTATCAAGTAAGGGTGTAGGAGGAAGATACCCCCAAGAACGATTTTCGTTCAATGTATGAGCATTATGAGTTCATAGTAATTCCATTTAGACTCAGCAATTATCCATAAATAATAATGGAATTTAGGAATAGAGTCTTTATATATTAACTTGAATTTTTTTTGTAGTATTTATAAATGATATTATGAAATTCCCCAAAATAAAGGAGGATCATGTGAAGCATATGAGGACTGCGCTAAATACACTTTGAAAGGAGAATATTTATTCCATGTAAATAAAATATATGTTTTTATTGAAGTAAGTCTCTTTCATGGTCCATATCATCATACGAAATGTGATATATATAGACATTTGAAAAAAAAAATCAATTGAAGGATGGTCAGGGCCAACATATGTGATAGATACATGAAGTTCCCTTGGGTTAGCTAGGTATTATCACCAATTTGTGAGAAATCTCTCATGATTTTAAAACCCTCTTACTATGATAAGTAGAAATGGAGGAATGATTTTTTTTGAATGATGAATGTGAAGAGAGATTCAGGGATTTGAAAACTATTTTTGTCTTGGAACCTATACTCACATTTCCCACTAGTGGGGAACTTTTCATGGTATCCAACAATGATTCAAAGAATGGATTAGGAAGTGTGTTAATGCATAATGAAAAAGTGATAGCCCATACTTCAGAAGGGTGAAATTTCATCAAAAGAACTACCTAATGCATGTTCTGGAGTGGAATTTAGTGATATCTTATTTGAAAATATGGTGACATTATCTCTTTGGTGAGAAGATTGAAATATATACACATCACCAAATCCTCAAGTATATATTCATACGGAATGAGATAAATATGTTCCAATGAATATGGTTAGAGCTAATAAAGGACTATGACTTATCAATCCACTACCATTCCAAGTAAATCAAATAAATTGGGGGAATATCTACGTAAAAAGTATCCAAAAATTCTATCATTGATGAGAATTTAGAGAGATCCGATCTTTTTAGATTTAAAAAGAATGTATATGGGAATCATAAAGAAAGGACCATCATCAATCCTTTCACAAATGGTTAGTCAACCATATCTTTTGAAAATTTTAAAATATTATAAAAGAGATTGTGTAGGAATTAATAAGAAATTGGAAACTGTAATATAAATGAAATCCGTATAGTTCAAAGTTAATGAATAAGGAGTTATAAGATTTGGTTCATGACTGTGTATCGTCAAATCCTAATCTAATGAAGATGTTACTGGATGATGCATATTGTTCGACATTCTCCAACCACCTAGGATGCACAATGATGTAACAAAAACTCCAATAGAACTATTGGTGGGAGGATATAAAGAAATAGATCACAAAATATACATTAAAGATTCTCTAATGTCATTAAGTGAAGAATGAATGAAGAAAGTCTAAGGTAATTATGCAACTACTACCCATACAAACATGGAAATGGGAAAACATAACCATGGAATTCATCATCATACTTCCGAAAAAATATAGAGGAAATAATAATATTTGGTTTATTGTTGATCATCTTATAAAAAAATCTCACTTTATTGAAATTCAGGTGGATTTCTCAATGGATCAACTTTGATGGATATACAAAAAAGAAATGGTAAGGCTTCAGAGAGTACCATTATCGATTATATCTGATTGAGATTTGAGATTCTCCTCTATGTAATATAAAAGTCACTAACAAGATGAAAACACTGATTTGAACTTCATAATGACTTATCACCCCCAAATTGATGGAAAATATGAGCAGAATATCCAGACACTCGATGAACTAGGGAACATTTCAAACCAATTAACTAAGGGTTTTTAGAGACAAATAGTAAACTCCAAGGCAACAAGGGTGATATTGTTCTATCCTAACCACTGAGGTGGATCCTAAAAATTAATTGGTGATAGGTACACTAGTAATTCATTCAGAATAGTGAAAATAATATTTGATTCATGTTCTATGCATTCCTCCATTTTATGAATGTTTCCAAGAACTATTAAAACACCACCATAAATCATGTATGTAGAGTTTTCCACGAAAATGGAAAATGAGGCTATTTTGCATCCCAATTATATAACTCCTCCATAAGTCAAAGTTTGTGGGATGAAATTCTATTCAAAACATATCATACTCCCTATTGTGTAATTTTATGTAAATATTGGTATGGATTCTATTTCCCTATATAGATCCGACATAAATTTCAATGAGAAGAAAAACACTATCTGTATTTCGAATAAACCCTTGATTATATTCAAGTACAAGGAGGATGATGAATCATATTTAGAACCAACATCTTTAGCACCAACATCTCAGGAATGGATATTATTTTCCAATAATAAATCATATCTATCTCAAATGATTGTGTCTATGAAAAATATCATCCTTGAAGACATGTCCATTATGAAGAAAAATGATGATGTGTTTCCCCATAAATTGTTTAGTCTTCCTCCTAGCTGAGAGGTTTAATTTTCAATCGATCTTATACTCGAGGCATTTCCATTATCTAAGAATCCATATATAATCACCATTGTGGAACATGAGGATCTATGATAAAAAATATAGGATAATCTATATAAAGGTTTCAAACACTAAAGTACATCACCATCGGGTTTACTAGTCCCCTTCATTAAGAAGAAGAATGGGTCGATGTGATTTTGCATCGATTACAATGAGATCAAAAAGATCATGATAAAGAAGAAGTATCCTATGCCACATTTTGACAACATGTTCAATTATATATGTGGAGAAAATAATTCTCCATGGTGGATCTTTGGTCATGATATTATTAAGTAAGGGTGTAGATGGACGATACCCCCAAGACCGATTTTCATTCAAGGTTTGAGCACCATGAGTTCATAGTAATTCCATTTAGACTCAGTAATTATCCATAAATATTCATGGAATTTAGGAATATATTCTTTATAGATTACCACAAAAAATTTGTGGTCGTATCTATAAAAGATATTATAATGTTCTCCAAAAGAAAGGAGGAGCATGTGGAGCATATGAGAACTGTGCTAAATACCCTTTGAAAGGAGAATATTTATGCCATGTACATAAAATATATGTTCTTATTGAAGGAAGTCTCTTTAATGGGCCATATCATCATAAGAAATGAGATATATATAGACCTTTGAAAAAAAATCAATTGAAGGATGGTCGAGGCAAACATATGTGACATATATATGTTGTTCCCTTGGGTTTGCTAGGTATTATTACCAATTTGTGAGAAATTTCTCATGATTGTAAAACTCTCTTACTAAGATAACTAAAAATGGAGTAACGTTTGTTTGGAATGATGAATGTGAAGAGAGATTCAGGGATTTGAAAAGTATTTTTATCCCAAAACCTATACTCACACTTCCCACTAGTGGAGAACTTTTTATGGTATCCAACGATGATTCGAAGAAGGTCTTAGGAAGTGTGTTAATGAAGAATGAAAAAATGATAGTTTATACTTCAAGGAAGTTGAAAGTTCATGAAAAAACTACCTAATTCATGATCTGGAGTGGAATGTAGTGATATCCTCTTTTAAAATATGGTGACATTATCTCTTTGGTGATAATATTGAAATATATACACATCACAAAATCCTCAGGTATATATTCACATAGAATGAGCTGAATATGTGCCAATGAATATGGTTAGAGATGATAAAGGACTATGACTTCTCAATCCACTACCATTCCAATTAATTCAAATAAATTAGAGGATTATCTAGGTAAAGAGTATCCAACAATTCTATCATTGATGATAATTGAGAGAGATCCGATCTTTTTAGATTTAAAAAGAATTTACATGGGAATCGAAATGAAAGGAACGTCATCAATCCTTTCACAAATGGTTAGTCAACCATATCATTTGGAATGTTTAATATATTAAAAAAGATATTGTGTGATAATTAATAAGAATGTGAAAACTATAATAAAAATTAAATCCTTATAGTTCAAAGTTAATGAATAAATAGATGTAAGATTTGGTTCATGACTATGTACCGTCAAATCCTAATCTAATGAAGACGTTACTGGATGATGCATATTGTTAGACTTTCTCTATCCACCTAGGATTCACAATGATGTACCAAAAACTCCAATAGAACTATTGGTGGAAGGATATGAAGAAATAGATCACAAAATATACATTAATGTTTCTGGAATGTCATTAATTGAATAATGAATGAAAAAGGTCTAAGGTAATTATGCAAAAATACCCATAAAAACTTGGAAATGGGAAAACACTACCATGGAATTCATCAGCATACTTTTGAAAAAATATAGAGGACACAATAATATATGGGTTATTTTTTATCATCTTATAAAAAAATATCACTTTATTGAAATTCAAGTGGATTTCTCAGGGGATCAACTTGGATGGGTATACAACAAATGAGTGGTAAGGATTCATGGAGTACCATAATCGATTATATCTGATTGAGATATGAGATTATACTCTAACTTATATAAATGTCACAAACATGATATTAACAGTGAGTTGAACTTAATAATGACTTATCACCCCCAAACTGAAGGAAAATATGATCAGAATATGCAGACACTCGAGGACATGTTGAGAGAAATATCAATTGGATTTAAAGGAGAAAAGGATCAATATCAACCTCTAGTTGAGTTCTCTTACAAAAATAGTTTCCACTCGATCATCCAAATGGATCCATTTGAATTTATTTATGGGAATATGTGAATAATACATGCATGATGGGATGAAGTTTGTGTACACAAACTGTTAGGTCCAGAAATGGTTGATGAAATGGTGGAAAAGGTTAAGACCATTCAGCAGTACCTCAAGGCTCCTCAGTGTATAAAAAAGGCCTATATAGAAAATCATCGACAAGACCTAGAGTATAATTTTGGATACATGGTATTCCTCCACATATATACATTGAATAAAGTGATTAAATTTTGGAAAATGGTAAATATTAGTCCTAGATACATCGACCCCTTTGAGATCCTTGACCGGATCTGAGTGGTGTCCTATCGAAAAGCACTTCCACTAAACCTATCTCAAGTACATGAAATATTACATGTTTAAATCTTGAGTAAAAACATACCATAACCTCAAATTTTCTCAATCAATAGGTGGTACCATTGTAAAATGATATTTCTTATGAAGAGCATCCTGTGAAGATCTTATATCATAGAGAAAAAGTTCCACAAAATATGACAATTCACCTTATCAAAATGCTGTGGAGAAACCAAAAGATTGATTAAGTTATGTGGGAACTTGATGATGTGAACAAATTAGTTACACTCATATGTTTATTGTGGTAAAAGAATATTTCAAGGGATAAATTTATAAAGGGGGACGATTGTAAGGACTCAAGATGCAATAAATAAAATTTATCAATTTGATTTAATTAAATTTATTATTATGTAATATGGTGGTAGATAACACATTCACTTCTACGGTTTATATTATTTTATCAGATTCAAAATACAATCAAGAATATTTACCATTTTTAATATAGATGTTGAACAGTGATAACATGATTGGTATAAATATTTAATTTTAACAAATCCAATTGAAAAAAAAAATAAGTGATGACCTCAACCAATAAGATAATACTCTATGAAACCCAATTATTATTGATTATGAGGGAGAAATCATCACAAGTATTTTATTTGGACCAAGCCCAATATGAGATCTAATAACATAATCTTGAGTAGAACCCTTCATGGGAGAATTTCATGCTCATCAAGATCATAACCCAAACCATGTTTTCCGAACCACCCCACGAAAGTCTCATCATCTCCCAGCTTACCCATAGAGAATTTGTTGGTTTATTAAAGGGATTTATATCAACACTGTAATAATATGAGTATTTACATTATTTTTAATATAATAGTTAATATATTTTCAACTTATTATTTTTACATTATAAATGATTTCACGTTTTATATAATAAAACAAAAATTGTATTTTATGGTAATATTCAAATTAAATTAAGAAATTCATTTTCATAAATTAATATATTTTTAAAATAAATAAAATTTTAATAAAATATTATTATTATATATTTTTTATTAAATATTTTTGATCATATAGTTTTCATTAAGTTAAAGATAATTTTAATAATTGTTTGAAAAACAGTTAAAGTTTAAAAAAACCTGCATTTCTAAATAAATGTTGATTTTATTTTAAAATGGAAAATTCATATATTTATAAAATAAATTATGTTAAATTAATATTATTTTTGGAATTATATTGTCCTTGTTATCCATTGGTTAATTTTTTATAATTTTCTAAGACAACCAAATTTTCATATAAAAATTAATATCATATAAATATACATTGTACACTGTGAGATTATAATACCTAGAAGTGAAGTAATAAATATTATAAAGGGTTTTAATGACAAATTTGTTTATAATAAAATAATATTATTTATGTTTATTTGATTAATTGTATAAATCCATTATGAATCCTCCAAAACCACTAATATATTTTAGGGTTTTAGAATCATTTATTTATGAGTATAACTCACATCCACATAATAAATGGAATTATTTTATTAATTTAGTTCCTTGTACATATAAAATAATTAAAATAACACCCATTTATCTTAAACCACAAGAAAAAACCAGGGGATGTTTTTTGGTTTTCATTATTTTATTATATAGATTGGAAACCCTATGTTCAAGAAATATTAAATAAATACCCCCCTCATTTCATATATAAACCCACCAAAGATCCAATTTATCTTCACTAATGATTTTCTGGAGAATTTTTTAAATCTGATATACCCTCTCTATAGTCCTCCCAATGTCCCCTGAATCTCCCAAGAAGCTCCTGCCAAGCATTTGGTGTCACTCACTCAAGTAAGTGATCACCACATTCTCTTCTTTATTTATGTATATTTATTATCGTGTTCCTTATATTTACAGTTTATAATGTTGAGATATGAATTTACATGTCCCTATTACTACCCATTTTATTTCCTAATTATTATAGACCCCTTTTTCGCTCATCTAACCATTTTTTAATATTTTATGTGATGATGTTATGCTACTGAAATTTCACCATGATTTTTCATGCCAAAGCAAGTGTATAGTGAATACCATACTAATTTACTATAGAGGGTATTCACATTTATACACTTATACTTATATTAATTGGGACTTATATGTATGTACTCCACAATCCATGATCCTGGAATAAATTATAATGATAATTGAATACATATTGTATGATATATGTGGCACACTTAAGCCTAATAATGAAATGAATGTGACTCTTGCACATATAATTATATAGTTATCCAATGTATTGGTTAATTTTTAGTTTCATGAGAAGGTATGTTGGGATATAGAGTTAACCTGATTAATTTTATGTGTCTTTTTCAATTATTATTTCTTGGAAGTTATCACTGACCTATGTTTACGATGTAATTTTTTATGATGTTTCCACATTTCCCATATTTCCTTTATGATTATTAGCTTATGTGATGTATCATTATTCATATTTATTAATCTCACCCCTTTATGACTATTTTATAACATATATTAATTTCTTCATGTTATTCCATTTTTCCCTTACTGGGATTTATAGATCACCACTTTGTTATGTATATCCACAGTTTATCCCATGCAGTTTTAATTTCAATCATGTTAAAGAAGTTTACAATAAAGATAATGTATTTCCTAATTTAAGTTGTTAAATAATGTTCCTAATTACCAAAGAAACTATATTTCCTAATATTACATATTATATTAAGTGTAATATTATGTAATAAATCATGTATTAATGTGTAACAATGAGAATGGTTATTATAAACTCTAAAAATAATCGATGACAAGTGGTTACGTTGAATTCTTCAATGCCCTAGGATCTATCCATGATTTATTATGTTATTAGGTTCTTTACTCAGATCATGGAGATATTGTTTTTGAAGTTTGTAAATAACATTATGAGGAGGTAGTTTCTATAACCCTATCTATAATGGTTTTTTAGGGTTATTTGTTTGATGAAAGGTGGGATGTTTTGGTTGGTAAAAACCAAGAGTTGGTGGGACTAATCTGGATGGGTAGGTTGACCAGGTCCAATATCTTAAGAAGATGAAGAAGATGATGTGGAATCTTATGTGAAAATCCAATTTGGATGGTTTCTAAGTATGGGTGTATTTGTTTTCAATATATAATAAGGAAAAAACAATAAATATAGGATAAAATACTCTATGATTAGTGATTAATCGTGGAAAAAAATAGTCTGAGAAATATTCAAGAAGGAATGTTATGATTTATAGATAATTCATATAGACTAATTGTTTGTAATTTTTTAATAAAATTATCTACTATTGGTTATTATGCTTAAATAATTGTAATGGACTCATTGGATTTAATTTGGTATGACAATTCTCCATGATTACGGATTCTGTGGGGAAAAGTGTTTTGGATTTATCCAATGGAATTAGATGTAATTCTTAGAAAATTATCATTTTATTAATGTTGATTTTTAAGCACATATTTAAATGTAAAATACATATTCTTATGAGATCACATTGTATAAAACAAGTTGAATACCCTAAAAATGAATATTTTCATGATGTGAAGAAGATGAATAAAGGTTTCCATGTATAATAAAGTTAATTTCATGAATACGATTTCATTTTTGGGAATAAACAAATATTCATATATATATATATATATTTCATGATTATGTTTTGAAAAAAATTAATTGTATTTTAGAATAATTCAATTTTTATGTCTAAAATAAATTATAAACATTCCTTCATAAAAAATAGATGGCCAACCACACAAGCCACAGAGGATAGCCCTCAAAAAATACTATAGGACCCAAGGGTCTATCCCGTGGGACAACCTTCCAAAAAAGTCCCATGGGTGGAAGATTTATTTGGAGGGTTAGTGTATAAGGCTGACATGAGAGTGAAACCACATGTAGTGCATGGGAGATGTAGATACACATGAGTTAATGGAAATATGATGGAATAGGGAGACAATGTAGGGAGGTGCCATCAGGTTTTGGGAGCTTATTGAGGTACTCACTTCTGGGATATCCAAGGGATTGGTTGTGTAATAAACTTTGGCCATGGAATATTGAAAAATCGATGTGTGATGACCAGTAACACGAGGTACTATTCCTCCAATAAAAAAATATTCATATAAGAGTAGTCATCTGATCGCACCAATATGGTCCTTCCAATTACTTTTTTTAACTATGTTTAACCACCCTAGCATGAGGGATATTTGGATCACAGATTATCTGCCAATTTTGGGCCATGGTGATCATTGAATTAATCCAGTTCTAGATTTAATCCCATGATAAATTCCACATTGATCTCTTGTGATCTGGTCGAGATATAAGATCATCTTAAAAAAGTTATTCAAGAAATTACACATACAAAAACGAAATCCCTGATCCATGATGATATTATGATGAATGCAAACCATTGAATGAAAATAAAATCTAATAAATACTTTAGGTACATTCAAAATGATTGGACATGCAAAAATTTACACTTTCATGCATGTAGTTCTAATTAAAAATGGGTGGAAATAACATGAAAGGAAAGAATAGGGTGTATCCAGGTGTTTAAAGAGTACCCAATCATCACAATTAAAAATGATAGTGAAATTATATGTGATGAGGAGACATAGATACTAAAACTAATAATTTTTTGTGTGGAGAAAAAAAACCATATCTTTTGGGTATTTAAATGAGATGTTACATTTGATTACCTAAAAACAGTTAAGCTTGAAATTTTTGGGTATCTTGAAATACATGAATGTGGTGGAGAGTCGTTGTGGATAAATATTTCATGCGAAGAAAAAAATAAACCTCTCCATTTGGGTATTTATAGGGATCATATATGGTGATTGTGACACCACATGATGAATATAGAGAACACGATAATTTAGGTATTTTCATGATGTGAGATGCATGCATGCATGAAGGAAGGTTGTTATATGACTTATCACCTAGGCGCGTGAGAAGAAAAGGCTATAATAAAATCCCTTGGGTAGATACACTAGAGGATGAAAGGTTATTCTTTTAGTTATTTAATATACACTTCAAGAAAAAAGGAAGTAACCATATGTATTTGAAATTGTGGGAAAATATAAATTACATTAAGAATAAATACCCATGGTCATTAGGGTATTTATATGAGTGATAAAATACCCACATCATTAAGGTATTTACATTTAGAGAAGGAGAGTACATGTGTCATTCCAGACACATATATATGAGAATTTAAATTAAGAATTTAAATCATTTAATAATTGAAACCCCATGAACCAAATTTCTATGTATAAACATGTGCATGTATGTGATGAGAAATGTTTTACATGATTGAAATATTTTTTTTTGAGATTATGATATAGTATTTGTATCAAATATTAGATTCAAGGCCAAGTAACTATTTAAGAAGGTGTTCACATGAACTTAAGAATCTGAAGATTATTTTTGAGTCCAACATTACTGAAGTTCTTGATGAAGTACACAAGGATGGAGAAATAATATTTTCAGTAGAGAAAGAATATCTCTTTAACAACTTGTGGTTTAATTATAAAAAAATCCATTGTAGAAAGATGATTCCGGTATAAAGAACTCCATATACACAGGAATATTTTTCAATTCTTATATAAACACTATCCTCCCATTCTACAAATTTGTAATCATTTAAATTTATAGTGATAATAAAATCAATGAAACAACCACATGTCGATCATGGTAAGAATTATGTCTTTGTACCAAATTTTTTAAAAATCCATGTTTTCTATAGTCTATTTTATTATATGTATTTCATGCGTCTTTGAATATTAAGAGCACACATAAAAATCCATTCCTATTAATTATGGAAGAGTTTCAAGAGTAAGAGGGGAAATTGAATAGAAATAAAAACATGATTAAAATTGGGTACACTTATTCACCACCTTCTCAGTGTCCCTACACGATCCACTTGTGATATAAAAGTGATATGAGAGGGAAGGTCTGACTCTGATTGGTTGATTTTTTTTTATTCCCATTTGTTTTTATATGGTTTACATAATGTGTAGATTTGATGTCTATTTGTATGTACCTAAAATGGAAGACAAAGTATCCACTCTTGTTGAAGAGGACATGAAAGTCTCTTCCAAGACATAGAAAAATAGTAAGAATATATAAGTAAATATATTGAGGGAAATCATAAAGAATTAAGAGATGGATCATAGTAATCTTATCACATCAATTGATAATGATTATTTTGATTGCTCATGTTCTAGATAGTATGAAGAAGGAAGCCTATATAATATTTTAAATCATTTTCTCTCTATTTCAAAGGTATATGAATAAGGTCATAAAGGAGTGATTTAATATATTTTTTTCATTCAAGTATATTTCTTATGAAAGGTAAAATCCTAAAGAAGAAGTCAACAAGAAAGGATATTCACATAGAAATAAATTCATAATTGGAAATGATCTCATAGACCTTATTGAAGAAAATGAAGAAATATATGATTCTTTGCAATGAAATTATTTAAATAATTTAATAATAATTTAAATGGAAAATTTATGACCATGTTGTGACTAAACAAGTTTTTGATAAAGTAATACATGCACTTCAAACGTTGTTAAATATTTCCTTGAATGTTAGATATTTTAAGATTGAAGAAAACACATGTATGGTCAAAGAACATGACATGTAAATGGAAGAAAAGAAAAGGATTAATGAATATTATATTAATAATATTAATGATCTAGATGAATCATATAAATATAATAATAGTTTCAAGGAATCACAATTGGAAGCCATTTCTAGAAGAATCAAAGACCCTTACAACTATTTGAATGAAGGTAGAAACCAAAATGATAATCAGATCAATAAAATGAAAAGTTAATTTGGAAGGTATGATGAAATGAGTTGAAAATGTGAAGTTTTCATTCAACATGAAATGAATAGAACTATAGATTGAATTAAATAATTTTAAATAAACACATGTTATAACATCTGAAGATGCTGAGAAGAATAACTCTACTACAGAAACATATGAAGAGAGTCAAAAATCAAGAAGGTACATTTCTATACAAATTGTTGGTAAGACTCATGTCTCATAAGAGACACATATTTTTTTAAATAAGATCTCAATATCATCCCTTAATAAAACTTCAAAAATATCATGAAATATGGTAACCCCTAACCTAGTTAATTTTGTTTCTACTAATACAATATCTTTTTCTAGTACATGTTAAATGTCAAAATCTAAGAAATTGTGGGTAGATAAAAATTCTAATACATCCTAAAAAAATGTGTGAATACTATAAATATCAAGAATAATTAATCCTAAAATTATGATGTAAAAAGTCAAATAAAAATTCAGAAATAGGATGGCACTAAAACTAGTTAGACTAAAACTATAATAAAAAGAATGATATTTTTTCCGATACTGTTAGTGTTGCTAGAAATTTGGAAATAAAGCCACAGATTTATGGAATCATATATCAAAAAATAAAAACAATAAATTTCTAGTTCTAATGGGGAGAAATTATAATGTAAGGAGAGATCCTGAAAAACTAAAGCAAAATTCAATGATGAAGAAAAATTTATCCATCAATAATAGATTTTGAGGTCTTGAAGACTTATGTGATTATTGAAATATAAGTGGTCACATTTATGATGATCTATATTATATTATAATCATGAAATATTCATACGTTCATGAGAAGACAATACCACAACAAATATAGAAGTAGGATAGATAGAAAAGAGAACAAATTTCCCTGGGAGATAAAGAGATAATGAAATATATTTAAAAGATGAAAAGAACTAAACAAAAAAATACTAAGAAAGTTCAAAATATTGATTCCAATAAGGCCATTTAAACTATTAAAATGTTTTTATAGTTTTTATATATAGGATAGAACATAGAACAATAAAAACAGGATAGGGGAATAAGTAGAATTAAGATGAAATAAATAAGAGAATCAATCCAATAAATAAACAACATGAAAATATTTATTGAAGAAATTCATAAAAAATAAGTTGATAATTTACAAAATAAAGTTAACTAAAAATAATTGAATAATTCATTTGAGAGCTCCAAAATATAATATGTTAATAAGAAATACTTAATATTTTTTCTTGAAATAGTGAAAGAAGATATAGAGATGAAAAAATCTAGAGATGAAGCACTAGATAAGGAAAAGGAATTGGGAAAATAGGTTGTTCCAAATAAATAAGAATTATAATTTCATAATATGATTTCAAAAAAATTCCAAATAAACCGTATCAATATTTTTTTAGGAAGTTTGAAACGGAATGTGAAAAATGAAAACAATTTTATAACTCTTCTACCTTATCAAAAGTAAATAAACAATAATTAAAAATAGTTATCAAGTGAACCCATTTCAATATAAGAATATTTGAAGCTAAATAATCCAAAAAAGATGAAGGCAAATGAAATAAAATAGTCCATGCTATTGGATATATATAATAATGTGAACTATGAATAAGACGCAAACATGGATAGTACCAAAAACTTTAGAGCAATCAGAAAATGATTGTTTGGGTTCAGAGAAACTACTCTACCTAGTTTTTCTCATTATTAAGCTTATAAGTTTTCAACTTTATTCAATTATTCGTGTGTTGTATTTTTATGATTACATTGTACGTAATTTAGAGTTATGTTTATTCTCAATATGAGAAATGAATTAAAAAATTGGAATACAATAGGTCGGAATATAAATTTAGGATCTCATAAAAACTTGAATTATTACACAATGGTGGATCATCAATATAAACATCTTGATGATTATTTGACTAAACTATCCACTAGGTAAAATTAATGGAGTACACCCCTTGGCGGTATAACACATAAATTAGATGTTATCATGACTTGTTATATGAATATCTTAAATATCAGGTCATCTCTAAAGAATATGAAAATAAAGGAAACCATATTAAACTTCCTTTATTTGTCTTTATTATATCCAATATGTGCATCAAAGGGGAGTGTTGGTTGATGAGTAAGCTCAAATAAAGGGGGGGTAAAATATTCTTTCACTTTAAATTTATGATGTGTTTGTTGAAGTGGGTTGGATAATATATTACGTGATAAATCTATTTTATACAACCCTTTTTTTGAGAAACATATATATTATGAGCATGATATCACATGAATGGTTGTTAATGGACAACATAGACAACCATGGTTGTCTCACTCATGTTTTCTACCCCAAGTTATCCCATGTAGGCATAGAGTAATGAAACTAAAGGCTCTTTTCTTAATGATCCATGTGCTACTATCCTTATTTTATAAATAAGAGAAGTTATTTTAACATATCTCAAATGGTAGAAGAAAACCACTGTAATAATCCTTTTCATTTATTATCAATAAGGAGGATCAGGGAAATTGACAGTAAGAAAATGTTATTGACAACAAATCAAAAAGGGGAGACCAAAAAGCCAATGTTTATTATTAGTGAATATGGTTTTATTTCTTTCCCATATATAAGAAGGAATCAAAAGTAAATGTATGATGTAGTCCTCTATGTTTACTGATTAATAACATAAAAAGAAAGAGTTTGATAAATACTTATGAACGAATGTAATGATGCATAAAGAATTCTTATGGATTATTTAATTTTCATTTTGTAAGACAATTCTACATGATTGGTGATAATGAATAGATAATTTTTATGGGCTCATTGGTTTTAATTTGATAAGACATTTCTCAATGAATAGTGTTTATGTTGGGATAATAGTTATTTATTCACATAGTGGAATTGGATTTGATGATTGTAAAATTATCCTTTTATATTGGATTATTTTTTAAGATTATATTTAAATTTCAAAGACATCTTCTTAGTAGAGCACATTGTATATAATAAGTGAAAGACCATGAAAATGAATATTTACATGATGTGAAGAAGAAGAATAAAGGTCATCATGAAAACTAAATGTAATTTTATAAAGATGATTTAATTAAAATTTAGGTAAAAATATATTCATAAATATTTTTCATGAGTATTTTTTGAAGAAAATAATTGAAATAAAAGCAGGAAAGGTTTTTTGTTTCATGATGACGTGAAGAAGATTACATTCAAAAAGAAAGAAATATGGCATAAATTTTATTTGAGAAGGGTTGAAATTATATGTCTTAGAGAAATTGTAAGTATTTATTCATCAAAAAAGTATTTCAAACAACACAAAACACCAATGATAGCCCTCAAATATTCCCAGGGGACCCATGGGTCTACCCCCTGGGAAAGCCTACCGAAGGAGGACCTTGGGTAGAAGAGGTATTCAGTGGTCCCATGTATGAGTCCTATAGGAGAGAGTACCCACATTGAATGATTGGGATATTTGGTGGTGCCAACATGTGGGGTAGAACAGTGGTAGAGGGAGATGACTTGAGGTAGTGTCAGTGGGGTTTGGGAGCCGACCATGATACCCACTTCTCGGTTCTCCAAGGGAGTATTAAATTAATAAACCACAACAATGGTGTGTTGAGGAATTTATGTCAGATGACTAAGCATATAGGGTTGTGTTCTTATTATCTAAATATACTCATATAAGTGTAACCATCCATTATTTCCAATCTGTAAAATCTAATCACTTCATTTAACCATTTTCAAACTCCGTTTGTTGATGGTTCTGTGGATAATAGGTTATCCACTATGTTTAGGCCATGGTGATCATTTAATTTTTCAAGTTTGAGATGTAATCCCATGATCAATTCCACTTTGATCTACTATTATTTAACTGATATCCAATAATCAAATAAAAAAAGTAATCCATGAAATTTAATTTTTGAAAAAGAAATAATTGATCAGTGATGATCGTCTTATAATGTAGAACCTTTGGATGAAAAAAATATAATAAATACATGAGATACGTTCAATTTGACTGGGAATGAAAGAAGTTACACTTTCATGCATGTGAACCAAATTAAAAATGATTGTAAGTGGAATTAAAGGTAAGAATCTGGTATATTCAATAATATAAAGATTACCTAGTCCACTCAGATGAAAATGATAATGACATTCCCTGTGATTAGGATCTATGAATAATCAAAAAGGTAATTTTCTGTGTAAAGAATAATGACCCGATCTTTTGGGTATTTAAATGAGATGCATAATTTGAGTATCTATAAGTAGTTATGTCCAAAGCCTTTAGGTGATTCTAAATTCATTCATGAATATGATAGTAATGGTGGATAAATATGTCTTAGTAAGAAAAAATAAACCCTAGCATTAGGATGATTATTGTGTTGAGATGTAGTATTTTTTATACCATGTGTTGAATATAAAGAAAATATGAATTTAGATATTTTTAGGATGTGAGATTTATTAATTAATGATTTATATTTGATCAATGGATTGTCACTTATCCATGTGAGAAGAATAGGTTGTACCATAACCCCTCATGTAGATACAGTGAATGAAGAAAGAAGATAATTTTGGGTATTTGAAACACACTACAACCAAAAAATAATGTAACCATGCATATTTCAAATGGTTTTAAAATATTCATTGCATAAAGAACAAATTCCCATTTTAATTGGGGTAGTTATTCAAGTGATAAAATACCCACACGATTTGGTTATTTACATTTTAATAAGTAAAACAACTATGTAATTAAAAACACATTTATATGAGGAATTAAATAGAGAATTTAAATAATGAAATAATTGAGACCCCATTGACCACATTGTTGTTAAAAAAAATATTCATGTAGGTGAAGATAAATTTTTAACATGATTTCAATATCTTTTATAAATCCCAATACATTGTTGGTATTGAAGATATAATGATTAAAATAAAGGGAATTTTTAAGAAGGTGATCAAATGAACCCAATCATTTTAAGAAATGTCAAAATAACAACATTGATGGAGTACTTATGTAAGTACACAAGGAAGGAAACAAAATATTTCTTGTGGATAAATGATATATCTTGAAGATATGGTTGTTCTAGTATAAAAAATTCCAATGTAGAGGAGTGTTACCAATATAAATAATTCCATACATTCAATAATATTTTTTATCTTCAATAGAAAAATTGTGTTCCAATTATTGGCCTCTTAAATAATTAAAATTTATAGGGATAATAAAATTTATGAAACTACCATAGGTTGGTCATGTAAATGAGCATGTATTAGTACCAAACCATTTAAAAATCCTTATGTTTTGTTCTATCTTTTATTATCTGCATTGCATGTGTATACAAAAATTGAAAGTAGACAACAATATCCATTCACCTTTACTAGGTTAGAGGCTAAAACAATTAATAGGGGACAATTGAAAATAAAGAAAAAAATATTAAAATTTGGGTACAATACTTCACCCCCTCTAATTTTCCCTGAAGAACCTATCTAGTCTTTACATTATTGGATTCCAATAAAGAGAACCTTGTAATTAAAATTCATTTTGTTCTAAAGATCAGAGGGATTGTTTTTGGAGTGAACTATTTAGAAATATGTATAATTTATATATATTAATTTATCATAAAAATAAGTTTTAGGTGTAATCAAGTTATAGGATTTAGATAAATATTGATTTTTGGGATCTTTATCAAGGATGTTTTATAGTTTCTTATATTTCTTTTATAAATGGAAGTGAATTCACGATCTAATTGTCATATATATTTTTCTTTAATTTTGGTTTCAGTGGTGTTTATGTTGTGGTTGTTTTAAGGTTAGTTTCTTAATGGTTTAAGCATAGGTTACCCTTTGGTCAATTCTAGGTTAACTAGGACTAAAGTGGAATAGGGATGTTAAGCACATGACTATTCTCGTTTTCATTTATTTGGTTCTCCATGGGATGGGGTTCGAGGTTGGACGTCCTAGTTTAGATATTGAGTGTAGTAACCTAATCTCTAGCACCCATGAAGTTCCATGTTGAGTCTATGGTGTTTTTTTATTTTGGTTCTTAGGGTGGATCTTAGTGATGGTTCTTATCTCCTAGTTATTTAGTTCTTTTGGGTTGTGTTTTTCTCAAGAAGTTTCAATAGGTTTATTTACTAACTCTTGTTTTTGAGGGTTTTGGAGGGAATATTAATTCTAGATGATGTTTTCATTTAGGGGGAATTTCTCTATCATGTTATTCTATTTTAGATTAATTATAAATGGAGGGTATATCTGTTCTTGGTCTCTGCCTCATTTCTTTTTTGTACCTGATAATCATTATAGATTTGGTTTTGATGTTTCTTTGTCATCTTGGAGATTTAACTCATCATTAATAGAGAGTTTAGTTGTGTTTTATGGGGTTTTTATTTAGAAACATTTTTATGTCTGTTTCCCTACCCAAACCACCTCTTTTATGGGTTTTTATTAATTTATTTCTTCTAATACTCCCACTTTTATTAAATAATTTTGTGGGAAATAAAGTTTAATGGAAGGGAGATTGTAACTCCTATTGTCAGTTTATTTATTTATATTTAATTAATTTTGATTCAAATTTATATTTTTGGAATTATTGAAATTTAATTTTTATCATTCAATTTTTTAGGTATTTCATTATTTGAATACATTTAGTAGTAACCATGTGGTAACCATGAAAGTGGTGTTGCAGTTTTGACAGAAGGTCTTTGCATGATTGGCACACTATTATCCAAACCATATGAGGCTTTATAGAAGAGTGTGAAACTCTTTTTCTATTCATGGTGACCTAGATAGTTATGAGTAACCATGTATCCAAATATTACATGTTCCCAATGGGTGTATAATCAATGTTTCATGGTTAATGTACATTTTACCAAACTCTTAAAAATTCCCATGAGTTTAAAAATTTTATTTACCTTCCCCAATTTTAAGAGGGTTTCCTTCTTCCTTACACTATCAATTGAATGACCTGGTTTAATATAAAGGGAGTTTCCTTACTCCCATTTTTTAGTGATTTCAATCTTCTCCACCCACATTTCATTTGGATTTCTAAATATAAGACCCTCCATACTACTTATTTCTTCCTCATTCTTCTACCTTTCCATCCTCTCTTGGTCTCTCGGTCTCCTGCAAACCCTATGGGATTCTATGGTTATATTTTTGGTTTTATGTGGTTTAATATTGGGGTTCTTACTTCTTAGTTCTTGGAGGGGATATATATTTTTCATGTTTTGGGGTTTTCCATTGAAGGTGGGTTATTTCAGCTTTATTATTGATGAATTAAGTTAGGTGATATTATGTGTTTCCTTTAATTGGAATTTTATTTTTATTCTTTGTTTTTTTGTTGGTTTCATTCATTATAGTACACCTATATTGTAATGAACCATGTTTTTGAAACAAAATACATTGGAATATTCTAGAAAATATCTTCAGGGTTGGGCGTTGAGTCGGTGTGGGAAGCCAGGGCCCAGGGAGCCTTGGTGTGGTGATACTAAAAATATTAAAAATATTTTTCTATGTGCATGAATTTTCTCTTGAAATGTAAATAACTCACGATCAGAGTCTTAGATCATATTTTTAAGACCATAGTTGAGTCTATAATGTCGTGTTTACTATTGTAATGGAATATAATTGTACAGACTAGGAGGTTTGGTCGGAGGCAAGTTGGAGGGTTATTGTGTGGTGAAATAATTAATTAATTGGAAATTTAATTAATTGATTACCCTAAATCAAACATAATCTTTCCACTCCCCATGTCTTGGACACACAACGCAAGGGAGGTGTAGACACCTCCTTCTCCTATCCTCCCTTTCAGAATTGACAAACCACTATCGATTCTTCAAATCAAGGTGTCATTGATCCCTATTGTTAATGCAGATCATCACAAAATTGAGAACCAGACCGATCCGGGCATCATTATTCAACCGAAGCTTTAGCATTTTTCCAACGAAGTTAGTAAATTTGAGTTTTTGTCTTGATTCATTTCATTTATAGTTGTTCTTGGTTCTATAGAACTATTGCAATTGTTCTTTATCCCTTCTTGGCAGATCTTTGGGATTTGGGCCGAATTGGGGTGAATCGGGTGAATTTGTAGGAAATTACCGACTTAGTTTCCATCTACACGGCGTTTTGTCTAGTGACACGTGTTGTGTAGATCTTCCTATTAAAGGAAGATTGTCTTTCTAGGCTACACGCCATGTATATAGGGTTACACACCTTGTAGTGCATGAGACAGTGTGACTATGGGACATGGATTATGTTAGCCATGTGAAAACACAAGGCCGTGTAATAAAACTGGTGAAGGTATGTGGACATGTTGTATAGTACATAGACAAGGGCAGACCTACATGATCAGATTGTCGTTTATCCGAACACAGTGTGTATTATGGGATGCACGGCATGTCTGAGACACGATCGACTAATATGTGTAGATGGTTAACACGGTCAGGGGATGGGTGATAAGGTACATGATGTGTGAATTATCTACATGTTGTGTTCCATTAAACAGGTGGGTGAACCATGTAGACCAGATACATGGGAAGGTGCTCGGGTGGGCTCACACACTTTGTGTTCCCCCGGTGTACGTCGTGTACTTATAGTCGGTCCTCCATGGGTTTTTATTTTTCTATACATCCTTCCATGGGACTCGGATTTAGGCTTATGAGTATTCTATTTGGATTAGTTTCCCGCATATGAAGTGATGGTAGCTTCACTACTACAAAAACGTTCAAGTGAAGTGCCACCTTTTATCAGCACTAGGCAAAAAATACTGATAAAGAAGCATTGTATCAGTGATAAAATTTTATCACTGATACAGGGTAACCTTTATCAGTGATAAAAAAGCACTGATAAATAGACCCTCTATCAGTGCTAAAAAGATGTAGATAAATCCTACCTTTATCAGTGCTAAAATTTTAGCACTGATAAAGGAAGCATTTATCAGCACTTTTTTAGCGATGATAAAGGGAGCATTTATCAGCGCATTTTTAGCCCTGATAATGGTAGCCTATATCAGTGTTTTTTAGCACTGATAAAACCTTATCCCAATATTTTATAAAATCGGTTTCACATTGTCCTCTGTTTATCGCGTTCTAAAGCTCTCGCGTTATTGTACCCCTGTGATAACTTCCTTCCCACTGATCATCACGTTGCTGGACCTCCGCCGCCCCCGATCTTTATGTGCAAAACCCCCTCTAGAGGATCCCCCAAAACCTACTTCTCCTCCTCACCCTGCAAACCCCACAAACCCCAATCTTCAAGTGCCAGATTTTCCTCCCCCTCGAACCCCTCGAACCCATTCGGTAGATCCTCCTTCCCACAAAACCCACTTCTCCTCCTCTCCACTCGACCCTACATCCCGCGAACCCTAATCCATTTCTCAATGGTTTACATCTCCTCCCATGCACCTCCCCCTCTGGAGGTCACGCCTTACCCTCCCGACATAGCGCAAAAGGCTCCCTACTTCTCCTCCTCTAAGGTGAATTTCTTTTCTCTTCTTCTTGATTCTCTTCTTGATCTTTCTTCTTAGGAAGGATTTGACAACAATGTTGATTTAGATTTTTATTTTTTGTTATGGTTTTAATGGTTAATGGTCATACATAGAACTTTTATATTACCCTCATGTGTTAAGTCAGGTTTTATTTGACTATTCTAGTCATTCTCATGTGTTAAGCCATCTTTAGTTGATGTATGGATTATTATGTGGTTATGATAGCAATTATATGGCTCTTTAGGCTGAAAATAAGTGCTGTTACGGATTTTTGAATGTGTTTAGTTGTATTTTATGTCATGAAAATATAGTTGTTATTGGGTGGTGTTATAGTTTCCTTGTGGAATTAAATATGGTTGGAATAAATGAAAATAGTAATGGGTGATGGGTTGGAAATGATAAATAATGGCTTGTTAAATGATTAATGATAATGATTAGAATTATTATTTTTAATAAATGGTTAACGATAAAATAAATGTTATTAATGATTAATGAATGGATTATAGTGGGTAGTGATTTAATGATTGGTTTTAAAATAAAATGGTCAACAATTAAAATGCATATGGTAATAAAAATTCAAGAAAATATAATGTTAAATGAAATGAAATGTTGGTAATGCTGATATGGTTGCTTATGTGATTTGTTGGGGATTATTTGTGGAATTATAATAGGTGTGGTTATAAGAGGGTGGTAGTAACATGGAAGTGGTTGACGAGGGTGTTTGAAATGTTAGTTTGGTGTAAACCCTTAGGAAATATTTATTTGTGACTATATACTTATTATATTTTCTTATTATTTCTCACACACCACCACTTGAGTTAAGAAACCTGATTGAAATCCATATGGGTACTTTGGTTTTGAGTGTTTTTCTCAATATCTAGGTTATAGAGGGAAAACATATAGAACCACTCCCTCTCCCCTTCTCCCCCTTCACACTTAGTACGAGTTGTAATGGCTCACAGTGGGTGTATATATACGACCTATAATGATTTTAGGTTTTTGTGTATATATATTCTTGTTGACATGATTATGTGTATTTGGTGTGGATACATAGTGGGGGTTGTGCATTGTAGGATGATAGTATGATGTTTATGTCCTTCATGTTCACTATATCATACTATGATGAGAATGTGATGTGTGGTTGTGATGTGGATATGATTTTTTATGTTTTTGTGACATGTGTATGTGTGGATATAGGGTTATGAGATTATATTTAAGGGGTTTAATCATAATAAATATTCCATTAGAGTGTGAGAATGACCAGATTAGTGGAGAAGTGGATGTGGGGTAATTTATTAATATATATTCTTTTGATATCACACTTAAGATGGAGTGTAGAATTAGACACTCATGAGTATTGAATGGGATTATAGGTTAATAATATTTAAATATTTCATATGGAATAACATGGGAGACCATCTATGACACAAGTGATCACCCCCCTGTGATTTAATGTAAGGAACTTGAGCTTACCAAAAATATTAGGAATGATGATATTGAATGTAGGGACGAGACCTAGGAGTGGTTAATGTATCATTCATGATTATTCATGTGTTTTTACTGGGGTGATTTTAGGAAACTATAATGAATATAAATTATTTATATTTAATGAATTCCATATTGTAGAGATTATGATAATCTTTTCTTTAAATATAGTGTTGGCTACTGGTTTTCATCCATATGTATTTTAGGTTTGTGAGGTATAAAGGGATGGACTAGTTGACTATAGAAGGGTTGAACTGATAGAGGAGGATGATCCATAAAGGATGATTCCATGTTAGTTTTACCATTTATGACACAAGTGATTATCCCCACGAACCCCTTTGTGTTTGGAAACTGTGTTGATTTTGATGGGTGGTCTATCCGGGTTCTTTTGATTTCCAAATCTTTATTGGAAATGGTTAGGCTCCATTAATCTCTATTTTTATAAGGAATTGGTTCTCTTCTATTTTATTTTGATGTCTTGTTTTGTGTATTTGAACCATAAATACTAATATTTGAGATTAAAATAGGATGGAAATGAATAAAGATTGGATGGATGCTAATCGTTTGACAGTAGAGAATGAGAACAGTGTGAAAGAGTTCATCATGTTTTCAAAGGATCACACAAAGGAGCCTTCTCAAATCCTTTGTTCGTGTTTACATTGTTGTTATTCTATACTAATTAATCCATAGGAGTTGGAAGACAATTTGATATGTCACAGAATAGATCAGAGTTATAAATGTTGGAATAAACATGGAGAAAAAGCGAATGTAGCTACTGGTTGGGATAAAACTGTGTTTTATGGATCATCAGATATGAATACAAATATTGGCAATGAATAAGAACATATGGAGGATGTGATTACAAATTTAATTGATGATGAATATCATATTGAGGAAATGACAAAGACAATTGAAGATGAACTCCGTGATTGCCCAAAATTTTTTGAGAAGTTAAAGAGTTCTGCAAAGACACCATTGTATGCTGGTTGCACTAAATATACATCATTTTCAGATATACTGAAGTTGTATAAATTGAAATAAGGAAATGTTTGTAGTGATGTTAGTTTTACAGAACTATGTTCTCTCTTGAGTGACATGCTCCTGGAAGATAATGAGCTCCCAAGATGGATATATGAAGCTAAAAAAATGATATGCTCGATGGGTAGGATTTTTGAAAGAATACATGTCTTCCCGAAAGACGACATATTTTTTCTCAAGGAGAACAAATCTCTTACAGAATGCCAAGTGTGTGGTGCTTCTCGATACAAGAAAGATGAATCAAATATTACGAATGTTTTATGGTACTTTCCAATCATTCCAAGGTTTAAGAATCTTCATGGAAGTGACAAAACTGCAAGACAATTGTCGTGGAATACAGATAAAATAAATAATGATTGGAAATTATGTCATCCAACCAAATCTCTTCAATGAATGAAAAATGATCATGAGTATCCTGAATTTGGAAAAGAGTCGAGAAACCTTCTTCTTGTGTTATCTATAGATGGAGTGAATACTTTTGGTTTTCAAACAAGCACTCATAGTACATGGCTTTTTATGTTGCTAAACTATAACTTGCCACCCTGGTTATGCATTAAGAAAAAATTCATCATGTTATCTATACATATATCAGGACCAAAACAACTAGGTAATGATATTGATGTTTATATGGATCCTTTGATCGAGGATTTGATGTTATTTTGGGATTCAATTGTTATGTTGTATGATGCTTATACAGGTGAATACTTCACGTTGAGAGTGATGTTGTATGGGAAAATAAATTATTTCCCTACTTATGGAAAATTTTCAGTCTATAGAATTAAAGGAACTCAAGGGTGTCTCATGTGCGAATAAGATATAGAATCAATTAGGTTGAAACATTCATCAAAATCAGTGTTTCTAGAACATCGTAGATTTCTCCTTCATCGGCATAAGTACCGATCCTGGACGACATCATTCAATGGAAGTTCAGAACAAATTGCAGCACTGCCTCCAATAATATGTGTTCAACTATTTGAGAAAGTAAAAGATGTGAACACTATTTTTGGTAAACCATTTTCGAAAAACCTTACGAAAATTGGTTAGAAAAAGAGATGTGTTTTTTTAATTACTATACTAGAATTTTTTGTATGTCAGACATTTTCTTGATGTGATGCATGTGGAAAAAAATGTATGTGACAGTGTGATCAGAACATTGCTAAATTCGCCTGACAAAAAAAAGCATTTAATTAAGGCAAGATTGGATATGTTTGACCTGGGAATACGAGAAGAGTTGGCTCCCACGAAGGGTGAAAATCAAATGTTTCTTCCTCCAGCTGCTTACACTCTTTCTAGGGAGGAGGGATATCAGTTTTTCAAATGCTTCAATGTTGTAAAGGTTCCAGAGGGGTATTTATCAAATATCAAGAACATTGTGTTAATGAACGATTTAAAGTTAAAAGGTTTGAAATCACATGACTGCCATGTTTTGATGTAAGACTTAATTACTATATCTTTACGTTACATTTTTCCCAAGAATGTTCCCCAAACATTAACCAAACTTTGTTTATTTTTCAAAGCTATATGTTTCAATGTTTTAGACCCGGTGAAATTTCTAGATATGTAAAAAGAAATTGTCATCATATTATATGAATTAGAAATGGTCTTACCACCAACATTATTTGATATGATAGTTCATTTGATGATTCACTTGGTGAGAGAGATTCGACTTTGTGGTCCTTTGCACTATAGATGGATGTACCCCATAAAAAGGTATATGATGATTTTGAAAGGGTATGTCAAAAATCAATGTCGGCCAGAGGGTTGTATAGTGGAGTGATATATTGTTGAGGAAGCCATTGAATTTTGTACCGAATACCTATCTGATGTGGAAAGCATTGGTCTCCAGAAATCTCGTCACACTTGACGCATTGAGGGTGAGGGAATTTCTGGAAGAGATGTTGTGATAATCAGTATTATAGATCGCGAGCAGGCCCACATGTTTGTTTTTCATAATAGTTGGGAGTTTTCTCCATATATTGAAACTCACAAATAAATTTTAGGTAGTTGAATCCATCAAGGGCTGAAAAATTGATATCAAATACACATAATCACTAGTTTATAGGATGGTTTTAGGACCATATTTTTAAAGAGATGGATAAAAATCCGAATTCCATTTCAGAATGACTACAATGTCTAGCCGCCAGACCAAGTGTGTATGAATTATCTTACAATGGTTATGTAATTAATGGTTATACATTATATACAGATGAATATGATGAAGATATCACCATGAAAAATAGTGGAGTTACACTTATGGCTGAAGCGATGCATGTTTCTGGTAGCAAGGACATAAATCTAATTTATGAAAATACTTCATACTTTAGCATTATCAAACAAATATGGGAGTTGGATTATACGATATTCCAATTGCTGATTTTTCAATGCAAATGGATTGATAACAAAAGTGGTGTTAAAATAGATGAATGGGGATTTGTGAAGGTTGATTTTAGTAGATAAGGGTACAAAGAATGATAGTTTATAATGGAATCACGAGCAGTAAAAGTATTTTATGTTCCAGATCCTGCAAACCGAAAGTGGTTGACTGTTCTGTTATCATCCAAAACAACTAAAGGGTCTGGTGAAAATTCAGTTGATGATGATCCTTTAAGTGGTATGTCTCAATCATTTCGACGTGGTCCTAATGTAGATGATGTTTTGTATGTTACAGGAGACCACAATGAAGGGATTTGGATAATTAATAGAGGTTTCAAATCCCATTAGCCTTTGAAAGAAAGAAAGAGAGTTCAATAAACTGGTAATATTTTGTTTGTAATATAGATCTTGTTATCTCAAGATATTATCTTTTCATTACTGAATTTATGTAATCTAAATTAATTGTTCAACCACTTTTGCAGATAATTACTTCTGCACATTCTGTAGCTCCTAACATTGTGGCTGTACAATTCTCTCAAGTTGTTGCTGCTGCTCTTACTGCGGCTGCTCATAGTGTAGAGAAACAACAAGTTTCTGAACCTGTTGTTGCTCCTAGTGTTGAGGTCAAACAACCATCAACACATGCCATTGATACCATTTTAGATGAACATATAGATGATTTTGATATTGATGAGATAGTCAGGGATGAAGGACCGATGTCGCAGAAAACACAGGTTCGTCGTAGTTTGACGGTGTTTTCCAAAGTTCTTATGGTGAAAAGAAAAGGCATCAAATTTGATGTAGAATGGAATGCACGAGGCCAACATCTGAACCCCAACAAGGCTATTCTTTGTAGTTACATTGGATTATTCACTCGGAAACGTGTGCCGATTAACCTAGATTCATGGAAGCATGTTGTGTCCGGGCTAAAGGATGTGATCTAGGAAGAAATTATGGTAAGATTATGATATTATTTCATTAATTTACTAGAAAATAAAATAATAAATCAATGTCTTACTCTTCTCAATATCCTGAACTGTAAATTTATAGTAGAAGATTCACATAATAATTATGTACTAAGGCTTACATGAAGGATTCATTGTGGTTTTCAAACTATTTTAACAGAATGTCACCTGAAAGATTACAAAGGTAAAATAAACCCCCACCCACACATTGTCTACACTCACCTGATATCCCATGAAGAATGAGATGCATTTATTGGCCACTGTAGAGATGAGAAGTTTCAGGTACATTGTGGGTGACAATACGTTGTTTAAGGATACATGTATTCATCACTTTGATTGTCAATATTTCATTTTTGAAACAACAACTTTGTACTGAGAATAAGGATCGTGCATCAAAACCAACATACTCCTATCGTAAATCAAGGATGGGGTACTCTTCACTAGAAAATAAAATGGTATGTATTTCAAATTTACAGTAATATTGTTAGGTTCCAAGAAACAACATCATAATTATATTTCTATATTTATATGTAGATGGATGAGTCTAAAATAAATGACACTTCCATTCCATGTCATGTGCTATGGAAGGAGGAACGTGTGAATAAGGTAGGTATTCTAGTAGATGAGACCACAAAAAAGTGTGGAAAATATGTGTATGTATGACATGATGATAAAAATATTTGTTTTATATTTCTATTACATAAAAATAATTAGTTATTTTCTTATATCTGATAGTCAAAGGAATCAGCTACTCCTATTGCGGATACAGAACTATTATTGATGGCTTTGATGTAGCCAGAAAAATACAGTCGTGTCAAAGGTGCGGGGCATGGGGTGACACCCTGAGTATATTTGGAGGGAAAAAAAGAAACAGATGATAGCGATGAAAAATTGAAATAAAAGATCGAAAGACTAGAAACTCTTGAAGAATGATTACAATGGCAGGGAGAGTTTCTAGATACTTTTATGGGTGGGAAGCAAGGAGAAGACACAACTCAAGAATAACTAGCGCGTGGATATCCCGCCCCACCCCCACTAGCTGTAAGGTGAGCCATTACCCTCAAAGAGCTATCTTAGCCGTGGTAATCAATATTCTAATAACTATTCCCATGAAATGCGAATCAAAAAAACACTGATACTTTTCCTGTACTGATCTTCTACAGGGTGATAATGACTATGATTTATATTTGTCAACACCCACCTATCACCTTGTATTGAGGGATACAGTGTTCAACATCCCAGATGAAAAGATGCATAATAGACCACTTCCGAAAGATCATCTGAAAGTGATGATTACTGTAGCTCATGAGCCAAATTCAGAGCTACCTATTCCACTTGATGACGATGATATTCATACGATAAAAAAGGCTATTGGGACATTCATTGAATGGATTTCACAACATGTAAGAGTACATGCGGACAAAGAGGAATTAATTTCCTTTTTTTCAAGATAAACCTTTAACAATTAAAGGAAAAAGGGTCTGAAATAATTAATGTTATTATAGATGAAAAATGGGAAGGGGGTGACAAACGTTGGTTCAAAACCATTTAAAGGATTGAAAAATTGATCCTAAAGAGCTATTGAAAGAAAAATAACACCACCTATTCTCTATCTGCATTTACTATCATTAAAGACTCATGAGGATATGAAGCTAAGAGGTGGTAGTAGTCATATAGAGGTTTTTTAAAAGAATATATATACAGAGAGGAAAGTCAATATTTTGTTGCTGTTGAAAATGTAAATGAGATCCTTGAAAATTGTTGGCTAGGCATCACAGTTGTAAATATATATATGAGTTATGTTTTCATGAATTGATTTTCTAAAAGCTGATCTACTGTGAATATTATGACTAAATTCATTTTATATTGTTGACAGACATATATATGAAAAAAATTTGAAGGAATTTTCCCATGAGCCAAAATTTGGACTCGTTAGTCCTCATACCACATCAATACATCTAATGAAAATAGAGACATCAAAAAAGGACGAAATAGTGAACAGCTTGCTAAAAACATTTGAAAGAAAGATTACTAATGACACACGCTTCCTAATACCAACCATACAGGGTTAAAACTCTACAATTAAATCATATCAATTATATTTTCACTTTTTTATTACTAATTCCTTTATTTATTTTTAGGGAACATTGGCTGCTAATTAAGGTGATCTTAGATACTCCAAATATTTATTTTCTGGATTCAAAGCAAGGATATCCATCAAACTGACCACACATGATGGAGTTTGTGAATCTATAAGACACCACATCCTACGTTTAGGTCTAAAAATCAAGTAATACAATATATATTATCTTTTACTGAGGATTTTGTTATGATTGGGTGGTATATCATTATCATATAAAAAAAGGAATGAGGACATGGGCTAAGCATAAGGAGGCGAGCAAGTACTATGTCTGGAAAAATATCATGGTATATATAATAAAATTTCACTATCCAAACACATATCAACACAAGTTACATATTCTCCTAATGATAATTTTTTTTGCAGTGTCCAAAACAAACAAACGATAATGATTGTTGTTATTATGTTTGTAAATTTATGAAAGAGATCATTTTTTATCAACAAACTAGCATCCCTAAAGAGGTATTTAAAAAAAACTACTATTTCATTTAATTTATTTAATAATTATTTATTTTTATATTTTTCAGTACTACTATGACTTCCGTAAATCCTCATACTCCCATGATGATATAGATTTGTTCAGAAACGAGTGGGACGCATACCTGATGGATGATTGTACACAAATAGAATGAATATATGACTTGGGACGTATAAAACCGGTGATCATTTTTGAGAGGGGTTAAGGGGATCAAAATATGAAATATTGTTGTATGTAAATTTTCATAGGAAAATTGTAATTGTTATTAAATAAAAAATCCATTCCCCAATGAATCATTTTCCAATTTTAATATATGAAATGCACCAACAACCTAAAAGAATGAGTAACCACTCAAAGGGTCTCTCTTTTGGTTAAAATCGACAGAACTTTATGTGAAAACACAAAATGACATACATAAATATGAAAAAATTCATTAAAATTGTGTTGATCCTTTAGGAGAACGATCCATGGGTGTGTTGGTGACGTGTACAAGTCAACCCCACCTCAATCTGAGGCAAGGTGTGACCGGTATCACTCAAAGTGTCTATTTTTTTTAAATAGACAGAATTTTAAGTGAAAACAGCAACTGACTAACAGAAATATGACCAAACACATTCATATTGTGTTTATCATTTTGGATAACGATCCATGGGTGTGTTGGTGACATGTACGAGTCAAAACCGCCTCAATCCGAGGCATGGTGTGACCAGTATCACTCAAAGGGTCTCTCTTTTGTTTAAAATGGATAGAATTTTAAGTGAAAACAATAACTGACATACGAAAATCCAACCAAAAGCATTCATATTTTGTTGATCCTTTAGGAGAATGATCCATATGTCTTTTTTGATGCGTATGAGTCAACCCCGCCTCAATATGAGGAATGGTGTGGCCGATATCACTCAAAGGGTCTCTCTTTTGTTTAAAATGGACTGAATTTTAAGTGAAAACAACTAATGACGTATGAAAATCTGACCATACACATTAGTATTTTGTTGATATTTTAGGAGAATGATCCATGGGTTATTTGGGATGTCTGAGAGTCAACTTTCCCCCAATTTAAGGCACGGTGTTGCTAGTATCACTCAAAGTGTCTCTCTTTTGTTTAAAATGGACAAAATTTTAAGTGAAAACTCCAACACACATACTGAAATCTGACTAAATGCATTCGGATTGTGTTGATACTTCAAGATAACGATCCATGGGTGCGTTAGGGATGTGTTAAAGTCAACTCCACCTCAATATAAGGCACGGTGTGGCTGATATCACTCAAAGGATCTCTCTTTCGTTTTAAATGGACAGAATTTTAAGTGAGAACAACAACTGACATATGAAAAATCAGACCAAACACATTCATATTGTGTTGATCCTTTAGGATAACGATCCATGGGTGAATAAGTGACATGTACGAGTCAACCCCGTCTCAATCCAAGGCACGATGTGGCCGGTATCACTCAAAGGGTCTCTCTTTCGTTTAAAATGGACATAATTCTATGTGAAAACAAAAAATGACATATATAAATCAAACCAAACACATTTGACATGTGTTGAAACATTAGGAGAACGGTCCATGGGTGAATTTGTGATGTGTACAAGTCAACCCCGCCTCAATCTGAGGCACGTTGTGGTTGGTATCACTCAAAGGGTCTCTCTTTCGTTTGAAATGGATAGAATTTTAAGTGAAAACAACAACTGACATACGGAAATCCAACCAAACACATTTGGATTGTGTTGATACTTTAGGATAATGGCCCATGGGTGTGTTGGTGAAGTGTATAAGTCAACCCTGCCTCAATCTGAGGCACTGTGTGTCCAGTATCACTCAAAGGGTCTCTCTATTGTTTAAAATGGATAGAATTTTTAGTGAAAACAACAACTGACGTATGGAAATCCAACCAAATGAATTCATATTGATTTTATCATTTATGAGAATGATCCATTGGTGTGTTGGTGATGTGTACAAGTCAACCCCATCTCTATCTAAGGAAAGTTGTGGCAGATATAACTCAAAGGGTCTCACTTTCGTTTAAAATGGACAGAATTTTAAGTGAAAACAACAACCGACATACGGTAATCTGACCAAAAGCATTAGTATTGTGTTGATACTTTAATATAATGATCCATGGGTATGTTGGTGACATGTATGAGTCAACCCCGCCTCATTCCTAGGCATAGTGTGGCTGGTATCACTCAAAGAGTCTCTCTTTCATTTAAAATGGACAAAATTTTAAGTGAAAACAACAACTAACATACAAAAATACAACCAAAGGCATTCATATTGTGTAGATACTTTAGGAGAACGTTCCATGGGTGTTTTGGTGACATGTAAAAGTCATCCAAGACTAAATATGAGGCATGGTGTGGCCGGTATCACTCAAATGGTCTCTCTTTCGTTTAAAATGGACAAAATTTTTAGTGAAAACAACAACTGACATATGGAAATCCAACCAAACACATTCAAATTGTTTTGATCCTTTAGGATAATGATCCATGGGTCATTTTTAGATGTGAATAAGTCAACCCCACCTTAATCTGAGGCACAGTGTGGCCGGTATCACTCAAAGGGTCTTTCTTTCGTTTTAAAATGGATAGAATTTTAAGTGAAAACAACAACTGATGTACGAAAATACTACCAAACACATTATTATTATTTTGATACATTGTGAGAATGATCCATGGGTGTGTTGTTGATATGTAGAAGTCATCCCAGCCTCAATCTGTGGCATGTTGTGGCCGTTATCACTCAAAGGGTCTCTCTTTCTTTTAAAATGGACAGAATTTTAAGTGAAAACACACCCATGGATCAAAAATCTGGAAAAACTCATTCGTATTGTGTTTTTCCATTATGATAATGATCCATTGGTCATTTTGGATGTGTGAGAGTCAACCCCTCCTCAATCCGAGGCACGGTGTGGCCAGTATCACTCAAAGGGTCTCTCTTTTGTTTAAAATGGACAAAATTTTACGTGAAAACAATAACTAACATACAGAAATCCAACCAAACGCATTCATATTTCATTGATCCTTTAAGAGAATGATCCATGGGTATGTTGGAGACATGTACGAGTCAACCCAACCTCAATCTGAGGCACGGTGTGGCCGGTATCACTCAAAGGGTCACTCTTTTGTTTAAAATGGACATAATTTTAAGTGAAAACACCAACTGACATATGGAAATCTGACCAAATGCATTCTGATTGTGTTTATCCCATAGAATAATGTTCCATGGGTGCATTTGTGATGTGTAAAAGTCAACCCCACCTCAATCTAAGACACGGTGTGGCGGGTATCACTCAAAGAGTGTCTCTTTTGTTTAAAATGGACAGAATTTTAAGTGAAAATAACAATTGACATATGAAAATCCGACCAAAAGAATTTGGATTGTGTTTATCCTTTATCATAGCGATCCATGGGTGCGTTGGTGACATGTATAAGTCATCCCTACATCAATCTGAGGCATGGTGTGGTCGGTATCACTCAAAGGGTCTCTCTTTCGTTTAAAATTGACAAAATTTTAAGTGAAAACAACAACTAATGTACAAAAATCTGACCAAATTCTTTCTTATTGTATTGATACATTAGGATAATTATCCATGGGTGCATTGGTGATGTGTATAAGTCAACCTCACCTCCATCTGAGGCACAGTGTGGCCGGTATCACTCAAAGGGCCTCTCTTTTGTTTAAAATGGACAGAAGTTTAAGTGAAAACAACAACAGACATACGGAAATCCAAACAAAGACATTCATACTATTTTTATCTTTTAGGATAAAAATCCATGGCTATGTTGGCGATGTGTATGAGTTAACCCCGTCTCAATCCGAGGCATGGTGTGGCCGGTATCACTCAATGTGTCTCTCTATTGTTTGAAATGGACATAATTTTAAGTGAAAACGACAATTGACGCATGTAAATCTAGACAAATGCATTCGGATTGTGTTTATAATTTATAATAATGATTCATGTGTCATTTTTTACATGTATGAGTCACCCCCGCCTCAATATGAGGCACAGTGTGGCCGGTATCACTCAAAGGGTCCCTCTTTTGTTTAAAATGGATAGAATTTTAGGTGAAAAAAACAAATTACATACTAAAATCTGACCAAAAGCATTTGGGTTGGGTTTATCCTTTTTTAGAACAATCCCTAGGTGCATTGGTGATGTGTACCAATCAACCCCGCCTCAATCCGTGGCATGGTGTGACTGTTATCACTCCAATGGTCTCTCTTTCCTTTAAAATGAACAGAATTTTAAGTGAAAACACCAACCAACGTACGGAAATCCTAAAAAACATATTCATATTGTGTTTATCCTTTAGGATAATGATCCATGGGTGCATTGGTAAAGTGTACGAGTCAACCCCGGCTCAATCTGAGGCACGATGTGGCTGGTATCACTCAAAGAGTCTCTCTTTTGTTTAAAATTGACCGAATTTTAAGTGAAGACAACAATTGATGTACGCATATCTGACCAAAAGCATTCGTATTGTGTTGATACTTTAGGAGAATGATCCATGGGTGCATTGGTGATGTGTATGAGTCAACCCTGCCTCAATATGAGGCACGATGTTGCTAGTATCTCTCAATGTGTCTCTCTATTGTTTAAAATGAACAGAGTTTTAAGTGAAAACAACTACTAATGTAAGAAAATCTGACCAAATACATTCAGAATGTGTTGATCCTTTATAAGAACGATCCATGGAATACCCCCCAACCCCCTAGATGCCCCAACCCCTAGACACCCTCACCCCCTGGACACCACCCACCACATGGACACCTCCCCCACCCACCTGGGCACCCCCACCCCATGGACAGTCACCCCCACCCCTAGACACTCCCACCCCCTAGACACCCCCACCCCTCTGAACACCCCACCCCTAGAAATCCCCCCAACCCACTAGATATCCCCCAACCCCTGGACACACCCATGGACAACACCCCCCCTCCCAGACAGCCCTACGACCCCCCCCCCCCCCCACTCCCCTAGACACCCACCAACCCCCTGGACGGCACCCCCACCCCTCCAAGACACCACCACGACACCTAGACACCCCCACCACCTGGACACCCCCACCCAAGGACGGACACCCCCACCCTCTTGGACAACACCCCACCCCCTTGGATAGCCCCACCATCCCCCTGGACCACCCCCACCCCCTGACACCCCCACCCCATGGAAAGCCCCCTAACACCCTGGACACCAGCCCACCCCCTAGACACCTCCATTGAC
Source organism: Viscum album (assembly GCA_963277665.1). Classification (NCBI taxonomy): domain Eukaryota; kingdom Viridiplantae; phylum Streptophyta; class Magnoliopsida; order Santalales; family Viscaceae; genus Viscum; species Viscum album. Next base: position 69,849,427 of record OY728142.1, read on the forward strand.
AGACCCACACCCTGGACAGCCCCCCAACCCCCCTGGACACCCCACCACCCCTGGACGCCCCCAACCTAGACACCCCCTCTTAGACACCACCCCACCACCCCACCACCTAAACACCCCCACCCCTGGACACCCCCACCATAATAGACAGCCCCCACCACCCCCTGGACACCACCCCGCCCCCCATGGACAACCCAAACCTCTTGGACGGCCCGCACCCTGTAGAAACCCATATCCCCTCGGACACCAACATCCCCCAGACACCCCCTACCCCCCTCCGACAACCACCCCAACCCCCTAAACAACCCCAACCCAATGAATTCTGAATTATATTCTTTATGTATTTAATTAACATATGAATTATGTTGGGTATACTTGTTGAATGGGTATACTTGTTGTATAGTTGTACTTGGTGTAATTACCTTATGAATTATGTGTTAATTATTTATGGGTATAGTTGTTGAGATGCTGAATTTTTTGCTGGTGTTGTTTGGGTGTGCTGCGGCAGAATTTTTTGTTGCAGCAGACATGACACTTATCAGCACTTTTTTAGCACTGATAAAGGAAGCCATTATTAGCGCTATAAAAGCACTGATAAAATACACCTTTAATCGTGCTAAGAAATAGCTAATAATGAATCAGTTTATAAGTGTTAAACGCACACTGATAAAAAACACATTTATCAGTGATTTTTAGCTATGATATATGGTTCTTTTATCAGCTCCTTTTTAGAACTGGTAAAGTCTCCCTTTATCAGTGCATTTTTATCACTGACAATTGTATCCTTTATCAGTTCTTTTTTAATGCTTCTAATGTATCCCTTTATCACCACTTATTTTGCACTAATAAAGGGGACCCCCTTATCAGTGCTGAGATTTACAACGCTTTTTTAGCACTGATAAAGCCTGTTTGGAGCGCTGATAAAGCCTTTTTTTATAGTAGTCCTTCTTCTACTGATTACAATATATGAGGTGGCGTGAAGTGGATGAGACACTTGTGGTGCAGTACTAAGATAATATTAGAAATTGGTGTGGTACATGTAGATACAATCTAGGATTGTACTCCCCTAGTGCACTGGGGCATGTGTGTCCTTACCTCTCTACTTAGGTAGAGACAGGACTCCCCACATCATGGGCATAGGTTCTTACCTTTGTGTAGATTTCTGTTGGGGGAGTTACTCCTTTGATCGAATAGGGTTTGGGTTTACCAAATATTTTTTTTAAGGTTGGAAAGTGCTCCCCCACTGTGTTAGGGTGAGGGAACTCCATTCTCATTTAAAGGTAGAGTGGGTACTCCCCTATTCTACTAGGGTGTGGGACTTCTATCCTAGGATTTGGTATTCCCCTATCGTTTTAAGGTGTGTATCCTCCATACACATGGTTTTAGTACAATTGATACTCCCCAGTTGTCCCAAAGAGCGAGTCATTTAGACTAGGGTCAGTACTCCCCCAATGTACCTGGGAGCGGGTCCCCCATAGTGAATGAACATGAAGATTTAGTACTCCCCTATTGTACTAGGGTGTGGGTCCTCTATACACTGAGTGGTACTCCAATAATGTGTTAGGGTGCATGTCCTCAATTTATAAATTTGTACTCCCCTATTGTAAAAGGGTGTGGGTCCTTCGTTGTATTTGGATCTCCCTCGATTGTTGGAAATAATTATGAGGAGAATTATCCTCCACCTGATTATAATACTACCCTACATATGTGTCAATTCTCCCTTGATTTATTGAGGTGTGGGACACTCCTTACAAGAGAGGAGGAGGTTTAGAAGGATAGTTAGGAGTAGTACTCCCTCGACTCAGGTGTAGTGGTAAGGTGTGGTTCCCTCTATTCTCTCTTGTTAGTGATGATTCACATGGTGAATAATATGGAGTAGTTCTCCCTAAACAATGTGCAGTGGTGAGGTGAGTTCCTCTTCACTTGGGTTTCTTTATCTTGTACATAGCACATGGTGATGAAGAAAGGACCTCTAGTGTTGGGCACCAGAGATAGACCTAGTAATATTTTCTCGATGTATCACATTCTCTTAGACATACCATTAGGAATTGTAGGGGTTTTCTTAATGTATTGTGTCTTTTGGATGGGTGCTATCTGGGATGGTTGAGCTCATGGAGTGTGTACTCATGGCTTTATGTGTTACCATTAGAGACTCGAGTAGGAATCTTATTGTTTTCTAAGAGGTTGGAACCTCATGTGACTTTGAGTGTGAGATGAGTATATCTGGTTGATTTTTGGGAGCCCTTATGGTTTTGTCACATGCTGGGGTTGAAACCCCTTGAACAATAAACATACTTGTAATGTAAAACAAAGGATGGTTCGAGATGGAGTTTCTATCTCAATTGGGTTTCCCTCTAGATTGTTCGACCAGACAACTGCCTTTTAGTTTCTCCCTTTTTCTTTTGGAGTTTTGGGGTTCCTACTGAGTATTTTATACTCAACCCTATACAGACTTTACCTACACATATTTTTGTTGTTTTGAAGACCACATGATTATTGATGGAGTCCACAGAGGACCCAAATTAGGTGGAGCTTAGTGAGCTAGATGGAACAAGGTGTTTACTAGAGCTAGGTTGGGGAGCTTTCCGGCAGTTGCAGTCGACAACGATCCTCCCCCTGTAAGAAAATTAGACGCTTTTACAGTTTTCTTTTGTGGGAATTTTTTCCCTTATTTCACTTTCATTAATTTTTTTGTCCTTAGGTTGTGGGATATAGTTTAATTCATGAATTGTTTTCTTTAATATTTTACATTTCAGAATTTAGTGATCATGGAGATGTGTGCATGTATACGTGTGCAAAGGTAATTCCTCACATTTATGTGATGTTCCTTCCCAGCACTAGTCTCTAGCCATTGGCCTATTGATGGTGGGATTGGGGAGTTGAAGCCTATGCCTCATCAGGTTGAGTATTAACATATATATAATAGACCAATAAAGTATATAAATATTTTTTATTCATTATACACTTGGCATAAAGGGTAATTTTAGTTGTGTTTTTTTCAAAATAATGGCCCCATGAATTTTTTTTGTAAAAAGGTTTTAATTGATAAGTTTGAATGAAAATGAGGTTTTAATTATATTTTTCACGACCTGTCCTCAGGACCCATTTCGTGACTACCCCAAGCCCGCCTCCCATAGGCCAGGGGCTGGCGACTAGCACCAAAGCCGTAAATCCCCAAAAAAGGGGAAGGCATTGCCTTAGAAAGTAAACAAACACAACTGAGTAAACTAGCAGAAGTAAACACTAAGTAAAACTGGGTACAATAGTAAGTGCGGAAGTAAATGGTCCAGAATAAAAACCAAAACTGAAAGTAAAGTACAGCTGGAATGAAAGTACAAAAACTGAAAATAAAGAAGCAACGTCGAGCCGTCCAATGGATGTCCCACCTGAAGGGTGGGTACAGATAGCCTCCTCAGCTCCTCGGGTCCAGCCGTCCGCTCTGTGTACGTCCTGCCCATTGGTCCACCTCCAGGTACCGACTTGCCCCACAAGCCTCAACCATGATCAGCGTTGTCCGTCATCTGCATCCAACACAATGTAGTGCGGGCATAGCCCGTGCAGGGGTGAGTATACGCTACTCAATAGGGACCCCGAGACCCCCAAAGGTCTCCCAGAATCTACAAAGGATAATCCACAAAAGAAAGATACAATCATGAAGTAACATCCAACACTACTTAGGTATATTCCCATACATATACCTAAGTCATCAATTTCAGTTCAGCTCTAACATCGGAGCCCAAGTTCGATCACGCCCACATAGGATAGTACAAACTAATCCACATAGGAAAGCACAACCCAATCCACATAGAAAAGAAAGTCAATCAAATCAAAGATAATGATTGAAAGTCAAGACTCATCTCACACAGGTATACTTCTTAGTAAGATGATAGAGGTGATCAGATGTAGCCACTGATTCATCTAAGCTGGGACCCACGTAAGATATAAAAACCAGCTACTCTGTCAGACCCATGTAGGATACAAGAATAGAGTCAAACACTGCCTGACCCACGTAGGATACATGAACAGTAGTACTGGCAGACCCACGTAGGATACAAGAACATTAGTCATCTCCGTCGAACCCACAGAGGATTTCAGTACGGTCTTCATCACTGCCGAACCCATGGAGGATTTTAGTGTCGTCTTCATCGCTGCCGAACCCACAGAGGATTTCAGTGCAGTCATCATCACTGCCGAACCCAGGGAGGATTTCAGTGAAGTCGTCATCGTCGTCGTAGTCACAGCCAGCTCTAGGGTTCCCACACATAGCATGCTCGATTCCGAGAGGGTCCACTCCACGAGGCAAGGGGTTCGATACATCGACTGACACGTAGTCTGGAATTGATGTATCCAAAAGTTCCATCTCGAAAAAAGGAACTCAACGTGACATACTGTGCATCAATCAGACGCCCGGTCTGGGAGTTGATGGCTTTTTCGTTCCAGGGGCCCGGTTGGTTTTTAAGTCAAAAGCAACCTAATCGCACTCCAATTGCATCCCAACCTCGAGAGGAGTAATCCAAAAGGTCCTTCTCACTAATAAGAATACAACAAGGTCAACGGTACATCAATCGGACGTATGGAGCTCAAGTTATAAGCGTTACCGCTTCGAGGGCCCAGTTGGTTTCATGTTCGACCCAACCCGACCATAAGAAAAGTTCTCCGAAACCTTGAGTGTAATATACCGAAACGACTGTCTCTATCCAAGCATCGCATCGCAACTGACAGTGCATCGATCAGAGGTCCGTAGCCCATGTTACGGGCATTTAAACAAACTGTCCGTTTTTAGGGGGTTTTGGGCCCGGACCGACCTAGCCCAAGACCCCATGGGTCGGCCCGAACCGACCCAGGTCCGGGTCCATCCTCTTAGGGAATGGCCCAGCCTGGCCTGGGTGGCATGTTGGCCTAGCGCGGGAGTAGCCCGCATGGCCAGCTCGACGCTGGCCGAGCCGCTGCGGAAGGGGGGGGGATGTTGCCCCCCCTAATTTAAAACTGCGGCCCCCACGTGGGGGTCGCTCCCTTTACCACCGGGGGTTACGACCCCTGGCCTTCTCCGAGCGGCCGACCCGGCTGGCCGGCTGGTGCCGCCGCGGGACCCCGTGGTCCAGCCCCTCCGACACGCCGGCGGCCGGCGGTTCCGGCCGCTGCTCCCTACTCCGCCGTAGCCAAAAGCCACGGCCTTGGTCCAACCGGCGCGGCTTGACTGTGCCACGTCCCTCCACCGAGGCCCACTCCGGCCACGACCCTTCGTGGTTTTCCGGCACGGCGTGACGGCGCTTCACCCCTTCGCTACGGCCCAACTCCGGCCGCGGCTTCGTTCAGCCTCAACAAAACCACACTTCTTCGCCCGCGTTCCTCTTCATTCCCGCGCGGTGTGATGGCACCACGCTTCCTTCGTTCCAAACCACATAATAATCAACAACAAAGTAGAGGGAGGAGGTTCGGTCATGTTCGTGCGGCCCGAACTCATCCCGTTACTTTGATAACCGGCGGATATATCGTTAACGTTGAACGCCCAAAGGTAAAGACGATAATCGGCAAAGAAATATCCACGAACATAAAGTTAACCCCTACCTCAAGGTGTTGTCGAACGAAGGTTCATCACAGGAAAATGACGTCGCGGAAGACGACATAGTGGAAGGAGGCTCTGTAAGCATCATTGACGTCGTGGTACACGGCGTCGCGGAGAAGTGGATCGTCGGTGTCACGGTACACGGTGTCGCGTCACCGATCTCCGAGGAATTAGCGTTCTTCGTCGGAGGCCGGCGTTCTTCATCGGTGTTGCTGCGTTCTTTGCATTCTTTAAGGATGAAGATGAAGTTCTTCATGGAACTCTCCCTCTCAACACAACGAAGCAACACCTAATGAAATAATACTTGTCTTATTTAATTTACACACACAAGCCAACATTACATTTTAAATTCAAAAGAATTCATTAAATTAATTTAATTAATTGAAGAGTCTTAACAGTCTAATTAATGTGAGAGTTGACTTGGCATTTAATAAGGTGGTGCGGTTGTGTTACAAAATAATTGGGGGTTTGAGGAAGTTGAAAAGGTGGGGCTCATGTGGGGCCCACCTCACTAATATCCTATCAAGAGGGGTTAGAATATAGTGGGTCCCACCTCAAATTCCATAAGTAGGTTTAAACTACTTAGAACATAAAATAAAAATTGTTTCACAGCTTTTATTTTATTCATTAGTTAACCCCTTTTTTTTTAAATAACCACACCCGAGAAAACGCCAATCCAGAAAAGGTGTTCCTAAGAAATTACCAGCACTGTAGTTTCATTGGTTCCCTCGAATTTTGATTCCAAGCACCGGTTCAAAAGTTAGGAATACCCGCTCGTTCGTTCACTGAATGTACCCGAGCTAAACTTTGGAAATTGATTCTGGGCATACCGGGCCTCGAAATCAGGTGCCGTCAGAAACTGCGTTCTTGTAAAATCCCAAAGAAAACTAAGAAAAAATTTCTCTTGAATTTTATGAGTCTTTAAATTACTCCCATATCAGGGCTTTACATCCCCTTAAAGATACATCATAAACTAGGGAAACAAATGTGGGTACTCTACACACATCTGAGCCTCCCGCTCCCAAGTGCTTTATTGGAGGTTCCCGTGCTGCCACCTAATGCACACTAAAAGAATTGACCGCCCACATAGGACCTCCTCCTATCGATCCTCGATCTCTACCAGGACCTCCGCAAAATTCGCCCCATCGTCAATGTCCAGCTCCCCAAGGTCGATGATATGCGTCGGGTCGTGCACGTACCTCCTCAACTGAGATACGTGGAAGACGTCGTGCACCTGGTGCAACTGAGGTGGCAGAGCTAGGTGATAAGCCACCTCGCATATCCTGTTGAGAACCTGGAATGGTCCAATGAAGCACGGAGATAGCTTTCCCTCTCGGCCAAATCTCTATAATCCACGTCGAGGTGAGACCCGCAAGAAGATATGGTCGCCATCCTCGAACTCTAGTGGTCTCCGCCTCCTGTCATCATAAGACTAATGCCGACTCTGAGATGTCCTCATCCGATCCTGGATGACCTGGACCTTCTCTATCGTGGCTAGGACCATCTACAGTTCCACAAGTGCTGACTCCCGAGGGTCTGTCCAACACAGAGGTGATCTTCAAGGTCGGTCGTACAGTGTCTCGTATGGTGTCATCCCGATGGTGGAGTGATAGCTGTTGTTGTACGTGAACTCCACAAAGGGTAGGTGGTCCTACCAGCTGCGACCAAAGTCGAGGACACATGAACGGAGCATGTCCTTGAGAGTCTAAATTGTCTTCTCCTTCTGACCATCCGTCTGAGGGTGAAAGACGGTGGTCAGATGTAGCTGCGTCCCGAATGCCTCCTGCAACCCCTTACAAAGCCAGGATGTAAAGATAGAATCTTGACCGGAGATGATAGATGATGCCACACCATGAAGCCGTATGATCTCCTGAATGTAGAGATGTCCCAAGCTCTCCACTGATCCCTACTCTCTGATAGGTAAGAAGTGGGACAACTTGGTGAGTCGGTCGACAATCACCCAAATGGAGTCGTGACCTATGGAAGTGCATGGAATTTTAGTCACGAAATCATTAGATATCCCATCCCACTTCCACTCCGGGACATCCAAGGGTTGTACCAAGCCTGCTAGTACCTGGTGCTCCGCCTTCACTTGCTGACAGGTGAGGCATTGAGAAATGAACTAAGCTACAACCTTCTTCATAACCGGACACTAGTACTGTCGTCTGAGATCCTGGTACATCTTCACCACTCCTAGATGTACCCCTAAATGGGAAGTGTGAAACTCTCTCAGCACCTCCTCCTGTAATGCACCTGGTACCATGGTACGTCCTATGAAAAGGACGACATGATCTCCTCCCACAAAGAATCCATCAGGTGCCTGTCCTGAGGATATCTATGCACGCCGCGTCTCACAGTCAACGTCCCCACGTTGTGCCTCTCTGACCCGCTGAAGAAGTGGAGGAGTGATTTTGAGTGACTGAAGAAAGGCTGCTCCATCTCTACCCATGAAGAATATCTACAAAGCGGCTAGCTGCACCATCGCCTCCCCGAGTAGTTGAATGCCCGTCCTCCTGCTGAGATCATCGGCTACTACGTTCTCCTTTCCAGGAGTATATACTATCTCAAAGTCATAGTCCTGGAGGAACTCGAGCCATCGCCGCTATCTCAGGTTCAGGTCCTTCTGCGAGAAGATGTACCTGAGACTCTGGTGGTCAGAGTAGACTATGAAGCGCTCGCCCATCAGACAATGTCACCACATCTTCAGAGTGTAGACCACTGCTGCTAACTCCAGGTCATGGGTAGTGTAGTTCTGCTCATGCTGCCTCAACTGATGTGACCACACGAAGGGTTTCCCCATCTTCCCTAACGTTCTCTAAAGCTGCAATGATTTATCCTTTGCCGAAATAAGAAATTCGGTATCATCCCCTGGATGAACCATGTTCCTTGCCTAATATAGTCAATCCCATCATTATCAGTTAATACATGCCATGGATGACGTCGTAAGGCCTCGAAACTGCTACCAAGAGATCCAACCGTTACTCTCACCTCCAAGGGTTGAGTCACACTATTGGCATCAGTGTGTGGTCACTGGGTCTCCTCCTGTAGGAATCTCGAATGTGAGGGTCAAGTAAATAGTTTTTAACCGGAACCTCTTAGTATTAAAAAGACAATAAAGAAAATGTCACTATTGAAATTGTCTTTTATTACTGCAACTCAAATTACAAGGAAACAATGCAGCACAAACAACGAAGTCAACAATGCTAGAGGCATTATGGGAAAATTCCTCCATGCCTGGAGCTAGTCCCGCACTTGTCCACCCGCTTCTGGAGCTCCATGATCGTATGTTCCAGCTGCCTGAAGCTATGCTCTCCCCTATGGTTGGGGTGGACCTCCTGGTGGTGGTGGTGGTAGAGCCTCAAAACGTAGTCCACCACCTACCACTCGACGAGCTCCTCGGCCTCATCTTCCTGCTCCCTACAGACCGCCACGGTCGAACCTCTGCCTCTACTTGGGTGGTCCCTCAACCGTCTGCTACCCCTCTGCGTGGCGGGTCGGGCAATCACGAGCCATGTGGCCCTACCCGCCGCATGCATAGAACTGTCTACCACTCATAAGACTGGCTCTGATGCGTGTGCCCCACACCTCTGATCTAATGTCCTGAGCTCGTCCGCCTAATGGTCTGGTCCACCTGGACCACTGTGAAATCCGTAGACTACTAGCTGCAGACGACTTTGCTACGTGCTGCCTTGCGGTAGGTCTCGCTACTGGTGTAGGCTCAGCAAGAAATCTCTCTATGAGAAGGGATCGCTCCAGTACTCCTGCCTGTGTTGGAATGCTGAGGGGGATCATCGATGCCCTGATCTCATGCCTCAGTCCCTGCTTGAAGGTCCGGGCCTGGAAGAATGGGTCTCATACCATGTCCGTCGAATAGCCCGAGAGATTGGTAAATCTCACCGAGTACTGGGAGACCGTCATGCTGCCCTACCACAGAGGCCTCATCGCTCGGTGGGCTGTCGGCTCACACAAAACTTAGAAACCTAGCTAGCTGCCATCATGGGCCCATCCTGAAAAGAAACAGATGCGCCACGGTCAAAACAGTACACCTGGTGAGCTGACACAAACTAATCACAAAGAAAACATTTGAAACACACATCCAATCAATGTTTTCGTGCATTGGTTCAGAAATCAGAGGTCAGGGTCCGGGTGTATGGATATGTTGGCCGCCGCACCAACACTAGACTCCCGGGACTAATTACCACACTCAATACCCTTAACACTATTTCTTATAATAGAAGAAAGATCAGAGTCCTGAGTTTTTCGGTAGAACAAACTCTTCTAATACCAATTTGTCACAACTCATCCTCGGGACACGTGCCGTGACTACCCCAAGCCCGCCTCCCATAGGCCAGGGGCTGGAGACTAGCACCAACGGCGAAATCCCAAAAAAAGGGAAGGAATTTCCTTTTAAAGTAAACAAACACAACAGAGTAAGCCAGCAAAAGTAAACACTAAGTAAAACTGGGTACAATAGTAAGTGCGGAAGTAAATGGGCCAGAATACAAACCCAAACTGAAAGTAAAGTATAACTTGAAAGAAAGTACAACAACTGAAAATAAAGAAGCAACGTCGAGCCATCCATTGGAAGTCCCACCTGAAGGGTGGGTACAGAAAGCCTCCTCAGCTCCTCGGGTCCAGCGGTCAGCTCTGTGTACATCCCGCCCAGTGGTTCACCTCCAGGTACCGACTTGCTCCACAAGCCTCAACCATGATCAGCACAGTCCGTTGTCTACATCCAACACAACGTAGTGTGGGCATAGCCCGTGCAGGGGTGAGTAAACACTACTCAGTAGGGACCCCGAGACCCCCGAAGGTTTCCCAGAATCGATAAAGGATAATCCAAAAAGGAAAGATAGAATCACAAAGTAACATACAACACTACTTAGGTATATGACAATACATATTCCTAAGTCATCAATTTCAGTTCGGCTCCAACATCAGAGCCCATGTTTGATCACGTCCACACAGGATTATACAAATCAATCCACATAGGAAAGCACAACCCAATCCACATAGGAAATCAAGTCAATCATATCGAAGATAATGATTGAATGTCAAGACTTAGCTCACATAGGTATACTTTTTCGTAAGATCATAGAGATGATAAGACGTAGCCACTGATTCATCTAAGCTGGGACCCAAGTAGGATACAAAAACCAGCCACTCTGCCATACCCACGTAGGATACAAGAACATAGTCAAACACTTCCAGACCCATCTAGGATACACGTACAGTAGTACTGCCAAACCCACGTAGGATACAAGAACAGTTGTCATCATCATCGAACCCACAGAGGATTTCAGTACGGTCTTCATCGCTACCGATGCCACGGAGGATTTCAGTGCAGTCTTCATCGCAGCCAAACCCATGGAGGATTTCAGTGTAGTCGTCATCACTGCCAAACCCATGGAGGATTTCAGTGTAGTCTTCATCATCATCACAGTTGCAGCCAGCTCTAGGGTTCCCGCACATAGAATGCTCGATTCCGGGAAGGTACGCTCCATGAGCCAAGGGGGTCGATACATCAATTGACACGTTTTCTGGAGTTGATGTATCCCAACATTCCATATCGACAAGAGGAACTCAACATGATAGACGACGCGTCAATCGGATGCCCGGTCTAGGAGTTATTGGCTTTTTAGTTCCAGGGGCCCGGTTGGTTTTTAAGTCAAAACGAACCCAACTGCACTCCAACTACGTCCAAACCTTGATCGGAGTAAGCCAAAAGGTCGGTCTCAATAAGAGGAATCCAATAAGGTTGACGACACGTCAATCGGACGTCCAGAGCTCACGTTATAAGCTTTTCCACTCCGAGGGCCCGGTTGGTTTTGTGTTCGAACTAACCCTGCCGTACCCAAAGTTTCTCGAATCCTTTAGAGTAATATACTGAAACGACCACCTCGATCCAAGGATCTCATTTCAACTGACAGTACGTCGATCGGAGGTCCATAGCCAATGTTACGAGCATTTAAATGTACTGTATGGTCTTTAGGGGGTTTTGAGGCTGGACCGACCCGGCACAAGACCTCCTGGGTCGGCCCGAACCGGGCGACCCGACCCGGGTCCGGGTCCATCCCATTAGGGCGCGGCCTGCATGGCCAACTCGGCGCTGGCCGAGCCGCCGTGGAAGGGGGGGGGGGGGCGCTGCCCCCCCTGATTTGAAACCGCGGTCCCCACGTGGGGGTCGCTCCCTTTGCCAGCCGGGGGTTAGGACCCCTGGCCTTATCCGATCGGTCAGCCCGGCTGGCTGGATGGTGCCGCCACGGGACCCCGCGGTCCCGCCCCTCCGACATGCTAGCGGCCGGCGGTTCCGGCCACCAATCCATGCTCCGCCGCGGCCTTTTTCTGACAGGTGCGACGTGACGGTGCAACGTCCCTCCGCAGCGGCCCACCCCAGCTGTGGCCCTTCGTGGTTTTCCGGAGCGGCGCGACAGCGCTGCACCCCTTCGCCGTGGCCCGACTCCAGCTGCGGCTTCGTTCGGCTGCAACTGCACGGCGTGACGGTGCCACGCTTTTTCTCCCACATTCCTCTTTGTTCCCATGCGCTGTGACGACACCGCGCTGCCTTCATTCCAAACCACATAATAATCAACAACAAAGTTCAAGGAGGAGGTTTGGTCGTGTTCGTGCGGCCCGACCTCCTCCCGTTATCTTGATAACAGGAGGCTAGATCATTAACATTGAATGCCCAAAGGTAAAGATGATAATCAACAAAGAAATATCCAGGAACATAAAGTTAACCCCTACCTCAAGGTGTTGTTGAACTAAGGTTCGTCTCGGGAAAAGGACGTTCCGGAAGACGGCATCGTGGAAGGAGGCTCCATAAGCGTCTTCGACGTCATGGTACACGGCGTCACAGAGAAGAGGATCGTCGGTGTCGCGGTACACAGTGTCGCGTCGTCGATCTCTGAGGAATTAGCGTTCTTCGTCGTCCTTCGTCAGAGGCCGGCGTTCTTCGTCGGTGTCGGTGCATTTTTCACTTTCTTCAAGGAGGAAGATGAAATTCTTCAAGGGACTCTCCCTCTCAACACAAAGAAGAAACCCCTAATGAAATAAGACTTGTATTTTTTAATTAACACACACAAGAAACCATTCCATTTGAAATTCATTAGAATTCATTCAATTAATTGAATTAATGGAAGATTCTTAACAGTCCAATTAATGTGATAGTTGACTTGGCATTTAATAAGGGGGTGTAGGTGTGTTACAAAATAATGGGGGGTTTGAGGATGTTGAAAAGGTGGGGATCGTATGGGACCCACATCACTAATATCCTATCAATAGGGGTTATGATATAGTGTGTCCCACCTCAACTTCCAAAAGTAGGTTTAAACTACTTAGAACAGAAAATAAAATTTTTTGCACACCTTTTATTTTATTCATTAGTTAACCCCTTTTTTTAAATAACCCCACCCATGAAAACAAAACTCTAGAAAAGGTGTTCCTAAGCAATTACCAGCGCTGCGGTTTCATTGGTGCCCTCAAATTTCGATTCATAGCACCGGTTCAAAAGTTAGGAAAACCCGCTCGTTCATTCACTGAACGTACCCGAGCTAAACATCGGAAATTGATTCTGGGCACACCAGGACTCAAAATCAGGTACCGTCAGAAACTGCGTTCTTGTAAAATCCAATAGAAATTTAAGAAAAAATTCCCTTGAATTTTACGGGTCTTTACAATATTTATCACCATTTTGGTCTTCAATTGTGTGAAAGGAAGGTTTCAGTCTCTTTTATGATTTTAAATGAAAGGTATTGGTGTTTAATTTTGGATTTAATGTTGTTTTAAGTGGTTTTTCTTAAACAATGGTTTCAAAATTAGAAATTAAATAAAAAAAATATTGGAAACCAGAGCCTATTTTCACAATTCATGATTATTACCCTGAAATGGTTTTAGATGTTGTTTTATGTGGTACCCTATTTATCCCTTAGTTTTGATATGGGTTATGACCCTTGAGGGGGGTATTTATTTTAATTTTGATATTGATGACATGGGTTGGGTTAGTTTCTTGTGATGGCAATAGAGGTGAGGTGAATGTTATGTTATGAATTTATATTGATCGTGTAACTTGTTTGATTACAAAAATTTAATTTTTTCTTTCACAGGATCAATTAGAACTGATTGAGAGTTCTGAATTTATACTACATAAGGTTATTCCACATTTTACAACGTTTCCCCAAGTGTGATTATGTCTAGGATGGAGTTGTACCCCTAAGGAAGTTGGTGTGAACATAATCAAATGTCTTGTGAGAGTTTAGATGCAATACATGTCGAAAGTTGGACACATTTATTTAGAAAACTCTACGATCATCATACCTTAATTCCTACTATGTTATCCCATGAGAATAGATTAATTAAATTGGGGACTCTAACTTGTGTTCCCTAGTTCCATTGTGTACCATCCTAACTCGAATCACTGAGACTGAGGTTGGACTCTATGTGATCGAAGGACCATCTCCCTCTATAATGGAGACTTCTAACTAGCTATGAGGGTTTGAGTCCATAAGTGGGGAGACTATACCCTCAATATCATTTAATAGTATTAATAATTAATATTAAACAATATAATAAATAACTGGAGTAAACATGCCAAAAATTTAAGATGATATAAATGTAATACAAATAAAGAACCTCCTGTAATGAGAAAGCATGTACAGTGGAAATAAATATGATAAAGTATTTAAATAAATAAGGGATCCTCATGAGTCCTTCAAGGTATGCTACATGATCTAATCTAATCTACTCATCTATCCACCATAATTACCTTTCCATTCACCAAATCCATCATGCAATCTACAAACATATCAAAATGTCTGAGTACGGTGTGAGTACAAGACTCATTATGACACCACCAACGCCACCTTAACCTTGTGTTCTCAATTATAATAATGTATTCCATAATAATGAACAATTTTTAACAAGCACAGTCATACAATCCAAAACTGTGTAGTTGTATACTGAACAGGCCACCACAAACCCCTAACTGTACCTACTTCGGCTCAATGGAAGATGGAAAATCAAGGTGTCGTAAGAATCAAGGATTAGACACAAGGCGAATGGATCTTTTTACTCATCATAGTTTCATCATGTAACTTGGTATCACTTACCATTAATAAGGTCATGTTCTTAGAAACCCCTAAGCATCGAGATTTACTCAGCAACCCCTAGTCATTGAGTAACATAACCCTCTACATCCTCTAGTCATCGAGTGAATCACATGGAATATCTGAGGAATTTATCCCCTACTGTATGCATAGGTCCCCCTTTTTTATTGTCTAAAGTCATGAACACTTCACGTCTGAGGAATAAACATGTCACAATGATCCTACAGTATTGGGATCAAAGAAAAACACCACAATAGAAAACATAACTTGGTAGGATACATGAGAAAATCTAGAATATCATCATAAGTAAGGTAGAACACACAATACATGTGATCAACATCAAACACGAATAATATGATACAAATTAATCATGGAAACAAGTGTAACATAAGGTTCCCAGCGCTACACACACACCCACATGAGATCACAATCTCGCACAATCTGGAAAATATATCTATGTGTAATCATATCATGGAAACAAGTGTAAAATATACCCAAATGTAAGGAAATTCCTACCTCAAAATTCATCGATTGAAAAAGAACGGAATAAACCAGTCAAGATCACGTCTTCATGGCCTTATTTTTGAAAACATTAAGTGATAAATTATTGATGTTCATCAAGGTTTCTTAAAAACAAAACCATGTAAATTATTTCAAAAAGAAATAATGTATCACATAAGATGATACATTCTCTCCACTAAAAGTTTTTCAAATTATCATAAAAATATCACATGTGATGATATTTCTACACTCTTGAATAATTTAAAAATTACCATTTACATAAAATAATTTTCTTAAAATATTCTCCTCATGAATAATTATATCTTGATAATTTCTAAACAATTATCCTTTTTATAATTCCTTATTAATTATCATTTTATAAATATCTTTGATAAATCCTCATAAACTATCATTTTATGATTATCTCTAATAATATTATCATACTCTATCCTTCAAAATTTTATTTTTATTATTTACAATAAATTATCCTTTTTAATTATCTACTGATAATTTTTTTATAAGTTATCCCTTATAATTAACTTTTGATAAATTTATTACAAATTATCCTTTATAACCATCTTTTGATAATTTTACAAAACTTTTCCATTTATAATTATATTTTGATAATTCATTATAAATTATCCCTTATAATTATATTTTGATATTTTTTTAAATTATCATTTTAAAAATATATTTTATAATTATGTTAGATAATTTAATATCCTATGATAATTTTTTTAAAAAAATTACCCTCTGATAATTTTATACAATTATCCATTGATAATTCATCTATTGATTATATATTGATCATCAAAAATAATTATAGTTATATAATTTCAAAAAAATATCCATTCAATAATTTTATAAAATTATCTTTTTCTAAATCATCATAGTTATTATTTACAATTTCGCATAATTATTCATCATTTATTAATTCTTTATGAATATCATTTATTTTTACAAAATTATCTTTAATTAATTAGAAGAAATTATCATTTTATAATTCTTATTGATTATCATTATATCATTTCAAACAATATTTAATTGTTAAATTTTAATGTAATTTCACTTTGATAATAATTTGGAATTATATTTTGTAAAAACAAATTTATATTGATTATTTATTTGACCACAATTTATTTTTTTTAGAATTTAAGAAAAAATAAGGAAAAAATATTTATAACTACTAACCGAAGAACTAAATAATTAGTTTAAAAATAAAAAAAATATAATTTCTCCTACCTGTGATGTGCACCACATCGGGTAAAGGATAATTTCATGCACGTTTTGATTTTTGGAAGAAGGAGAGTCGAAGTTTGTCTTACTACTTCCAAGGGAATTTGTTGATTCCTGGACTCTAAGAGACCGACAGAAGGAGAATAAATGAGTGGTTAGACTATATTAACACCCATATGTATAGGGTTTCCAAAATAGAATATTTACTTTTCTGTTTCATTCATATATTTTAATGGTGTCTTTAATTTTTCTGAAATAATGATTTGAAACTTTTTTTAGCTTTAAACAAGGTAAAATTTGAGTATTTGGAAAGGTACACATATAAAATTTGAGTAACACACTATTGGGATGATTATGAATACTGTCATCTAATTTTTAAGAATTAAAATTAATAATTAAATTAAAATAATAAAATTTATTATTTAATAGAAATATTAAATAACGTAAAGTAATGAGTTACCTGAGAAAATATTGAACATGAAACTTATTACCTTCCTAGGTTAAACCTCACGTTCTAGGCATAACGATGGTTTCCCATTTCTTATACCACACAAAATTTGAGTTTATTATTTTATTTTAAAAAAATTATATATTTAAAATATTTTAAAAAACTTATCCTCATGAGAAACCTATCCAGACATCAATTTTTTTGAAGTATATCTTCATTGGAAATGATTAGTTGAAATAAACTTGTTGTTGTGTCGGTATATATATGATGAATGTGAATAAAAATAAAGGATGAAAAAAGGGCTGGTGCTATGAGGGGTATACCTTTGTTTAAGGGTAGACTCCTAGGAAAACCTTATTTGATCTCATAGATTTGTTAAGAGAATCATTATGTGATTTCATAGACTGATTATGGGTTACACTGATGACTCATTTCATTTTTTGGTTGTATTCATTCACATTATATACGATGTCGCCTCGATGTAGTCTTATAGAACTACATGGGAAGCAATCCAAAATACTTCTATAATAAAGGACATTTTATCATTAATTACCACATGATGTGTTGGAGAATATATTTGAGCTTTGTCCAGCACTTTCTTTATGGTATAAGTAGAATGGATGCTTCAACCTAAAGATGTTCTCTTAATTCCTTTCCTAGACATAGGATTTCAAAACTATAGTTAAATATTCTCTTACTTCCACTCCAGCATTATTCATCCATCTAGGTAACTTGAGTCCATTAGGATTTTGATTAATGTTTTGAAATTTCTTTTGATCTTTAACATAGTAAAAACTCTGAAGGATTAGTGTATTAAGTTAAAAAAAGCTTGTTTTGAGTGCATATCCATTTTAAAACTCCGTATCATATGGCGCCATCCATGATAAATGAGCTTAAGGTTATTCTGGATAACTTTCAGTGGAAGGTATTCATAATGTGAATTACTTCACCATGTGGTTCACCTATGTCATTTTATAAGAAGAAAGACTTTAGTCATTAGCTATGTGTTGATTACTGGAAGTTGTTTAGGTGATGTTCAATAATTGATATCCATTTCCTTCTTCTGATGATATTTTCAATTAGATGTTGAGAGCCCAGTGGTTCTCCATTATTTATCTTCGATCGGGCAATCACTTGTTGCAATTTGAGAGAAGGATATTCCGAAGATGGTGTTTTAGAGAAGGCACGAATTGTATGAGTACTTGGTAATGTCGTTCAAGCTGATCAATATGGAAATAATGTTTTTGGAACTTATGAGAAAGGCCTTCAATCCATACATGAAATAATTCTTCATGGTGTTCATCAAATGAAATCCTCATCTACTCACTGACACTAGAGAAACAAGCTAGTAACCATGATATAGTATTAATTATGCTTCGATTACATATGATTTACACTAATCTTTTGAAGTGTGACTTCTAGATTTCAGATGTCATGTTAATTGGATATATGGTGTCTAAGACTAGTATATCTTTAGAACTAGAGAATTTTGAGAAAATAATGTCTTGGACACATCCCAAGGTGTTTTATATTTATGAGATTTCTGGTTTTAGTAGGATGTTACTGATATTTTTTCTAATAATTTTTCTGATTATCATCACCCATGATAACACTAACATAGATGGGATATAAATTCTAGTGGTAAGACCATTTTGAAAAGGATTTACTTGAGGTAAATATATGAAAGATAACAACTCTACTATTAACACTCTCTGATCTTGGGTTGGTTATTCGGTGTATTGTGTTTCATCATAAATCATCTTGGGAGTAGTGATGATTCAAAGAGAGTAGGTAGTAGCCTTTGTGAATCTTCATCTATGATCCCATGAGTGAAAATACCCTACATCTGACATGAATATGGAAGATGCGATCCATGTTATAAAGTGTTGGTGATACTACCTCTTGTGTAAGATATTTTTTGTTTATACTGACCACAATATCCTTCTCTCTATATTCAATCAAGGGGACCTAAACATGAGAAATATACACTGGGTTAAGACACACGTTTTACATATTGTTTTCATTATGTATTACAAAAATACCATGGGAGTTAGCTAAGATTGAGCACGATAATCCATTATCCTAATGATGGACAGTCTCAGTGGACTATACACATATTGATGGATATGCTATGAGACTGCATGCAAGACTTTTATAGAGTGTGGAAGGGTCACCTAGACTTGAATGAGTTCAATTTCAAAAAAATTACAAGTCTCTAATTTATATGAAACCTTACTAGGCTCTTTAAGGGAGGCCATTTCAGTCACCTGTTGTTGGAATGAGGTAGGTGAGGCTGTAGGTGTGAGACCAGTTTGGGTTTAGGAGGCCTTTGAGAGAGTTAATCTGATTGTGAAGAGGTTTATCACCATTCCGTACATAGAGAGATATTATGTCAACTATAGGAGGAGACCCTTGGTGTTATTTATGGGTGATCATATTTTATTATGAGTGACTCTTTGGTTGGGGTAGAGACATATTAGAAAGTGTGGTAAGATAACTCCTCATTTTCATTGGATCCATTGAGATCACCAAGAGGATTAGGCTAGTTGCATATCACCTAGACATCCCTTCTCACTGTAGGGATATGGACAACATGTTCCATGTGTCATAGAAATAGAGGTACATACCTAACCCTATTCATTTTTTTATTACAAGGATGTATATTTAGAGACATATGCATCTTATAAGGAGCATTCAATAAAAATCATAGACCGAAGTGAGAATATGTTGTGGGGAAATATGAACCACTGGTCCAAATTTAGTGGTAGCATGGATGGATCTAAGAGGAAATATGGGAATGAGAGTCTAATATTTGAGATCATTGGAATAAGGTGTTTGAGAAACACATACAGAGACACTTCTTAAGGACAATAATTCTATAGAGTAATAGAATTGTAATATCTAGAATTTTAAAGATAATAAAAACACTATTATTGATAATTTATAAGTTTTTTACGAGGAAATGAAATTTTCAATAAAAAAATTAGTAAATGGTTCAAAGATTTTTTGTAAGGCTAAAATCTCATTTAACACCTTAGAATATTCTATCAATTACTTTCAGAGTTTGGAACTGAGTAAGAGTGAAATATCATGGCATGTAGCTCCTCAAAGAAAACAGAATAAAAATATTAAATATATTAAATTATGTATTCATGATTTATCAAAAATAATTTAATATATACAAACGGTATTTTTTATGAGATATTTGATACCACCATTAGGTTTGAAACATGGGGTTCACCCTAGGAGGGGTATAACTTTTGTGAGCATCAGACAAATGGACATATTTCTCATGAGGATAATTTTTTTAAAATAATTTTTTTATATTATTTTTTTTGAAAATAATGTAATATCACTCAAACGTTGAATCATATAAAAAATAAAAGACCATCATTAGGTCCAAAATGTATATTTTACCATATAAGGTTCATAACATTTGTGTTCAATTGGTGTTTGGTCAGGTTTCTCATTAATTTAATTTATTCCATAATTATATCAAAAAATAAATTTTATTAATTTAATTATTAATTTTATTCTTTAAAATCAGATTAACTTATTCACCGTCTTCCCAATATCATGTCTCACCATTTTTGGATGCATAGATTTCCAAAAACATTGATCTGACCCCATTTAAATATGTAATAAATTAAAACAAATTATTTCGGAAAAATTAAAGTCGCTATAAAAATCATTAAATGAAACTGTGGAGTAAATCATCCATTTTGGAAACCCAGAACATATGGGTGTGAATATAGTTAAAGAACATGGTTCTTCTTCTTGTGTTGATCTCTTATATTCTAGGAATCCTCATATTATCGTACAAGTAGTAAGTTGTTCTCCGACGTTCCTTCTTCAAGAATCAATCAGTGCACAACATTTTACTTTCCTTTGTGTGGTACACTACATAGGTAGAAAAAAGGATATTTTATTTTATTTTTAAAATAATTATTTATTTTATCCATTTTTATTTATATTTTTTCCCATTTTGTATTCCTAAATTCTAAAAAATGAAATAAAAATATGGCCGAATAAATAATCGATAAAAAACCTAGTTTCAAAAAAGAAAAATTCCACATGATTATTAAAGAGAAATTATATTAAAAGTTTAAAGAAAAAATATTATGTGAAATTATTTATTGATAATTAGGAAGAAATATCATATGATAATTTCATCAAATTAATGAATGATGATATTTTTAAAATAAATGATAATACCAAAGAATTATAAAAAATGAATAATTATGTTAAGTTGTTAAATAATAACTATGATGATTTAGAATATGATAATTTTATTGAATTATGGAATGGATAATTTTTTATAATTATCAAAGGATAATTATTTTGAATGATTAAGAGACAATTAATAAATCAAATATCAATGTATAATTGTATAAAATTATCAATGTACACTTTTTAAAAATAAAAATTAGCAGAAGATAATAAATTATCAGAGATAATTAATTACAAAAGAATAATTTGTACCAAAATTATAATTATATAATTAAAAAGATAATTTATACTATATTATCAAAATATAAATAATAAATGATAGTTTATATTTAATTATAAAATGATAATTATAACGGATAATTTGTAATAAAATTATAGAAATATAATTATAAGGTATAATTTATAATAAATCATTTAAGGAAAATTAAAATGGAAAATTCAAAAAAAAATTATAGAAATATAATTATATGGAATAATTTTGGATAAAATTATAAGATATATATATATAATGGTAATTTATGATGTTTTATCAAAGACAATTATAAAATGATAGTTAATATGAAAATATCAAAAGGTATTTATAACAAGGATTATTATTAAAAATTATCAAGAGATATCTATTCTTTAGGATAATATTTCATGCTTAGGTTTTGTATGAAATGATAACTTGGGAATTATTCTAGAGAGAGAAAATATCATGTCAGGTGATATTTTTTTGAAAATTTGAAAATTATTTGGGAGAGAGAATGTATTATCACATGTGATATATATTTTATTTTTAAAATAAACTATTATTTTTGTTCTAGGAACCCATGAAAAACTGTTAGCATTAACGTGTTAAATATTTTGATAATAAAACCACAAAGTGGTGATCTTGATGGGTTTATTCCATATTTTTTACATTGATGACTTTTGAGTTAGGAAGTTGCATAAATTTTTGTCTCTTTTGAACATTTTACGTTAATAATATTATACATAGAAATATTTTGATGACTATTCTAGATTATTATTACATTTGAGCATGTGTTTAGCCATTAAAACCTTATGTTACTCTTCTTTCCATGAGTAATTTGTAGCATATTATTCATGTTCAATGTTGATCACATGTATTATGTGTATCCTACTAAGATATATTTTATTTTGTGGTATTTTAATTGTAACCCAAGACTGGTGGATCATCATGACCGGGTTATCCCTTATAGGGGGAGTATGCTTGACATGTGACATTGATGACAAGAGATCTAAGAGTAGGGTAGGGAAATGATGATACCTTGGGGATTCTGTGTGATGCACTCTTTTCCTAGAGGATTCTAAGGGGTATGCTACTCAATCACTATGGGATACAAAGTAGCTCTCGACGCCTATGTGGTATTGAGAACATGTCCTTTTTGATGAGAAGTGATACCAAGATGAACGATCACCTGATAACGAGTAAAATGATTCATTATCTTCATGAATAATCCTTTATTCTATAGAAACATTGATTATCCATCTAGTATAGAGTTTAGGTAAGTATGATCAAGGATTTGTGTTGGATTTTATAGAATAAGAAACACTCAATTTTAGATTGTATGTTTATTCTTGTTACAGATAGATCATTTTTATGGAATATATTGTCATACGTGAGCACATATGGTTAAGGAAACATTGGTGGTGTCTTACTGAGCCTTTTACTCACACCCTACTTTAGATTTTTTATGCACTTATAGATTTTATGAGGGATCTGGTGAAGGGAAAGACCCATGTGGTGGATAGTTGAGTGGTGGAGTGTGGATCTAGTACCAGACTAAGTCGGAATATAGAGGATACATTTTTTATTTATTTAGTTTAACTTATTTATTTCATCTAAACATGATTTCCACTTATGAGATCTGCTTTTATATTTATTACATGTATTACATATTTAATTTTACACATGTTTACAATAATTATTTATTATATTTATGTTAATTGATTATTGATAATATGAAAAGAAATTAAGGGTATTGTACCCCCACTGATAGACTTAGACCGTCACTGCTATTCGATAACCTCTTGTGTATGGGAAGATGCACATGAGGATACATGACATTCCAGCTCAGACCTCAGTGATTTAGGTTGAGATGTTGCACTTTGGATTCTAAGGCACCGTGAACTATTGGGGATTTATTTTTATCTCCTTGGTAATATGGTGACATTTTATTTTAATAAAATTTTCTTGTGAATTGGTTTATTTTTTAAAATGGATAAACAAGTGTTTTGAAATTATATTTCTAAAAATGGATTTAAAATGGGTATTTCATAAAAAAATAATGTGGTTTTAAGTGATTTTTTCAAACTGATTGTTTTCATTTAAAGAAAAAAATGCATATTTAAAAAAAAATTATTGATGAGATAGTTGTTTTTATTTTATAATCTATAAAAATATATTTTCTAACTATATTTTAAGCTACTTTAATTGAAATTTATTTAAAATTACATTTCATAAACTGTTGGTGGGACCCTATTAGGATTGGTTTCACTTACACATCAAATACACCATTCTGTGTATGCATCTCTTACGTTTCTTCTCATGTTCCTTGGATTTGGTCTCCTTTAGTAATTTTGGTAATTTTTTATTAGTCAGTATGGGATGTGGAGTGTGGCCATTGGTCACATGGATATGGTTGTTTGGATATGGATTTACTTTGTTTTTATTGTATAAATTATGTTTATTTTTCTATTTGTTTGGTACTTGAATATTTTATATTTATGTTGGAATTTCTATTTAGTTTTTTTATTATTATTTAAATAATTATTTTTTACATGTTCATTCGATATATGACTGGTTTATTGTAATTTTTTTCGATGACCCCTAAATGGGATATTATTCTGAGGGTGAAATCTTTGTATAACTGATACCCTGGCACAAGTTTCCAACCCTGGGAATTTTGGAACATTCCCCAAGTATGTTGTGGGCTGACTCAAGTGTTTTTTTAGGGGTGGTATGGACTGGTTCTTAATATCATGGTATAGGAATTTATGGCATGGGAAGTAATTAAGATTATTTTACGACTCTATCTATTTTCATTTATTGAACCATGTAATTTTACCAAAATTATTTCCAAAGGAATAGATAAAATATCTTGGAGCTTACAATAGCTAGAAAAAATAGACTGTTGTTTTCTATCCTTAAATACCTAACATTTTATTAAATTTGATGATTCTCGTGAATGTGTGTTTGGGCATGCACATGGTTGATGAGGAACAAGTAATGATGCCATTGAAGTTCCTAATGTTTTGTGTCATTTGTATTTATTATCAATTAAGTTGTAAATTTTTATGTGTGGTGAGGATAGGTGACGAGATTAGTATCCACATAAAGAACATGAATATTATTCTCATGTACTTTGGTAAAAAAGAATAAATAATTTTCTACCCTTGAATAACTAAATGGAATGATTCATGTTATAATCCCTTACCTCTAATAGTTTTTGAGCTAGTCCTCTTGTGAGAGACAAGTTTCATAAGAGGGGAAGCTGAATTTTCTACAACATGTGTAATAGAGGGAGAATATAAAATCTAGATATTGGAATGCACATGTAACAACCCAAGCTTCCACAGTATGCTTCTTTTTAAATAATTCAATAGCTTGTGCTGCACAGAATACTATGTTCGTGTCACCATGACCTATCAAACCAGTCATTTGGAATATGGTCAGGAATAGTATTAACCACATTATGAAATTTATAAAATTTAGTTTTAAAAATAAACATCATATTTTTAATTTGGAATATAATAATTATCTTATGGTGAATTTATGTTATTTGTTTTGAAAAGTTTCAATTTTGTTGAATAATGAAAAATACTACATTATTTTTAAAAACCAAAAATTTTCATTTAATTAATTATTTAACATTAAATTAATTTTAAAGTCACAATAGATAAAAAATAAATTTATTAAACCAATTTTGTTATTTGGAATAATTTTTAAAATATAATTAGATTTAAATATTTATTGATCTTTTGTACGTCACTTTTACCCGCCTTTTAACCACATACGCAGATTATCATTAAAAATAATTTTACCGCTTCTCTGAATTGAATTTAGAAAATTGACATACATGATTCAATCAGAGTGAAAAATGGGGTCTCATAGGATCAAAACTACTTTTTTTGAATAGTATATTTTGGATTTTATTTACCATGATTAAAGGTAAATCTGGTAATTAAAAGGAAAAAGAATATCATAATAATATAAAATTACACTAAAACTTGTCCTAATTTCATTGGAAAATATTTCTTCAACCAAAATAAAACATAGTTATAAAATATGATCCCTTTTAAGACAATTTTGTTATATTAAGACATTTATTATGTTTTATTTTATGAATTGTTAAAAATTTCATATTCAAATTTTAATAATTATATCATTTTTAATATGAGGTTATATAAGTTATATGGTCTACTATAAATACAATTTATAAATTTAAAGGATTATCTACATAATGGAATTTTATTTATAATTTTTTGGAAATAAATAATTAAATTAAATAATGACATAATGATGAGGTAGTAATTGATTTATTAAAGGAAGCATCAATTAAATGATATGAATTATATGAAATTAAGTATAATTTTAAAAATTTGATGACATCCATGATTTTTTGGGATGAAATTGATATTTTAGGGATGGGTTAACATAATTTTTATTAGTAATCTAGTTGTTATGACTTTAACAAATATCATGTATCAAATATTTCCAAAATTGACGTAAATGAGATTTTAAAATAAATACAATTTTATTAAATGATATAAAAATAATAAAAATTAAATATTTTGTAAAATAACTTTAATTATGTCAAATATTTCCTAAATTATCCAATTTGTGTTTGTTTTAAATTTTTATCGTACCAATATTAACCCTATGGTATAAAAAGACAACTAGACCAGTTAAGAGTTGAACTTTTAAACTAACGGTTAAATCTAAATGATAAAGTTAATCTTGTAAACTAAAATTTTATAAAAATAATTGTATGAGAGGATTTATACATATACTCATCTTATACTAGTAATAAATCAATTTTTATCAATTTTAAATCGAAAATATTTATATAATAAATTAATAGTTTTGGAGTTCCAAAAAGTGACCCTCTCCACTCATACCAAAGGACACATATCTTTCTCTTTTATTCACACATCAAAATCCATTTAGATCGGAAACAACCAACCCAATTATCCTCTTAAATTCCCTAAATAAATCCTAGAGGCAACAAATTGAGAATAAAACCACTCTATGGAGTCCTCCTGGCCAAATTTATAGGAGATACCTATAATGGTGGTAATTGTTTTATCGACTCTTTCCATTTTATTTTCATCATATACTTCCTCTTACTATGTTGTTTCCATAAAAAGTAATAAATAAAGTATAATATACATGTTGATATGCTTTTATGATTAATGGACAACCATATTCCTCCATTAATCCATCATAAAAAAACAATATCACTATGTGTGCATAGTTACGATTTACCATCTCCATGTCGTGGAGTAATTTATTAATTAACACTACTTTATTTGGATTGGTTTTATGATGAGTATAATAGATATCAATAATGAATATAAAAGTATAATGATTCTTTACAAATAATATACCATCCAATTCCCTACTATTTATTCATTAAAGGAATGATATTGTTGCTCGTGCGTACATACGGCCTGCCGTCTCCATGACGTGATGAGATTTAACCTCCACAACAACAATATAGGAATGATTATGAAAATGTATACAACGAATGGATAAAATATTTATTAACTTAATATCATTATCGACATGAATAATATATATCCTACTCATAATAAACATATCTTACATGAAAAAAAATATATAGGAAAACAAGGCAGTTAACACACGAATGAATTGTAATATCAAAATATATTTAAGAAAATGATATAAGTGGATCATATATGATATAATAAATATAAATATAGTACTTATATAATTTAATAACATTTTGTAACCATTATACAAGTGGTTAAAGCACCCTCAAATAATGTAAATTATGTGGAAAGGGTTAATTTCACAACCTCATTATTATCCGAGGTTGTTTATACATAAACATCTATTGGAAAATTGTTATCATGCATGTCCATATTTCCTAAAATGTATTTAAATACATTATCAACAAATATTTGAAGTCATTATTACCCATGATTGAATTTTTATAGAATGTTTTAAAGGAATCATTAAGTCGTTTACTAAATGAGGTACTTTAATATGTTTTCAAAAAATTAAGGAATGAATGTTTTTAACTTATACGACGTGAACGACTATTTTTTTCCGTTATGACACCACAACATTTTTACGCTTAAATTAAAAAATTACAAGGTTATATTCTAAATAATTGTATTATATTATAATTTAATGATGTTTAAATGATTTCAAAGTAAAAAATAGATATTTCTCTCTGAGTTTTAATGATTTGGTTATAATATTTTCATCTATGTCAACATATTTGTAAGATTTTATGATTAATTGAGGATGTTTTATTGTGATACAATCATCCATTTTATATTGAAAATTTTATGATATGTTTGAATGTGGATGTTCTATTTTTATACCATTCATGGTTTATTATTAAAGTATAAACATTTTATATGCTAGTTTTAATAAAAATGTTTACGCTATGTTTAACCATTTTCATATGAGGAATGAATTGAACTTAGAAAGAGATGGGTAGGACCCCATATGTCCCCTTGATGAATTGGTAGGTATCATGAGACAATCTAGATTGGGATTTTACCCTTTTATTTATGGTCTTGGCATGATTCCTTGATGGTATAACTATGATTTCTGGAATTATTGATTCCCTCATTATGAAATTAGTTTTTGATATTACATGTAATTATTTGACAAGTATAATATCCATGTGAATGTTTAAATGGAATTATTTGACTTATTATTTCCATATTATGATTAATATAATTTTTAAAAGGCTTGTGTTTCAATTTTATGTCTTTCCTTAAAATTATATGCTTATTTATGATAACTTCCTCAATATTGTTTATCCTTAATGAGCATATGAGCTCACCCCTTTATTTTGTTTGAATTATCATGAAGATGTGAAGAATTATATTATGAATGACCTACATGGATAGTAAAAGGGATATTAGTGTTTTCAAAGGAGATACTATGTTGTTTTTTATTACACTATTTAATGTAAAACTTATTTTGGTATCTAACTTTTTCAAGGATAATAAATTGACCAGTACATCAGTATTTGTTTTTTTGTGGTCATGCCAATGTAATAAAACAATTCAACAACTATGGGAAACTGGGGTTGGGGTTTTATAGTTGGTATCAAATAATGTTTAGTACAAACCTTAGAAATTATATTTTGAAAAACCTTGATTAGGGAACATTACCATAATATAGGTTTTGAGTATATGAATATAAGAACATCCAATATTTTTTTTTAAAATAGGGATTATGTGGGTTTTCCAAGAAATAAATCTTTTTATAGATAATACAAGTGGATTTTGTTATGGAATAGGTGTACCTAGGAGTAACAACTCAAACAAGGTGTTCCAACCCTAACTTGGTGTAACCTGGTACATGATAATGGGCCTCACTGCGCAACTGGTCTGACACTCCTAAGGGATATATTTATAATAAGGCTCATTCTATTTAAAAAACATAAATATGGATTTTTGAGAAAATATGTACCAAAATAAATCATTTTTATGATTATGGATTAGATATTCATAAAATTTTAAATTTATTTTATGTATTTTACTCATTTGGAATTATGTATTGTGATTTATATCCAAATATAGTGTATTCCATTGTTTATAAATAGTTCTTAGTGGAAGGAATGGGAACCATATCAATGAATGTAATCCATGTAAGGATTGACCTCTTATGTAAGATAATTATACTGGATCTGGTGATACAACTGGTGTTGAATAGCTTATAACTGTATGGGAAAGAAGACTCAGGTTATAAATAATAACCTTACCCATAGGGATCACCTAATCCACAATGTGGAGGATCAATATTAGGATGCTTCAGGAGGGAAAAACATCCACCTTTCAATGGGACTTCAAATCCATTTTTAGTTGAGCAAAGGATAAATTATTTAGAGAAAAAATATATTGCTTCTGGGAGTAATGAAATCGAAAAATATGAAATAGTTTTTCATCCCACAGGCGATGAAAATAAATAGTGGTAACTAATTCAAAAAATTAAGGAAGATAATGAATTAAAAAAATATAGAATGGAGGATGTTTAAAGTAATATTCTTAGAAAAATACATTTCTCATGAACAGAGAGCTAATATAGAGTGGTAATTTTTGAGTCTGTGGAAAAAGGAGGATGAGAATGTTGCAATGTATGAGGTTAAATTTACAAGGTTAAAAAGGTATTTTGTAGACTAATTAAGTAACCCAAATATTAATATTTATTGATTCTTTGATGCTTTAAAACCATTCCTCATATGGGCATTGGTATCAAATATTTCTCATCGTACGATGTTATAGCCACATGTGCAATCAAGATGTAAATTGAATTCTCTATGTATTATTACATTAAAATTAAAAAAAAATTAACAAGAGGTTCCTTGAACACTCTTGAAAATGAATCAAGGGGAATAAGAGAAAATTTTACTTTACAGGCTATGGTAATTGTGGTAATTAATAGTCTAGTACTTCCTTAAATGGGATGTGAGTGTGTTATAAGTGTGGAGAAATACGTCACCAAGATCATGATTGAAAGGGGATGAAATAAGCTACAAATGTTAAATGATAAAATTGTAACGGTATGTGACATTATGAAAATGATTGTCCTATGTTCCAAGGAAACATTCCATAGAAAATTCCATGGGAGAAAGGACTTCCTTTTGTGATTGCAGCTGTTGAGGTTGAAGATTATAATGATGTGGTGGAAGATAATTTAATGTCATGACCTGCCTTTCTCAAGATGAGGGAATGGGATGAAAAGTGCCACAACCTTCCTTATTAATGATGAAAACAGAGATAATGACCCCTGAGTCCTGCCATCAATTGGCCCTGGAGTGGCGACTAACACTAAGGGTATAAAATCTGAATGAAAAAATGAAAACCATATCCCATTTTAATGAAATAGGATTGAGAGATAAGATGGTAAAATCCCAAAAAAATCCAAAAAATTATGTAAAGGAAACCAAAATATATCCCACTCATACTATAAATGTAAACTGTGACAAAATTATAACTAAAACACCAAATAGTATGAAAGGAAATAGACTAAGAAGCAACATGGAAACTATCCCAATGCCTGAGAGAGTAAAGTCCAAAACGGACATCAAATTACTCATAGAAACCTGGAAATAGTTTTAATGATGCAGGGAGAGTATAATGTATACCTAGTAGGAAAAATAAATCCACCGATGAAAATATGGTTGAAACATACTAATTACCCCGTGAGAAGACAATAGAACCTCAAGGAACCTTCCAAGGAGTACTAACCAGCCAATCCTCACCAAGGCACACTCACCATATAACCCAAGTCAAGTAAGTTAGTAGTATAAGATAATTGACATTTGGTTACCCCACAACATTTTCCCACTGGTTAGCTACTCATTCCTAATGGCTAACGTCTTGACGCTATAAATCTTCAAAAACAGAGTCCCACTACCTCAACCTGCATGAACTCACTTGGTCCACAACCATTCCACACATCTCTCCCTTACACAACTGGGACACAACAACAATGCCTATCACTTGAAGGCAGCTGGGCCTCATCTCGATGAAACTTGAGGAAACATATGGCCCGTAAACACCTGATCCACCCGTCCACAACAAACCTTCATGAAGGATGTTGGACTATGGTAATCCCAATGCCATTAAAGCCTTCTCGAAAATGATCGCGTTGTAAGAACCTAGAAGAGGGTGAGAGGAAGAATGTAAGTAACCATCCATCTATCCTCCCATCGGGATGTTGGGAAATACACCCTCCCCCATGAAATAGGGGGTTCTTAGAATATGGTTCACAATGAAGGTGGTGTGAATATAGAAATCACAAGGAACTACAATTTATACATAAAAATAAACAAACCGTCAACCCAAAATATGTGTCCCAAAACATAAAAAACAACAAACACATGTCAAATTTTCCATTACCACTATATGAAAAACCACACAAACAATCACTTCCAATGCATAAAACCAACCCCTCTTCCATTAAAACATTTTCCATTTATTTATTAAAGGGTTCACTTTAATTTGTTTCATCACTACCTGGGGAAATGACCAAACACAAAATCCAGGAGGATGTCAGAAGGTGGGAAGAATGATTAATTGAAAACACAATAACCAACATGTAGTCCCACTACACACACTATTTTTTATGAGACACCCGTTCAACCACTTTAAACTATCATTCCTGCTGTTATACCTCATAATCCTTCCCTTTCACCCAAACCTGAATCCTTGATGCACAAAAAATCCCCAAATTATAGCAACCCTATATTTTCGTACATTACTATTACATCATTATAATGATAAAAAAATAATGTTATTACACCATGAGGATACATAGGTTTAGTGTCTAATAAAACTAGGACCAAACATAGAATTTACAACATCAAATATAAACATTTATTGAGTTCATTATTCTCCAGCTTCTTATTGTCCCTTGAAATCTCATTAGTACACATAATCACCTAAGGCTACACATAAAAAGGGGTGATATAAAATCATAGTAAGAGGATAGATAAGAAAAATATACCATGTGGGGAGCATGATCATAACATAATTATCAAAATCATGAGAGAAATCATTAGATAAAGGCATGAAATGTGGAAATGCATAAAAATGAAACATCATGTCTTAGTGGTCAACTACAATACCTAGTTGTAAAAAATGATTGAATCATTTTCATGAATCCTTTCACTTTATCCCATTAAATTAATCACTTTATCTAATGAATTAAATTACTATATAATTCATGGCACACCTATCACATCAATAAATTCATATTTTTCTATATAATTCTGGGCACAACCGTCTCACCATAACATTTACATTATCTGGTATGCCACAAAGAACATTTGAAAAACATGAAAATAAAATAAAACATTGAATGAAATGGGGTTAAAATCATAAATAATACATTCAAAAACATTTGGTTCACAAAATATATATGGAATAACATTATTGAAATAGAGTGATAACCTATGAGTG
Source organism: Viscum album (assembly GCA_963277665.1). Classification (NCBI taxonomy): domain Eukaryota; kingdom Viridiplantae; phylum Streptophyta; class Magnoliopsida; order Santalales; family Viscaceae; genus Viscum; species Viscum album. The sequence continues at coordinate 69,881,687 of OY728142.1, forward strand.
AAGAAGAAACAATCTTTAAGAGTGTGTTTATACGAAAGAAGAGTTCTTTTAGAAAACATTGGGGTTTTCATGAACCTAATAAAAAAAATTTATATCCTAGAAAAGATAAGATATAGATGAAAAAATTATTTTTAAGGTGTTGCTATAATGAAAATGGAGTGAAAGAGGGAGAACCCGAAAAAAGAAATTTGGGTTCGAGAATTTCCCCTTAACATGTATCCATTTTCTTTCTTCACATTAGTATCTTATTTAATGATATTATATTCATTAATTAGAAAATAAATAACCTTTTATACATGAATATGGTTCATTATGGTTTCATTAAGTTCTTTTATGGTCTTTTGGATGAGTTATAGAGTTTAAATTCATTGTTCGAGGGTGTTATTTTTCTATGTTTCATGAACACTTCACTTGTACACATAAATGGATATTTGTGTATAACATTGATATAAATATAGAAATGATATAACATGTTATTAATTAACTTATTGTATTTTTAAATATCTTTTAATTTATTATGTTATATACCATGTGGATGAATCATTAGTTAAAATTTAATGATGACCGTTTAGGTAAATTTGGGCGATTTGTGGATCACAACAAACATGTTTTGTATTATCAATTATTATTATGAATAAAAGTTGATTCCAGAACATTTAAGGGGTTAAAAAATAAATATTAATATATGTTTTTAAACATTTTATCGTTTCATTGACAGCATTGATGGAGTCTATGGAAAATGGAAGTGCATCGCCCATGTGGTCCATAAATTAACAAATCACAGGCAACGATTTTATTTTTATTAACCATGAGAGTGATGGAGGATTATAATGAGTAATATTAAATTAAAATGATATAATACCATAATATCTATAATAATGGATTTATTATAGGATTTGGATAATATATGTTGAGGATAATAAAAGAAATGAAATTAAATTTGCAAGGAAATTGAAAGAAAAGAGAGAGGAATTACCTCTTGAATCATCCTCTTGAGATCCCCCTTAAGAAACCTAGTCTTGGTATTTTTAAGAGACCAATATCTCTCGGACATGGTAGAGGGGATAAAAAAATAGTTGTGGAGAATTTTGACAAGGATTTAGTCTTGAGAGATGTGAATAAATGATGGTGTGAAGGTTGGTATTTATAGTGGAGTGGAGAGGGGTTTTCTAAATATTATATTCATTAATTTATTATTTTTCCAAAAGACAAGAAATTAGGATAATACAAAGAACAATAATAGTAATAAGTGCATGTGAGTTCGAGATTTGGTTTCTTATATAACTTATTATGTTAGTAATAGTGGATTTAAATTAAAATGAATTTATATTGTAAATTAATGTATTTTACTATTCATAAAAATTCATGTATTTAAAAAATTTCAAAAAAATAATCCTAACCATTTTTTGACATGGGGAATCAAAAAATAAACTCCATTTGATGATTTTTTTTAATTATGATTAATTTAATTTCTAATTGAAATCATAATTTCCTTGAGAAATACATATTTTAAAATAAAAAATGATTTTATAATGCATTCAAAAATCAAATAAGGTATTATAAAATTGTCATAATACTAGAAGAAAAAAATTGTTAATTTATGGACACATTTTAGAAGAATAATAATAAGTTTAAATTATTTAATTAAATATAATTAATTATTTATTACTTACAAAAAATACCAATATTTTTACTAAGTCCGTATTATCAATTATAAGATGTCTAAATTTTATTTAATCATTCATGGGTGGGGTTGCTATTATTTTGGATGATTTGATTTTTCATAAGGGTCATATTAATATTAATATGTGCAGGTTACTATTAATGAGGATAGGGTACTATTCACCAAAAAATATATTTTTCCTATTATACTCCAAACATCTTACTAATTGAAACTGTGTCTGCCAAATTTTCAAAATACAAAATACAACAGTGGAAAATTAATGTTTAGGGGTAACATAGTAGTTCAATCAAGAATGATGTGAAATTGTGTTTCCTAATGTGATTTATTATGACATTTATTCAAGTTGGAAGAAATTTCATTAATAAAAGTTTGGGTCATTATATCCCCCCCTTTTGAAGTTTTTCCCATAAAAATTAATTTTACATAAATAGGTGAGGGTACTTCTCCTTAATCACATCCTCTAGTTCCCAAATTGCTTCCTTATACTTATGTTCCCCCACAACAATATGAAAAGGTGGGTAGTCTTATTAAATTGAACCTTATGTCTCCAGTCTAGAATCTTTATTGGTTTTGCTGCATAAGAGAGATCACCTTCTAGTTGTACCACCTCTGGGTCCAGTACATATGAGGGATCTGGTATGTACATCCTCAGGAGTGATACATGAAACACAACATGAAATTGATCCATATTTGGTGAAAGTTAAATCTGACAGGCCATGGATCCTATGTAGTTAGGGAACTCAAATGGGTCAATGTTCCTTAGGCATAGATTCCTTTTCTTTCCAAACCGCATGACTGTCTTCTGTGGTGATATTTTATGGAAGACTTTATCTCCATCATCGAACTCAAAGTAACATTAATGGTTATCATCATAGATCTTTTTCAAACTCTAAGAAGCTTGGATGTGTTTTTGGATGACTTGAACATTTTCTTTCATCTCATGAACATGATCGGGTCCAAGTATATTTCTTTCGCTAACTTCATCCCAACAGGTTGGAGTTATATATCTCTTTCCATATAGAGCTTCATATAGAGCCATATGAATACTTGAGTGGAAACTATTATTATATGAGATCTCAACCAGTGGGAGATTCTGATCCCATCCACCAATTAATTTTAAAGTGTTGAATCTTACCTTATCTTCAAGTGTATGAATTGTTCTTTCAGATTGGCCATATGTTTGAGGGTGATAGGACATACTGAAATTTAATATATTACATAAATCATGTGTAAGAATCCTCTATAATTTAGATGTGAACCTGGGATCCTGACCGGAGACAATTGAGATTGGAACAACATCATGTCTCACCACTTCCATCACATATATCTTTTCATGTTGTTCAAGTGAGAGATCTTCCCAAATAGAGATAAAGTGGGTAGTATTGGTGTGTCGGTCAACCAAAACCCACACCACACTATTTCCATTGGATGTCTTAGGGAAACCCATGAAAAATTCCACAATGACATTCTTGCATTTCCACATGGATATAGGAAATGGTTTCATCATCGATTTTCCCTTTTGTCGCTCTGATTTATCTTTCTGACATATAATGAACATTTAGATATACTCAGTAATCTACTTCTTCATGTCGTCCCACCAGAAGTGTTCTCAAATATCATGGTACATAATGGTACACCCAGGAAGGACAGATAATGTTGAGTTGTGTTCAATGTTCAATAGATCCTTTTGTATCCCAGGTGATTAAGGCACACAAAGCTGCATTCAAAACCAAATCACACCATCATCATCGATATGAAAATATTGCATCTTCTCTTACTTCACTAAATTCACCTTCTTTTGTAACTCAAGATCATCCATTCGGTCCTCCTTAATCATCTCTTGGATATATGGTTGCACAATTATTTGGTCAAGGTAGGATGTGTCCCCTACCCTTATGATTTCCATATCCATCCTTTCCACATCCAAGAAGATAAGGTCTTTCTAAATATGTAACATGGAAAGAGTAGCATGTTCCTTTCTTCTTAGAGCATCAAATACCTTTTTTCCTTTTCAGGATAATAATGAATAGATCAATCGTAGTCCTTGATTATCTCTAAGAATCTCATTTGAAACATGTTGATATCCTTGGGTGTGAATATATACTTTTGTCTCCTGTGGTCAGTGTATATGTCACATTTCTCACCATAAATGTAGTGCCTCCATATTTTCAACGAAAAATTCATAGCTACATTTTTTAGATCATGCATTGGGTAGTTCTTCTCGTGGATCGTCAACTACCATGAGGTATAGGGAATCACATTATCATTTTTCATGAGTACACAACCCAAGACTTTCTTTGAAGAATCACTGTATATCACAAAACGTTATTCACTTTTTGGTAATGAGAGTATAGCTATGGTGATACGCCATCTCTTTAGCACCTTAAATTTTCCCTCACATTCTTTTTTATAGACATAATTTACCCCTTTCATGGTTAACTTGGTCAGTGTGCTTGAAAATCATGAGAAATTTCTCACAAAACATTGGTATTACCCACCTAATCTAAGAAAACTACAGATTTCTGTGACACTAGAGGGTCTAAGCCATTCCTTAGTCACCTTTTTTAAGGTTCTACATAAATTTCCTCACTTATTATCACATTTACCAAAAAAGTGATTTCTTCACCCAAAAGTCACACTTTCTGAACTTGGCATACAAATTATCCTTTATCAATGTTTCCAACACAAGTCATAGATGTTCCTCATGTTCCTCATTTTTTTTAAAGTAGATGAGAATATCATCAATAAAAATTACTGAATTTTTTTCGAGGTAATGTCTAGAGACTCTATTCATCAAAACCATGAACAATGCAAGGGAATTAGTAAGTCTGAAGGGAATCACCAGAAACACATAGTACCCATACCTTGTATAGAAGGAAGTCTTATGAATATCTTCCTTCTTACACATTAACTGATGATATCCAGAACGAATATACACATTTGAGAAGTATTGAGCTTTTCATTGACGATCGAACAAGTAATCAATCCTTAAGAGAGGATACTTGTATTTATGGTGATCTTGTTGAGTTATTGAAAATCGATACACATCCGCATTGATCTATCCTTATTCTTCACAAAGAGCATTGGCACACCCCAACATGATGCACTAGGAAGTGTGTATCCTTTTTCCAAAATCTCTTGTAGTTGCTTCATTTACTCCTCCTTTTCAATAGGATCCACCATATAGGGACACATTGAGATAAGAGTAGCTCTGGGTATGAGATATATTGATAAATCTACCTCATGATCCGGGGGAAGTCTAGGAAACTCTTTGGGAAATACATCACAATTTTCCATCACTATTGGCATTTTTGCAAGGTTGGCACTTTCCTTTGACCCAACTATTTGGATGAGGTATGCTTCATCATAGGGAAACAACACCAACACCATTGAAGTATTTTCCAGAGGATATTCATGATCTTCTTGTATTTTTAGAGGATCTTGGGTTGGTTGGGAATATAGAAAGATATTTCCTTTTCTCGATAGTTTATATTGGCACTATATATCAAGTCTAATCCATTCCCATCATAACATCAAATTTCACCAAGCTAAGTATCCTGAGATTCTATTGAATAATATTCCAACATACACCAACATGATAAGGTTCAAATACTTGGGATGCAATGATTTCACCACTTAGTCTTTTTACAGATATCTCAACTTCATGGTTTCAAGACATATACTCTATAGTCCTAGAAAACATGGAAGATATAATGCAGTGCATAGAACTAGAATCAAATAAGACTTTTTCTATTCTTGATTGAATAGAAAGTGTACCATGTACGATGTCATTATCTTTATTCACTTATATAGTACTTATGGAACAGTACTTCCTTTTCTACTTTGTATTTGATGGATGATGATCCTGATTACCCACGAGGACTCAAGGTTTAGTGCACTAGTTTGCCAAGTTCCCTTGCTCCCTATAGTTGTAGCATCAGACAGTGGGTCGTGATCTCCATTCCATCATCACATTATCCTTCCTTATCATGTATTTTTGAAACTCGTGAGCATGGTGTCCTTCTACCCCCAAATGAATCATTTCATTTTTCCATTTGAGGTAGTTCCCATGGTGAATCTTCCCACATTTTTCACATGTGGGTGGTTGTGTTCTATTCCTACCATTATAATTATATCCTCCGTCATGAACTATATATTTAGTCTCTTATCACCATAGCCATGGGACCATTATCAAATCCCCATATACACTTTGAGAGAACATCGAACAAATTCTTCATAACTACCAATGTCTTGAATTGCGAGAGCCTTTCTATGGGGTGGTTTTAATCCACTAAAGAATCGATCGATTTTTCTATCATTGTTGATAAAAAAACACAAAGCGTACCTTGAAAGCCTTATGAAATTCCCATGGTATGTTTTGAAAGATTCTCTTTAATTTTTATTTAACTCTATGAATTCTCTCTCCTTATTTTTATGAAGAGTTTTATGGAAATACTAATTAAGAAGCGCGATCTTAATGTCTACCCATTCCATCTCTTCAATTTTTCCCTTGTCTTGGTGTTTTTAATCAAATCCCACCATTGATCGACCTCTCCATCTAGAAAATAAATGGTCTGAGTCACCTTATCCATCTCATAATAGTGAAGCATTGAAAAGATATTCTCCATTGATTTTCCCCACTATTCCGAATCAAGTGGATCAGAAGATCCACTAATTTTTGGGGTTCATTTCTTCATAAAACCCTAGATAACCAGCTGCTCCGTCTTAGGTGAAGGAGGAAATTCCATATTATTTAGGTTATTGTTCATAATCTATGACATCTGGGTAATCATCTCCCTAATGTTTTGAACTCCACCTCCCAAATCTTTGGGGATGTCGTTCATGAAATCATTGTATTGTCCCTCGCATGGGATTTTGTCCTAGTTTCTCTATGTTCCCACCATTTTCTAAAATAGAAAAGGTTAGAAAAAAACATAAGTCAATGAGTCATGAATAAATAACTTATTCATTTGTGAAATTTCCACTAAAATAATCTCATATGGGCACCTAAGTTTAGAAAATTTTCTTTTATTCATATTAGTACTTAGTCTCATACAATAGGCTTTCTCTAGGGTTCACTAATATTAATTCCCAAATTAACTATACTTTCCCCTAATACCAACTATAGAGCCATGCCTTTTATTACATTACTATTACATCATTATAAAGATAAATAACATAATAGTATTACACCTTGAGGATCCAAATGTTTATTGTCTTGGGAAAACTAGGAACAACCATAGCATTTACAATATCAGACATAAACATTTCTTGAATTCAATCTTCTAAGGCTTCTTATTTCCCCATGAAAACTATTTAGTACACATAATCACCGATGGATATATATACAAAAGGGGTGATATAAAATCCCTATAAGAGGATTGATAATAACAATATATCATGGGTTGAGCATTACCATAACATCATAACCAAAATTAGGAGAGTACTCATTAGATAAAGGCATAGAATATGGCAATGCATAAAAATGAAATATTGTGTCTTAGTGGTAAACTACCAAACATAGTTGTGAACCATACTGGCATCATGTTCACACATAGTTTCACTTTATCTCATCATATTAATCACTTTAACCAATAAATTTTAGATATATATAATTCTAGGAACACCAATCACATAAAAACATTAATATTGCGCTATATAATTCCGGGCGCACCCGTCAAACCATAACATTTACATTATCATGAATGCCACATAGAACATATTACAAATGTAAATATAAAATAACCCATAGAAATAAATGGGTTTCAAATCATAATGAATACATTCATAAACATTTGGTTCCCAAAAAATTAGGGGAATAACATTATTGACGTTGAATAGTCAACAATGAGTTAAGAAGAAACGATCTTTGGGTGTGTGTTTATTCAAAAGAAGAGTTATTATGGAAAATAATGGGGTTTTCATGAACATAAGTAGAAAATATTTATATCCCAGAAACGGTAATATAATGATGAAAACATGATTTTTTATGATTTACCATACCAAAAATGGATAGAAAGAGGGAGAACCCTAAGAAAGAATGTTGGGTTTGAGAATTTCCCCTTACCATGTATCTGTATTCCTTCTTCACATTAATTTCTTGTATAATGACAATATATTCATTAATTAGAAATTATAGTACCTTTTATACCTAAATATGGTTCCTTATGGTTTCATTAAGTTTATTTATGGGTCTTTGTAGGATTTATAGAGTTTAAATGTATTGTTTGGGAGTGTTCTTTTTCTTAGTTCTCATGAACGATTCACTTGTACACGTCAATGGAAGTTTGTGTAGAAAAAAGATAAACATATAGAGATAATATTACATGTTATTATTGAAATTAAATTTTATTAAATTATCTTTTAATGAATTATGTTATATACCATTTGGATAAATCATTAGATAAAATTTAATAATGATCTTTTTAGGTGATTTTTTGCAGTTTTTGTATCACAACAAACATGTTTTGTTTTATCAATTAGTATTTTGAATAAAAATTGTTTCCAAAACATAAAAGGGGTTTAAAATACATATTAAAATATGGTTTCAACCATTTAATGTTTTCATTGAAATATTTTAAGGAGCTGAAGGAAAATGGATGTGCATCGCCCATGATGTAGGTAAATTAACACATCACGGGCTAATTTTTTTAATGAAAAAGAGTGAGGGAGGAGTATAATAAATAATAATCCATTAACATGATATCATACCATTATATAAATCATACTAGAGTTATAATAACATTTTTATAAGATAATTTGAGTATAATAAAAGCAAATAAATGAAATTTGTAAGGAAATTGAAAGAAAAGAGAAAGAGGAATTACCTCTAGAATCCTCCCCTTGAATCCTCATTAAGGATAGGCTTGGTATTTTGATGGGAATAAGATCTATTTGAAGTGGTGTATGGTCTAGGGATTATCTTTGGAAATAATTTATAGATGGATGGAAAATTGATAGGTGTGAAGAAATGATTATGTGAGGGGTTGTATTTATAGTGGAGGAGAGAGGGGTTTTCTCAATATTATATTCATTAATTTATTATTTTCCCCCAAGAGAATAAATAGTGATGATTCCTTGAACAAGAATAGAAATATATTCTAGTGAGTTTATGATTTGGGTTCTTACATCATTTATGATGTTAGGAATAGTCTATTTAAATTATAATGCATTTATACAGAAAATTAATGTATTTTTCTATTCACCAAAAATTCAAGTATTTCAGAAAAATCTCAAAAAAAATTACCCTAACAATTTTTTGATTTGGGGAATCAAAGAATGAAATCAATTTTATGAAAGTAATTTTCTAAATATTATTAATTTAATTTTTAATTAAAATCCTAATTTACTTGTGAAATGTAGATTTTAGAATTAAAACTAATTTAATAATGTTTTAAAAATTAAATAAGGTCTTGTAAAGTTATCTTAAAACCTGAAGAGATAGAAATGTTATTTTATGAATAAAATTTAGTAACCTAATTTTTCTTTTAAATTAATTAATTAATTATAATTATTTATTTATGACTTACAATAATAGCAACACTTTTACTATGGTCATATTGTCACTTAAAAGAGGCGTAAATTTTATTTAATAAATCATGGGAGAGGTAGCAATTATTTTTGATGATTAAATTATTCATAAGGACCATATTGCTATTCATAAGGGTAAGTTAATATTCTTGAGGGTAGGTTACTATTCAAAAAAAAATTATGTTTGTCCTATTAGACTCGAAACATCTTACTAATCATTACCTTTTATGTCATATTTTTGAAATTCAAAACCCAGAAGTGGAAATTTTATGTTTAGAGTTCACATAATAGTTCTTTAAGGAATGATATGGAATTGTGTTTCCTAATGTGATTGATTATGACATTAATATAGGAAGGGATAAATTTCATTGATAAAAGTTTGGTTTATTACACAAATTAATTCCCACTACATAAAAAGAATATAACCACATTGCAGTCCCACTACCCAACATCTCTTGATGGACATAACAAAACAAAGGTAGTCCCACTGCCTACAAGTCCATCTATTCCTTAATCAATCAATCTCTTAGAATGATATACCAACATGCCCCCTGTACCACCCCATACAGAAATCCAAAAATCATAGTAGAGCACAAATAATAGACTTACCTATCAAACAAGATATATTTTGATTTGGTAACAACTATCCTTTAATCCACATTGATAAACTGGGGTGATCCCAAAATGGTTTTCATCATGGGGAATTAGTTTCAATTATCCAAGTATACATGATTTAGATGGTTTCATATTACAATTATTTATGAAACATCACGACAAAAACACAACCTCAGAAATGTGAAATAAAGGATCACCAACATCCATGATATTCAAAAGTTACACAGCCAAAAAAAGCATATAAAGAATCAAAGATAACAATTAAAACATGTGATCAACACCAAACCACTCTAATCTAATTCTTTCAATGACTCCATTATCTTTTGATCATTATTAACTTCTTATTTATTTATTTTTAAGAAAATTAATCATCCTTTCTTCAGAAGGAAACATTATTAGACCCACCCCATGTGATAATAAATAAAATAGAACCATAAGAATACCTACTTGAACAATAGAAAAAAACTCATCCATTCACCAAGAATAGGGGATCGTGCGAGTAGAAGGAAAAGACTCCAAGAAAACGCAATGACAATTTCCACTTATTTTCACAAGTCGTGTAAATAGGAACACATTAGGCACACCAAGAGGGAATGGAAACGACAATGGGAAGGGAAGATCCTGACTTTGATGATCCGGGTCCTATATTAAAGGAAGAACGCTTTCTAAAGCCATTAATGTGGGATCATGTTCATGATCATGCAATTTATATATATCAATGTCCCCAAAGCATTAGGATATTAAAAATATACTTAATATCCTTTTAACATCCCTTCAAAACTACAAAAAAGGTTTTAAACATGGATTATGCCTAATAAGACGTAAGAGGGATGAAACTGAAAAAATTGGGGAAGACTGGAAAAGATAGAAATAATTCATTGATGGGTGACTCACTGATACTAATCCATCGATGGTTGAGATAATGACGTAACCTACTAATGCTGATCCAACAACTATGAACTACCAATGCAACGAATCACCGATGTCATTACTCATTAACGCCCTGACATTGATGCCCTAGAAGAGACTCCCACAACTCACTGATACTGAATCCCTTGACTCACGGATGCCCCAACCTACCAACACCTCAAGTCACTAACACCAATCCCCTGACTCACCAATGAAGACTCCCCTAACTCACTGATTCCAACACCCCTAACTCACTGATGCCGACTCCCATGACTCACTGATGCTGATGATTCCAATTTGATTTTTGGATAACTATCAGAATGATCTATTGTTGCCTTTCAGAACACCCTAAACAATGGATTTTCTCAAAGGAATGGTCTAGAAGGGTCCGAGTCATTACATCAGATACCTCTAAAAAAATTCCCATCCCCATGAATTTGAAAGCAAAAATAGAAAAAGAGAGGCCCGAACAACCACCCCTTAAGAAACGTCTCAGGAAAAAACCACCATGAATTTTTTGAAAACTGATGTGAATAACTGAGATATAGGAAAACTTTATTGACATATATGTCCTAAAAAATGTAAAAACACTAAATCCCCCACTACCGCAAAAAACCACATAGACATTGAAGGTCTCACTATCTAGACACATGGATTAGGGAGCTTTTTACTCCATGTTATGATTCTATCCTCTTTAGGTGGCACTGACTCACCCACACATGTTTAATTATATCCACATTAATTCATCTCAATTATGGATCAGGTCCACCCCCTCCCCATAGTCAATAATTTTTCCCACATTTATAGAGAATGAGGGAAAAAATCATCTGATAACAAACATGGTCAATCATTACATTTTAAAATGAATCAAAAAAACCATAGAAACAAAACATTAAACGGTTCAGGGTATTGGTCACACATCTATGCCTCTCCTTCCCATGTACTATCCTCTATGACACTATGCCTCCATAACACATGAAACAAAGGGATGTTCCATCCATGAAAGCACATTCTCTTCATGATCCTTGATTCTTACTGGCCACTCCATGAATGTCGTGTCGCACTCGATGTCTAACTCTCCCCAGTTAATGACATAGGAGTCATCGTGTAGATGACAAGGGATATGATAAACATGAATGATGTTGTGGATCCTATCCAACTGTGGAGGATACTCTAGCAGATATTCCACCCTTCTAGCTCATCCCAACACCTCAAAATATCTAATGAACTTGGGATAAATCTTGCTTCCTTTAACAATCCTCCACTACTCTCGTCTAAGGGAAGAATTCTAGAAGACATGGTCCCTATCCTTGAACTCAAAAGGACTCCTCCTATGGTCGACATATGACTTATTCATGTTATGTTCTTCCTTCATCCTCTCATGGAAAATATGCACCTTATTTTTCATATTATACACCAAGTCTGGACCAAGAATGAATGCCTACCCATCTTCCATCACACACAAGGGTAAATAACATGACCAACCATAAAAATCCTCGAACGGTGCCATGCTAATGGTCGAGTGATATCTATTATTGTAATAGAACTCTACCCGGGGAAAATGTCATACCCACGACCCACTAAAGACCAGAACACATGTCTGTAGAATGTACTCCAATGTCTGGATGGTCCTCTCTATCTACCCATCCATCTGAGGATGGGAAGTAGTGCTAAGGTATAACTGGGGGCCAAATTCAGGCTGCAATACCCTACAGACCCACAATGTAAATTGTGCATCCTGATCTGAGAAAATGGATCTTGGAACTCCATTGAGTTTCACCACCTCAACAACAAACCTCAATTCTATGGAATCCACTATGCTCGACTACTTTTTCACCATGAAGTCTCCCAAGTTTTTCAACTTGTCCACTACTACCCAAATAACATCAAATCCTCCCTGAGTCTTGGGTAATCCTATGATAGAATACATTGATATGTCATCCCACTTCCACTCAGGTATGTATAAGGACTGTAATAGACTATAGATAACATACTTGGTACCTTGCCACAAACTTCACCACTACCTGCTTCACCCAGATCCACCAAAACTGTTCCCTCAAGCCTCGATACATCTTAGAAACTCCTAGATTCACTTCTAGGGGTGAGATATGGAACTCACGAAGAATTACCTATTGAATTTCCTTTGGAAAAAATGCTCCCCACATAATGACATCCAATTTAGACTATCCTCTAACCATCCCTCCAGAGCATCACCATGGATAGTGCGATCATGCATCACTTCAGTCTTTATGTATCACCACTGAGACACCTCCACCTGCCGCATTATGGAAGACTACACAATCTTCCGAAATAGACATCCTTTGAGTTCATCCACTCTCTCATCTGGACGCATAGTGTCCAACTACTCCATTTCCTTCCAAGAATCAATAGATTTCTTAACTACCTCCTTCTAAGACTTCCTGATTAAGGCACCAACCACCACATTCTCCTTTACTATAGTGTATGATATATTTGAAGTCATGGTATTTGAGAAAGTCCACCCACATTCAATATCTCATGTTCTGGTCTTCCTAGGAGAAGTTATACCTCAATTGCTTATGATCAGTGAAAACCAAATAGCACTCCCCTACGAGGTAATATTTCCACAAATTCAACATGAAAATGACCGCTAAAACCTCTAGATCATGGGTGGCATAGTTACATTTGTGAAGACATACCTTCAAAGACCAATAATAAATCACTCCATTATGTTGCATTAACTTACATCCCATGCCAAGATCAAAAGCATCATAGAGCACCTCAAACATCGCCCCTTCCTCTAGAAACCTAATCATTGGGTCACTGACCAATATCCACTTCAGGTAGCTGAAAGATACGTGACACTTCTCACTCCACACATATTCCCGATTCTTTCTGTTCTAAGCCATAAATGGAGCCACTACTCGAGATAAGTCGAGCACAAATATACGGTAATGTCATTATTGATCAAGGAAGTTGCGAACCTCTACCATGTTCTTGGGTGCTCCCCGAGAGAAGACCACCTCAAATATTAATGGGTCTACTTTTATCCCTTGCTGAGACACCACATGTGAATGTATATATATCTCTCGCATCCAGAACAAGCACTTGGACAACTTCCCATAGAGATGGTGGTGTTGGATGAACTCTAAGATAGTCCTCAGATGATCAGTGTTCTCCTCATGCAACCATTAGTAGTTTAGGATGTCATCGATTAACACAATGATGAAGTGGTCCCAGAAATTGTGGAATACAGAGTTCATGAGCGCCATGAACATGAATGGTTCATTTGTAATGATGAAGGGAATGACGATGAACTTGAAGTTCCCATAACTACACTTGAAATAAGCCTTTGGGATGTCACCATCCTTCACCCTTAACTAGTGATATCCAGAACAAAAATTGATCTTAGAGAACCAACCTTCTCCATTTAACTGGTTGATAATATTGTCAATCCTCAAGAGGGGGTAACAGTTCTTGAGCATCACCTGATTTAGTCTCCAGTAGTCTGTGCACAATATTAGACCACTGTCTGCCTTTATTATGAACAAGACTAGATCACCTCAAGATGACATACTGGTCCAGATAAATCCCCTCTTCATTAGGTTTTCTACCTAAATCCATAACTCCCACAACTCAGAATACGCCATCCAATAGGGAGCCATCGAAATCAGACGGGCACTGAGTTTCATGTCTATTCTGAACTCAATGCTATATCGAGGGGGTAGGGTCACAACATCCTCTAAGAAGATATCTAGAAATTTTTTGACAACCCCCAGAACCTACACCATATGTATGTCTACTGATCCCAATGATATCTCGACCGAAATAGAGAGAAGAGGCTCCACACACTGATCGCCCACCTGATAGCTCTGCTCAACAATGAAAACTACATGCTGGCCATCCATAGTCTAAAACATGACTCTTCTATAAAAGTAGTCGATAATAGTGTGTATAGAAAAAAAATCAATGCCTAGTATTAAATCATATGATTTCAAATTTAGTAGAAGAAGATCCCCACTGGACTGATGCAGCCTCAACAATTGTTTACAACTCCAGCAAACATCAAACAGACTAGTCTGACCTCTAACTGGCATGATCAACACCAGGGGAATGAAATATCTCTCTATATATAGTCCCAATTCATGGGATACAATAGGTGAAATAAAGGAGTGTGAAGATCTTGAATCAAAAAAAATATCTTTCAAGAGTTCTAAATAGAGTAATCGTACTTAAAAAAACATCTAGACCCACTGGAACTACTACCTCAGCGGCGTGCAACTTCCCACGCCCAGCTCTTCTACCCATATTTTTTTGACCACCTCCCTAAACATGACCAAGTCAAGGTCCATGAGAATCAACCTAAGGTTGGACTACTCCATCACCTTATACCCTCGGTGGAGGAGGATCTCACTAACCCCTGATGTTGGAAAGTCCTGACTGGAAACTATTGCTTCTCAGGTTGGCGCTAGACATTCCCACCCCCACCATACACTGATCCAACTAGATAGTGGATTTGATGATTTATATGGCCTCCATAGACAAAGAACCTCATTCTTGAGACCTTGTGAAAAGGGAAAGGACCGAGAGATCAAAATTGGAACTGCTGAGGCATACTTCCTGCTAACCTTAACCTAGAAGTACCCAATGCCGGAGACATCACTACAACAAATATGGCTTTTATTTGCAGTAAAAATGGCATTTAATAGTGCTAGAAAAGCCTTGTTAATGCCAGAGAGGATAAGGGGGGGGGGGCTTTATCAGCACTCAAAAAAGCGCTGAAAAAACCTCTTTTATCAACGTTTTTTAGCACTGATAAAACCATAAAAAATTAAAAAAAATTAAAAAATACTGCCAATCTCGGGGGGGGGGGGATTTTTACAGTTCTTTAACCCCCCTTTATCAGTGCTTTCCTACACCTAAATCCTTTTCCACTCCCCTATATTGATTTGTTCTATTATTTATGATACATCTATTTAATTATATATAATTTTAGTTATATTTATTCGTATAGTAATATATATTTATATTAATATATAGTTATATAAATATTCATATATTGGTATTTTAAATAAAATGGATATTAGTTATTATTTAGATAAATCTAATATATTTTATATGTAAATTAGTTTAATTTTTTGTTTAGAAAATTAAATTTTTAGGTGTGAATATATAACAAATATGTAAATATAGTTATATATTTAACTATAAATAGTAGGGAATTGTAAAAAAAGATAAAATTTCAAAGATATAATATCAATATGAATTGAATACCTTTTAATAAATTCATTCCCCACCCAAAAAATCCAATAATACCCCATTAAACGAGGCTGAAACTCCACAAAATGTTAAAAAATCGGGGTACCCCGACTAAAAACTCAGTTTTAGAGGCCTTATAGGCCTTTTTTGGCCTCAAATAGACCTTGAGTGCAGTTCCCCCCCGTCACAGGGACGTAGAGCTCATCGTAGGCTTAGATTTGATTTGTGGTAGAGCTCAAACGGACACCCGTATCAAAGGTTATGGCAGTTTGATGTTCGAGTTGCGTTTTCAACATATTTTGGATCTTTTTTTAATTGTTTTTTAATTTTTTTAGTCTTAATATTGTTATTAAATAACTATTACTCCATAATAATTAGCATATTATTAATTACAAATATTTTTTTTAATTTTTTTATAAGCCATTTTCACTAAATATCTTATATATTAAGTATAATAAGTGTAAATGTATATTTATACAGATCTAAAATATATTTAAAAATTATATATTATATTTATATCAATATAAATATATTGATATATCTATATATTAATATATTATTTTTAATTAATTTTTTCTGAAGTCGAACCCTTTATCAGCGCTTTTAAAAAAAGCGCTGATAAAGGCCCCCTGTTATCAACGCTACTAAAAAAATCGCTGATAAAGGTGTACTTTTATCAGCTGTTTTTTAGTGCTGATAAATGTACCCCCCTTTATCAGCACTTTTTCATTAGTGCTGATAAAGGGGTGGGGCTGGCCTTGGCCAGTTCTGTGGTAGTGCATGCTGCCGACTAGCTTTCCCTTCAGCGAACTCGGATGGCTACCCTCTCGTGGTTCACCTCCCTATAAGTCCATACTCTCCACTTATTAGGCATTCTTTATAAATTCAATGTATGTTGGAAGAGAAATGGGAGTGACGACATATTGAAGAGATTGTAAAAGTGCCTCTTACAAGCATCTCACCCATGACTCCTCATTTTGAAGGGGATTTTGTGTGAAGTATAGGAGATCCATTAACTAGATCCCTAGTTCCCTAATCAACATACCCCCTTACTTAAGGGAGAGAAGATCCTGCCTCTTCTTAGCCTTCATCATCAAGGAAAATAACACTTTCAAAAACACTTTCTGAAATTTATCCCATGAGATATTGATCACCTTCTTATCCCCGAGGTAAGGTGTCCACCAATAAAGCACCATTCCTCACATGTGGCTCACTACTTGAAGAACCCGGTACTCTGCCAGAGCCTGGATCAAGTTGAAAGAGATCACGAACACCTCAATCCAACACTCCATATCCATGCTTAATACACTTCCCTAGTACCATCCCAAAGTCTGCCACCAGAAGGAACAAAGGTTCTTCTACCACAATTCATATTCTCCCTCCCGATCGGCCCTCCGTTGATCAACTAGGTAAGCCTTTAAGGCCTCAACTGCTTATACCACATTTGGGAGATGCCTGGGTTCCATAGAAGAAAAGGTTAAACAACGAACTCCTAATCCTAGGTAGTATATAGATTTCCTTTTTAAGATTAATTTTAACTCATTATTTATGTTAAATTCTAGAAATTTACAAGACACATAAGAACAAAAGTTATTCTGAGGCATGTACCTTTCTTAGGGTCTCTACCCTGCAACCAGTGTAGCCGCACATGGTTTTTTAGTAGGTCTAGAGTCCTTGCATCAGTTCACAGGGGCCCCTAGAATCCCCTGTCTTAGCCACTCATCCCTTTACTATCTCACACAAAATGATTTCTTAAAACTATTTTCCTACCATCCCATGAAATCCTCACTATACCTATTAACAAACCCCATTATATACCTCAACCATCCCTTTATACCATCTATCATGACCCTCCTTTTTCAACACTAGGGAAGGGGAAGAAAAGTACCGCACCCTTTCTTATTCAAGATGAAGGAGAGATAATGGCCCTCAATTCCCACCATTAATATGAACTAGAGTGGAAACTAGAACCAAGGGTATAGAATGTCACAGAAAAATGGATGGAATTAACATTTTTAATGAAAAAAGGTTTAGGAGAGAAAATAGTAAAATTCCAAAAAACTCTATAGATTTATATAAAGTAAAAAAAAATCCATCCCATGCATGATATAAATGTAAATTGTGAAAAAAGTACAACCAATTCCTCAAAACAAGTACCAAAAGAAAGAGAATAGGTAGCAACACAACATCTATCTTGACGCATGAAATAGTAAAGTCTAGTACGGTCCACAATGTCCTCCTAGAAACCTAAAAATAGATTTACAGGCTTAGGGTGAGTATACAGGTATACCGCCTAGGAAAAATAAATCCAATCTTTCAGAAGTGGGGGAAACATAATAATTCCCTTATAAAGAAGACAATTGAACATCAAATAAACTACCAAGGATTACTAACCATCACAAACTAACCATGGTACACTCAATAAATAACAGAATTTATGTAAAGTAGAAGTATAAACACATCGAAATTTGGTTACCCCACACCACATTCCAATGGTTAACTGCTTTCCTAACTGCTAACGTTTTGAAAAAAAATCTTCCAAAATGCAGTCCTAATGACTCAAACTTCCCACAAACACCAGGAGTCAACCACACCACACATCTCTACCATAGACACCGGGGCCAAAAAAACCACGCCTCTCACCTGAAGACCCTGGGCCTCACCCAGAAGAAACTTGGGAAAACAAAACTAGCTAGAAAACACCAAATCCACTCATCCACAACAACCCTTTACAAAGAATCTTGGACTATTGTAAGACTCAATACATTATAGACTTCCCAGATATGATCGATATGTAAGAACCTAGATGTGGGTGTGAGGAATAAAGTCAGTAACAATCCATCCATCCTCCCACCAGGATGTTGGTAAAGACAACCATCCTCATGAAATGGGGGTGTTTGGCACATGGTGTTCAATGATGGTGGGGTGCATATGGAAATAAAAAGAAAATAAAATTTATTAATATAATTAAAAATACACTCATCCCGACCTACATGTCCCAAAACAAACAACCAACCCAAATAGAACCGCATTTATTTCTACCCCTATATGCACAACCACACGAACAGTTTCTACCAAAGTGTAAACCCAACCCATTTTCCATTCAACCATTTTACTTTTATTTTTTTAGGGGTACACTTTAATTTGTTCCTGCAATACCCAGGAAAACTATCAAGCACAATAACTACATAAACATAAAAAGCCGATGATCTTGATTAACTTAATACACAATAACCAACCAGCAGTCCCACTGCACACCCCCTTTTTCCCTAGACCCCCATTCAACCACTGTCAACTATAATTTTTCAATGATATACTACAAAATCATACCATTTCACCCAAGCCTGTAGTCCTATTTCACAAAAAACACCCAAATTTATACCCACTACTTGAGAAGCCCATAAGAACATTGTTGTCTCACTTATCAATGTCGCTTGATGTCCACAACACAACAAAGGCAATCCCACTACCTACAAGTCCATCCATTCCACAATCAATTAGTATCTCAGATTGGGATACCAACATGCCCTCTATACCACACCACAAACAATGTCACAAATCCCATTAGAACACCACACACATCTCTACATATCAAGAATGATATATTTAGATTTGGTACACTATTATTAAATACACATTGATAAAAAGGGATGATTACACAACAGTTTTCATTATGCGGAATCCATTTCAATTAGCCAAGAATACACGATTAAGTAGGTTTCACGTCCATATCATTTATCAAAAATCAGGAAAAAAACACAGCCTCACCAATGAGAAATAAAGGACCACCAATGGACATAATTTTTAGATGGAACATAACCAAAACAACCATAAAAAATTCAAGGATAACAATTAACGTAGGTGATCAACACCAAACCACTCCCAACATATTATTTCATTGACCATGTTATATTTTAATCATTATTACATTCTTATTTATTTATTTTTGTGAAAATTATTAAGTCATTATTCACAAGGAATCATTAGTACGTCTATCCCACATGATACACAAATAAAAGAGATGTGGAAGAATACCTACTTGAACAACAGTCTACCAAAACTCATCCCTGTGCCAAGAACAGGGTATCCCATGAATATCAGGAAACAAATCCATGAAAACCCAATGACAGATTCCAAATAGATGCACAAATCATATATATATATATATAAAACATGAGGTACACAAAGAGGGAATGTAAAACACACTGTGAAGGAAAGAACCCCGATTTGTAGAGGCAGATCCTATATTAAAGGAATTAAGTTTTCAAAATCCATTAATGTGGGATCGTGGTCAAGATCATGTAGTTTGAATATCTCAAAGTCTCATGAATTTTATAATATTAAATATATATATAATAGGCATTTCAATCCCCTTAAAAATTCCCAAATTAGGCTTTAAACTCGATTTACGTCAAATAATAAGTATGTGGGAGGAAACTAGAAAAAGTAGGAAAAACAAGAAAATATAAAAACGAGACACTGATGTGTGAGTCACTAACACTGAGCCATAGAGGGGTGAGCTACTGACTCAACCTACCAATGCTGAGCCACTGACGCTAAGAAACCGACAGAATGACTCATCGACACCATGAATCACTGACACCCTGACCCTGACACCCTGGCACCAACACCCTTAGCTTATTGACACTAAAACCCTCAAATCACTAATTCCATAACCTACTGATGCCTCGAGTCACTGACATCGATGCCGCTGACTCACTGATGCCGATACCTTAGACTCAACAATAATAATCGTTCAAACTTGATTTTTGGATAAATCTCAGAACGAACTACTGTTGCCTCCCAGAACATGATGAACACTAGATTTTCACAAATGAATGGCTCAGAAGGGTCAGGGACATTATAGTTAATTATCTTGAATAATTTATCTAAATATTTATTTGATTATGGATCATTACATTCATTTACATCATAAAATTTTTCGTTAACAACTAGATATTTCAAATTCACAATAATAAGCTATTTTTCAGTTAAAACTCCTAAGGTAAGTCCCATTGAAACAAAGATGTGTTAGGAAGTTACCATTATGGAATATAAATATTCCTTAGCAGCTAACGGTATCATCATACCTATGGTAAACTTTTATATAATCCTCAGTACAGAATGGATATTAAAATATTTTGATAAAATCTATTATAAGAAGAAAAATTTTATGATTTTTTATGAAGATGTATAATCCATTATCTTTTGAGAAGAAACTTCATCAAACGATTCTTATCACAACCCACCCCCAATGTATTTATAGAAATATATTATTGGGGAGGAAGATAAAATAACATCCATGTATGAAGAAAGAAATATTCAAATTTAGGATGTGTCTATTTTAAAAGAATACATTTTTGTTTTTTATGAATATTTACTCAGACACCCAAAAGAGAGTGGAGTTGAGTCTTTAATTGATTTAATCCATAATTAAATAACAATTTCAATGAATCCATATAGAATGGATATAGTGTAATTAATAGATCTTAAGAAACAACTAAAGTATTTGAGTAATAAGGGACTTATTCTCCCTTGTGATTATCCATGGGGATACCTAGTTCTTTTCGTTAAGAAGAAAGATAAATCAATGAGGGATTGCATTGACTGTAGATAAATCAATGCTTTTAAAATAAAGAAATATTATTCTTTGCCTCATATTGATGATTTGTTTGATAAAATATATGGATCTCAATATTTTCAAATATTTAAATTCATTCTGAATATCCTCAATTGTGTGTAAATAAGGAAGATATTTCAAAGTCATCATTCTAAACTAGGTATGGTCATTGTGAAATTATAGTAATGCCATTTTCACTAACTAATGCACCCTCTATTTTCATGGATCTAATGAATAGAGCGTTCAAAGAATATCTTGAGGATTTTTTTGTAGTATTTATTCATTATGTCTTGGTATACTCAAAAATGCTACAAATATCACGATAACCACTTGTGCATGGTCCTAAAGACTCTTAGATGAAATGAGTTATGTGGGAATTTTAGAAACTGTGAATTATGGATTCAGTAAAGTTATTTTATTGGACATATTGTTTCAAAAGATGGAATCTCTATTGATCATTCAAAGAAAAATGAAATCCAAGATTTTCTATCCCCAATAAGCATAACCTATGTACATTGTTTTATTGGTTTAGTAGGTTATTATCGACGTGTCATACAAAATTTTGTCTGATTGGAAAATCCATTAACCAAACTCACACAAAAAGGGGTTAAATTTTTTTGACATAAAGAGAATGAAGAACGTTTTCATGAATTGATGAGAAAAATAGTCAATGCTCTTATATTGACTTTACCATCTGGTGATGATGGGTTTGTGATTCATAGAGATCCATCATAGAAAAGTCTTTGTTGTATCCTTATAAAGAATAAAATATTTACTAATTATTTATCAAGGTAATTAAATATTCATGAACAAAGCTACCCAAATCCTGATCTTGAGTTAGTAGAAGTAATATTTGATCTAAAGATATAGAGACAATATCTCTATAGTGAATGATGTGAGATATATACAGATCAAAAGGTTTTGAAATATATTTTCTCACAGAAATAACTCAACATGAGATAAAGGAGATGGATTGAGGTAATTGAGGATTATGATGGCATAATACATGACCACCTTGGGAAGGAAAATAAATTAGTGGTTACATTGACCAAAAAGGACCATGGAGTTATAAAAAAAATGAGGTCTAAAAATGATCCTATGTTTATAGATCTAGTAAATATGGATATGGGAATTATCAAGGAAGGTAAAATGTAAATACCTTTTGAAATGGAGTAAGAACCCGATTCATATTATGAAGGCATGGGTTTCTTAATTTCCTTTTTTCCTTAAGTGATTTTGAGAAAATATGGAAAATGGGGAAAATCGCAAATTTTCTAGGTTCACACCATGTAATTTTCCACATGACGTGTAATTTGGCCATGTGGGATGTGTACACAGGGCGTGTAGGCTTGTTGGAAATGAATGGTGTAAAAACTGACTACACACCGTGTACTTGGTATTTACACACCGTGTAATCTGTCAGCAGGTGAACAGTAAGGCCATGGACATAGATTCCAATGGAGAGATAGTACACACCATGTATTCAGAAATACACACCGTGTACTCATGTCGAAAGATGAAAAATGTGGCAGTGTAAATTAGCCGCCGGCGGAATAGTTAAAAAAATGACAAGTACACATCGTGTACTCGAGAGTACACGCCGTGAAGTTTGTTTTTTTCACTTAAAATTGGTAGTATCGACCTCTTTCCAAAGAGGAATATTTGAAAAAACCAGGAGCACCAGGAGAGATGACTGAGGCTTTGAGGGACTCTCGAACGCTCACGGAGAATTCGATTCTTCCGCCCACGATCTTATTTCGACCGTGCGGGTAAGAACTTCCTTATTCTTAGGTGTTTCCTTCCAATTCATTCTCGAGGGGATGTTATTTAAATTTTAATGGGAAATATTTTATCACAGATCTACACCATTCTCAGTTGATTCAGTAGGCAACATTCACGTATATCAATCAGTAGAGATCATGGTATGTGGTCTGATGCTTAATTCCAACTGTTGAGTGCTTTTGTGTATCATTTTTCTACACGCCCATGTTTAGGGTGTCGTATGGCTGAGGCCTTGATTAATTAAATACCTATAATTACATAGGTAAATTTTGGAATATGTATAACTACTGTATGGGATCATTTCTTGGATCCAGGTCCACCCCGTGGGTGTGTTTCCCTTGTTTAGCCGTTTGGACAGGATACCCAAGGGTATGCCATGATTATAGCATGCTTTGAGATTTATTGAGAGAAAATGTATACGAATATCTTGCATATGTGTTTGGCTCAACCTGTTTACTTTTTTAGAATAAGGGAAGTGTTTTGATTAGCCTGAGGGAAAGGTACTATTCAGCCTGAGGGCAAGGTTCTATTCACCTGAGGGCACATGCTTCCATGCCTGAGGGCATTATCTCATACGACAGAGGGAAAAATTCGTAATGCCGAGGGAAATCGCCTGAGGGCATGATTCTGATTTTCCTGAGGGAGTGGTTCTTTTTAGCCTAAGGGAAAGATTTGGATTACCTAAGGGTAAGGACTATATGTATAAGGACATTGTTTACTTCGTATATTCACTGAGGTGATTATACATGTTATACATACTAAGCTAAAGCACATGATTGGTATTGTTTTACCTTGTACTTGTTATATATCTTGTTATAGTTTGGCTGCAACATTGATTAGAAGATTGTCAACTGAGGATGAGTCTCGAGAACTTATAACTCAATTATCTTGAATTTTTATAATAATTAAATTGCAATGGAACTGGTAGGAGAAGCTTCTTTTGAGTACTCTCTAATTTACTGCATTTTCATTACTGCACGCTACTATTTCACAAATTCACTGACAGTTGGGCACGAGCCTTTGATGGTTGCCTACTGGGATTTATTTCTCACATACTGTTTGGGTCATGTCTTGGGCCCAAACAGATTATATTACTGCAGGTGTGGGTAAGGGAAAGGGTCTCTATACAAGTACATGATTGTTGCAGAGGAGTAGGAGAGCATGAGACTGAGATTAGGCTTGCGATACTACTGAGTTCCTGGAGCACTGATTTATTTTGGCTTGCTATATTTTTCCCTTGTATTTTATTGTTTCAGATTTTAGTTTATCCTATTTTGGATTCTTTCATAAACTTAGGGTCATATTTCATCAGTATATATGATTTTTGGTCATTTATTTACTTTAGTATTGTGTCCTTTTCAGCATTGGTTTTGTTTATTGCTTCCACTTTTGCATGCTTGTATTTTGTTCCACTGTATTACACTATGAAAAATGAGGGAATAGTTTCCCCACTATCAGACCTAGGCCTCACTGCTAGTTGGCAGCCTCTGGCGTTTGGGGAAATGCGTTTGAGGTCATGTGACTAACCGGGTTTGGGGCACCCGTTGAGTGGCACCTGGATCCAGGATGTTACATAGTGGTATCAGAGGACTTTTCTTTTCTCTGAGTTATTTTATTATTTGGTGATGACATAAAGAGATAGATTGATAAGGGATTCGGTAATAACTATGCCCAAGAGTAGTTACCCCATGTATAGGTAAAGGCCAGATTGCCTCAAATTAAATTGTTATTTTTAGTTTATGATTATTACAGTTGATTTGATTTTCACTGTTGGGTGACTCACCTGTGGTGTTCCATTTATATTTTTATACTGGGTTCTATTTAGTTGCAACATGATGAGATGAGGTTATTCCATCTCATTCATCATGTAGGCACATGTTAGAATCAAATTTCATGCATAATTTTCATGCCATGTAGGTGCATTAGAAATTACATGTCTTTGTGTCAGATTTTGTGCTAAAAAATGCATGTTGTTGTGATAGATGCCTTGATAAAAAACCTACTATTTGATAGGTTATTATTAAGTATGATTTTTATATTGAATGCCAAACTTTGGTTTTTGAGCAGTACAGGCCCTCATTGATCGGAATTTGGTGGATCATGGAATTGTTTACTTTTTTATAACACATATAGGATTCCAAGAATTGATTCGCGAGGAGTATGGGCCCTCAAGGATTAGAATTAGGAACTTAGGTATTGGTTTCAGTGTTTTTCTGGGATCCAGAGTAGTTTTTAAGTCTTACTGTAAAGAAAATCCCAGAATACATGCCGTGTAGTTCTGACTACACGCCATGTGCTCTTTTGTTTGGTATGAAACGAAAACATTATAAGGACATTCCATGTACCGTATGTACACGTCGTGTAGTTTCTAACCATGTCACATGCCGTGTAAGCAGAACACAGTAATTGGGAAAACTCTAGAGGGAATTTTCCATGTACCGATTGTACATGTCACGTCATGTTGAACCTTTGTTAGCCCGTGTTACTGACAACACATATGGAGGAAATCATTGTTATACATGCCATGTCAAAGTCGAACACTCCGTGTAGTGTAACCTGGGAGTCCAGCTATGCCACGAACAACACGGGTTGGTGAAGCTCGTATATACATGTCGTGTACCTGTAGGACATACTGTGTAGTCTTGACCAGTAAGAGACCATGTGGAGTTGGCCATGTGGCTGGGGAAACATGGTGGTGTACACACCATGTGCAGGTGTAACATGCCGTGTAGTGTCAGCCGAGTAGTCAGTCGTGTCACTAACAATACAGGAAGATGGAATCTAAGCCATACATGCTCTGTCTATATAGAACAAGTCGTGTAGGTTGAGATGTGTATCCAGCCGTGTCGTGGACAACATGGGTTGATTAAGCTCATATAGTACACTCCATGTAGACCTTATACATGCCGTGTAGTCTCGTTCAAAAGAGAGTCATGTGGCTAAGCCATGTAGAAGGACTCAGGCAAGGGAAGAAAATTCAAGTACACGCCGTGTGTGTGGACAACACGCCATGTGTTTGAGGTGTTACACGACCAATGCTGGTAGAGTACACATCCATGTGAAAGACTTAATGTAACACTCTGTGTAGTTATTATACACGCCGTGTAGTATTGTTTTGTAAAACATGAATGTTATCTTTCTCTTATTTCCTTTTTACACTCCTTATTTTCAGTCCTTGATGATCTTGATCTAAGGCATGTGTTTAACTATATAGAGTCATGCTGCCAAGACAACCACAAGTTTTTCACCAGGAGAGCGGCAACGAGTATACTCCAGATACGGTAGTCCATGAGAAACCGATGGATCCTCTAGCATAGCCAGATGCGACACCATCCATTATACCAGACACAGGCATTGAGGTGTAGTTTTGTGAAGGCTTCATGAGGTTTACGAAGACCTTCTAGGGAGCACTGCCATCTTCCAAATCTATGGTAGAGCTAACTCATATATTCCTGTAGCAGCATCTGCCCACGTTTTCAGGGGATGGCGTACCATAGGCTGCGGAGTCTTGGCTGGGTTCCATGCAGACAATTTTTGAGCATATGGAGACACCTCCAGGGCAGAGGGTCAAGCTCGCTACATACATGCTACATGATTCTACCAAGAGATGGTGGGATGTTACCACCCAGATATAGCATCATAGGGACATAGTGTGGGAAGATTTTCAGGCTGTCTTCTATGAATTTTTTTCCCCGAGACACTGAGGCAAGATCGAGCTCAAGAGTTCATGAATCTACAGCAGGGCGTTATGTCAGTGATGGATTATTCTTCAAGATTCACCATGATACATCACTATTCACCTATTCTGGTGGGTGAAAAGACGTTGAAGGCTAGAAGATTTGAGGATGGTCATTGATATGACATTTGAGTACTATTGAACATTTTTAGGTTTCCTATAGTACATGC
Organism: Viscum album; assembly: GCA_963277665.1. Lineage (NCBI taxonomy): Eukaryota > Viridiplantae > Streptophyta > Magnoliopsida > Santalales > Viscaceae > Viscum > Viscum album. The sequence continues at coordinate 69,908,971 of OY728142.1, forward strand.
TATTGTGAACGAGACACTAATTACTGAGCGAAACCTGTGGGAAGCTAGTGGTGCAGGCCAGGGCGGTTCTTCACTAGTTTATGGTACTATTTTTACCGGTAAGAGGAAGAGGCATATGTATTTCACTCACGATGGAAGTACTAGCTTGAAGATTTCTTCAGGTGTCCCGATAATGTGCTACCAATGCGATAAAGAGGGGAACAAGAGACCGCAGTGTCCACGTGACCCAGTGTAGTGCCAAGCTTGTGGAAGGATGGGTCATTTGCAGTGATTTAGCAGGGCGTTTCTACAAGTGGCTAGTGAGAGGGGTTCTTTGTAGACTCCACATTCAGGAGTAGGGAAAACATCTTCTTACCAGTCATAGAATTGGAACACATTAGGATGTACAGACCGAGGTGGGGGTCGTGGTCGTGGTAGCCAGACACCTGGATCTCAGAGACAACAGGTAAGGTCATCTCTGGGTAGCCAGGCTGTGTCACAAGTCCATGGCACTGGATAGGCATATGCAGTGCAAAAGACCCGATGAGAGCAAGATCTTGGACCTTCTACTGTCAGAGGTACTATTCTAGTAGCTTCTGTTTTGTCTTTAGTACCTTTCGATACTGGTGCTACACATAGCTTTATATATGTGCCCGTTGTGGAGAGCCTTGGGCTCTATGTTTCTTCTTATTCTGATGTCAGGACTCTAGACACTCCGTTGGGGATTAGAATAGCTGGTGTGTGTCTGTGTAGGGAGTTCCCCCTAGTGGTTGGTGGGTGTCACTTTCTATGGGATCTCTATGTCATAGAGATGACGAGTTGTGACGTCATTCTCAGGGATGGACTGGTTGGTACCCTTTAGAGCCTTTGTATATTTCTATAATCGCAGGGTGAGTTTCACATCACTAGTGGGAGGATAGTTTATATAAAAGGGCGAATGGGATGTCCAGGCGAGCTGAGCTGGACGCGAGGATCGTGGGTGAGGTGGAGTGACAGCCCAGATTGTGAGTTTTTATCTGGTTGACCAAGGAACCTGGCAGAATGTTTCCTCTCTAGTGGTTGATCATTTCAGGGATGTCTTCGTAGAAAACTTTTCATGTCTACCTCCGGAGCGAGATGTAACATTCCAACCTTCTACGGTACGCTTCTCTTTGAATAATGTTATAGCATATGTTGTACGCAACATCGAGTTCTAACACACCACAACCAATCAAACTAGCCGTTATGAATAGTAATACCCACGTTTTAAAATATATAAATTTTATTTTTCAAAATTGAATTCATTTTTGGATTTGGAATATCAAAATTAGCCAAGGGTGAAGTTTTGGTATTTTTCTGAAAAACATCATTTTTTGATGAATAATGAAACCACTAGGTGGTAGTTAAAAAACTGAATTTTTCATAAAACTGAATTTTATCGCTTCTGTGAGTGGAATTTTGAAAATCTGAGAGACACGGTTAATATCAAGGAGTAAAATTTGGTTCAATGAGATGAAAATAATTTTTGGTATATAGTAACTTTTTTACTTTTATTTACCACGGTTAAAAGTAAATAGGATAATTAAGGGTAAAAATGATATTAATATTACCCCGACACACATCCTAATTTTATTGGATAAGCTTAATTAGTCCAGAAACAACCTTAGGAATAAAATATGAACCTCTTTGGTCCACTTGGATTAGATTAGGACATTTGTTATTATTTAATTCAAAGAAGAGTTAAAAGAGGTAAAATCAATGTTTCACAACTAAAACATTTTTAATACAAGGTTACACATAAGATAAATTCGATTATAAATATTAATTATAAATCTAAAAATATTTACTACATAAGGATATTTTATTTATAATTTTTAGATATTAAATAATTTAATTTATTTATGACACAATGATGATGTAGTAATTACCATTATAGTGAAACACTAAGATAATTGATATTATAAATACCCAAATAAATATAATTTGAGACTTTTTATGAATTACAGTAATTTTGTAGGTTAATATGACATGTTAGGATTTATTTAATTAGCTTTGTTCTAAGTAATCATTCTGTTATAATTTTTACAAAAATCAATTTTCCAAATAGTGACAAAATTGACATAAAAGAGTTTTTAAAACAAATATTATATTATTAATTGATATTCAATTCCTAAAAATCTAAGGATCGGCCAAGAGACATATATTGTGATAGGTGTATCATTAATGTACAACTTGAGTGTCTCTTTGAGGTATATAGTAGGTTTATTAAATATATAATATAAAAATACAAAGTGACATGGTAAGTGTCAAACTAATTAACTATGAGTTAAAACTAAATGATAAGGTTAATATAATGACCAAAACCTATCTAAATTCTATTGGTTGAGTGTTTTTCAACCAATAACCACCTTAAAATATAATGGATCCACTTTTTATCTATTTGAAACCGAATATGAATTTATTATAAAATAATATTTCTAGATTTTCCAAAGGTGCCCCTCACCCCTCTTATAAAATGGCACCCCCCCCCTTCGGACTAATTCACACATTAAAAGCCTTTTGGATCGGCCAAAACCTACCCAAATGCTCTCTAAAATTCCCTCAATTCAACATAGAGTCATTAGTTTGATCTGAATTCCATCCTATGGATCCCTTTTGATCAAATCAAAAGGAAGAACCCAAAGAAGAGGTAATGTTTTCACCACCCTCTTTCAGGTTCCTTTCTTCATCAACTTCTTCTATATTTGTTATTCTCATTCTAAAATAAAAACTCCAGTATCTTATATATACTGTGATGATATTTTAAATATGGTACAACCATACTCAGTATTCTATCCATCATTTTAATGACATGTCACCATACGTGCATACGTACGGCTTACCGTCTCCACGTCATGGTGTAATTGTTATTCAATAAATTATTATTTGGATGGGTATAATAATGATGTATAATTCATGTAAATAATAAATATAACATGAAAATTATTCTTTATATATTATATACTATCCAATTATATATTATTTTAATATCACAAGAATGATATTGTTGCTCGTGCGTACGTACGGACTACCGTCTCCACGAACACGATGGGATTAATTCTCCATCGTATCCATTCATGAATAATTCTCATTTTATGATTAAAAATAATGTTTAAGGACTTGATATAACTATGGATATGAATAAGTTATAAACTATCCATAACAAACACGACTTATGTAACAAAACATATAAAATAAAATGAGTAAGTTATCACCCGAAACGACGATAATTCTAAGATATTATTAACTAAGCAATGTTAAAAGATCATATATGATATAATAATAATGTATTTTCTTCATGTATAATTTAATAAAAATTATTTCAACATTATACAGGAGGTTAAACTTCCCTCAACCAAGGAAAAGTACAAGGTAAGGGTTTATTTCGCAATTTCTTCATTATCCAAGGTTGTTTATACGTAATAATCTACCTGGATTTTGTTATCATCCACATCAATGTTTCTTAAAAATGTATTTCAAAACATTTTTAATATCTACAAGAATATGGGTTACAGTCATTTATACCCTTGTTTGACTTTTTATAAGAGGTTTATAAAGGAATATTTCCATCGTTTTCCAAACAAGGTACTTTTTAACCTTTTTGACATAATTAAGGTAAGAATGATTTTTGGTAACTTATACGGCGGGTGCGGCTATTTTCCGCCATTATAAAATCTTCAAATCTTCCCTTACAAGCTTATAAGAAAATTTTCAAATTAAATTTTTTATTTTATAATTATGTGAATCTTAAATGATTTCAAAATAGGAAGATATATTTCCCTAAAAAGAGTTTTGATTTCATCTATGTCAACATCCTTTGATAGATTTTAAGTTTATTTGGAGTTGATTTATTATGATACAAAACTTCCATATTGTATTTATGGTTTTGTGATATGTTTGTCTATGGATGAGTTATTTTTATACCATTCATCATCTATGAAGAAAGTATTTACATTTCGTATGATAGTTTTAATATGAATGTCTATGTTATGTTTAAACCTATTCATATGAGGAATGCATTGGACTTAATAAGTGATGGGTGGAGCCCGCTATAGATCCTTGATGCATCAGAAGGTCTCATGAGACAAAATAGTGTCTTGGCACAAGTCCTTGACACAATCTTATTTGTAGTCTTGGAACGAGGACTTGGCTATGTGGTTATGATAGTCTGGAATTCTGCATTCCATCATTATGAATGTGCTTATTGATATTGCATGTGATTATTCGATTAGTAGAATATCCATGTGAATAGGTAAATAGAATTATTTCATTTTATTTTTTCCATACTATTTTGAAGTTCAAGTTTAAAAGGCTTTTGTTTTAGTTATACATTACCATAAATGTTTATTATTATTTATGAATGTTTCTTCTATATTGTTACGCTTACTGGGCATTTGAGCTCACCCCTTTTATATGTATTATTTTTCCCAGGATGAGAAGAAGTAATTTTTGAATTACCTACAGGGATAGTATGAGGGGATAAGAGTGTTGACTATAGAGAATATATTTTTGTATTTTTCATTTTATGATGTAATGTATTCTTTATTAATGTATATAGTTATTCAAAGGCTACTTAACTAATCGGTCTTTCGAGACATGATCTTTCGTGTGGTCATGCCAATGTTATGTAATAATGCACCGACTTTGGGTATCTTGGGTCGGGGCATTACAATTGGTATCAGAGGAAGTTTAGTACAAACCTTGGAAGCTATATTTAGATAAACTCTTATTAGAACACATTTATTTAAGATAGACTTTGAGGATTAGTATAGAAGAAATTCCTAGAATTTTGGTATTGTAGAGATTTTGTGAGTTTTCCAAGCAATACATACCCCTCTGGATATGAGCAGGTAGAGGTGGATCTAGCACAGATGTACCTAGGGGTAAAACCCAAAAATACCGCTTTGAGCTAGACTCGAACGGGAACTGGTGCACGAAAATAGGCCTTGCTGCACTCTTGGTTATGACACTCTCAGGGGATATGATTAGGATAACTCTCATTTTATTTTCAAATCATTATGGATGGTTTATGAGTATAAACTTACTCAAAGAAAACATTTTTATGTTAATGGATTATATCCATAAATAGTTCAATTTATGTTAAGAGTTTTATAAGTATGGAATTATGTATTTTGATTCATAAACTGATCTAGTTTATGCCATTGTTTAGAAATGGCGCCTAGTGGAAGAAATGAAAACCATATCAATGCACTCACTCCATGTAGTAATTTCCCTCTAGCTCAAGATAATTATAGTGGAGATAGTGATCCAACTGGTTCTGATCAACAAATCACTATACTGGGACAACTCACTCAGGTTATGAATAATAACCTTACACGTATGGAGCACCCTAATCCACAGCGTGGAGGATAAATGTTAGATCGCTTCATGAGGCAACAACCACCAACATTAAATGGGAGTACAAATCCATTGGTAGTTGAGAAATGGATAAGTTCCTAGAGAAAATATTTCGGGCATTGGGAAGTAGTTAAAGGGAAAAAGTTATCATGACATTTTACCGCCTCACTGGAGATACTGATCAATGGTGGTCATTGATTCAAAACATGAAGAAAGATGATGAAGACAGAAAATGAATTCTCTAAGTCTTATGACTTTAAAGCAAAGAAAGAGAAGAACAGATCTGCTGATCAATATGGGAATGTAAATAAGGGGAATAAGGGAAAGGTGGAATATCCAACCTGCAGTAAATGTGGGAAGAAACACCCTGGTACTTGCTTAAAAAGAATGGGAGTCTATTACAAGTATGGTGAAAAAGGCCACCAAGCTTGTGATTTCAATGGGAAAAAGGAAGCTACTGATGTCCAATGCTACAATTGCAGGGAGATGAGACATTATGTAAATAAATGTCCTAAGCGTCTAGGGAACTTACCTAAGAAAAGGCTAAGGGATCAAGTCCAAGCTTATGCTATCACTACTGCTAAGGCAGAAGCTCTGAAAGACGTGGTTGCAGGTAATTTAATGGTTTCCTCAAGTTTAGAAAATGCATTATTTGGTTCTAGATCATCGCATTGTTACATATCTTCCTAGTTTGATAAGAAAATTAGATATTTCCAATTTGATTTAACAAGGGTGTTGTTAGTTAAAACTCCTAAGGGAAGTATCACTGCAACAATGTTTTGTGAATCATTCCCCATTAGAGCACATAAATGTTCTTTATCTACTGATCTCATCATCACACCTATGATTGAGTTTGATATAATCCTTGGTATGGATTGTCTTTCAGACCATTATGCGAAGAGTTATTGTAAGAATAAGGAGGTTACAATTTTTGACGATGATGATAAGGAACACCTTATCTTTAGATCAGAATCGTCACCACCTAATTCTTATCTAGATCCACCCCCAGTAGATCAACTCAATTCAATTATTGGGGAGGAAGTGAATGAAACTACAATGGGTGAGGAAAGGAATGTTCAAATATAGGACATACCTATTGTGAAATAATTTGTAGATGTGTTTTCGGAAGATTTACATGGACATCCTCCAGAATGAGAAGTTGAGTTTTCCATTGATTTAATTCCTAGATCAAGGCCTATATCAAAGACCCCTTATAGAATGGCCACTGTAGAATTAGTTGAACTAAAGAAAAAACTAGAGGAATTGAGTAATAAGGTATTTATTCTCCCTAGTGTTTCTCCACTGGGAGCCCCTATTCTTTTTGTTAAAAAGAATGATGGATATATGTGGTTATGTATCGACTGCAGGGAGTTCAATGCTATAAAAATAAAGAAAACGTATCCCATAACTCGCATTGATGATTTATTTGACCAACTTTATGGATCTCAATACTTTTTAAAGATTGACCTTCGATCTGGATACCATCAGTTGTGTGGGAAGAAGGAAGACATTCCAAAGACAACATTTTGAACCAGGTACGGGAATTACAAGTTTACTGTAATGCCTTTTGGATTGACTAATGCACCCTCTGTATTCATGGATTTGATGAATAGAGTTTTCAAGGAATACCTCAATGAATTTGTGGTGGTATTTATTGATGATATCTTCGTATACTCCAAAATCTATGATGATCATGAAAATCACTTGCGCATTATCCTGAAGACTCTGAGAAGACATTAATTATATGGGAAGTTTAGCAAGTGTGAATTCTGGTTTCAGGAGATTTCCTTTCATGGCCATATTTTCTCTAAAGATGGAATCTCTATTGATCATTTTAATACTAAGGCAATCCAAGAATGGCCTACACCAATGAGTATAACTGACGTATGTAGTTTTATTTGTTTAGTAGGTTATTATCGACGTTTCGTATAGAATTTTTCCGGGTTGGATAACCCATTAACAAAGATCACATGTAAGGGGGTTAAATTTGTTTGGACAAAAGAGTATGATGAATGTTTCGAAGAACTGAATAGAATATTAGTCAATTCTCCTATATTGAATCTACCATTGGGGAATGATGGGTTCGTTATTTATAGTGATTCATCGAAGAAACAACTTGGTTGTGTCTTTAGGCAGAATGATAGGGTTATTGCCTATGCATCACGACAGTTGAAAATTCATGAAAAAAACTATCCTACTCATGATCTCGAGTTAGAAGCTTTGATCTTTGCTTTGAAGATATGGAGGAACTCCCTCTATGGTGAGAAATGTGAGATTTATACTAATCACAAGAGTTTGAAGTATATTTTCTCACAAAAAGAACTCAACATGAGGAAAAGGAGATGGCTAGAATTACTCAAGGATTATGATTGTACAATACACTACCACTCGGGGAAAGCAAACAAGGTGGAAGATGCTTTGATCAAAAAAGATCATGGAGTTTTGAGCAAAATAAGAATTGAAAGGGATCCAATTTCAATGGATCTAGTGAAGATGGACATGGGAATAACCAGGGAAGGTGAAACATTAATGCTATTTCAAATTGTTTCCAAACCATATTTACTAGAAAGGATTAAGAGTTATCACACCGATGATGAATAATTTCAAAAGAAGATTAAAGCTGTGAATGATGGGAGATTGAGAGACTTTGTGTTTGAAGAAGGAATTTTGAAATTCAGGAAGAGACTTTGTGTTCCCGATATACCTGATCTAAAAAGGGAATTGCTGGATGATGATCACAGTTACAATTTCTCTATACACCATGGGTTCACCAAAATGTATAGAGATATGATGGAACATTTTTGGTGGGACAACATGAAGAGGGAGATTGATGTTTTTGTGTCAAGATGTATGGTTTGTCAACATGTGAAAGCTGGAAGGCAACAACCTGGTGGAGTATTGAAACCTCTTCCCATACCTGAGTGGAAATGGAATAATATCACAATGGAATTTGTCATGGGGATACCAAAGAATCCTAGAAGGAACGATGCAATATGTGTTATTGTTGATCGTCTTACCAAGTCAGCACATTTTCTTGCTATAAGAGAAGATCTACCACTGGAACGTCTAGCAAGACTATACATTGATGAAGTTGTGAGACTTCATGGAGTACCCCTATCGACTGTTTCTGATCGTGATCCCCGTTTTACTTCAAGATTCTGGAAAATTCATCAGAAAGCCTTGGATACTGAAATTCATTTGAGCACTGCCTACCACCCTCGAACAGATGGACAATCAAAACGAACTATTCAAACCTTAGAAGTCATGTTGAGATCCTGCTCACTCCTGCTCACTTGACTTTCAGGGTATGTGGGATCAATATTTACCTTTGGTATAATTTTCCTATAACAATATCTTCCATTCGAGAATTCAGATGACACCATATGAAGTGTTATATGGAAAGAGATGTCGCACACAAACCTGTTGGGATGACTTTGGTGAAAGAAAACTTGTAGGCCCACAACTGGTGGAGGAAACGATGGAAAAGGTAAAGGTAATCGAAAACCATATCAAAGCAGCTCAAAGTAGGTAGAAGAGCTATTCCGATAATCGAAGGAAGGATGTGGAATTTCAAGTCGGTGATCATGTTTTGGTAAGAAAGGTAAATTGAGTCCTAGGTACATCAGACCTTTTGAAATTCTAGAATGAATTGGGGTTGTAGCTTACCGATTGGCAATGCCGCCAAGTCTCTCCAAAGTTCATGATGTGTTCCATGTATCTCTGTTGAGGAAATACATGCCTGACCCAACACATGTACTCACCTATGAAGAATTAGAACTGGAACCCGATCTGTCTTATTGCAAAGAGCCCGTCAAGATTCTTGATATGAGAGAACAAGTACTGAAAAACTGGACGGCTCATCTGGAAAAAGTCTTGTGGAGAAACCATAAGATGGAAGAGGCAACGTGGGAACCCGAGGATGTTATGATGAAGAACTACTCGAGTATTTTCATGCGGTAATATTATAGAAATTTCGAGGAAAAAATTATTTGAAGGAGGTGAGAATGTAACACTACAAGCTTCTTACGGTACACATCTATTTGAATAATGCAATAGCGTGTGTTGTACGCAACATCGAGTTCTAACACACTACAACCAATCAAACTAGCCATTATGAATAGTAATACCCACTTTTTGAAATTTATAAATTTTATTTTTCAAAATGGACTTCATTTTTGGATTCGGAATATCGAAATTAGCGTAGGGTGAAGTTTTGGTATTTTTCTGAAAAACATCATTTTTTTATGAATAGTGAAACCACTATGTGGTAGTTAAAAAATAGAATTTTTCATAAAACTAAATTTTACCGCATCTGTGAGTGTAATTTCAAAAATACAAGATACACGGTTAATATCAAGGAGTAAAATGTGGTTCAATGAGAAGAAAATATTTTTTGGTGAATAATAACTTTTTTCTTTTGTTTACCACGGTTAAAAGTAAATAGGATAATTAAGGGTAAAAATGATATTAATATTACCCTAACACATGTACTAATTCTATTGGATAATATTAATTCGACCAAAAAAAACCTTAGGAATAAAATATGAACCTCTTTGGTCCACTTGGATTAGATTAGGACATTTACTATTATTTAATTCAAAGAAGAGTTAAAAGAGGTAAAATCAATGTTTTACAACTAAAAAATTTTTAATACAAGGTTACACATAAGATAAATTCAATTATAAATATTAATTAGAAATAAAAAACTATTTCCTACATAATGATATTTTATTTATAATTTATAGACATTATATAATTTAATTTATTTATGACACAATGATGATGCAGTAATTACCATAATAGTGAAAAATGATAATAATTGATATTATAAATACCCAAATAAATATAATTTGAGACTTTTTATGAATTACACTAATTTTATAGGTTAATATGACATGTTAGGATTTATTTCATTAACGTTTTTTTGAAGTAATCATTATATTATGATTTTTACAAAAATCAATTTTCCAAATAGTGTCAAAATTGACATAAAAGTGTTTTTAAACAAAATATTATATTATTAATTGATATTCAATTCCTAAAAATTTAAGGTTCGTCCAAGCGACTTATATGATGATAGTTGTATCATTAATGGACCACTTGGGGGTCTCTTGGAGGTATATAGTAAGTTTATTAACTATATTATATAAAAATACAAAGTGACATGGTAAGTGTCAAACTAATTAACTAAGAGTTAAAACTAAATGATAAGGTAAATATAATGACCCGAACCTATCTAAATTATTTTGGTTGAGTGGTTTTTTACCCATACCTACCTTAAAATTTAAATAATCCACTTTTGATCCATTAGAAACATAATATGAATTTATTATAAAATAATATTTCTAGATTTTCCAAAGGAGCCCCTCACCCCTCTTATAAAAGGGCACTCCCCCTTCTCACTAATTCACACATTCAAAGACTTTTGGCTCAGCCAACCCCTTCCCAAATACTCTCTCAACTTCCCTCAATTCAACCTAGAGTCCTTATTTTGATCATAAATCCAACCTAAGGATCCCTTTTGATCAAATAAAAAGGAAGAACCCGAAGAAGAGGTAATGTTTTCACTACCCTCTTTCAAGTTCCATTCTTCTTAAACTTCTTCTTTATTTCTTATTACCATTCTAAAATAATAACTCCAGTATCCTATATATACTGTGATGTTATTATTAATATGGTACAACCATATTCAGTATTTTATCCATCCTTTAAATGAATTGTCACCATACATGCGTACGTACGGCTTAACGTCTCCACGTCGTGGTGTAATTGTTAATCAATAAATTATTATTTGGATCAGTATAATAATGATGTGTAATTCATGTAAATAATAAATATAACATGATAATTATTCTTTATATATGATATACCATCCAATTATATATTATTTTAATATAGAAAGAATGATATTGTCGCTCGTGCGTACGTACGGATTACCGTCGCCACGAACGTGATGGGATTAATTCTCCATCACATCCATTCAAGAATAATTCTCATTTGATGATTGAAAATAATTTTTAAGGACTTGATATAATTCTGGATATGAATAAGATACATCCTATCCCTAACAAACACGGCTTATGTAACAAAACATATAAAAGAAAATGAGTAAGTTAACACCTGAAACGACGATAATTCTAAGATATTATTAACAAAGAAATGTTAAAAGATCATATATGATATCATATTACTGTATATGATTCTTTTATAATTTAATAACAATTATTTCCCCATTATATAGGAGTTTAACCTTCCCTCAACCATGTAAAAGTACAAGTTAAGGGTTTATTTCGCAATCTCTTCATTATCCAAGGTTGTTTATACGTAATAATCTACTGGGATTTCTTTATCATCCACATCCATGTTTCTTAAAAATGTATTTCAATTATTTTACTATTTAAAAGAATATGGGTTAAAGTAATTTATACCATTGTTTGACTTTTTATAAGAGGTTTATAAGGAAATATTTCTGTCATTTTCCAAACAAGGTTCTTTTTAACCTTTTCGACAAAATTAAGGTTAGAATGTTTTTTTATAATTTATATGGCGGGTGCAGCTATTTTCTGCCATTATAGAATCTTCAAAGAATCCCTTACAATATTATAAGAAAATTTTCAAATTAAATGTTTTTTATAATTATGTGACTCTTAAATGATTTCAAAATAGGAAGAGACATTTCTCATTAAAGAGTTTTGATTTCATCTATGTCAACATCCTTTGATGGATTTTAAGTTTATTTGGAGTTGATTTATTATGATACAAAACTTTGATATTGTATTGATGGTTTTGTGATATGTTTGACTATGGATGTTCTATTTTTATACCATTCATCGTTTATGAAGAAAGTATTGACATTTCGTATGCTAGTTTTAATACAAATGTTTATGTTATGTTTAAACCTGTTCATATGAGGAATGAATTGGACTTAATAAGTGACTGGTGGAGCCCGCTATAGCTCCTCGATGCACCAGTAGGTCTCATGAGACAAACTAGTGTCTTGGAACAAGGCCTTGAAAAAATCTTATTTGTAGTCTTGGCACGTGGCCTTGGCTATGTGGTTATGATAGTCTGACATTATGCATTCCATCATTATGAAAGTTGTTATTGATATTTCATGTGATTATTCGATTAGTAGAATATCCATGTTAATAATTAAATGGAATTATTTAATTTTATTTTTTCCATACTATGTTGAAGTTCATGTTTAAAAGGATTTTGTTTTAGTTATACATTGCCTTAAATGTTTATTCTTATTTATGAATGTTTCAGCTATATTTTTACCCTTACTGGGCATTTGAGCTCACCCCTTTTCTATGTTTTATTTTTCCCAGGATGTGAAGAAGTAATTTATGAATGACCAGCATGGATAGTATGAGGGGATAAGAGTGTGGACTATTGAGAATATATTTTTGTAGTTTTCATTTTATGATGTAATGTAAACTTTATTAATGTATCTAGTTATTCCAAGGCTACTAAACTAATTGGTCTTTCGAGACTTGATCTTTCTTGTGATCATGCCAATGTTATGTAATAATGCACCAACTTTGGGTATATACGGTCAGGGCGTTACACGAGAGGTGGATTTATCTATTGAGCTTGTGCCAGGAGAAGCACCGGTGTCCATTACTCCTTATAATATGGCTACACCAGAGTTGTCGGAGCTCAAGATGCTGTTGAAGGTGTTGTAGGAAAAGGGTTTCATCCTACCCAGTAATTCTCCTTGGGATTTGCCTATCCTGTTTGCTAAGAAGGAAAATGATACCCTAAGACTTTGCATGAATTACCTGAAGTTGAACCAGTTTATAGTCAAGAACCGATATCCCTGGCTGATAATTGATGATATTTTTGATCAACTTCGAGGAGAATGAGTGTTCTCGAAGATTAAGTTGCGATCCGAATATCATCAATTACGCGTTAGACCTTCATAAATACTGCTCACATATTTTTTGAGAAGATATGGTCTATACAAGTACTTGGTCATGCCGTTCAAACTCATGAATGCACCAGCAGTTTTCATGGATCTAATGAAATGTGTGTTTTATCCTTATCTAGATTCTTTTGTGGTAGTCTTCGTGGATGATATCTTTGTGTACTCTAACACTTTACATGACCATGGTACACATTATAAGATCATTTTGAGTACACTAAGAGAGCATCGACTATATGCTAAGCTCTCAAAGTACCACTTTTATATGGAAAAAATTCATTTCCTCGGTCATATCATCTCAGAGGCAGGAGTTGCGGTAGACCTAGAGAAAGTGAGAGCAGTAGTTTCCTCATAGCAGCATAAGAACGTATTTGAGATATGGTGTTTCTTTGGGATGGATGGTTATTACAGGTGCTTTATACAAGACTTCTCTTTCTTAGTAGCATCGTTGATATATTTGAATAATAAGGGTGTGAAGTTTGTTTGGTCAGAAGATTGTGATACACCCTCTTAGGTGCTGAAGGGAAGGTTGACATCAGTATGAGTCCTGATGCTGACAGAGAAAGGGAAGAGCTATACAGTTTACTATGATGCATTAGGTATTGGGCTTGCATCATTGTTGATTCAAGGCGATCGAGTATCTGCGTACGAGTCTCGACAGTTGAGGCCACATGAGAGGAATTACCCAACACATGATCTCAAGTTGGATGCAGTTTTTCATGAGCTATGCTGTTGGAAACATTATCTATTGGGAGAACATTTTGTGGTGTTTAAAGACCACAAAAGTCTCAAATATATCTTTACTTAGCATTAATTTTAATTTGAGACAACAATGGTGGGATGAATACCTACTATCCTTTAACTTTGAACTTTACTATACACTTGGTAAGGGTAACATAGTTGCAGATGCACTGAGTAGGAGGACTCAGCTATAGGTAGTGCAGGAGGACAATAGTGAGGGGAAGCTCATGGATTTGTTATCTGAGTGCATTTGGAGGTGCATGATAGTCATGGGCGAGCCTATATTTCTTCTTTAGTTGTGACTTTTACCATCTTGGATAGAATGAGGATGAGACAGCTATTAGATTCGGAAGGCCTAGTTCTACAGGAGTCAGTGGAAAGCGAGAAACCTCCTCCCGATTTGATGATAGTTGATGATGGGGTACTACATGTCCATGGATGAGTGTGGGTTCCTGGGGATATATGCAAGGAGATGATGTGGGAGTATCATGCTTCAGCTTTCCCAGTGCATCCCGAAGTTTCCAAGATGTATCGTGACTTGAGACATCAGTACTGGTGGCCGGGTATGAAGCAAGAGGAAGATGGTTTTGTTACGAGATATTCCACCAGTCAGCAGGTGATGGTGGAGTATCAGAGGATAGCCGGACTGTTATAGTAGTTACCCATTCCGGAGTGGAAATGGGATGATGTCGTGATGGACTTCATGACTGGGATACTAATGTCACCTCAAGGTAGTGATGTCGTGGGGGTTTCCGTGGACAGACATACAAAGGTAGCTCACTTTTTTATGACAAAGGAGACCTGTGAAGTTGACGAGCTCAGAAGCTTATATATCCGAGAGGTGGTACGTCTTCATGGAGTTCCCCATTCTGTCGTCTCAACTAGGGATGCCCACTTTAAGTCTCATTTTTGGAAGAGTTTTCAGAGGGCACTGGGTATGCAGTTGCTTCTGAGCATAACTTACTACCCTCATACTGATGGCCAGTGAGAGAGTACAATATAGGTTCTTGAGGTCATGCTGCGTGCATGATTCCTATACTTTGGGGGCTCTTGGGAGAAGCACATACCCGTGTTCGAGTTTTCCTACAATAATAGTTTTTAGGAGACTATTGAGATTGCAACTTAAGAGGATTTATATGGTAGGCCATTCCAATCACCCCTGTACTGGTTAGAGGCAGGAGAGGCAGCTTTACTGGGACCACGTCTTCTGCACGAGACTTTAGTGTAGGTCCAGTTGATTCAGAAAAGGATGGATATTGCATTGTCTTGTCAGAAATCTTATGTTGATCGCCGTAGAAGACCTTTGGAGTTTGTGTTCTGGGATCAAGATTTATTACGTGTTTCACTGCATTTGGGACAAAGGCAGATCATGAGACAGGGTAAACTTTCACCAAGATATGTGGGGCCATTTGAGATTTTGGAGAGAGTCGGGCCCATTGCCTATCAGCTGCAGTTACCACATAGGTACCGGGCAATGCACAACATCCTCCATGTATCTCATTTGCGCCATTATCACTCAGACCCATATCACATCATTCAGCTTGAGGAGGTAGTGCTGTAGACTGATGCGTCCTTTGAGGGGAATCTGACTCTTATTATGGATAGAAGCATAAATATTCTCCTAGGCCGATCAGTTCCTCTCCTACGGGAGCTATGAAAGAATGGACGAGTACAAGAAGAAACTTGGGAGTGGGAGACCAACATACGTGCTCAGTGGCGAGAGTTATTTTGAGCTTTATCTTCACCACCCTTGGGAGGGAAATTTGGGGAAAAATTTCTTTAAGGGGGAAGTTTGTAAGAACCCAGTTCTTATTTTGAAGGTAAAGGTTTCTTCATTTACTTTTTTCTTAAGTGATTTTGAGAAGATAATGAAAATGGGAAAAAATCTAATTTTTTTTGGGTACATGCCATGTAATTTTTCACACGCCATGTAATTTTCCCATGTGGGATGAGTACACAGGGCTTGTAGGCTTTTCTATGATGATGGGGATAAACACTGACTACACGCCGTGTACTCTTTATTTACACACCGTGTGATAAGTCGGCAAGTGACCAGTAAGGTGGTGGATGTAGACGCCAGGGGATAGACAATACATTCCATGTATTCAGAAATACACGTCGTATACTCATGTCGACATATGAATAGTGCGGCAGTGTAAAGTAGCTTCCAGCGGAACAGTTAATAAATGAATAGTAAACTCTATGTTCTCGAGAGTACATGTCGTGTAGTATGTTTTTTTTGATTAAAATGGGAAATAGCCTCCTCTTTCAATAGATGAATCTTTGAACGAACTAGGAGCAACGAGACAGACAACTGAGGCTTGGAGGGACTCCAGAATGCTCCTGGAGAATCTGATTCTTCCGCTGGTGATCTCTTTTGGACCATGCAGGTAAGATCATACTTCTTCTTAGGTCTTTCCTTCCAATTATTTCCCTAGGGGAAGTTATTTATGTTTGAACTGGAAATAGTTTTCCCAGATCTATGCTTTTATCAGTTGATTCAGGAGGTGACGTTCAAGTATATCGATCGGTGGAGATCGAGGTAGGTGGTCTGATGTTTAATTCCAACTACTGAGTGTTTTTGTGTATCTTTGTTCTACGTGCCCATTTTTGGGGTGTCGTATGGATGAGGTCTTTTTTAATTAAATACCTAGAATTTAATAGGTAATTTAATGAATATGTATAACTGCTGTGTGGGATCATTTCTTGGATCCAGGGCCACCCCGTGGATGCGTTTCCCTTGTTTAGCTGTTTGGGTAGGATACCCGAGGGTATACCATGATTATAGAATGATTTGAGTTTTCCTGAGAGAATATGTATATGAATTTCTTGCTTATGTGTTGGTCTCAACCCGTTTACTTGTTTATCATGAGGGAAATGTTTTGATTAGCTTGAGGGCAATGTATTATTCAGCCTGAGGGCAACGTTCTACTCGCGTAAGGGAAGTTGCTTCCGTGCCTGAGGGCATTATCTCGTACGACTGAGGGAAATATTCGTTATGCCTGAGAGAAATCTCTTGAGGGTGTGATTCTGATTAGCTGGAGGGAATGGTTTTGTTTATCCTGAGGAAAGATTTTGATTACCTGAGGGTAAGGATTTCATGTCTGAGGACACTGTTTACTTCGTATAGTCATTGAGGTAATTTTACATGTTATTCCTACTATGATAATGGATGGGCTTGGTATTGTTTTACAGTGTACTTGTTAGATAGCTTGTTGTAGATTGGTTGCGGCACTGATTAGGATATTTTTGGCTGAGCTAAGTCTCGAGAACTTATAATTCAATTATATTGAATTCTTATAATAATTCAATGGAAATGGAATAGGTAGGAGTAGCTACTTATGAGTACATCATTGTTTACTACATTTTCATTACAGCACATTACTATTGGACAAATTCACTGACTGTTGGGCATGAGCCTTTGGTGGTTTCCTTCTAGGATTTATTTCTCAAACCCTATTTGGGTCGTGTCATGGGTCCAAAAAGATTATATTTCTACAGGTGTGGTTAAGGGAAAGGGTCCCTATACAGGTACTTGATTTTTGTAGAGGGGTAGGAGATCAGGGGACCGAGCATAGGCTTGCAATGATGCTGAGTTCCTTGTACGCTGTTTTATTTTTTATTTCTGTATTTTTCCCTTGTATTGTATTGTTTCAGATTGCAGTGTATCCTATTTTGGATGGTTTCATAGACTTAAGGACATATTGCATCATTATATATGAGTGTTTGTCATTTTATTACTTTAGTATTATGTCCTTTTCAGCATTGGTTTTGTTTACTTCTTCGACGTTTTCATGCTTGTATTTTGTTCCGCTGTGTTATACTTTGACAAATGAGGTCATAGTTTCCCCACTATCAGACCTAGTCCCTCACTACTAGTCGACAACCTCGGGCGTTTGGGGAAACATGCATTAGGTAATGTGACCAACCATGTTCGGGGCACCCATTGAGTGGCACCCGGATCCGAGACGTTACAAATGGTTTCCAAACTATATTTAATAGAAAGGATAAAACATTCTTAGTCTGATAATGAGTATTTTCAAAAGAAAACTAAAGCTACAAATTATGGGATATTGACATACTTCATATATGAAGTTTTAGTTTTTAAATTTGGAAAAAAGATGTGGGTTCCCTCTATAACTGAGCTAAAAAGGGAATTATTGGATGATACTCATAGCTCAAATTTTTCTATACACCCTTATGGAAGAAAAATTTATGGAGATTTGAATATATTTTTTTAGTGGGACAACATGAAGAGGGGGATTGTTGATGATGTGTCGAGATGTTTAGTTTTTTAATAGGTGAAGGATGGAATAAAACATCCTAGAGGAGTCATGTAACCTATACCTATAACTATATAGAAATTGGATGATATTATTATGGAATTTTTCATGGGGATACCAAATACTCATATATATTATAATGCGATATTGGTTATTGTTGATAATAATTCCAAATCAGTACTCTTTCATGCTATAAGATAAGATTTACCACTTGATCATTTAACAATACTATATATTAATAATGTTTTAAGAATTCATGGTGCCCCCTTATAGATTGTTAATGATCATGATCCATGTTTTACATCACAATTTTGGAAAAGTATTCAGAATGCCCCATACACTTTGCTTATTTTTATCACTGGCTATCACCCTCAAATAAATGAACTATCATAATAAACTATTCAAACTTTATAATACATGTTTAGATCTTTCTTACATGACTTTAAAGTAATGTGGGATCAGTATTTACCTATAGATTAATTTTCCAATAACAATAGCTTTCAATCAAGTATTTAGATGGTGCTATATGAAGCGTTATAGGGAAAGAGATGTTGTACACAAACTTGTTGGGATGATGTTGGATAAAGAAAACTTTTAGGCCTACAACTGGTTGAGGAAACAATAGAAATGGTAAAGACTATTCAAACACATATCAAAATAGATCAATGTAGGAAAAAGATCAATGTTGACAACCAAATAAAGGATTTGGAATTTCAAGTGGGAGATTATGTTTTCATGAAGGTATATCCAAGTAAAGGTGTTTTAAGATTCAGTAAGAAGGGTTAATTAAGTCCCATGTACATCAGAACTTTTGAAATTATAGAACAAATTGGAGCTGTAGCTTACCATTTGGAAATTCCACCAAGCCTCTCGAATGTTCATAATGAGTTCCAAGTATCAGTGTTTAGGAAATACATGCCAAACCCAATGCATGTAATCACTTCTACCGAAATAGAACAAGAACCCAATATATATTATTATGAATATCCTATCAAGATTCTTGATACCAGATAACTAGTGTTGAGAAATCAGATGAATCATCTGGTAATCGTTTTTTGGAGAAACCATAAAATAGAAGAGGATACTTGGAAACCGGAGGAAGTTATGATGAAGAACCACAAAAATAATTTTATGAAGTTATATTATATAAATTTTGAGGATGAAATTATTTGGAGTAGGTATGAATGTAACACCCCAAGCGTTGACAGTATGCTACTTTTTAAATAATTTAATAGCTTGGACTACACGCAATACTATGTTTGAGAACACTATGACCTATCAAACTTGCTGTTTAAAAAATAGTAATGAATAATATTAACATAATTATGAAATATATATATATATATATATTATTTTTCAAAATATGCATCATTTATTAATTCATGATATCAAAATTATCTTGAAGTTATTTATTTGGTGATTTTTTGATAGTTTTAATTTTTTTTATGAATAGTGAAAAATACCGCATTGTTGTTAAATAACTGACTTTTTCTTTTAAATAATTATTTTACATAAAAATATTTTAACATAAAAATATATAAATAATACATTTTTTACCCAATTTAGGTCATTGGAATCATTTCTATAATATAATTAGATATAAAAATTTATTGAACTTCTGAACGTCACTTTTACCCACATTCATACCACATTTGCATGTTAGCATAAAACGTAATTCTACCGCTTCTGTGAATTGAATTTAACAAAACATACATACATGGTTGTAATTAGTAGGAAATTTTTTGTCAAATTGAATCTAAATATTTTTTTTAATATTATCTTTCGGTTTTATTTACCACTGTTAAAGTTAAATTGGGTAGTTAAAGGTAAAAATAATATTATAATAATATAAAATTTCCCTAACACATGTCCTAATTTCATTGGATAAGTTTTTTTTAAATAAACCTTATCTATAAAATATTATCATTTTAAAGCTACTTTTCATTTAGATTTTCCCATTTATTATATTTTATTTAAAGAAGAGTAAAACATGTCATATTCAAATTTTAATAACTATATAATTTTTAATATGTGGTTATATAAGTGATAAGGTATACTATAAAAATTATTTATAAAGATAAAATTTTTATCAAAATAATGGCAATTTATTTATAATTTTAAAAAATAAATAATTAAATTAAAAGACGAAACAATTACTATGCAATAATTGGTATATTAAAGGAAGAATCAATTAAATGATAAATACAATATTTAAATAAATATAACATGAAATGTTTGATACCATACAAGAATTTTTTTTGATGAAATTGAAATGTTAGAGAATGTTTAATATTTTTTTGATGGAATCATGTTATTATGACTTTAGAAAAATTCTTTTATTAAATAGTGTAAAAATTGACCTAAATTAGACTTTAAATAAATTCTATTTTATTAAGTGATATCAAAATCATAAAAATATAATGTTTGGACAAATAAAAACGAAAATGTTAAATATTTAATAAATGATCCAATTTTTTTAAGTTTGGAATTTTATTGTAACTATATTAACCCTGTTGTATAAACAGACAAGTAGACATTATAAGAGTTAAACTATTTAACTACGCGGTAAATCCAAAAGATAATCTTACTTTTGGAACCTAAACAAAAATAAAAACCATTAGATGAGATGATTTATACCCATACTCATCTTAGATTCTAAATAACTTCATTTCGATCTTTTTTAAATTGGAAAAAATTTTATAATAAATTAATAGTTTTGGAGTATCCAAAAGTGCCCTTCCCTTATCTTATTAAAAAGACTCTCCTCCCTTATTCACACTTCTAATGCCATTTGGATCATCCAAAACCTGACCAATTATCCTCCCAACTTTCCTCATATCATCCTAGAGTCCATAATTTGGTACTAAAGGAAACATATGGAGTCCTTTTGTTCAAATGAAAAGGAGATACATAAAAAAGAGGTATAATTGTTTTATCAACTCTTTCAACGTTATTTTCTTCTTCTACTTACACTTCCTATGTTGTTTACATACTAAAGTAATAACTATAGTATCATCTACATACTAATATGTTATTATTATTATGGTACAACCATATTCCACATTTTATCCATCCTAAGAATATCAATATCACTATGTGTGCGTATGCATGACTTACCGTCTCCAAGCTGTGGTGTAATTTTTTATTCAATAGTACTTTATTTGGATGGGTATAATTTTGAGTATGAAAAATATAAATAATGAATATATCATAAAAATTATTCAATAAAAATAATATACCATCCTATTTTATACAATTTAATCATTAATGGAATGATACCATCGCTTGTGTGCACGTATGACCTACCGTCTTCACGAGGCGATTAGATTCATCCTCCACAACAACAACTTTAGAATTATTATGAAAATGTATATAATGAACTAAGATAATATTTATGGAAATAATATCATTATGGGTATGAATAAAATATATCTTACTCATAAGGAACATAACTTACATGACAAAACAAGAATATAAAAACAAGGCAGTTAACACCTGAAACAACTGTATTACTGAAAATTCATATCAAAATGAAATAAAAGGATTATATATGATATAATAAATTTGAATATGGTTCTATTATAGTTTAAAAAAATTATTTAACCATTATACAGTATGTTAACTCACCCTCTACTAGAGGAAAATATAAGGTAAGGGTTAATTTCATAACCTCATTATTATCCAAGGTTGTTTATATGTATGTATCTACTGGGACATATTTATCATCAATGTACAAGTTTCTTAAAATATATTTCAAAATATTTTAATTTTTTAAAATTCATTTTTACCCATGTTTGACTTATTATCATATGTTTTGAAAGGAATCGTTCCGTCATTTACCAATCGAGGTACTTTATGACCTTTTCAAAAGGTTAAGGAAAGAATTTTTTTTAAATTATTCAACGGGAGAATCTATTTTTCACTATTATAACACCTTAAAATATTGAATACTTTCTTACAATATAACAAGTTTATTTTCAAAATAAAAGTTATATTTTATAATTTTTCATCTTTTAAAGGATTTCAATGTAAAAAGGGATATTTCTGTGATAGAGTTTTAATGATTTTGTTATATTATTTTCATCTATGTCAACATCCATTGTTGGATTTTATGATTAATTTATGTTGATTTTTTATGATAAAATATTCATCATTTTATAGATTTTTTTATGATGTGTTTGACTATAGATGTGTTGTTTTTACACTATTCATGGTTTATGGTTACATTATTAACATTTCATATGCTAGTTTTAGTATGGATGTTTATGTTATGTTTCACCCTTTTTCATATAAGGATTAAATTTGACTTTGTAAGTGAAAGTAGGGGCCTTCTATATACTCTCAGTGCATCGGTATATCTCATTAGAGAAACTAGTTTGGTTTTTTACTCATTTATGTATGGTCTTCGCATGAGGCCTTGGCGGTATGGTTATGATGTCTAAAATTATGAATTCCCTCATTATGAGATTAGTTATTAATATTAAATATGATTAGTAGACAAGTAAAATATACATGTGAATTTTTAAATGGAATTATTTGATTTGTTATTGTTATGTTGTGATGATTATTATGTTTAAAGGGATTATGTTTTAGTTTTTTACATTTACTTTAATGTTTAAATTTATTTATGATAGTTTCCACTATATTATTTATCCTTACTGAGCATCTGAGCTCACCATTTTCTTATGTTTCATTTTCCCCCAAGATGAGAATAAGTTTATTACGACTAACCTGCAAGGATAGTATAATTGATATGATTTTTTTTTCAAAGGAGATATTGTATTGTTTTTCACTTCATGATGTAATGTAAAACTGATGTTTGTATTGAGTCTTTACAGGGATACTAAATTTATAAGTCATTTTTGATTTGTTTGTTTTGTGATCACGACAATGTAATAAAATAATTCACTGAATTTTGGAAACTGGGGTCATGATGTTACAATACAATAATAATTCTATTTCTATTATTAAAATCATAAAACATTATCAATGTTTTAAGAATAGTTAACTGAATTTATGGAGAACCCAACAAAATATTATCTAGAGGGAAGGTTGCTGTTTAAAATGATAAAAAACACTTAGTTGATGGATGAATGTGAATGAGTTTTAAGATGTTGTTATAAGGAATATACATATATTAAAATACTCAAAATTGGGTATTTAGATTCTATAATGTAATTTAAAATAAAGACAAAGAAGTTTTATATTATTCTAATAATCTATTGAATTATTTGAATTTATTATAATATGATTATTATCATTAAAAAATCATTACATGTATCTATGTGAATGTAATATTATTTGGTGAAAATATAGGATTTATATTTAAAGAAGAAAAAGACTTATTTTCTTTCACATGTCAATGGATAAATATATATAGATTCATATAAGGGAATTAATAAATGATTCATCAATATAAAGGGATTCAAAACCAAATCATCAATGTTAGAGTGACCATGTAAGAATACAATAACACGTTTAAAGAACCATGCAAGGATGAGTCTTTATATAAGTGGATCCACAACATTAATTGGTATTGATATAAGGGTAGAGATCAATATAATGGGATTATAGACAGTGTGATTGATGTAATGGTGATTGAAATATAGAGATTGATGTATGGATCATGGCCATCAATGTAAGAGTATTATACATATAACAATTCTATAATCCTTATGTCCTAGATGATGATTTTAAAACATTAAATCTGAGGAAGAAAATTTTATGATTATTCCATATATATTCATTCATGGGAAAAAATCACGATTCTATGATTATTCATGATTCTATATTTAATTAACTAAAATTTAAATGAGATAAAGATGAATAATCCACTTTATAAAAGAACATGAGTTTCAAATATGAATATTAAAAACTCAATATTTATTATGAAAATGGATAAAATATTATTTGATTATGGTGATGATCATTAGTTTTATTAATACATTTTTTTATTCGAGGTGATAAAAGGAGAAACATATATTATTGTTTGAGAAAATAAAATCAAGATGAGATGGAAGTCAAGGAATTTATATTTCTAAGAAAATAAATAATTTCAGAATATTTATATATTAAAATGAAAATGTAATGATTCTATAAAAGATGATATTCAAATACATAAATTTTATGACCTAATTATCAATATTCTAAAAAATTAATAAAGAAATTTTATTCCCTGATGAATTGGACATGTCGTAAAAAAATAAAAGTAGTTATAAAAATGACTATCTATATACATTGCATTGTAGGATGTTTATACACAAAAACCTAGAGAATAATTTGAAATAAATAAGAAAAAAGAAAAAAGGAGAGGAGTTGAAGGGGAAATTAATTCTAGTTATATGTTTGAATTTCATTTTAAAATTAAAATTTTATGATGTTTCCACCATGTAATAAATATAATAATATCCTTTTAAAATGACATAATGTGGTGGGTTAATAGATACTAAATCCATTTAAAAAATTCCCTGCATATTTAATGAAAGTAGAGACTTTACACTATAAATATTTTGAAGAAATTATTATGTGTTAAAGACTAATAAACCATTTCCATTTTTATTATAAAAAATAAGAAGAAAAAGAATAAATGAGGGATGGATATAATTTTATATGAAGTGATGTTCCAAGAATAGTTGAAGTCACTTCTACTAATGTTTTTCAGAACAGAATACTTAAAGAGGTATTATCTGTGGGAAGTGTTGTGTGTTTTGATTTTGATACAACAAAAGGAGTCTTTCTTTTATACAAGAAATGAAGAATATTGATTTATCATCATTGATCTCCAGTTTATTACTATAAAGAAGAATAAGTGTTACTTGAATATTTATATGCAATTAATAGAAGAAGAAAATGTGATGAATAAATAAGGCATCACATCAACAATATAAAAGAAGACTAAATTATTGAGGGACTCTTTGGGTTATTTTAAAATTTTATTATTTTTGTATGTTTTGGATTGGATTGAGTTATGTATTAATCGAATCACAATCATTAGATGTGTATCATATGCAGTTATTACATTATTATTTTACTCGGATTTTAAAATTAGTGGGTCTTATAGTATTGATTAAATATAGATAAGGTGAAAGATTACCCATTCATTTTGAAAGGTAAAACATTTAAATATCTGATAGTGCAAATATATATGCATATTTTTAATACAATAATGATGAATTGTTATTATTTTTCAATGATAAAACCCATGAATTTAATTTTTTTTATAAAAATAATGGGTAATTTGTGTTTTAGAATGAAAATGGTCTAAATTGTGAAATGTGCTAAATTCTGGATTTTTGACAGATTTTTACATCAAGGGTACTTTGGTCATTTCATAACTTGAAATAAAGTGATTTATTTTTCAAATCATTATTTTATTTTCTTCATTTTTATCTTATGAACCAGTGGATGAATCGATCATCTAGAGGCCATAAAAAATCAATGAAGTTGAGTATTTTTCCGGGCAGACAGCATGGACCCCACCACAGTAACAGTAATCCATCTTTATTTACACACCTCAAAATAAAATTGTTCCACTTGAGGATGATAGAGGAGAAAATGGGAATTCAAAAAATAAATTAAATGGAGTTTTGAATCCATTAATGCGGCCATTGAACAACATATGTTTGGAAGAAGTTTCTCGGATCCTTTGTCCAGAAATAGAAACCGCCAATGAAAAAATAATAACTCCAAGAATAGGTGGCCAAATGAGATGAAAGATGCAGGGTGAATGAAAAACACATTAATGAACAACCTTAATGAAGGTATACAAGCATTATTAAGCCAATTAATATGTCAAAAACAAGACAAATTAGGGAGGATATAAATCTTCCTATAAAAGGAGGGGATCTCCTACCTCTCAAATCATTCCATTCCTTCCCAACACCATCTAGGGCACCAAGGAGAGGAGGCCAAGGGTACCTTTATGATTTTTATGTCTTTATTTTATTTTTATTTTAGTTTTATTTTCTCATATAATGCATTCTTATTTTTTATATTAATGTGTTTCTCTTTTCTTCTTCCAACCCCTTTCTTTTCCAACTCTAATTCTCATTCTCTCTCTTCCATCTTTCCATCGTGATATCTATGCAGTTCACCATGTAAAGTGACTAACTTGAGGCTTATACTTGGGGGAGGTTTCATGGTGTTCTTTAATATTTCACTTCAATTGGAAATATTTTTATTCTATTTGTGGTAGAGGCAGGAATATTGCACTGGTGCGATTGTCGTCCACCAAGACATTATTTCCAAATCCATTTCTTTTAATTGATTAATTATTTTTCCCTCTATTATTATAGGAACACCCTTAATTTGGTTGAGTTGGGGATGCCATAATAGATAAAATTACATATGGTGGAGCCAGGTCTTTTAGGAATAACATTCTCAGTTGAGGTGTTACCCTACTTGACTAATAGAGGAGGTGTGATATTGTGTGCCAGACCCATGCTAAAATCACGCACTCATTAAATAAAAGGAATGTAATTCATTAATGAGGATTCACTAAATGGATTGACAAATTGAATTTAATAAATAAATAAATGATGAATGAACCAATGTTATCCAATCCTAGGACCAAGAACTTTCTTCCTTAATTTCATTTTTTCTGCATATGCATCTTCATTTAGATTTAAAGTTTTCATTCCATTATTTTAATTTCATATTTTTTATAACACTTTAAAACATAATTTTCCTAAATAATATAAAAATCGAAAAAATATTTAGAATATGTGAATTAGAATTACTGATTAAACCAACTAAGATGCTCCCCAAGTGAGATGACCTTGTTCAGCCTCTGTGCTGCACTAGGAAAACATAAAAATTTTCTTTTTTTCATGCCCTACGACAGGCATGTGTCAAAACTATCACCATTTATAGGGAGATAAGAAGATACATCAATCAATTTTTAAAATACACATTTTTAAATTTTTTTTCCATTAAAAAATCTAAAAAAACAAATATTTTTCCATGATTTATTCAAATTCAAAATTTTTATTCATGGGAATATTACTTGTAGGTGCAATATAAAGAACCAAAAGACGATTAAAATGATCTAAGTGACTAGGTGAATAGGATGAGCATTAATCTAGATGAATTAGGGATAAAAATAGATAGAGAATTTGACTATGTTCATACATTGATGGATCAATACTACCATGAGTAGGAGCAATAACCTGAGGAAGTGGTGGAAGAAATTTCACAACTCATCATTGAAGAACCAAAGGTGGTAAATTTAGAGGAACAAGAAGACTCATTCATCCACACTCAAACAATTCTACCCGGGATAGATGAAAAATACGATGACTTACCTGCTGAGCTACATGTGGGAGATCAATAAGAATTTGATGAATTTTGGAATAGATTTGAGGAACTACTTGATCTCCCCAAGACTTTCAAAGAAGAAGATCCAACACCATTGAATGAGGACAGCACCCAATTGGTGCAATTTGAAGTCAAGATGAAGGGTACCAACTACCTACCTCCATCTAATGATAATAAAATCCAATAGTAACTTTCAAATGAAGAAGTTATTGAACCAGATCCAACTCAGGGAGATGGTCCTTCCACGAACTCTACCTTTTAGGATTTCATTCAATCTGATTTGAGCATCACTCCTTATAATTTGGAATTTTTAGACTTGGTTAATCCATATCTTTCCTTAATGAATATGAAAAAGAATATGAACCTGTTGAGGAAATATATATTCACCCAAAACACATAGAGGATTCATTTGAGGGAGTATAAGAAGAGAAGAAGAAGGCTTCACAAGTGGCAACCAAGGAAGAGGATGATCCATACTTCATCCAACCCCCACCATGCAAGCTGTACCACATTGCGAAGGGGGAGGATATAGTGTACTCTATCTATGTATCTTCCATCAAGAACAAATTTTATGTAATAGCTAGGAAAATCCAAAAGTGGTGGTTTAATTCAAAGAAGATCCACCCACACTCAGATTATGGATAACAACTTTTACTGTCCTGAGGAGGAAGTAAAAATTTATGGCCCACTTGGGAGATTATACCAAGATTTATCTTTACATTATTTTTATATTTCAAAATTTTTATATACTACTCCGGCATACGACCCACTCCTCCTTATATTTTTAAGCTTTAATGACATGATCCTTGTTCTTATGCGAGTAATATTATTTTTAAGGTTCATATATGGGAAAATGGATCCTTAAATAGAGTAAGAGTACTGAATTTTTATTTTAAAAGGTAGTTCATTTTTAATGTTTAATCTTTTAATCTCCTAACATTTTTGGGTCCAAAACACATTTAGATCATTAAAGACAAAATTTCATGTCCACACTTGAATTATTGATTTACTTGACTTATCTAAAAGACATGTGTTTCTTAGGAATCCTATGATTCCATGTTCTCTATTTCAATGTAAATGATATTCAATAAGTAAAATGAAACATTTAATGTTTAAAGTGAATCATGGATATCGAAATGATGACTCGTGATATAAGGCAATCAGTTGATTTATGTAAATGAAATTTCCATATCATTCTCATAATTCAAATTTATGAAATGTATGTGAATTGATTTTTAATTATTAAACATGCCATGAGTGATTTTCCAATATCATATTTCTCATTCCTGAGAGAATTTATAGACCACGTTCTTCCTGTTTCTTCATGAGCATATTTCTTGAGTGATCTTGGGACATGTCACCGAGTAGAACATGCATTTGAACTTGTCAAAGATATGTCTATACAAATGGTCATTTAAAATGATTGAGGTATTTTATAAAATCTATTTTCCTTAATGAACACCTTTAAATCAATCCTTATTTTATCCCATAGGGATCATGATTGACCTTTAAAGGGATGAGACATGTTTCAAGCCATTTTTATCAATTCCTACGCTACTCTTGGTATTTGTCTGATATTTTCTGTAACATCCCAAGTAAATGAAGAATAAGATATTTTCATAAATATTAATATTTTTTAATTAAATATTAATTTTACTTTAAAAGTGTTTCTATGTTCGATAGCATACCCGATACACAAGAACATTTTTCTTTGGAATCTTACGTTGCACACTAATAATATAATATTATTATTTTAAATGGTAGTTAAATTTTAGACATTTTATTGGTGATACTGAATGAAACTAACTAATATATGATTATATACATGTTTGTTAAATGTATTTACATTTATCCAATAAAATTTAGAGGCTTAAAATGTGAATGAAACTAATTTTAAGCATAATTTATATTAAAAGGCCGATTTATTGCCTGTTAGTGGAGAACCCTATTCAAATGTAGTTTTGGTTACTTTAATACATTCTATATGACCAAATAAAATCCATCTTTATAATGGGGACATCAAATTTTACTTTGGGTATTTTTTTGGGATTTTTCCGATAAAGTTCATTTTTTAATGAATAGTGAAAAATATTGTAATTTAATTCAAAAGTGCCTTTTAATCTAATTTATTTATATGGTTAGATTATCTTTTTAGTTAGTTTTAAATTGAAATTAAAATATATTTTTACCATTTAATCCAAATTTGGTCATTGGAATTAATTTCACTTCGAAATTGGATATAAACAAGTGTCAATCTTTTGATAGTTATTGATTCTTAAAAACACGCTATTTGTTTTAACAACAGGAATTAATTTTAAAATTAAATAATTTGACTTATATGTTTTTAATTTGGAAAAATTGAAATCATTTTTGAATTAGGAATATCAGATATATCTTAGGCTGAATTTTTGGTATTTTTATGAAAAACTTCAATTTTTGATGAATAGTGAAACCACTTAGTGGTAGTTAAAAAACTGAATTTTTCATTTAAATTAAATTTTACCACTTCTGTGAATTGAATTTCAAAACTCCGACATACATGGTTGTTATCAAGAAGTAAAATTTGTTCAATTAAGATGAAAATAATTTTTGGTGAATAATAACTTTTGACTTTTATTTACCACGGTTAAAGGTAAATAAGGTAATTCAAGGTAAAAAGAATATTATAATAATTTTAAATTACCTTAAACAATTGTCCAAACCTTATTGGTTGAGTCATTTACGACCATGGACATCTTTGGGTTGATTTTGGGACCCCATTGAGCCACTTGGGTGTGATAATGACAATTTAGATTAATTAATATAATATAAAGACAAAATTGGATTTAACAAAAATCTTTTAGTAATTAATTTTTTATGGTGTTATATAAGTCATATTTTAGACTATAAATATTAATTAGAAATATATAAATATTTACTACATCAAGGTATTTTTTTTAATTTTTAGACAACAAATAAATTAAATTATTTATGACATAAAATGATGCAGTATTTACCTCGTTAATAAATATTTTAAATAAATAAGATTGTAATGATTAAAATAATATCTAAAACATGTAAAATTCTGATTTGATGATTTTATTTCGACCACGAGTCATCTTATATTACACATTAATGATTTTTGGTCTTTTAGAAACCAAATATAATTGAATTATAAAATAATACTTTCACACTTTTCTAAAGAGCCCATCCTCTCCCTTATAAAAGGAGACCACGTATAACCAATTACACACACCTATAAAGCAATTTGGCTCATCAAAACTCTACCCAATTAAACTCCCTACATCCCTCTCCTCACCCTACAAGCCTTACCTTAGGCAGAAGTCACTTGAATAAGTTCTTTTTGTTCAAACCAATGGAAGTTACCTAAATTAAAGGTAATAGTTTCTCTTAAATTGTTTTCTTTTATTTCCTCCTCCAACCCCTATACTCACATTATTACTTTCTTTGTAACAACACCAGTATCCTCAATATACTAGTATGTTGGTATGATAAGGATTCTAACTACACTTACACACACCTCCATCTAATGGATGAAGAACATAATGTTTCTGTGTATGGCAAACTAAGGCCTCACGAAACGATGATTGTTCAATTACATCTTACCACCACTCATGGTGGACATTATGATGGAACTATATTTATATATGATATATATTATATTTATGATTTCCTTATGCCTCTGTACTTCCCATTTATATCAAGCTTTTATGGTTTCCATTGTGGATAAATACGATAATCTCATTTGAGGAAGTGCGGACTACCGCCCCCTCAAAGTGATGTGATTCCTTAAAGCCTTATGTGGGATGTATAATGGATGGAGTTAATGATATTATATATGATATTATACTGTAATTATAATATATATATGTATAATTATGTTTTAATTCCATTAAAATTAGAAATAGAAATAAAATTAGTGTTCATGCGTACGTACGGCTTACCGTCTCCATGAACGTTGAATTTCATTTCTTACCTCCAAATGTTATATACTATTATAAATACATGTATATACTGGATATATATGATATATATGATATCTAAATAATGATTTTCATTCTGGATATAATGGACTATTGACCACATGGGCAACTTGTAAATATAAGGTGTTCATTTTTTACTCAAGTACCAAATATCGACAAAACGAACATTATTAACTTGAATGATTACATAATGTTTACAACATGGTAATAAGTAATATAAAAGGATTAATAAACTTGAAAAAGGTTCTTAAGCAAGTAGAAATTAACTTTAGTTTATTATTCACGATATTAATGAACGATCGAGTCAAGTCGGACACGAGGAAAGGACTTCGTCTAAATCTCCTTTCATTGATGCATTTTTAGTTTTAAACATGAATTTATTTTATACAGTGTATAAACCCCTTTGAATTTTCATTTTATTCAAAGGGAATATTTTTATATGAAGAGTTTTACTAAATGAAAAAAAGGAATGTTTTTTACGTAAGCGGTGACAACATCCTTTCCGCCGCCACGAGTATTATTTGATCTTTGGCTTCCTTAACAAGATGGAATGTTTTTAAAAGGAAAAATAAATACCATATAATTTTTTTTTCATATTTTGGCATTGAAAATGATTTTGAAAATGGATTTATTATTTCAATATCTTGGAATGATATTTTATTATTGTAATGTGGAAATGTTATCTTTCCTTTATGCTTATGTTATTTGGTATGATCATGTTATGGTTCTTGGGTTTTATTTATGTATATGGATGGTTCCATGATAAACCTAGGGCGGGTGAGCCCGAGATAGCTCTCCAATGCATTGGGTAATGTGACAGAGGTAAACATGAATGTTTCTCCTAAGAGATTTAGGGAATATATTGTGATGGGTATTCCAAATTAACTCTGTATGTAGCTGTGATAGCTACAATGTAAGTATGATATGTATGCCACAAGTTACCTTTATGATTAATGATTTCTATGTGTCTTTCATAAATATTATGATTTCATGAGGTAAGTAAATGATTTCATGTTTTGTATGTATTTATGAACAAATGTTTTCATTCTTTGATTTATATCCATTACTGAGCTTTTTTTCTCATCCCATGTTTAGAAATGTTTTTACGGGACTTAAAGATGAATAGGGTAAAGGATGGGATCAAGGAAAATCCATGCTGTCTAAGACATGAAACTAGACAGGACTCTTTTTTTCAAGAGTTTTTATTTTATTAAAAAAAATGGAAACTGTGATGATATGTCTACCTTGTAATCTTTTGAGATGTAATAGTTATATCCTAATTCTCTAAAACTCTAAACCTGAAAAGATCATCAATGTGAATTATTCATTTAATTCAATATTATGTAAAATTTAAGGCCGTGTCCTTATAGTTTGTATCAAAGGTATGTTTAGACAACATTAAAAGTTAGGGTATTGTTAAATAAATTTCCATAATGTAATTTATGTTAATATTTAAATCTTATAGAATTTATAGATTATCATGTTGCTTTGCCTAAGATATTTCTATGTTGAGAATGGTTTTTCATATAGGAAACAGGGCAGTTGTGATGGGATGTCATACAGAGGGAAATGACCTTCCAAATAAACATCCTGAGATGGTTAGAATCAAAATTTCACAGTTTACTGTAGTGATGGATCTGTTGATTCAGGTGATAAATGGTGGTTGTGTTTATTTGCGATATTTTGGTTTATTCTAAAAGTAAATAGGAGCATGAAAGTCATTTAAGGGTTATCTTTCTAACCTTAAAAGAAAATAATCATTATTGGAAATTCAGTATGTGTGAGTTTTAGTTACAACAAATTTCGTTCCTTGGTCACATTGTTTCAAAAAATGGCATAACTGTTGATCCTACTAAAACAAAAGTTGTTGAAGAATGGCCAAGTCCCAAAAATATAACCGAGATCCATAGTTTTCTTGCTATGGTAGGTTATTACAGGAGGTTTGTTGAAATTTTTTCACGGTTATCTATTCCAATGACTAAGTTAACTCGAAAAGGTGTTAAGTTCATCTGGAAAAAAGAATGTGATGATTGTTTTTAGGAATTGAAAAGAAGATTTGTGAATGCTCCGGTTTTGGCACTGCCTTCCAGAAATGGTGAGTTTTTTATCTATAGTGATGCTTTATTGAAAGGAATTTGATGTGTACTAATGAAAAATGATCAGGTAATTTCTTATGCTTCACGTCAGTTAAAAACTCATGAGTTAAATTACCCTACACATGATTTGGAATTATCTACTGTTGTTTTTGCTTTAAAAAATTTGGAGGCATAATTTGTATGTAGTAAAATGTGAAATATATACTGCCAAAAAAGTTTAAAGTATATATTCACTAAAAAAGAATTGAACATGAGACAGAGGAGATGATTGGAATTAATTAAGGATTATGATTGTACGATTATTTGTCATCCAGGAAAAGCAAATAATGTGGCTGATGCTTTGAGTGAAAAAAGTAATACTTCATTAATCATGTTACGTTTGGAACGAGATCCTTTGGTTTTTGATTTAATGAACTTTGGAATAGAAGTTTTTGGTACATGAAAATCATCTATTTTGTATTAGGTGTCAGTGAAATCATCCCTATCAGATAGAATTATGCAAGCACAAAAGAAAGACAGTGAGTTGCAGAAAAAGGTTGTGTTGGTTCAGAAGGGTAAGTTGCCTGATTTTAACATTGATAATGATTGTGTTTTGAGATTTGGAAAGAGATTATGTGTACCATGTGATTCACAGTTGACGAATGAGTTTTTATGAAAATCTCATAGTTCTCTGTTTTCAGTTCATCCTGGCAGTACTAAGATGTATAGAGATCTTCAGGAGTATTCCTGGTGGGATGGAATGAAAATAGATATTTCTGATTTTACGGTGAAGTGTTTGACTTGTCAGTAGGTTAAAGTAGAGTGACAGTTACCAAAAGGAATGATTTAGCCTCTACCGGTGCCAGAGTGGAAATTGGAAAATATATCCACAGACTTTGTTGTGGGATTACCAAAGACATATCGAGGTAATAATGCAATATGGGTTATTGTTGATCAATTGACTAAATCTGCTGATTTCCTTCATATTCGAGATACTTTATATCTAGATCAACTTTCTCGGTTGAATGTTAAAGAGATAGTTAGGTTGCATGGATTTCCCCTCTCCATTGTATCTGATTGTGATCCTAAGTTCACTTATAACTTTTGTAAATTCCTTTAGAAGTCATTGGTTACTGAATTAAATTTTAGTAAAGCTTTTCATCATCAATTAGATGAGCAATCAGAATGAACAATTCAGAACATGGAGGATATGGTACGTGCTTGATCAGTGGATTATCAGGGAATTTGGGACCAACATATTTCTTTGGTTGAATTTTCATATAATAAAAGTTTTCATTCTAGTATACAGATGGATCCATTTGAGGCATTACATGGAAAGCATTGTCGAACTCCATCATTCTGGGATTAAGTAGGTGAAAGGAAGCTGATGGGACCAGAATTGGTAGAAGTGATGGCAAAAAAAGTTCAGTTGATTCATAAGTAAATGAGAACATCTCAGAGCAGAAAGAAAAGTTATGCCAATAATCGGAGGAAGGATATTTCCTTTGAGGTAGGTGGTCACCTCTTTCTCAAAGTTTCTCCAAGGAAAAGTGTGATGCGTTTTGGTAAGAAGGGAAACTAGAGTCTGATGTTCATTGGACCTTATCAAATTCTGGAGAAAGTTGGATCAATTGCGTATAGAGTGGCTTTACCTCCATGTTTATCCTAGGTACACAATTGTTTTTTCATGTTTCGATGTTGAGAATGTATATGCCAGATCCATCTCATGTTTTGAGCCCAGAGGTAGTTCAGTTGGAAGAGAATCTCTCTTATGAAGAACAAACAGTTTAGATTCTTGACCGTAGAGAGAAAGTGTTGCGGAATAAGTTGATTCATCAGGTAAAGGTTTTGTGGAAAAACCATATTTTTGATGAGGCAATGTGGGAATCTGAAAATTATATGCGGGATAAATACCCCCACATATTTTGATAAGTGAATAAAAATTGCGAGGACGCAATTCCCAAAAGGGGGGAAGGATGTAACATCCCAAGTAAATTAAGAATAATATATTTTCATACTTATTAATATTTTTTAATTAAATATTAATTTTACGTTAAACGGGTTTCTATGTTTGATAGCGTACCCGATATGCAACAACATGTTTCTTTGGAATCATACGTTGAACACTAATAATATAATATTATTATTTTAAATGGTAGTCAACTCCTAGCCATTGTATTGGCGGGAATGAATGAAACTAACTACAATACAATTATACATGTTTGCTAAATTTATTTACATTTATCCAATAAATGTTAGAGGCTTAAAATGTGAATGAAACTAATTTTAAGCATAATTTATATTAAAAGGCCGATTTATCGCCTGTTAGTGGAGAAACCTCCTTAAATGTAGTTTTGGTTACTTTAATACATTATATATGACCAAATAAAATACTTATTTATAATGGGGACATCAAATTTTACTTTGGGTAATGTTTTTTTGGATTTTTTCGATAAAGTTCATTTTTAATGAATAGTGAAAAATATTGTATTTTAATTTAAAAGTGCGTTTTAATCTAATTTATTTATATTGCTAGATTGTATTTTTAATTAGTTTTAATGTGAAATTAAAATTTATTTTTACCACTTAATCCAATGTTGGTCATTGGAAATAATTTCTCTTTGAAATTTGATATAAAAAAGTGTCAATCTTTTGATAGTTATTGTTTCTTTAAAACACGCTATATGTTTTAACAACGGGAATTAATTTTAAAATTAATTAATTACAATTATATGTTTTTAATTTGGAAAAATATAAATCACATTTTTAATTTGGAATATCAAATATAGCTTTGGCTGAAGTTTTGGAATTTTTTTGAAAAACTTCAATTTTTGATTAATAGTGAAACCACTTCGTGGTAGTTAAAAAACTGAATTTTTCATTTAAATGAAATTTTTGCCACTTCTATGAATTTAATTTCAAAATTCCGACATAAATGGTTGTCATAAATAAGTAAAATGTGGTTTATTAAGATGAAAACATTTCTTGGTGAATAGTAACTTTTGTCTTTTATTTACCGCGGTTAAATGTAAATGAGTTAATTAAAGGTAAAAAGAATATTTTAATAATTCCAAATTACCTTAAACACTTGTCCAAACCTTATTGGTTGAGTCATTTACGACCATGGGCATCTTTGGGTCGATTTTGGGACCCCATTGAGCCACGTGGGTGTGATAATGACAATTTAGATTAATTAATTTAATGTAATGACAAAATTGACATTAAAAAAAATATTTTATTAATTAATTTTTATATGGTGTAATATAAGTAATATTTTCGACTATAAATGTTAATTGGAAAAATAAGAATATTTCCTACATCCTGGTATTTTTTTATATTTTTTAGACAACAAATAAATTAAATTATTTATGAC
Organism: Viscum album; assembly: GCA_963277665.1. Classification (NCBI taxonomy): domain Eukaryota; kingdom Viridiplantae; phylum Streptophyta; class Magnoliopsida; order Santalales; family Viscaceae; genus Viscum; species Viscum album. The sequence goes on from OY728142.1 coordinate 69,946,023, forward strand.
ATAATAATGATGCAGTATTTACCTCATTAATAAATCATTGAAATAACTAATATTATAATGATTAAAATAATATCCAAAAAATGTAAAATTAGGATTGGATGATTTTATTTCGACCATGAGTAATCTTATCTTCAACTTTAATGATTTTTGGACAATTAGAAACCAAATATCATTATATTATAAAATAATACTTTTAGACTTTTCTAAAGAGCCCCTCCTCTCCCTTATAAAAGGAGAACACTTCTAACCAATTCCACACACCTCTCAATCCATTTGTCTCGTCTAGAATCTTCCCAATTAAACTCCCTACATCCCTCTCATCACTCTACAAACCTTACCTTAGGTAGAAGGCACTTCAAGAAGTCCTTTTGGTTCAAACCAAAGGAAGTTACCTAAATTAAAGGTAACCGTTTCTCTTAAATTGTTTTCTTTTATTTTACTTCTCCAACCCCTAAACTATTTTTATTCCTTTATTTTGTAAAAACACCAGTATCCTTAATATACGAGTATGTTTTCATTATAATGATTCGAACTACACTTAAACACACCTCCATCTAATGGATGAAGAACATAATGTTTCTGTGGATGGAAAACTGAGGCCTCCCGAAATGATGACTGTTCAATTACATCTTACCGCCTATCATGGCGGCCATAATGATGGCTATTTATTTATATATGATATATATTATGTTTATTATTTCATTATGCCTCTGTAATTCCCATTTATAGCAATCCTTTATGGTTTACATTGTGGGTAAATACGATAATCTCATTTGAGGAAGTGTGGACTACCACCCCCTCAAAGTGATGTGATTCGTTAATGACTTATGTGGGCTGTATAAAGGATGGAGTTAATGATATTATATATGATATTATACTGTAATTATAATATATCTATGTAAAATTATGTTTTAATTCCATTAAAATAATAAATAGAAATGAAATTAGCGTTCATGCGTACGTACGGCTTACCGTCTCCATGAATAGTGCATGTCATTTCTTACCTCCAAATGTTATGTACTATTATAAATACCTGTATATACTGGATATATATATGATATATATGATATCTAAATAATTATTTTCATTCTGTATATAATGGGTTATTGACCACATGAGCAACATGTAAATATAAGTTGTTCATTTTTGACTCAACTACCAAATATCGAAAAAACAAAATTTATTAACTTGAATGATTACATAATGTTTATAACATGGTAATAAGTGATATAAAAGGAATAATAAACTTGAAAAATGTTCTTAAGGAAGTAGAAATTGACTTTAGTTTTTTATTGAGGAGATTAAATAACGATCGAGTCAAGTCGGACACGAGGTAAGGGACTTCATCTCAATCTCCTTTCATTGGGGTATTTTTAGTTTTATACATGACTGTATTTTTTACGGTGTATAAAGCCCTTTGACATTTCATTTTATTCAAACGGAATATTTTTATATGAATAGTTTTACTAAATGACAAAAAGTAATGTTCTTTTTACGTAAGAGGTGAAAATGACCTTTCCGCCGCCGCGAGTATTATTTGATCTTTGGCTTCTTTAACAAGTCAGAATGTTTTTAAAAGGAAAAATAAATACCATATACTATTTTTATGTATTTTGGTATTGAAAATGATTTTGATAATGGATTTATTTTTTCAATATCATTAAATTATATGTTAATATTTTAATGTGGAAATGTTATCTTCCATTTAGGCTTATGTTATTTTTTATGATCATGTTATGGTTCTTGGGAATTATTTACATATACAGGTGGTTCCATGATAAACCTAGGACAGGTGAGCCCGAGATAGCTCTCCAATGCATTGGGTAACTTGACGGAGGTAAACGTGAATGTTTCTCCTAAAAGATTTAGGGAATATACTATGACGGGTATTCCAAAGTAACTCCATATGTAGTTGAGATAGCTATAATGTAAGTATGATATGGATGCCACAAGTTACCTTTATGATTAATGATATCTATGTGTCTTTCATAAATCTTATGATTTCCTGAGGTAAGTAAATGATTTCATGTTTTGTATGTATTTATGAACAAATGTTTTCATTCTTTGTTTTATAACCCTTACTGAGATTTTTATGCTCATCCCATGTTTTGAAATGTTTTCATAGGACTTAATGATGAATAGGGTCAAGGATGTGATCAAAGAAAAGTCATGCTGTCTAAAACATGGAACTATACATGACTCTTTTTTTCAATAGTTTTTATTTTATGAAAAAATGGAAACTTTGTAGATATATCTACCTCGTAATATTTTTAGATGTATTAGTTATGTCCTAATTCTCTAGAACTCTAAACCTGAAAAGATCCTCAAGGTGAATTATTCATTTAATTCAATATTATGTAATGTTTAAGTCAGAGTCCTTATATTTTCAATGTAATGTATGGGGGAGAAAAAACTCATGGTGGAAGGGATGTTATACATTGTAAGTAAAAAGTGTGGGGGTGATATTTTGGGAATTGTATAAGGTTGTGGAATCATTCAGTGTATATAATTTTTTCCCCTCTTGAATTAAAAAAAATAAAATAAAAATTACAAAAAGAAACAAAAAATGAGAAAAATGGGTTGTGATTTGGGAGAACAAAAAATCACCATTTTCCAAACTGACGATCCTCTTATCATATGTGGTTAGGTGATGGATGTGAGGTTTGATCTAATCATAACTTTTGTTAAAAGAAAAACAATATAAAATTTTAAAAAAAACAAGAGGGTTCATTATTCATTCATTATGATTTATTTTGATCATGAACTTAGATTTAGTTTTGGGGGATGTTGGTGTTTCCACATTGAAGAGGATAATTTCATTACACACACTACAACAAAACCATTGTTTAGCTGCAGTTCTAGGAACCGCCAATAAACCTTTTGTAAAAAAGGTTTCGTGGCGGTTTATAATAAACCACAGCGAAACATTGCTTTTTTAACACCCAAACCTTCCCCCACCCCGACCCTCCTTCCCCCACTTCCCCCGGCCCCCACTTCCCCCGCTTCCCCCGGCCCCCGGGACCCCGGCGACCGCGCGACCCTGACCCCGGTGACCCCGACAACCCTACAACCCCACGACCCACGGCCTCCCGCGACCCCCGGCCCCCCGCGACCTTGGAAGCTGCACCATCTTCCCCTCTAGGATGGGTTTTGTTTCTCCTTATACTATTTTATGGTGTTTTTTAGCCTGAGAAAATATTGGAAGATAGTGTTTTTTAAATTTATTTGGCAAACATATTAATGGTTTCTCTTACGGTTGCTAATTGATGTTGCAAGATGAATTCTTAATGGATTCATGTGAATCTCAATAAAGTCATCATAGAAAATTATCCCTCACTAGTTGATCAAATATTAATATAATCCATGTTTTTTGATGTTCAAGAATTAGATCATAGATTGGCCAGTAGTCCTGATCATTCTAATGATTCTGATTCTGGTCTATAGAATGATAAGGCCCAAAAGTTCATCCAGGAAATGGATCCTTAATTTTTAGGTAGAACATATGTCTAGCATTATTTTGAGTGGTTTGAAAAAGTTGAGAGGATGTTCTTATTTTTTGATAGTCATGAAGCGGTCAAGTTAATGTGTTATTTATTCATATTGGAAGATCCTAGTCACAAATAGTGGGAATTAGTCTATCAGGTTAGGAAACATGAGCATATGTGTTAGAAGTAATTACAGGTTCTCTTTAATTAACAGTATTTTCCTATTAACACACCTATTTCTATGTCCCATGAATTTTGGTATTTCCATTAGGGGGATCAGAATATGTTGGAGTATGCTAACCATTCAATGAAACCAGTTGATTTCTCACCAGATGTGATTTATTATGAGAAACAATGTCCACTAATTTTGAAATGTGATTCCAAAAAATATATTTTTCCCCTAGTATTCTTGATTATGTTTATGATATAAGAAGATGTGGTTGCACGATCTCGGATTGTAGAAATTTAACATGTTGGTAAATCTAGATTCTATAAAGAAGTTCTAGTAGAGGTCCAAGGTGATCATTTAATCTGGGAAAAGAAAAAGAAGTGTGAAGAGTATGATGATAAGGGAGGTTGCAGATCTGGCCACACATCCCAACAACATTCAACTGCAACCCACTAGGGGTGGGTTATTACTGTGCTACAAATGTGGACTACTGGTGAATGTTTGGTTAGCTTATACATTTCTACCTACACCATTCCATTAGTGAAAATGTATGGGCCACTTGAAGTAGTTCTGTAAGGTTATTGTGATGAAATAGAGTGCTTCAAGATCCTCAATTAATAGAGAATTTTCATCTCAATATAGTACATTAAATATTATTGGTTATCATTTTATTGGTTGTGGTGGTAACGATGAGTCCCCTTATGGATAGAGTCATCTCATGGTAGATCCACAAGTCAGTAATCAACCACATGTATTACATAATTCATTGCACCCCTACTATATGAAATATACAGTAGTTAAATCTTATTCATGGCATATAATAGTACAATTTTAAATTTTCATTTCTTAATTAATCGTCAATAATTTATTTTATGTAATTGCATATAAAGATTTTAATTCATACCATATTGTAGAATTGTTCATGTGACAGACCATGATTATGAAATATTCATTTATTTTGATTGTTCTTATAGGAAAGAATTTGGAATAGTGGTTTAAATGTCAGTTCTACATTCTCACTATATTAGGATTAAAATTTGAGTGGTAAGTTAATGATTTAGAAATAGATATTATTGTTGTGATCCTCAACGTAGATTTTATGGTTAGTTTAAAGTAAAATGTTGATTGTTATCATTTTTGAGTGATCCTTGTGGAACATGATGGGTTTAAACATGTTTTTTAAGGAAAATGTGATCCTTAATTAGGCTGATCAAAAAATCTACCTCCAGATTTAGGATATCATATTTTCTAAGTATCTTCTCTTCTTATAGTGGATGGTGGTGTAGGTTTTGAGAATAGGTTACCTCCAAAATTCGATGTAGAGTTCACTATTGGATTATTTTTGGGAACTAAGTTGATTTCTCTTCTCTTATATCATATGGACCCCACTTAGTTGAAGGAATTAATTATATAAATGGTTAATTTGAGATCTAAAGGATTTATTTTCCTGAGCGTCACTCTGAAGGACTCCCTAGTAACTTTTTTTGAAAAAGGTTAATTGATCTCTATTGTTTTTTATTTAGTAACAGAAGTTAAATGAGGTCACATTCAAGAACAAATACACCATACCCTACATTGAGGCCCTTTTAGGTCCAAAAAAGGGTAAAAGTTTGTTCTATGAGATCAACCTAAACCCTTTGAATTATCAGGTCAATGATATAGAGGAAAAAATATCCAAGATTGACATTTGATGTAGGTATGGGGACTTTGAGAAAATTTTCATACAATTAGGGCTAGTGAATTATATAATTAGTTTTCACAGATCTTATAAACCAGGTGTTTCACCTATATGTAGATTATATTATCATGGTGTTTATATGTGAAATATTTGTCTACTTGGGGAGTGAAGAAGAGCGTGGGAAGTACTGGGGGAATAATCTAGGCACTCTTAATGATCACTACATTTATGTTATTCCCTTAGAGTGTAGCTTCTCATTTTGATAAGTAATGTTTGTAGGCCATGTAATCTCATAGCATGGAGTTTTAATGGAAACCAATAAAACAAGAGTAGTTATTTAATGGGTGAACCAAAAGATCATATTAATGATTGAGAATTTATTATGAATGTAAGGATACTACAAGTGTGATGTCATAGATTTATCTTGGAGTTCTTCACCCATGACCAATCTTACGTATAATGGGTTAAGGGTTAAATGTAGCCTAGTATGTTAGGAATAGATTGTGGTTCTCAAGTTGTGATTGGACACTCCCCATATATATATATAACCTGAATCTAGAAAAGTACAAGTGGAATAATTTGTTTAATTATGTTTCATTATTGGGTTTGTGTTGAATTATGAAGATCATGTAGTGTCATTTGTCTCTCCCTAACATCAACCACTTGAAATAAACAGCCCAAGTAAAAAATTAAAACTATTAGTGGTGATGAAAATTTTGAAGAAACGATGTCACTATATATTTGAATATAAAATCATGGTTTACTCAGATCATAAGATTTTGGACAACATTTACATCTTCAATGATTTGAATATGAATTATCGATGATGTTTTTATAGACACCCCACTCAACACAAGAACCTCAAGCTTGATAGTACTAGCTCATATAATTCCACAAAATCAAAAATAACTTTACCCAAATAAAGATAAAACCAATATTTGATAACATCAACCACTGATGAGACTTTTTATTGGTGACAAATCAGTATGGGAGTATGTGAATAACCATTCAAGGTTTGTTATATATTCTCCAAAGATAGGGGTCATTAATTATGAGAAAGATCATTTTTTGGTGATGGTATTCACCCAGACATTGGAACATCTCTAATTTCTTGGGGCATAACATCCATTTTGGAGGTTGTCACTAGGGACATGTGAATGGAAGCTAAATATTCTTGGAAATCGATGATTGTTCATTTCTTAGTTTTATCAGGTATGCAAAAAATTAATAGTGGAAATGAAGAGAATACTATGTGCAAGGAGTAGAGGCAGGATGAACCATAACATGATGAAAAGGCCCATTCTTATAGAAAGAGTTCATCCATTTTGTGCTTCCAGTTTAGGGACTTTGAGGAATTTTGAGACCCATTTCTTGATATATCCTTTAATTTTTCTCTATAATGGAAATTTTGTTCCTCATTATTTGTTTTTGATGATGGGGTTATAGAAGATGTCTCATGTTGGATTCCTTGTTTTTTGTGAAGGCACATTGTGATATACATGGATAAAAGCTAGATCACATTACTTAGGAACACACCTCAGTATATTAAGGGTTTGAATGTGTTTTTAGATTCTGAAATTTCTAATCGATCCATTGAAGGGGGAATAACATGTCTATGTCCTAAATGTAAATTTAGAACATGGTGGAAGAGATATGAGGTTTATGAGCATTAAATACTGAAGAAATTACCTGCTCAATATTTGTGTTGGATTTGGCATGGAGAATCGAACGTTACAGAAAGATTGAGAATTGATGTTAATCCGCATAATGAGGTCCCAAGTTCGTCGAAAATGGAAAATGAAATGAAAACCCTAATAAATGATGCATTCGACATTGCCAGAAACCACTATCAGCATCAAAACATATCATAACAACCAGAAGAGGGTGCTACAAATTGCAACGTGACAAGTGATGTTTTTTGAGACTGTAACACATGAAGATCAATATTGCCACATATCATTTGATCCTCCTCTTGATTCTGTGGAGCCAAATGTAAGAGAAAACATCACTAAGGAAAATGTGTTTCATGATTCAGTTGATGAAGGAAATCAAGAGTTGTATTTCAGGTGTTTGAAATATTCAAAGCTTTCATTTTTTCTGGAGTTGTACCATATCAAATGTCTATGTGGAATTATAAATAAGGAAATGTCCATGATATTGGAATTGATTCGTGATGCATTTCCTGATGGAAAAATCTCAAAATCTTTTTATGATATGAAAAAAGTTGTTAACAAGAATGGTCTGAATTATACAAAAATACATGCGTGTCCCAATGATTGTATGCTTTATTGGGGAGAGGATTCAAGTAGACAGAATTGCAAGAAATGGTATTTTTCTAGATGGCAGGCAAAGGGTGATGTTTGAAGTCTGAATGAACATAATTTCATGGTGAAGAAGAAAATGGGGACACCTGCAAAGGTTTTGCGTTACTTTCCTTTGAAGCCTCGATTGCAAAGATTATTCATGTCATCAAAAACCACCGAAAACATGAAGTGGAATTTTGTAGATAATAACAATGATGGGTTAATGAGACATCCATGAGATTCCCAATCATGGAAGATATTTGATTCATTACATCTCGATTTCTCAGCTGATCCTAGGAATGTTCGATTGGGATTGGTTGCCGATGGATTCATCCCATTTGGGAATTTGAGTACTAATTATAACATTTGGCCAGTTGTTTTGATCCCTTATAATCTTCCTCCATGGATGTCTATGCAACAAACATCTTTTATCTTTTCAATGATTATTCCTGGAAAACAAATTCCTGGAAATGATATTGATGTATACTTGTAGCCTTTGATTGAAGAATTGCAGGAGTTATGGAGCAATAGTGTTGAGACATTTGATGCTTCTTCTAAAACAATGTTCAAAATGAATGATGCTTTAATGTGGACCATTAGTAACTTCCCTAGGCTTGGGAATTTATCAGGTTGGAACACCTACACGGGTTTGGATTTTCCTGTTTGTAACGTTGATTTTGAGCCCAAACGGCTACTTCACAGTAGAAAATGGTGCTTCTTGTGGCATCGAAGATTTCTCGATGCATCTCAAAGATTTCGACTGAACAGATCAAAATTTAATGGTTCCATTGATCATAGACCACCTCCAAAGTTGTTAAATGGTTTTGAAATATTGGCACACCTTGAAAATGTTGAAACAGAATTTGGGAAGGTTCATCATTTGAATGATAGCGGAAAATGGGTCGAAGTGCATCGTCATGCGAAACCGGAACGCAACAATGGAAGAAAAAAAAGTATATTCTTCATACTTTTGTATTGGGAATGTAATTTGTTGCGGCATAATCATGATGTGATGCATATTGAGAAGAACGTCTGTGACAATTTGATTTTCACATTGCTTAATGAGCATGTAAAGTCGAAGGATCATATCAATCCTCGCAAATACTTACAAGCAATGCACATAAAACGCGATCTTTGGCCAGATGAGAATGGAAAGTATCCTCCGAAAATTTTTTCAATGAAAAATAGGGATAAAGATACATTCCTTCGAATGTGAAATAATGTTAAGGTATTTGATGGGTATTCAAGTAACATCTCGAGGTGTGTTGACTTGAAGAATCGTAAGTTACAAGGACTGAAAATCCACGATTCACATATTTTGTTACAACAGTTACTACCATTGGCATTGCGTACATTATTACCTGAAAAAATTACTGATGTTGTACTCCAGTTCTGCACATTTTTCATAAAACTGTGTGAGAAATCTCTATATCCATTTCAGCTTGACAACCTCAAGGAGAGGTTTTTATTGACCCTTTGCGCAGTGGAGATGATCTTTCCTCCGTCATTTTTTACTGTAATGATGCATTTAACTGTGCATTTGGTTGAGGAAGCTAAATTAGGAGGCCCTGTTCATTATCGATGGATGTATCCAATTGATAGGTACTTTATTTATATGTTTTCCAGTTAATTAAATAATTTTTTTTACTTAATTAAATTCATAATTATGTTTATTTTATTTCACAGATATCTTGGGCATTTGAAATCATACGGGAGAAATAAAGGTAAACCAGAACGCTCAATTTCTTAAGGCTATGTGGCTGAGGAGTGTCTTACCTTTTGTTCTCGATACTTGGATGATATTGAGACAAGCTTTAATAGAGTTGGATGTGTTGAAGACACGTCAAATCAATCTCAAATACATCAGAAATCCAAAATATTTCCTCCTATTGGCCGATCAGTTGGGAGGACCTCAAATGTGACACTGAAAGAACTGGAATTATTACTGGCATATAGATATGTGCTGTTGAATAGTGAAATTGCAGATCCATTTATTTAAGATTTGAGGATAATAACAAAGAGACGAAGGAGAGGCCAAACATGAAATGAGAAATATATAATGAAAGCTGTTAATAAAGAGCTTGTAGAATGGTTTTCATAGCGTGTAAGTTCATAAATATTGCAATAAATACGAATATTATTTTGACACATATATTTGGTTAATCTAATAAAGTATATTTCTTTTTTCAGATCATGAATACTAATACTCGAGAAGAGGTGTCAAAAGATTTAAAGTTTTTTTCTAGAGGTCCTCTAAAAAAGTCTAGAAAGATCGACGCTTATAATGTGAATGGCTTTAGATTTCGTATAGTCGATCGAGAAGTGGGTTTGAGAACAAAGAATAGTGGTATATTAACATTTGATGAAGTGGAATACTATGGAAAAATGCATGATATTATTGAATTAAACTACCATGGAAATTTTTTGGTTGTTTTATTCAAATGAAAATGGGTCGATATTATTAGAGGTGTTAAAAGAGATTCCTTGCAATTTACTTCTGTGAAGTTCTATCGCTTGATTGATGTTGGGGATCGTGAACTGCATGATCCATATATCTTAGAATCGCAAGAAAAAATGGTATATTATGTGAATGATGTTTCCGATGAAGGGTGGAGTGTAGTTGCTCACATAATACAAAGAGATTTGTATGATATGGGTGATGAAGTGGAAAATTTGACCTCTGAAATTGAATTTAATCAGCAACATGAAGCAGAATTATTTGTCCATCCTGATTTTGATAATATTAGTCTAGAAAGGATGAATGAAGTGGATGAAGCAATGGAGTAAGAAACTGACATGATTGAAGGGGAAAATGATTGTATGTATAATTATTTATTTATTCAGCAACCACTTGTTTCATTTATGCAGTCATTCATTATCATTGTTATATATATTTTGTCTGTTAGTACTCCATCTGTTATCATTTTTTATTTTTTTTTCTGCATTATTTTTTTGAAATATATATTTTGAACTTAATTTTATTTGATTAAATGACATGAATTCCAAGGAAGAAGTGTTACATTATTTCATCCAGTTCTGCGATAGATGACTATCCGTCTGGCTCCCTCCCCACGACATCTGATGCACCAGCTGTCGACACCCCTGCACCATCTCCCCCTACACTATCTCTCACACCATCTGTGGATGTCCTAGTAGAGGCTGAGTCGTCGACTCCCCCTTTACGAGCCTCAGAAGTGGGGTAGCGACGCGCCCCTTCTAGTTCATTTCTGACATACTGGAGTGTCACTATCATAGGTACAAATTTTAATTAAATAAATTTATTGTATTTTGTTTATAGTAATTGTTTTCTCATTGAAGATGAAAAAAATGCAACCGTAGAGAAAAACATAAAAATTTTAGATGTTTGGATTCTGAATGGAAAGAAGATTGTTGTGCCATTTTATTCTTATGGGGTCCCTACGGATGATGCCATGGGGTTGCTTGGCCAGATTCTAGGCCAGCTGGAAGCGGAGCCCATTTCCCTTCCCTTTTCATATGACGATTGGAGAGATATGCCTCCAAGCTGGAAAATGAAGTGTTTGATTCTCAAATCAAGGTAAATTTATTACATTATGGTTTAATTGAATGTCATGTTACTAATATGTTCAAAATGAATATCTGTATACAGATGTTCTTCCACTTTACCGTTGCTAATGTGGTAGCACAGAATTGGACATTGAAAAATCTAGGAAAGAAGTGGAAAGATTTTATATGGAGATTGTGGTGTGATGTCAATGATGCTTCGTTGACCACGCTGCAAATGTATGAGAAGCTACCCAGTGGGGTACCGAAAGAGCAGTGGAAAGTGTTTGTTGACAGGCATCGGGATCAGAAGCGGATGGTATTGAAATATATATATTATTATATTATCATCATTTTACATTTATACATGTACATGAAAAGGACATGGCATTAAATAAATCATTATTAAATTTCATTTTATTTATTTCAGGATCTATCTAGACAGGATGCGTCCAACCGAGCGAAGCAAGCCATCCCGCAAACTGCGGGATCAAACAGTTTTTATAGAAATCGAAGTACATTTGTAATCTTTTAATTAGTTTATATATTTATAAGATTGTATTATTTTTTTACTATATTGAATTGTTGATTTATTTTTGATTAATGCAGTAACAGATTTTAGGCCATGAAGTATCCCGAACTGAACTGTGGTTGGATGTTTACAAGAAATCCGATAGATGTTTTGTTAATGATCCTGCTAATGAAGTTGGCGTATGAAGTCAATTTTTTATCATAATAACTTATTATCAAATTTTTCTGTGTTAATATATATTGATATTTGATTTATAGGTCAAAATTAAAGAACTATGGGATGCCAATCCTGCGCATTCCTACTCTGTCTCCCAGGATGACCCGGTTGCGAAAGTCCTTGGGAAGGAGCATCCTGGGAGAGTGCGTGGGATGGGTTTGGGACCCATGCCATCTGAGGTTTTTAGCAGGCCACATGGGATAGCTGTTACATCTACTCCTGACTTTAGTCAGCCCATACCTGAAGATGCTAGGAAAGATATTGTTTCTTTATGAAACATACACTACTGGAAAACTAACATATACCAACGGTTTGGAACTGTTGGTATATGCCTCCAAACCATTGGTATATCCTATACCAACGGTTTGGAGAACCATGGCCAAGTAAGCCGTTGGGATAGGTCTATACCAACGGTTTTCCCAAAACCGTTGGTATAGACCTATCCAAACGGTTTTGGAAACCGTTGGTATAATTAATATGAAAATCTTTACCAACGGTTGTGGAACCGTTTGTATATATATTTCAAAAAAAACATTCGCTGGGATTTGATCCCAGCACCCCTAGTTTATTATTGAACGACTTAAAAACTAACCTAACATGACTTTTGTGTATATAATTACATAAATATATATATGTATTCTCATAATTATATTAAATTTTGATTTATATAATGTTCTGGGTAAGAAGAAATGATAAAAATTCAAAGGATCTATTCCAACGTTTGTCAAAACCGTTGGTATAGGTCTATACCAACGGTTTTGACAAACGTTGGAATAGATTTTGAGCCTGGATTTGATTCTAAGTGAAGGTTGATTTATGGATGACCATTCCCAACGGTTTGCCAAAACCGTTGGGAAAGGGCCCCACAATGTGGGTTTTCCCAACGGTTTGGCCAAAATCGTTGGGAAAGGTCCCCACAATGTATGCTTTCCCAACAGTTTTCCCAAACCGTTGGGAAAGGTGGCCTCAAAGTGGGATTTCCCAACAGTTTGTCCAAACCGTTGGGAAAGGGAACCTATACCAACGGTTTTTATGAACCGTTGGTATAGAAGCGTTGGGAAAGGTCAGATTTCCAGTAGTGATAGTTCACCAGCAGTGGGATCAGATATCTGCATTGCAGAAAGAGTTGACTGAACTACATTAGAAGATGGGTAGATATGCCCCCAGTGGGAGTGCATCGATTGGTGGTATGTAGGTAAATCACAGAAAATCAAAATCATTTAGTTTTCTAACTTTCATTTGTTTTAAGTTTTAATATAAATTTGTAACCGTATTTAATTTTTAATATAATGTTCTTACAGGTGACAACAAAAAGTGGAAATGAAGGTGGAGAGGGTGACGATGCATTATCGAAACCTGAGTAGTTGTACTATTGATGTGTTGAACAAAAATGGAAACAATTGGTTTTTATATGTAATATTTGTGGCACATAGTTTCCACCACACATTTTCATATCCTAAAATTTCCTTAATTTCTCATGTTTCTTTTTATGCATTTTATTGATTTCTGATGTTTCTTTTTATGTCTTCATTTCTCGAGTGTGGTATACATCATTCCATTTAGGTTTGTGTTTGAATTGGTAGTCGAGATTTTGGATGACAAGGAGTTAAATGCATTGTTGATGTGTTGAACAAATTGGGTCATTTCATAGTGATCAAGGGGATAGTGTTGTGGACACTTTGGTGAGGCCCACTGTTGAAAATGTCTGATTTAAGCGTCAAAAGTATCTAAACATTCTCTAGCTCTTCTAAAATTTCATGATAATGTTCTAAATCAAGGGTGGATCACTAAGATATAGGTGTGACTAAGGGGTGATAAATTAGCATAAATCCATGAATATAGGGCATATAAGATTGCACAATGATAACACTTAGAGATTGCGCATGATTGTCCTAAAATTTCCTTGTATATGTCTCGCGATTCAATAAAAAATATATGAAAATGGATAACCTGAAAAAAGAACTAAAAATAGGGCATATAAAATTGCACCATGATAACACTTAGAGAAATGAAGAAAACAAAAGATGTAAAAGGAGAAGAATCCAAACCCCTATCCTTCCTCTTTATTAAATGGATAAATAAATGGAAGAGTATAGAGTTTTGTATTGGAATTATTTGACGATACATACCTCCACTTACTAGAAACAAAAAATAAAACTGACCAGTTACAATGGACCATTTCCAACCATAACTGTTTTGACCACTGAACTATTACTGCATGACTTGAACTGCATTCCCAACACAATTTTCACTTAATCATGGTCTATTTGGTTATTATTACCTATCATTATATCCTTGAATTATTTATATTATGATTCATAAATACATTTTTTTGATTGGTTATAAGCTATCCGGTCATGAAACATTAATTACTGGAATTCCAGACCTTTCATCTTTACCAACACTAGGCCTTATAGGGAGATTTCATAGGTCTGGTACAAAACACTTATATCCAAACATACTCATAAGAAACAATAGTTATACTCCCATGACTCTGTGTAATGATCATATTGAATTTGACCAACACCCACATCTAGAGGATGTCCAATTTAATAAGACCCCCCAAACCACCTCTCATCACCTGTCCCTAGGTTTCTTTTCCATCTGAATTTAATCCAGAAACATTAAACCTAGTGACACCACTCAGACACATTAACAATGAAAACTACTTAAAGTGAGCACCACATGATTTATAGGTGCATGGTGTCTTCCCACCGAAGTAATTCTCAAACCACTAAACCATGAGCACTATACTACTATATATCACTTCTAGTTTCACATTGACATGATAGAGATTTTCATGCTTTATTTAAGATAGATCTCACTTGAGATCACATGAAAACTCCTTATGAATCGGTGCCACATGAAAACCGCTACCTCCATTTACAAATCAACCATCACTGTTAATCTAGTCAAAAAAATTTAAACTAAAGGGTCATAACAAAAACAAACTCTTCATTATTAATACATCTTACACAAAGAAATCTTAGATCACAACATGCACTAGTTTACTGAAATTCCAGTCAGAACACTTTAGGTTGACCTGCTTAGAGGACATCCAAATTGATGGTCAATGTCTTTATTTGAAAACTAAATCATATTAACATAAATTGAAAAGTTATATCGTTATAATTGAGATGAACCCACCGAATTCCAAAATTGACTCATGGTGTGATTTAATGGGTGCATACTCAACCAACCATTTCAACATCATGCTATATTACAATAAAATATGTGATATCAATCTATCACATTTCCTAGATATCACATGAAGCCCGAGTCTGAATATAATTTCCAAACCTGATTCAAACTCATACTTAAGTCTTAAATTAAACACCTTATCCATGTCTGGAAAAATTGAATTTTATAGCTCACAGACTTCTGAAAGTCATTTTGACCATTCATGACTATTCTTTCTACAACCACTCTCTCAAAGGTTAAATTTTGCATGACCTGTGTGATTCTCCCCACCATAGGATTTTAATATTCATCATTTTAATAAAAATAGGAATCTAATTCTCATGAAAATAACTCTATCCCCCACTGAACATGGTTTCTGGATGTGAGTCAACATAATTATACCATGTTCCATCACGCCAATCCATCCTTGGCATACGCTGAAGCCTCATCTGGAACTAATATTCCATCCTTGAAAAACCAATGGTTCACTTCCTACCACCTAGATTTACATCATCCACATAATAATAAATAAAATGGTCTCTTTCTAATTCCATGCATTATACAATCCTCATTCCATGCGCACACATTCAATCAACATCAATAACTACATCTAGAACTTTAACCCAGATTAATGATGTTATAAAACTCGATCCACTTACAGAGTCATCCATAGAACTAGGATAACTTTGCTTTTCTACTAAAAACTCTAGTCTACATCACTCACCACAACATAGTTAATAGCTAGGTAACCTCACTTAGGGAGTGATCGGTTAACACAACCTTTTTAGATCCCATAACCCTAAACCAAGTAGTTATGTGATAATACCCCTCAAGGTGTTACCTGTGATTTCATCCCTCAAATTCTCGAAGACTAGAATTTTTTTCACAAAACACCACACAAATATCTCCACCAAACCTTAGTTAAATAGGAAATTTATATGATAATGAATACTAAATTGATGTGACATCAATGAAATGGGAACACCCATTTTATATAATTCATAGGACCAATGACACTGTGCATTCTTGGTATTTTCTAGCCTACTCAAAAAATCAAAACCAAGGGTCACATTATCCTAAATAACCATTTAACATGGATGATGACTTCTTGAGTCATAAACCTTTGAAATTAAACTCACACAACTTACTAAACTAAATAAAATTAGATTGGAATGTCAGTCCCACTAATCTCAAGCATTAAAGATGCTCATAACACCTATAAGATTTACCTATCTCATGATCACCTACCAACTTGGGGAATCATTCCACAAATAGAGTCCTAATCAATCCCAAAATACATAAAAAAAAAATTCTATGACCAAAAACTAAAAATATGCATCCAATGATGCTTAATATCTCCATGGATGCTAGATAAACTAGGTTAACCCCTCACATAACATGAGGAATCAACTCTAATTGTAGGTTTATTCCTAAAAGGTCACTAGAATCTCCCACCTAACCTATATTCCAACATAAAATGATGCCAACTAAGACTTACTGGAAATTTCCACATTCCTATAAAATCTATATCCCAATGTTACTCTAAAACTATTCCCACAATAGGATTTTTTATAACAATATATTTTATTTAAGCTATTTAATCAGTTCAAATTTATTATAAGTATTAAGGATGGATTCTAGGACACCAAACAAAATAAAAATCATTATATAAATGGGTTGGTATTAATATAACTACTAAGTCATCAATTATCAATTTTTATAAGTAGAGTTGAATCGCTATGGATGATCTATCCTAAGAAAGTGAAGTTATAAGATTTAGTGGAATCTAGTTTAGGATGTTACAATGTTGTATCAATGGAGTTTTATCTTCCTAGTATTTACTATTTAGGATATTGTATACATGAGTATGGGGAATGTGTTGGAACCTTTGATGTATATCTGACTACTATGTCAATAATACTTTCTCTAATAGGAAGTATTATTTTCCAGAGTTTCAGATTTTTGTTATATTTTTAAATATTAAAGTTGTATATTATTTCTCATTGAGAGAAAGACATGTTTTTTGGATGTTGTGATTTATTCTGGATATTCAACTCTTGGTCATTGGTGGCAGTCCAAGGATGGTTTTTTCTGGTTTCATTTTTTTTTCAGGGTAGAGGTACAACAGAAGAAAAGAATTATTATTTTTATTCTAGCCAGCATTTCACGGCGGTTTAAACTGCCGTGAAATGGATACTGACGGCCGTTTAAACCGCTACTAAACGTAAAATAAAATTTACTTTTAGCAGACTTTATAACCGCCGCTAAATAAGATCATCGTGGCTGCCTCATTCCACAGCGGTTCCTATGACATTAGCAGCAGTTTTACGGCTGCCGGAATTTGATTTTATTCGGGGCGGCTATAACCGCAGTGAATAAAGTGATATCCATGGCTCGTAAAACCACCGCTAAAATCAGGGAAACTGCCGCAAAAATGATGTGGCGATGATGCTTTCTTGAAATTGCTGCTAAACGTAAATAACCACCGCTAATAGATTTTTGAATCCCTATTAGACGGTAGTTTCTATAAACTGCCGCAAAACAATGTTGCGGCGGTTTAAACCGCCGCAAAATGCAAAAAAAAAACCGCCGCTAAACGAAGATTCTGTTGTAGTGACATTTTGAGATCATGCATTGTAAAAAAGAGATAAATATCCTCCTTGAGCCTTAATTTTTAAAACATCAAATCCTACCAACCTTAAGCCTCAGATTTATTTGAACCTGTATTGAAAAGTCCTCATGATTTTATGTGCCTTTTGTCTTTACCGAGTGGAGAAAATATTTATTTAACAAGATTATGGATAAGGTGCATGTTCTCATGATATGAGCATAACTCTAATTGAATTTTATCTTGAGAGTTTAGAGTTAAAATTTAATGGTGAGGAAAATAATGATGTAGCATGTATAATAATAATGTCTTGAGAATCTTTAATTAATCAGAGAAGAAGTTCCATCATTTTTCAATAGGGAAAATAAAATATATAAATTAATTGTTATTTAAAAAATTGGAAAATTAAATTGATATTTTATGTTGATTTTATAAAATTCAATTTGACATTGATTTATTATTTGAATTTGAATATTGGTAATATTGGTTTACCTTGAATTCCATGTTGAGATTTTATGCTTGAGGGCAATAATGGATTATGTGTGGGGGTATTTGATAGAGGAAATTTATGTAAATTTATTTATCCTATAATGATGAATTTTTAATATATTTCAATGATAAAACCCATGTATTTAATTGTTTTATAAAAATAATGGGTAATTTTAGTTTTAGAATAAAAATGTTCTAAATTGGGAATGGTTATTAATTATGTATTTTTTGATAGATTTTTACATCAAGGGTAGTTTAGTCATTTCCTAAAATATATCATTCCAAATTGAGTGATTTTTTTTTCAAATATTTATATTATTTCATTCATTTTTTTCTTTCTGGACTAGGGGCAGAATCGATCATCTAGAGGCCGTAAAAAATCATTGAAGTTGAATATTTTTCCGAGAGGACAACATGGCCCCACCACCGTAACAGACATCCATCTCACTCTACACATCTCCAAATGAGTTTCTTCCACTTGGGGATGAAAGTGGACTAAAAGTGGAGTTCAAAAAATCATGTAAATGGAGTTTTGAAACCATTAAGGTAGCCATTGAAGAACATATTTTTGAAGGAAGCTACGTGGATCTTTCTTGCAGAAAAAAATCACCAATGGAAAAAATAATAACTCCTATGACTACTTGACAAATGAGCTAAAATTTGGAGGGTGAATGGCCAACACCATAATGTAAAACTTTCATGATGGTTCAATGAGTTATTAATCGAATTAATGGGTCATGAATTTGACATCTTATGGAGGAAAAAAATTTACGTATAAAAGGAGAGGACCTCGTACTTCTCAAGTCATTAGATTCCTTTCCATCACCATTTGGGGCACCTAGGATAGGGGGCCAAGGGTCCATTTTGGATTTTTATTCCTTTATTTTATTTTTATTTTGGTTTTATTTTCTCATGTAATTTATTCATATTTTTTATATTAAAGTGCTTCCCTTTTCTTCTTCCACCCCTTTTCACATCCAACTCTAATTCTCATTCTCTGTCTTCCATATTTCCATCATGATCACTATGCACATATCCATGGAAAGTTACTAACTTGAGGCTTGGACCTGGGGGAGGTTTCATTATGTTCATTATTATTATTCTTCGATTGGAAATGATTTTATTCTATTTTTGGTGGAGGTGGGAATATTGCACCGGTGCGACGGTCGTCCACAATAACAATGTTTCCAAATCCATTTCCTTCCATTGATTAATTAATTTTCCTCCCTTATCATAGGAAAAACCTTCATATGGAGGATTTAGGGTTGATATAAGGGATTAAATGACATACGGTGGAGCTGGGTCTTTTAGGAATAACATTCTCGGTTGAGGTGTTACCCTACTTGACTTCTAGAAGAGTTGTGGTTTTTTGTGTCAGACTCCTGCTAAAATCACGTACTCATTAAATCAAAGTAAAGTAATTCATTAATGAGGTTTCACATAATTAATTATAAAATTTAATTTAAACATTAAATAAATGATAAATGAACCTGTTTTATCCAACATTATGACCAAGTCCTTTATTCCTTAATTTAATTTTGTCAACATATGTATCTTCATTTTGATTTAAAGTTTTAATTTAATTATTTTAATTTCATATTTTCCAAAACCATTTAAAAATTAATTTTCATAAATAATATAAAAAATCCAAAAATATATAGAATATGGGAATTAGAATTAGTGATTAAACCAACTGCAATGCTCCTCTAGTGAGACGACCCTGGTTAGCCTCTGTGCTACACTAGGAAAACATAGCAATTTACTTTTTCCACACCCTACTATAGGTGTGCATCAATATCCTATACCTCTTTTGTGTGTATGTTTTATATGTTTCCTGAAAAAATGAATGTGAGCAGAGGAAATCATGGATCCACTCACTTGACCAATGATAGAGGTTAATTATTAATAAAAATTCCAACACGGATTTACCCCTACTCTTAGTGTTGAACATATCCTAGTTTAACTCTTCAAATTTCACCATATCACAAGGTTCCTTATTATTGGATCTAAAATATTTATATGTTTTATCTTTTTATTGGAATTACATGATGGTTCGATTTGAAGTGTTTGAGGCTGATACTCATATGAAATAAATAGTTTCTATTCTTATTACATGAAATATATATATATCTAGAAATACATTGAAAAATAGGAAAAATAAAGTGGATAAGATTCTAAGTAAAAATTAACAATTGAAGGAAGAAGCACCACTTCAAAAAGGTACTCAGAGTGACAAATAAACTGATAAATCTGGTGAATATTATTCCTATTATGACACTTCTACAAGATATGATTATGATGAGTTAAATAAATTAATAATTGATTTTTTATTCTGAAGTAAAATATTATAAAGTACCTATTTATGTTTTCATATAGATATTTTCATAAATAAAGGTACTATAAGATGAAAAATCATATTTAATGTTGGAAGAAAATGCAATGAAAGATGAATTATCCCGGAACGTATTTAGTTGAAATGAAATCCCATAATTTTAAAATTCTAATGGTGAATCAATATATATTTATAAAGAAATAATTTATTTTGTAGATAAATAACTTTAAATACTTATTTGTGATAAATAAGTGTTAATTAATTTCTAAGATGATGTGATTCATGAATTTGAGAAGTTACACAATCCCACAACAGATTTCAAAATTTCTCAGGTGAAAATAAATGAAAATAGGGATGAATGAGCTTGAAAAAATGCTGTAAGTTGTAACAAATTTAAGAAGATATGGTTTATAAGGTGAAGTGTAAATTTCTAGATAGATTAAATTATGTTTCAGTTGATAATTTTTCCCTTAACATAACCTATCATGAACATGAAATCAAAGTGAACAATTGGGGAGTAACATAATTGGGAACCTCTTTTTCCATTGGGAAAAGAAATGATTCCAAAAAAATATATTAGAGAAGGGTATAAATCAATTAAAACACAAAATGATGTTAATATGATCTTAAAATAATTTATAGAATAATCCACAGCAAGATCAGTGAAAAAATATAACCCATAGACTAATTGTGACATCCTGAGCCTGGTTTAATAATTAATAACTGAACTTGAGGTCAACATAGACTCAAGGGCATGTCCCTGAATGCCAGAGACTATCGACTATTAGTTAGGGTGTATGGTGGTATAGTTTGGAGATTATATCCTCTCTATAATAGTGGAATAATGTTAAATAATAATAAAGTGTTAAAAATAATTAGTAATTTGAAATAAAATAAAATAAAAGTTAGTAATAGATGCAAGGAAGTAAACAATATCATCCATAAATATTATCATGACTATATAAAAATAGGGAACAAGAATAGCATGGAAGTAGGTGTATAATTATACACAAAACAATAAAATACTAAAACTCCATAAAAATATAAACTTCATGATCATCCCCTGCATCGACTTGGTCTTATACTTCCATACCGCGATCTTGAAAAAAATTTGCATCTAAAGGTGGGTGCATCCCTTTGTACTTTCTTACATATATGAAGTTTTTCCGGGGAACAAATTAAGACCCAAATAAAGTGTGAAGAAATACTACATGTCCACTATAATAATTTTCTTATGAAAATATAGTTTATGAGTATATTATATAATGTTGATTAATAATGATTAAAGTTGAAATGATAAATAATATAGAAATCAATGTGAAGATTTGGATCCTCTCGGGATACCGATTGAACATTTCTTACTTCAGCCTAAGTTGAATGTATTTGAACATGTAACCTACAAATAGTAAAGGTAACCAATAAATATAACCCAAGTTTCTATGTGTTAATGACTTTGAGGGATCCAATAAATATGTCTAGGAATTCTTACACAATACACCCAGTTCAAATCCTTGGAAAAACATTGATATTCCTCACCATTGGAAGTCAAGAGAGCTAATGGTGTGATCAATAATTGAGTTTTTTAAATTATTTTTGAGTGTTATACAAGGGATTAACACTTGGTATTTTAAACCTATGATTTTTTAAATGAACTATGTAAAATTATCCTTACATGTTGGGTAGGCCACTATTGAAATCAAGGGACTAACCCAAGGCATTACATATCCCAAGACATCAATGAAACCTAGAGATGTAATCCCTATAATTCTAGGTTTTTCAAAGAATCTGTAAAAATATAATGACATCAAGTAGAGGCATACATCCAGAAAGACAAATATTTAATCAATGTGGCTTTACCACATGGAATTTTCATCAATGAATCAGGTGGAATCCTTTGAGTTATCTTGAGGAATTATCACTTGAGAAAACTAGGCTTAATTAAGGAAATACACATCTATAATGGTGAAAAAAATCCCATAAACAATTAAAATCATAATTGAAAAAATAATCACAATGGCCAATTAAGAAGTTTATTACATTAAATAATTAAATAGATCAATCAATTTCTTTACATGATAACTTAACACAACTGAGGGGTGGTTTGAAGAAACTAAATGAATGGTTTCACAAATTCCAAACCAAAAGACCCCACAGTGGGTATTTAGTTTAAAATTAAGGTATATTTGTTATGGAATTTTAGTTAAAAATGGCCAAAGTGTTGGTTTGGGTTAATTTTTTCAACCTCCAATAATATCCAAGACTCTCATCACACCTTACATTCAAGGTCTAGGCATCTAATTAAATTATAATTAATTTTAGTGGAAACACATGAAATGGTTTTCCCTAAGACTCATAGAATACTCCTCATCTAGTATTAGCCTCATATTTAGGCTGGAATGAGGGAAAATGGGAAAACAATAAACACAAAAAATATGGAATATCTGATAAAATTAATATATCACCAAATACAAAAAGGGAAAGTGATAAAAGAAGTAAGAGAAGTTACAGACTTACCTAGGGGTATCCAATGTAATTAATAACAATAAAAAAGTCCAAATGAGTGGGATACACCAAATTCTAAAATAGGGAAGAGGGAGAACTATATGGTAGATTTTGTGTGAATGAGTTAGAGGAAAGGGGAAATATATTTATGTTCTAGGAGGTTAAAATGATAAATTTTATATTTTTAAAGTGGTGTATAGTTCGGCTTCATAGGTTGAAAAATCGTGTTCCCACCATCTGATGCCTATTGTTCATGAGACCACACCACGCACGGTTTAGGCAGACAATTAGAAAAACTATGTGAAAATAATAAATTTGGAAACTAAAATAAATTACAGTTTTTCATGGTTGTGAAGTTCTTATTGAATGGTTTGTGAAACCATGCTTTACGACTTCATGGCCTCACATTTGAGGTGTATGGTCAGTTCTAACCATGTGATAACTATGTATCTCGCCTTCTTTTTTAAAACCATTACCCTATGATCCAAACCAAGGATTAAAGATACAAAAACATAAATGAATCCATTACATAATTCAAATTAGATAAAACAAAATATTTCTACTGAAAACTAAAGGATCCATATCTTAAAGGAAAACTATGATCTTACAACCACCCCTCCCTTAATCAACTCATCCCCGAGTTTCCCTTCCGAGTGTGGTTGACATGAATCCAACCATAAATCCAACCATTAAATACATATATCAGACAATCATTACCGTGAATCATCATTTACAATGTCATGCTACCATAGCACCCAAACCATAGGAACTTACCTACCTTGAATAGACTTTTCTCTATGATCAATGATACAAACTAGATATTCTACAAAAGAATTTCCAGCATCCAAATCAACATCCTCATAATCAAGTTCATGATATAAGTTAGTGGGTTATCATTGGAGGTATGAAACTTGAAAATCATCATGCATATTTTTATAAAAATGAGGAATAACTATTTTATTTTCTATCAGCTTGGCTCTCTCTATGATATTGAAATGTTAGATGAATCTTGGTGACAACTTACCTTTCCCACAAAACCATTAATGACTTAATCTAGGAAAAACATGCAAGAATACCTGATCCTTGAATAAAACTACATGGGATAGTAATAAAGATTTAAATTTTATTTCTACATAGACTAAGACATTGTTATACAATTCCAGATAAATTTTACCTAGTCTGATGTAACATGAACAATGTGAATCCCAATGGTGCTTTCTTCCCTGACTCTAATCGATAAAAAGGTGAATGAAAAGGACTACTATAGATCACCTCATACAGATCCATTTTTACAATCAATTGAAATCTATTATTATAATAATATTCATTAATAGGTAAGTTATTTTCCCAAAGAGTCCGTAGAGTCATGGAAAAAAACTCACTCTATGAATGTCCTCGAGTACCTATATAGTGAGATCAAGATAATTATCAATCATTGGGTGGTATTCTATACTCAAAATTACCTAAGGGTTAAGAAATATATATTACACTTGATAGAACCAAAATGAAAAAGAATCATCTCTATATGATATGATAGTACATGGAACCCCAAGAACTTGTATGATCTCTTGGATATAGAGTCCCCTAGTACTTCCACTGATAAGGTCTCCTAGATAGACTAGAAGTGGGTACCGTTCATCATCTTATCTAAAATTACCCATTCAGTACCATTATCTCTATGTGTCTTTGGAAACCCCATCATGAAATCCATTGGTACATCATCCCATTTCAACACTAGGAAGGGTAACAGGTGAATAAGACCTATAGGTAACTACTGGCATGAATTCACTTGCTAAAAAGTTTTAATATTAAGCCACAAAGACTATATCCCATTTTCTTCTCAGGAAATCAATATCCCAAGTGTATGACATGGTATGTATTAGTGATTACAAGATGTAATTACCATTTGGAAATAAGAGATTCATGAATCAACTCCTTCCACAATTCAACAGGTACCCAGACACACCAATGGATATACATGATATCATCCTCATTGACAAGCCAACCAGGCATCAAATTCTCAACTAAAACACCTTCCATCAAGACTAAGTGTTAGAAATTTGAAAATTTTCTCATCTTCACTCAATCCAGAATTAACGAGGTCACTATTAAATTGATGATAAAAGGATGTTCATGACATTTATAAACATCCAAATGCATTTGAGAAAGAATATCCATCAACTACAACTCACTACTGGCTTCTTAAACAACTTGATTTTGAACCTTTAGCTTAGAGTTTTAGAAACTATATATCACTTACATGGAATTCATATAAGATCAAATTCAATAGACTATAGGTATTATACCTCTCTTAATAGTCATAGGTTTCTGTAACACTAACTGAATATGAATTTGAGACATTTATAGTCCATATACACTACAATACATTCCCTTATAAATTAATATCTATAGTAATGTAATGCATAAACTAAAACTACTTACTTGAGGTCATGAATCAGGTAATTATGTTCTTCTGGCATCAACTTAATGGACCCATATACTTTGACTAATTCCCGTTACATCAAAATAGCTCATAGATAGACACTTGACATGTTAAAATAAACTATGTAGCCTCTACCAGGATCTGGTAAAATTAGGATTAGCACAGAGTTCAGTCTTCCTTTCTACTACTAAAATTCCTTCTCAAAAGCTTATTCCATGTAAACATTACACCATTCATGGAAAGGCCTGTATGTGGTGCTTTATGGTGTGAGATATTCTGAATTAAATTCTGATAGTAATTAGCCTGTCCTAATAAACTCTATATATCAAAGATGTTCTTGGGATAATCTATTACATACCCTAAATTCAATGGAAATTATTAATAAAATTTTATTAAATGGATTGATTTATAATTTTGAATAAGAGTTTTAATATAATAATATATATATATATTATGATATGATTTTCTTTTAACCAAATAATAATTAGATATAAATAAATTTAAAATAATCAAATTAAATATTTAGTAATTATATAACATTTGGATGAATTTTTAAGTGATAGTATAAAATTATATATTAATGAAAATAATTTAATTTATATTATATAAATAATTACTCTAGTTTAAATAAGAGTAATTATAAAAATGGGTAATTCATAATAACATATCATCAAGAAAATAGATTAATCTATTGAAAATTTAAATTATGATTATAAAATTTTAAATTAATATAAATTAATTTTAACCTTTAATTTTAGAAATTAATTTATCTAAAATTTTATTAACTAATTCGTAGATAAATATTTATAATTAGGATTATTTGACATATAACATTAAAATGAAAAGAGTTATATGTGAACATAACTTTATTTTTATGAGTAATGAAATTTATTTTTTTAAAAATATTTATAGTAATTAAATAAAATTGTGAAAATTAAAATTTTGTTTTTAATATTAATTCAATTAAATAATAATAATATAATAATAATAATAAAATTAAATGATGGTAATGGGAGATTTATTTTTTTATAAAATATGAATATGAATATTATTAGAACTATAAAAATAAAATGAAGATAGAGGGATTGGAAAAACATATGAGAGGAAGGGATTTGTGGGTTTTATTTTTGGGAGGTCGAGTGGTGGGGTCGACTATAGATAATGGAACCTGAGGGATTTGAATTTGGTTGAGAAAAATGGAGGTCGATCACCTAGAGGGATTGGACTGAGGGCTTAGGCTCAGAAAAGCGCTTGACCGCCAGAGACATCTTCAAGAACATTGATGTTCAAATAGAGATCGAGTGTAGAATAGGGGATTAGGATACATTTTCACTACCATGGAGGGATATCAATGCAGATCGACTACCATATGTGGATCTTACTTCGAATGTGGCCGGAAAAATACTCTTCATCATCGTCCTCCTGTAATCATGATTTTCATTTATTTATTTTTTTATTCACATGTAAAATCATCACAGATATCCTATGTCAAGAATATTTTCCCCATTAAATGTATTATGATCATTGTTTTATTTATTTTCTTCCTCAATTTTCTCCATCTATCCTGATTCGATGACAATATGGATCTTTCTTCCACCAAATATCACTGTTTGACATGGTGACTGATGCAAATTGGTTTTGTCAATGTTTTTAGACATCTTTGGTTCATTCAATTTATTGCACCTGAAGATTGTTAAAGAATCCTCTAAAGTATTAATTTAAACAGATCAATATATATATATATATATGTGTGTGTGTGTGTGTGTGTGTGTGTTTCGATCATTTTAAATAAAAGAAATGCTCTCATTATCATCTTACCAACTCATTTTTACTTTGTTGATCACCTTTGTCTTGTTCTATTTTTTTTTCAAAGTTT
This sequence comes from Viscum album, assembly GCA_963277665.1. Classification (NCBI taxonomy): domain Eukaryota; kingdom Viridiplantae; phylum Streptophyta; class Magnoliopsida; order Santalales; family Viscaceae; genus Viscum; species Viscum album. The sequence goes on from OY728142.1 coordinate 69,973,358, forward strand.
TGAATCCTCATAAGATATCAATGTAATAGTGACATTTATATTTATATATCTATGTTTTATCGACCTCCAAAATCCTTAAAGAAAGACCAGATATTTTTCACCCACAATTCATCATTTATTACTATAAATATGAAACCTTGCCTCCAGAATACTTACCTTAGATTTTCTAGACATATACTATTAAACTGGTGGTGAGGAATTTTAAAAATAGAGAAAGATATATAAGGGATTCATCTATATTAGCTTAATCATATAATCAAATATATATAAAGTGAGTTAATTTTGTAGAAAAATTATTCTATGATTCAATGATTTTATTTTTGGGGGAATTTATTATGATATTTTGATACAAGATCTATAATTTAAATATTTTATTTCCAAATATGTAGGGGTTTTATTGTAAAAAAATTATTATTATATTTAAATTATTTATGGGTATTTTGTAAATTTTTGTTTTCAATGAATTAATTTTTAACATCAAACATGTATTTAGTTGAAAAACATATTTTTTCATGTTTATATTTTTGTAATGAATTTTATTTTTTAAGGAATTATTATTATTAAAATCTCTCTATCAATGTTACAAAATGGTATATTAAAAAATTTCAGATGAAAATAATTATCCTACCTATCGATTTCCTTTTTTCAGATATTTTTATTTTTTTAAATAATTTTTTATGCTTCTATGTATATAAGTGTGTGTTTTAATTTTATTTATATTTACAGTTTCTTATTTAAATAATTTCATAAAAAATATAGTTTCAATTTTTGTTATTATTTATGGAAATGATATAATATATTTCATTTCTAAAAATTACCCATTTAAGATTAATTTTTATGTATTTTTTTACACCAAAGATAAGGGATTTTTTATAAACCCTTTTTTAATGTAAGGGGTAGTTTCTGTGTTAAAATTTTTATATGTGAAAATCATTTCTATAGACAATGTTTCTTTCATAAAAAAAGTTTTGAATTTTAAGGAAGTTTAATTCGGTCTATATGAAATAAAATGAAGTTATCATATTTTAAAATTATAAATTAAGGTGAGAATGTATAATTTTTAAATAAGAATATATGTATTAACGTATATATATACATGTGTAAATTAATTAATGAAAAATAGTTTTATTCCATTGTATTTATTTTTTAAAAGTATATTTAGAATGTTTAAATATTTGTAATTATACTTTATGAAAGAATGTTATTAAATTTTCAAAAATATTATTTTCATAAAAATGTTACGTTTAAAAATATATGTATATATATAACCATTATTCCATGATAAGAATAATTTCTACCTAAGGATTTATTTTTATAAAATTATTTTTCAATGTTTAAAGAATCTTAATTAGGAATATATAAAGGCAAGGATAGTATTTATGTTTTCAAAATAAATGATTATGTAAAAATTGTTTTATTTTCAAAAAATTATATGTATATATATACACATAAATATATCATTTTATATGAGTCACTTTTATAAAAAACCTATATATATCTATGTATATATATGTGTATCATTTTAGGTAAAATTGAATTCTAATGTGATATCAATAGATTCATATATATATATAATATATGAATATAGGAATATATGTATCAATTTATGTAAAAAATAGTTAATTTATGATATATATATATATTTGTTTTATTTTAAGTAAAATTATTTTTATTTTTGATATTTATACATATGTATGTGACTATGTAACCATGTTATTATTATAATATCAATATATATATATATATGTGAATATATATCTACATATATGTAACATTTTTTGTGTAAACTTGTTATATATATATATAAATATAAATATATCATCTCATACAAAACTAGTTTTATCATGACATATGTATGTATGTGTACATATATATATCCATGTAATTATTTTTTATGTAATGGATATCAATGCTAATAGTTTCAATGAATCTTCATGTTAATTAGGATATAAAATAAAAGTTACCCTGTTTTTAATTTAAAAAAATTGAACCTGGATATTATATGAACAAATATAGGGGATGTGGAGTAAACCCAAAAACCTATTGGACCTTTTCCATCTTTGTGATAGATTCACCCAGACAGCGCCAGGTGATCCTATAATAGCAATCATGATGGCTGCACCCAGATAGCACTAGAATGAATTGGGTAATTTTTTAATCTCATTAGATGTCATTTATGTTGTATGTGAGGTTTTGATAATCACGTTGTGGGGTTATAGAGTAATCCAAATCCATAATGGGACTTTTTCCACCTTGTTATGTTGTCTTAGGAGTAATTTGTGACATTATGTTATGTTCCAAGGTGCCTTTGATAATGATTATTAATTTTCATGAGAAATATTTATTATTTTATGATTCAATGAAATTTATTTTCCAAATTCTCTAGATGTTGAAATAGATTTAGTAAAATTGTTTATTTTCGAAAGTACTCATGATTTCTATAGAAGTTATGGATTATTCAAAAATATTAAAATGTTTAGTTTAATATTTTATTGCAAGACCCTGTTTAGATTCTACATGTATTAAAACACTTGTTGGAATATTTTATGATCACCCCATGTTTTAAAATATTTGTCATTTCGGTGAGTATAAATCTCAAAATTTCATGTTTCATATAAGGAGGTTGCACATGAAATGTTAATTATCCAATTGTATAAATTTGGTACAATTATAATTGTTTGTATTCTTATGTCTAACTCTAAAAAACCAAGAATGGAAAAGGTCCTAGAATATATAATGTAATGTGGAGTTTTATGTTAACTTTTACTAAGAAAATTAATTTTATTAGTGATGAATCTGAATGTGTGGGTTCATGCCTTTATAGCCGGGTTCAAAGCAACGTTTTAGACAACTTTGAAAATTATGTGTTGTTGTCTATGGAATGAAAATCTTAACAATAGAATTTTATTTTGAAATCCTAGGTATGTACGCTAATAATATATAATTCTGGCCGTGCTATTTTTTCGTAATTTTGATGGTTCAAATTTATAATTTTTTTAGGAACGGAAAAAAAATCGCAAGGGAGAAATTCATTTATGGGGGGATGTAACATCCCATAAATTCCAAGAAATATATTTCTAAACTTTTATTAAATGGATTTATTTTTTATTTATAACAATTTAATTTTAATATAATAGATATACATATATTATGAGATGATTTTGTTTAATAAAAATAAATATTATATATTAATTAAGTTTAAATTATTAAATTTTATATATAAATAATATAAACTTTGGATGAATTTTCAAGCGATAATATAAAATTTAATTATAATGTAAATCTATTAATTTTTTATCATTTAAATAAATATTCGAATTTAAACACGAGTAATGATAAAAAGGGTAATTCATAATAATATATCATTAAGATAATTAATTATTCTCTTGATAAAATGATTTTTGTTATAAATAGCTAAATTCTTATAAATTAATTTTATCTAGTAATTATAGAAAATAATTGTATGAAAATTTATAAAATAATTTGAAACTATATTTTTATAGTAAATATTATTTTAAATATAACATTTAAATTATAGAGTTATATGTGAACCAAATTTAAAATTAAGAGTATAATAATTTAAATAATTTAATGGCATTTTATTTTTTCATATTTATATGAAATTATGAAAATTATAATTTTTTTGATGTAATAATGAAATCATATGAACTAAATAAAAAAATAAAATGATTGAAATACGGGTTTTATTATTATTTTTAAAATATAAATATGAATATTATTGAAATTTTAGAAAAATGGACTGAAGATAGAGGGATTGAAAACAAAATGGATATGAGAGGAAGGGATTTGGGGGTTTTATTTTAGGGGGGCCAAGCAGAGGGGTCAACTATGGATAAGTAAACCTAAGGGCTTCAATTTCGTCCAAGTGAGATGGAGGTTGAGCACTGAGAGGTATTCGACCAAGGGCCTGAGCTGAGAAAAGGGATTAACCCTCATAGATTTCTTTGAGTGCATTGACATTTTAGTGCAAATCAAGTGTATAAAAGGGGATCTGGATAAGTTTTTACCATATAAGGGGGAGATCCATGTAGATCAACTGTCGAATGTCGATCTGGTTTTGAATGCTGTATGTGATATATTCTTCTTCTTCTTCCTCTTATAATCATTTTTTACTTTTATGTATTTTATTTTTGAGTGTCCAATAATCTTTGAGATACAATGTCAAGAGTTGTTTTTGCCTTAACAATATTATTCTCAACATTTTTGTTATTTTCTTCCTTGAGTGTGGTTAGTTATCCTTGTTTTTTGACAATATGGATTTTTCTCCCTTATAATATCATTTTTTGAAATGATGATTGATGAAAATCAGTTTTGTAAATGTTGTAGGCTTACATTGGTTTATTCGTTATATTGCATTCGATTCTTGTTGAATAATCCTACACCAAATTAATTTAAACAGATTACAATATATATATTTATTTCTTTGTTTCTATCATTTTTAAAAAATGAACTCTACCAATTATCATCTTACCCGGTCAGTTTTACGATGATGATCACCTTTTTCTTATTCATTTTTTTCAAAGTGTTCAATCATATTCAGACATCCAAGTTATAGTGTTGAATAATATTTATATATATATTTAATATCTCTGTTTTAGGTTTATCAACAAGACTTAAACCAAGACAATAGATTTTTCACTCTTGATTTTTCCTTCATCACTATAAATAAGAAACATGACCTATGGAATACTTACCTTTGATGTGTTTCAATTGTACTATAGAAAAGGTATTGAATCAATTAGAGAAAGAGAGTGATATACAATGGATTCATCTACCTTAGCTTGATTTTGGGTTTAAATATATGTTAAGAGTGTTATTTTTTTGGAAATACTATTCTATTATTTTTTGATTTTATTTAAGGGGAAAAATTATTATTATTTTTTGTGTATATATGATCTATAATTTAATGATTTCATTTATGAATTAGTAAGGGTTTTATTTTCAAATAATTATAGTTATAATTCAATTTTTATGTGTATTTTCAAAATTTCTATTTTTAAAGAATTAATTTTCAAACTAAAACATATTTATTGTTTTTGAATTTATGTTTATATGTTTATATTTATGTAATGAATTTTATATTTTAAAGGAATTATTATTATTAAAAAATATGTATCCATGATTAAAAATGGAGTATTGAATTTTTTTGAGATTCAAATAATAGTTCTCACAATTGGATTCCTTTTTTAATTTTTTTAATGCATAATGAATTTTAGTAAGACTTATATGTACATATAGCTGGGTTTTAATTAGATTTGTATACTAAATTTATGGCTTGAAGTATTTCAAAAAAACTAACAATTTCAATTATTGTTATTATTTTTCTAAAGAGGAATGAATCAATTTATTTTATACAGATTACCCATTTATGATTATTTTTATGTATCATTTTATACCAATACTAATGAATTTTTTTTACAGAGCCTTGAATAATGTTTTAAATGTTTTTTGTATTAAAATTTTTTGATGTTAAAATTATTCCTTCTCATTATGTTTCCTTTATAAAAAAATTGTTAATGTTTAAGAAATTATACTTCAGTCTATATGAACGTAAGGGAATATATCTTCTTTTAAAATTTTAAATTAAGATGAAAATAAATTATCTTCAAATAAGTTTATATAAAAAATGGAATATATATATATATATATATATATATATATATCAATTCATGAAAAAATATTTTTTCCTATCAAATTTATTTAGGAAAGGGGGATTTAGAATGTTTAAATATTTGTAATTATGCCTTATGAAAGTATGTTATTAAAATTTTTAAAAAATTATTTTAATTGAAATGGTTATTTTAAAAATATATGTATATGTATGGATCTTTTCATGTTAAAAATAATTTCTTCCAATAGATTTCATTTTATAAAATTATTTTAAATTTTTAAAGAATCTTAATTAAGAATCTATAAATTCCAGGGAAGTTATTGAATTTTCAAAATTAATGTGCAAGTTAAATTTTTTTTAATTTTCAACCATGTATATGTATATATAAAAATAAATATATCATTTCACATGAGATACTATTATTCAAACATGTATATATCATTCTATATATGTGTGTATAATTTTATGGAAAACTTACTTCTAATATGATATTAATAGATACATGAATATATAATATATATATATATATGTATGAATATATTTTTGTAAAAAAAATTACTTATGATATATGTATATATATAAACTTGTATATAAAAACATTTAATAATTTGTAAAATTATTTTTATTTCTGATAACTATAAATATGTATATAAATATGTAATAATTTTATTATTCAAATATAAATGTATATATATAAATAAATGTATATATATACATATATGTGTCTTCCTTATGTAAAACTATTATATATAAATATAAATGTGTATATACATATACCATATCATGTGAAAATACTTTTTTCATGACATATATAGACATATATATATATATATACACCTTATTAATTATTTTTTTCTGAAATGTATACAAAAAAACCATGGATTTAATTAATCTTCATGGTTTTATGAAATAAAATACAAGTTCCTTATTTTTAATTCCAAATAATCACACTTGGATACTATATGAATGAAGGATTGGGATGGGGAGTAAACCCAAAACCATATGAAACCTTATCCAACTATGTGATAGGTGTGCCAAGATAGTGCTGAGTGAGCTTGTTATAGCTTACATGATGGGTGTTCCCAAATAGTGCTCTAATGATTTGGGTAATATTTTAATCTCATGATATGTCAAGTATATTGCATAGGAGGTTATCTTAAACACATTACGGGGTTAGGGAGTAAACATAATCCATCATGGGACTATTTACACCATGTTATGTTGTCTCAGGAGTATTATTGATATTATGTTATGATCTAATATATCATTGTGAAGGATTTTTAATTTTCATGAAAAATATTAATTATTTTACGAATAAAAGAAATCAATTTTCCATAAGCTCTATATTTTTGAAATTTTTTTATAAAAAAGTGGTTATTTTTAAAATTTCTCATAATTTATATAAAATATATACATTGATCAAACATTAAAACATGTTTAACTTTTATATATAATCGAAAACCCCTGTTTGGTTTCTGTATATCTTGAAAACCTTACTTGAAAATTTTATGCTCAGTCAAGGTTTAAAAATATTTTCCATAGGTGGATTATATGTCCCAAAAGAACTTTCTTTTGTATAAGGAGGCTGTGTATAGTAAGGTAAAAAGATAATTCTATTAATTTTGTATAACTCTAATATTTTGCGTTGTTTTTTATAATTTCCAAAAGTTATATTAGAAAAGGTCCTAGAATTTATGAAGTACCACGTATATTTCATTATTCTATTTATAAAAAAAACACATTATGTTTTAGTGATAATTCTGGAATTGTGGGTTAAGGCCTTTACATGGTCCCAAGAAACAACAACACTCGCCTTATCTAGATCCACATATAACACTACTTCTGATATAATGTTACCCATGAAATGAACATAATCAATCCAAAAATTTCATTTTGTTATATTTTCATAGAATATTTTTTCTCTTAGTATACTTTATATGAAATCAATATTTTTGGTGTCATATTATATTATAAAATAGTACACCTAAATATAATCTATGAAAGAAACCACAAAGGAATATATGCATGGGTGTAAAGACTAATTAATCAAGGCTATACAGAAAATATGAAATTTCTTTAGACTGAACCACATCAATAGATGTTCAAAAAGTCCATACATTAATTGGAAAATTTAGATTGATATATCTGAGGGTATCAACCTCAATTGATGATAAAATATTCTCAAATAAACATTTTATAGGTATTTGGATCCTTATATATGTTAATAGAGATTGTATGTATGAGGATGTGGGTACCAATTCTTAATTTAAATTTGGTACAACCATTTTTAATCCACATACAACCTTTGTTTACCATCTTCCTTCACAGAAAAAGATAGAGGAAAACCCATCTAAAAGTACTGGGTCATATAAGACCTTTAGATTCTTGATCCTCCAACTACCTCTTGAGTTATGAGAGATCAATAGGTGACATTATGTATAGAAGAATAGACAATGGTTATGATCTTGGAACATGTTTTATTGTGAAAGCCACATCTCTCCAAAGAGGCAACCAAACATTTCATCCAGGAAAACTACAACACCCCCAAATTTTATGAGAAGTATTCTTTTTAATTTATTTCATGTATTGCGTTTTATGATACCCCAAGATTATCATTCATTATATGCAACACCGTATTAGCTTGCAGTATATGCAACACTAATCTTGGATCGTGTTACACACAATTTCATATTTGTTTGATAGTAGTTATTCTACGCAACATTGAGTATATATATATATGTATTCAATTAATTAATGAAATATGGTTGGATTTTATTATACACAACAACAAAGGAGTCATGCACTACACACAACCCTGACATGGCTTGCATTACATGCAATCACGACCTTCCTCGATAACTTGTGTTGTAAGCAATACCAGGTTTTACTAAACAACGATATATTATTATAATATTATTATGAACTAGTCGTTATGAATAGTATTAAATAAATTTTGAATTTTATAACATTATTATTTATCTTACACATTTTCTAGAACATGGTATAAAAACAAAATAATTTTTTTGGGTAAAATAATTATTTTTCAAAAAATGCAGTTTTGCCGCCTTTTGATGGAGCACCCACATTAAATCTAGTTTTTGACATTTTTATAAGTGAAATTTGAAAAAATAAAATTCTTCTTTAGAATAAAGATATACAAATTTACTTTGGATTAATTTTTTATATTATTCTGATGACTTTCATATTTTAATAAATAGTAAAAACATGCTATATTTTAATTAAAAACATCTATTTTCATCGAAATAATTTATGTGGTTAAATTATAAAATTTTATGGTTTTAAAGTATAAATATAATATATTTTTACCATTTAATATAATTTATGTCATTAGCATTGAATTTACATTGAATTCGTAGGTTAAATCAATTCAATCTTTTGCAATGTTTTAAACAAAAACCCATTTTCTTTCGACAACGAGATTAATTTTAATTTAATTTCTGCAACTTGTGTGTATTGAATTTGGAAAAATGGATTCCATATTTGGAATCAGTGGGTCCAAATTATATTAATATACTAATTTTTATTTTTGGGAATTATGAATAGTAACTACGGTAAATTTTATTAAAAATAGTAAAAGGTAAATCGGGTAATTAAGGGTAAATATAATATAATAAAATTACCCTAACACTTTTTTAATACAATTGGATGATTATATTTCGTCTTAAGTCATATTTGGGTCGAAATGGAATCCATTAGAACCCACTTGGAGGTGATTAAGACCTCTAGTTTATTTTATTTAAAGGAAAGTGAAATATGTCTCACTCAAACATTAATAATTAAATTATTTATAATGTAATGTTATATAGAATATAAATTTGGTTATAAATACTCATTTGAAAGATAAATTTTTTTTCTTTACCATTTTAATTTATATGTAATTTTTAAGAGTTTATGAACTACCTCATTAGCTTATACATTAATGATGCAGAAATTATTTATTTAGTAAAAAAAACAATAATATTGTTTTTATTGAAATAGTGATACATATTTATGGGCTCAGAAACCTGAAAAAAACTTTTTATAGTGTATATATACACCATAATAATCCAATAAACTAATATATGACCGTTTTGGAGTCTTATAAAAGTGATTATGACACTTATATTATTTTATTTCATATGATGTCAAAGTTGTCACCTTCATAATTTAATAAATATAACATTTTAAAATTTGGCTCATTTAGAAGATAAATCCAACTAAATGTATTATTATGAAAGATATAATATTTATATTCATCCTAGTATTTTATTTTTAATTTTTATACAACAAAGATGTATATTTAATAATTATACAAAAATGTTTTAGTAATTATTTTATTAAGAGAAATATCAAATAAATGGGTTTACAAATAGTAAAATAAATATTATATGAACTATTTAATCTGATAAACTAATTTTCTAGATTACTATGACATGTTAGGACCCTATTAAATATTTTAGTTCAAATATATCCTCTGTGTGGAGTTTATTTAAATTCAAATATATGAATAGTGTCAAAATTGACACTATTGTTATTTTATAAAAATAACATATTATTAAATTGTTTAAAAATCACAAAAATATTTAAAAATTAAAAATTGACATTTATATAGTCTAAAAGTTCATAAATTATCTAATTATGGATTATTCACAGCACAGAAGTAATTATTTATAACAATTTAAAATTTAGAATCTTATTACCACAAATAGAATTTAATAGATTAAATAAGGATAAATCAAGTTGATTATGATTAAAATAAATTCCCTACATGTATAAATTTTATTGGTTGGTGATATAACAACCATATATCATCTAATATTCGAATATGAGTCATTTGTTTGTGGTTTTTAGGTAGACATAGATTTATTATAAATTAATATTTTTAAGATTTCCAAAGGTGCCCCTCTCCTCCCTTATAAAAAGGGAACCCCTTTCCACTTCTCTTCACACCCTTTTGAGCCTTGAAGCTAGGACAAACCCTAAAAATTACTCTTATCAAACTCTCTAGTTATATCATATAGGTTCTGGTCTTCTCAAAAGACCAACCCTAGTGCCCTAAGAAGAAGTTTAAAGGAGGTGCGTCGAAGAAGAGGTAATCTCTTCAACCGATTCTTTCAAGTTTCATTCTTCTTCTACTTCCTCTTCTTTAGTTGTTACATTATCAAGTAATAACATAAGTATTACTTAGATACTGATATTTTATTATAAATATTCAACAACCCTATTACACCTTCTATCCATCCTACGGAAAACGAAATCACCGCGTGTGCGTCCGTACGGAATACCGTCTCCACGCAGTGGTGTAATCTATTTTTCCACCATCACCTTAATTGGATGGGTATAATGGTGTAATGAATACCTATATATGGTTATTATAACATCATACTGATTCTGATATATTATATCATCCACTCCAATTCAATTCCTTAATTATGGGAACGATATCATCGCTCGTGCGTACGTACAGACTACCGTCTCCACGAACGCAATGAGATTCCTTCTCAATTTTAACTATTCAAGAATGACTATAAAGTATGTATAATGAATAATAATGAAATATATGACATGATAAAGCTACTGGATTTATGTATTTCATCTACTTACTTCCATTCAAGTCTATAAGGAAAGGAATACAGCATTCATGCATACGTACGGCCAACCGTCTCCATGAACGGTTTATTTCATTTCATTTATCTATCTATTATATATATATATACTCAATATATATGATATATAAATCATGAATTACATTCTGAATGTAAGTAAATAATTATATACGTAATAATAATATCATGAACGACAATTCCAAACATGTACGATAAATAAAACGATTTTACCAAAAACGTTGCTTTAACATGGAATTTACAAAAGAACGGGTAATATAACGTCATAAGTGAACTATATATGATATCATAAAAATGAATATGATTCTAAAATATGTCAATGACATTATTTAAATTATTATACCAGAGGTTCGGATACGTACAAAGCATATCAGACCTATGTTAAGGGATAATTTTCCAAATCTAATTTTTATCCGAGATTGATTATACGTAAGTATTTACTGGGGTTATTGTTATCATCCATGTCCATGTTTTCTAAAAGTGTTTTTATGTATGTTTAATTTCCTTTTTACCCATTTTGAATTTTACTACATGGTATGTAAGGAATCTTTCTTTTTTTAGGTTACGAGGTACTTTTTGACTTTTCCGACAAAAGTACAAGGAGAATGTTTTTTTAACTTATATGGCATGAACGGATTTTTACGGTTTTATAAAGCCTTATTTTCATGAAGATTCCTCCATAATATTTCAGGACTATTTTATATAAAATCTTTTTATTTTAAAATTTCATGACGTTTTGTGAAAAGAAATTGATTTTGAAGAAGAAAGGATATTTTCCTCAAAAATTCATTGCAAGTGTTTTATCAAAACTATTTTCCTTATAAAATGACATTATTTAATATGTTTATGTTTCAAGTATAATGTCTCCATTATTTATATTGTTTGATTCTTTTTATGATGAAATGTTATCCATTTTTTTATATATATTATGTTATGATGGCATGATGTTTAAGAATCCCATTCTATTACATGGTTTATGCTATGATGTATGATTTATGTTTTTGTGGCACACAAAATAATGATTTCATTATGAGATGGGTGGGACCTATATCTCCCTCCAAAGCATTGGGTAAAGATTAATATCATATTGAGATAAAAATGGCTAGAATGGTAAGTTAATCCGGTTCAGTGTTACAGGACTGGAACGAGGAGTAAACTCAATTCAAAATGGGACTTTTTCCACTAAGATGGTCTTTGTAGCAATGCCTTGGCTACTATGGAAATCATAACATGTGATTAATGGATGCCACAATTACATGTTTTATTACCACGATAGTTTATCTTGACTCATGTTCCTTTATGATATATGTCTTGTGTACTTACAAGATTTATGTCGTTTCTCATGATTTTGATGTTTATATTTTATGTTCATGTTTTTGCATTCAAATATTTATGGATTGTTTTATGTTCTCTATGCTTACCCTTACTGATAATTTGAGCTCACCCTTTTATATTTTTTCTTTTCCCCAGGATTTAAAGAAAGGTTTTAGGTAAGAAAACAAAAAGGGGAAGATCTTTATGGGAGATGTTGATGATATTTCAGCACGATTAGAAGATTATTTTCTAAGTATCCAAAGACACTAAACTATTACATTCCTTGTGTGTCTGTTTTTGTTATGTATTAAGTACTCTACAAATGTGATGTAATTTCTCTGTACGTCAAGCTTTGGGTCTCTACAGTTGGTATCAGGGAAAAAGGTTTAGTTAACCTTTGGAAACTAGGATGTGAAAACGTTAGTGAGATCCCTAGAGATATTTCAAAGGTATGTCTGGGTATGCCCTTAAGGATAAGTATACAAATAGGATATAGTCCTAGAACTATGGTAACGATCTTAGAATTTAAACTAAGATATTATATATTGACGGTACTCCCCCTTTACTATGTTGTTTTCCGTAGCATGATTTTTGCCTCTCACACTATTCTTTTTAAGTTTTAGAAAATGACTGGAAACAGGATGATTCATGACAATGGAGGATAAAATGGAAAATGAAATGATATTCTTCATGAGAATCCAAATAAAAGTGGTTATGGATGTCCAAACATCATTATTATGCCTAATCATCAATCTAATAATATGATCAATAATCTCAAATTTGTTATGTTTTCCGACTCAGATAATAAAAGAAAGATGGAGTTTCAAGATGATCATAGAGGAAATAAAGTTCAATTTCCCTCATGTAAATAATGTGGGAAGAGGCATCAGGGAGATTGTTTCAAAGGAACTAGAAGATGCTCTGGGTGTGGAAAAGAAGGACACAAAGCAAGTAAGTGAAAATGAAAAAGGTTCAGTAAACACCATGGACAGGGACAATGGTATTGCTATGACATCAACAATGATTAGATGTTTTAAATGTGGAATGTATGGGCATTATGAAAACCAATTCCCTAAGGAAAAATCTCATGAAGAGAATCAACATGGTCATATGGGTAGTATTTATATGGATGATGATGAAGAGACTAGAAATGAAATATGAGATGAAAGAAATGATGATGCTCAGTCAGTGGTTTAAGAAGTTAGTGGAATGATTGTATGTTTATGAAGAATAATGTATGGTACTATGGAATAAATAATCATCTAAGGATTGTTACACTATTGTTTTTTCTAAAGTATTTGAAATTATATGTTGAGTGGTAATAGTAACCATGAAAGGTTATTCAGATATTTTTGGAAAGAAGATGATATGGACATAATGAAGGGATAAGGAGAAAATAATATGTTTGATAGTATTCATGAGATCATGGCTAATAAAAGGAAAAAGTGATATCATTATTTGAGTATATAGTTGTAATTTGGGATTTTGGTATGTGGAATGAGTTAACTTTTGACAACATTCATGTTTTCACTAAGGTTGAATGAGTATTCATTTTTCAAGAGAATACATGATTAAGGTATTCACATGATTGTAATGTGATCAACAAGATATATCGGGGATAAATGATGGTATTCAAATGCTCAGTAGATGACATTTCTAGTAATTGATTTATTTATACTATAAGAAAGGACATAAGTATTTTTGACAAGCCTAAAGATTTGAAATGAATTATGTTGGAAATAAGTTAGTATTGTTTAAGGCTAGAACTGTTTTTATTATTATTGATGGAATGTCATAATAATGTAATTTTATAAAAAGGACAACCTGCAGGACGGGCGACAACCCATCACGTCGGAAAAGGATGTGGGAATCGAACCCACAACTGATGTGCGACAGGCCTTTATCGCCTACCACTGGCCTGTAGGATGTCCCTGGTTAGTATAAATTTGTTTTAATTTTTTTAGTGGTATGAGATATGAAGTATAAGTCGATTTTAGGAACTATATATGATTAATCGACTTATTAAAATTTAATATCTTTTGCTAACCTTTTGTTTGAGACAGATGGAATGACCCGTCCTTTTATCACATGATCGGCTAACACATCATTAATAACAAATTCAACTTCATTTCTTTAAGAGATAAACTAGACACTATTCAAGGCACGTACAACAGTGAGATTGAACCAAAATCATGTAAGTATTTCTTTTAATTAATCAACTTTAGGGAAATGATCTTCAAAACCATAAATTCTTTCCTAGTTCCCTCATATCCGATGAATCATATGGTATCTTAGATCATCACAAATTTATGTCTTTGTTATTGTTGGCCTTTTTATAGACATGTTCTCCACCACTCTCCATTAGAACTTGATGTTTAGATTTCTCTTCCATATCCATATTTTCACCTATGTTCTCCCACGAGGAACCTCAGTGATGAGTTAATTTGGGTAACCTTTATTTTACATACATCACTTTTTAAAATTATGTTTTAGTATTCCTTTTTATTATGTGGGTTTATATTAAAGAAACTTTCAAGTAGTCAACCATTTATAACCCCGAAGAATATCGAGGGCGAAATTCATTTTAAGGGGGGTAGAATGTAACACTCCAATATTTTATGAGAAGTATTATTTTTAATTTATTTGATGTATTGTGTTGTATGATACCCCACGATTATATTGTGTTATACACAACACCGCATTAGCTTGCAGTTTATGCAGCACTAAACTTGGATCGTGTTACACACAATTTCAAGTTTGTTTGATAGTATTTATTCTACGCAACATTGAGTATATATATATATTCAATGTATTAATGAAATATGGTTGGATTTGATTATATGCAACAACAAAGGAGTCGTGCCCTTCACACAACCCTGACTTGGCTTGCATTACATGCAATCACGACCATCCTCGATAGCGTGTGTTGTACGCAATACCGGGTTTTACTAAACAATGATATATTATTATAATATTATTATGAACTAGCCGTTATGAATACTATTAACTAAATTTTTAATTTTATAACATTGTTATTCATCTTACACATTTTCTAGAATATGGTATAAGAACAAAATAAATTTTTTGGGTAAAATAAGTATTTTTTTAAAAATGCAGTTTTGCTGCCTTTTGATGGCGCACCCAAATTAAATATAGTTTTTGAAATGTTTATAATTTCAATTTGACAAAATAAAATTCTTCTTTGGAATCAGGATATAAAAATTTACTTTGGAAAAAATTTTCATATTATTCTGATAACTTTCATATTTTAATGAATAGTAAAAACATGCTATATTTTAATTAAAAAAAAGTTTTTAATCGTAATAATTTATGTGGTTAAATTATAACATTTAATGTTTTTAAAGTATAAATCGAATAAATTTTTACCATTTAATATAATTTATTTCATTAGCATTGATTTTACATTGAATTTGTTTGTTAAATCAATTCAATCTTTTGCAATGTTTTAAACAAAAACACGTTTTCTTTCGACAACGGGATTAATTTTAATTTTATTTCTGCATCTTATGTGTATTGAATTTGGAAAAATTTATTCCATATTTGGAATCAGTGGGTCCAAGTTATATTAATAGACTACTTTTTATTTTTTGGCATTATGAATAGTAACTACGGTAAATTTTATTTACCATAGTAAAAGGTAAATCAGGTAATTATGGGTAAATATAATATTATAATATTATACTAAAACTTTTATTAATACAATTTGATGATTATATTTCGTCATAAGTCCTATTTGGGTCGAAATGGAATCCATTAGAACCCACTTGGTTGTGATTAAGACTTTTAGTTTATTTTATTTAAATGAAAGTAAAATATGTCTCACTCAAACTTTAATAATTAAAGTATTTATAATATAAGGTTATATAGAATATAAATTCGGTTATAAATACTCATCTGAAATATAAAATGTTTTTATTTATAATGGTAATTTATTTGTTATTTTTAAGAGTTATTTAATTACATTATTAGCTTATACATTAATGATGCAAAAATTATTTATTTATTAAACAAATCAATAAAATTGTTTTAATTGAAATAGTAATACATATTAAAGGGCTCAAAAACCTGAAAAAAACTTATTGGTAGTGTATATATACACCATAATCATCCAATGACCTAATATATGACAGTTTTTAGTCTTATAAAAGTGATTACGACACTTATATTATTTTATTTTTTATGATGTCAAAGTTGTCACCTTCATAATTTAATAAATATAGCATTTTAAAATTTGGGTCTTTTAGAAGATTAATCTGACTAAATGTATTATTATTAAATATATAATATTTAACTTCATCCTAGTATTTTATTTTTATTTTTATACAAAAAACAATATTTAATAATTATACAAAAGTGTTGTAGTAATTATTTTATTAAGAGAAATATCAAATAAATGGTTTTACAAATAGTAAAATAAATACTATATGAACTATTTAATGTGCTCCAATAATTTGATAGATTACTATGACATGTTAGGAAACTAATAAATATTTTATTTAGAATATATACTCTGTTTGGATTTTATTTAAATTCAAATTAATGAATAGTGTAAAAATTGACACTATTGTTATTTTATAAAAATTACATGTTATTAAATTTTTTAAAAATATCAAAAATATTTAAAAATTATAAATTGAAATTTATATAGTCTAAAATGTCATAAATTATCTAATTATGTATAATTAGCAGCATAGAAGTAATTATTTATAACAATTTAAAATTTAGAATCTTATTATCAGAAATAAAATTTAATAGATTAAATAAGGATAAATCAAGTTGGTAATGTTTAAAATAAATTCCCTACATGTATAAATTTTATTAGTTGATGATATTACAACCCTATCACATCTAATATTCTAATATGAGTCATTTTTTGTGGTTTTTACGTAGGGTTAGATTTAATATAATTTAATATTTTTAAGATTTCCAAAGGTGCCCGTCTCCTCCCTTATAAAAATGGAACCCCTTCCCACTTCTCTTCACACAATTTTTAGCCTTGATGCTCGGCCAAAACCTTCCAATTACTCTTCTAAAAATCTCTAGTTATATCATATAGGTTATGGTCTTCACAAAAGGCCAACCCTAGTGCCCTATGAAGAAGTTTAAAGGAGGTGCGTCGAAGAAGAGGTAATCTCTTCAACCGATTCTTTCAAGTTTCTTTCTTCTTCTACTTCCTCTTCTTTAGTTGTTACATTATCAAGTAATAACATCAGTATTACTTATATACTGATATTTTATTATAAATATTAAACAACCCTATTACACCTTCTATCCATCCTACGAAAAACAAAATCACCGCGCGTGCGTACGTACGGAATACCGTCTCCACGCCGTGGTGTAATCTGTTTTTCCACCACCACCATACTTGGATGGGTATAATGGTGTAAATAATACCTATATATGGTTATTATAACATAATACAGATTATTATATATTATATCATCCACTCCAATTCTATTCATTAATTATGGGAACGATATCATCGCTCGTGCGTACGTACGGACTACCGTCTCCACGAACACGATTAGATTCCTTCTGCATTTTAACTATTAAAGAATGACTGTAAAGTATATATAATGAATAATAATGAAATATATGACATGATAAAGCTAATGGATTTATGTATGTAATTTACTTAATTCCATTCAATTCTATAAGGAATGGAATACATCATTCATGCATACGTACGACATACTGTCTCCATGAACGGTGTATTTCATTTCATTTATCTATCTATTATATATATTTATATATATATATATATATATACTCAATATATATGATATATAAATCATGAATTACATTCTAAAAGTAAGTAATTAATGATATAAGTAATAATAATATCAAGAACGACAATTCCAAACACGTACGATAAATAAAACGATTTTACCCAAAACGTTGCATTAACATGGAATTTACAAAAGAACGGGTAATATAACATCATAAGTGAACCATATATGATATCATAACAATGAATATTATTTTGAAATAAGTCAATGACATTATTTAAATCATTATACAGGAGTTTCAGATACGTACGAAGCATATCGGACCTAAGGTAAGGCATAATTTTTCAAATCTCATTTTTATCCAAGATTGCTTATACCTAAGTATTTACTGGGGTTACTGTTATCATCCATTTCCATGTTTTCTAAAAGTGTTTTTATATATTTTCAATTTCATTTTTACCCATTTTTACTTTTACTACATGGTATGTAAGGAATCTTTTTTTGTTTAGGTTACGAGGTACTTTTTGACTTTTCTGACAAAAGTACGAGGAGAATGTTTTTTTAACTTATACAGCATGAAATTTTTTTTACGGTTTTATAAAGCCTTATTCTCATGAATCATCCGCTAAAATATTTCATGACTATTTTAAACAAAATCTTTTTATTTTAAAATTTCATGATATTTTGTGAAAAGAAATTGATTTTGAAGAAGAAAGGATATTTTCCTCAAGAATTCATTTCAAGTGTTTTTTCAAAACTATTTTCCTTATAAAATGACATTATTTAATATGTTTATGATTCAAGTATAATGTCTCCATTATTTATATGGTTTGATTATTTTTATGATGAAATGATATCCATTTTTGTATATAGATTATGTTATGATGGCATGATGTTTAAGAATCCCATTCTATTACATGGGTTATGCTATGATGTATAACTTATGATTTTGTGGAACATGAAAGAAGGATTTGATAATGAGATGGGTGGGACCTATATCTCCCCCCAATGCATTGGGTAAAGACTTATATTTAATGAGATAGACATGGCTGGAATGGTATGTTAATCCGGTTCAGTGTTACATGACTCGAACAAGGAGTGAACTCGATTCAGAATGGGACTTTGGCCACTAAGATGGTCTTGGCAGAAATGCCTTGGCTACTATAAAAATCATAAAATGTTCTTAATGGATGCCACAATTACATGTTTTCTTACCATGATAGTTTATCATTACTAATATTCCTTTATGATCTATTCCTTGTGTACTTCCATGATTTATGTCGTTTCTCATGATTTTGATGTTTAGATTTTATGTTCATGTTTTTGAATTCAAATTTTTATGGATTGTTTTATGTTCTCTATTCTTACCCTTACTGAGCATTTAAGATCACCCTTTTATATGTTTTCTTTTCCCTAGGATTTAAATAAATGTTTTAGGTAAGAAAACAACAAGGGGAAGATCATTATGGGAGATTTTGAAGATCTTTCCCCACGATTAGAAGATTATTTTCCCTGTTTTCGAAGACACTAAACTATTACAGTCCTTGTGTGTCTGTTTTAATTATGTATTAAGTATTCCACAAAAGTGATGTAATGTCTGTGTACGTAAAGCTTTGAGTATATACAAAAACATCTCTAAATCGGTCCACCCCTTGAGGAAAAACAATATGTATTTCTCATTGATCATCATGAAAAAGACTCTAAATATGGTCCAACACTTCTCCAAACCCATGATGCTCAGGTTGACCTGGAATTTTCTAGACATCCCAATCTACCTTTGGAACATAGATTATGCCATTAGAGGTTGTAAAATACACACTATAATGATAAAAATAAATATGGACTTGATATGGTACTAACCAATCCATCCTGAGAATTATGTCCAAAACTATTATCATGAGGATGAAAAGGTTATATAATAAACCATAATCATTGTTAATGAGGGGGAACTCCATACATTGGTGACCACTATCTGACAATACTCCCAATAGAGTATCAAGATAAATTACCCTAAAAAATTACCCAATATAGAGTCCAAGACTGTCCATTAGAGGTATAGATAAGAATGACTATCATGTGTAATTATAAAATAAAAAATATACTAAAGTTAATCATAGTAAAATAACATCTCATATTATAGATATTCTAGTTGTTCCTTTGGCATGGGATGAAATATATGTTACTGAAATGATCCACAAACCTAAGCCACAACTTGACCACCCTAAGAAGGTTTGATATAAATGGCGTTGTACATAAATAGTCAAGATTCATCAACAATGGATACTAACTTAGTCAGAATAGCTACTGGTAATCTAGCTTTCTTCTTGGTGTGGAACTTCTGATCTTTCTCCAAAACCTAAAGCTGGTGTAGATCATATTTCACAAGTATTCAATAGAAATATACTGTAGAATCTATAAAGATGGACCATTCTTCTAAAATTAGAATAATACATTGGGCTTTTCACATAGAGACTTTTTGTGACCTTGATTCCTAAATTGATGGAATACCACATAACTACCAGTGAGAATAATATAACAACCATTTTCGTAACAATAAACGTCAATTCAAAAATTCCTTCCACTAGAAAAACCACTTCCCTAACTAACATCTTAACCACCATGCCCACACTATCAGCTTCCCCCAGATAATGATCAAAGATGAGGGCCTATTTTACTATTTAAAATATGATAGATATCCAAATGTCATTCACCTGATATCAAATGGTATATCTAAGTAAACCATAAAAACATCTCACCTTGGATACCTAATCACTAGCAATAGAAAGTGCAATGTGATAGAGTACATTGAATCAAGGTGAGTAGTCCACAATAGACATATTACCCTAATCAAGATGAATGAACTCCCAAGATGATTTTTTTCTCAGTGCCTGTAGGAAAAAGTATATGTTATAACCAGTATGGAAATCTATCTAGACCATACCCATTTGCTGATTTCTTGGGTTAGAACATCCATCGATCTCATGGAAGATCCACAAATCTTGTAAACTGATAGCTTCAATATCCTCCAAATTGATGTCTCTATGTAATCAAATATTGTATGAATATACTCAATACATGTTTCCTTCACATGGGGAGAACCTTCCCTTGATAAAATAGGTGGGTGTTTCTATTGAAACTCTCACATCAACTCAGACAATGTATTTGATGCCCATGGAATTACCTCCATGAACTGACCAAGTGGAAGAAACCTTTTCAAAGATAAGGTTTCGTTTAGAGTCTAAGAATAATATTTAGTATAATTGAAAGTCCTATCAATGGTAATTTTTGTTTTAGTACTTTTGTGTGAGGTCCAACCACCTTTGGAACATCGTTGTGCCACCTTCCTAGATCTCGACATGAGACCATCATAAAGGAATGTATCTTTAATGCTAATAAAACACCAAAAATAGATACTAGAATTTTAATATTATTATTGGTAAATGAATTATAGATTCAATGCCTTAATTATATAGATATTATTTTAGAATGCCCTTTTAGGGTCAAGTTATAAGATGAAAATTTTATGTTTAAATCATAATGGTTCAGTTATATGGGGTTTCCATTCTATGTTATAGAGGAAAATTCTATTTAAGTTGTAATTGGAATCCATAATTAATAGAAAAAATTTCATGTAAATATTATAATTTAACAATATATATATATAAAATGGTTAAGTTAGATAAATTTTCTATTCCCATGTTATAAAGAACAAATATTTATAAGTTATAATTGGAATTTTATGTAACCACAACTAGCCTTTTACATAGTGTATTAAATATTAATAAGTTAATATATTATGGTTCAATTATATGAAATTCAATTCCAAACATATAGAAGAACAAACATTATAATTTACCATTTGAATAAATTTAATCACAACAAACTAAACATTTCAAATCACGTAATGAATGTTACATGGATTACATATAACCATAGTTCCAAGGATTAACTATATCATAATTGCATAGTCAAGGAGCCACCATGAAGACATATGGGAAAAATACTATTTTGGTTGATGCAGACACTTTAAAAAACCAATTTTTTCTCTTTTTCCAACATTATATGCTAGAGATTTTAAAATTATTGAAATTAAGGAACATATGATAAGAAACAAAAAATGCAGGTGATGAAATATGCATGATGTGGAATATTAATAACAAATATTGAAATGCATGCCTATAATAACACATTAGGTAATTTTCCCTTTATACGCTATCCCAAGGGTAAAAATTAATAATCCTAAAAATTTTAATTAGTCACATGCATCAACCAACAGTTAATATAGTGAAACTATAATAGGAAAAATTCAGAACAATAAGTCACATCCCTGGTAACATATCATTTTTGCTAAACATGGGTTAGCTACTCCCTTACATGACGTATCACTAAATTTTGACACTCCATAATCTCTTATATATCCATCCCAAAATAGTAAGACTAAATGAATGAATCCTCTTATTCCAATTTTTGATGTTTGAGGCCTAGTTCCCTCCTATGTAACTGAACCAGAGTGACACATGGCCTTAATCATGCCTCCTCGTATGCTGGAGGCTTCTAACTTATAGCAAGGGTGTATGTGGGTATGGTGGGGAGACTATACTCTCTATATAAAATTGTCATAGTGGTAGATAATAAAAAATCCGTAAAAATAATAATTCATAAGAAATAAAAAAATCATTCCTTAATAATAGATACAAGTTAGTAAACAATATTATTTATAGATTATGTTTTGTATATAAGAAATGTTGAGTAATAAAAGCATGGAAACATGTTTACAATAGAACATGTCACACAAAAAAACATAAAAAATAACAAAACATATAAAATATATCAGCATACAAATCACTGGCTCTCTCTTCTTCTCCCATACTCTAATATGTAAAAAAATCAGCCATCCAAATTTAGGTGCTTGACTTTGTAATTTCATACATCCATGTAGTATGTCTAGGTACCAAAGAGTTTCCCAAAAAGGGTGTCAGTAAAATATAGTAGGAAACAAAAAAATTATTTATAATTCAAATATAGACTTTGAGTGTAAACTATAATAGTGTACAATTGTGATTTAAATTTACAAGATAAATAAAATAGAAACCAAGTCATGCTTGGGATCCTCTAGGGATACCTGGAAAACCGTTACCCGCTTTAACATAATCAATATGTCTATGAAAATGTAACCTATAAATAATCAAGGTACCCATGGAATATAACTTAAGACTCAATTTGATAATAAATATAATCGATCCACTTAACTGTTCTTGTGATTCACATATAGAGAACCTATTTTGAATCTAAGGAAGATCCGTGTAATTCTTTACCTTTGGAAGCCAAGATAACACATAGTGATCAAGGTGTGAGGTTTTTCTATTTGATTTGACTGTAATCTAGGGGGGCATGGAATTTCAATCTTAATAGTTTATCACAAAACTAAAGAAATATATATTTTCAATTAGGGAACCCATCGATTTGAATCTAAGGTTATTTAAAGAGTCATTCCATGTCCAATGACATCTGCCAAGCCTATGTTGGCCATCCCTAGTATTGGTTTTTTTCAAAATAATATATAAAAATCCTATGACAACAAGTTGTTTCATTCATCATTTATGATAAATACTGATTATATGTGAGTATACCACCTGTAAATCACATCAATAAATAAGGTATAATCCTATGAGTTCTCTCAAGGCATTCTATCAGGGAAATAGAAGGCTTAATCAAGAAATTATAAAACTATAATAGTTTGAACAATTCATATATCCAATAACTGAAGAAAAATTTAAAATATATTCACAAGCTCTACATAAGGAGTTTAATCCATTTAATAATTAATTACATCCAACAATTTCTTTATTAGATAAATCAGGACACATGAGGGGTGGTTTAGATACACCAAACAAAGGGTTCAAAAATCACAAACCAAACACCCCTAGGAGGGGTTTAAATTTAAAATTAATGTATAGTTTTAAAGGTATTTTAGTCAAACATGACCAAATCTGTTGTTTTGATTGTGGTTTTCATCCTCCAAGGATGTTGAAGGATCTCTTAACATATCATGATCAAGGTCTAGGCATCTAATTAAAGGAGTATTTTTTATAAGAAATCCACAAAATGTCTAGCATATGTCATGATTGAAAATTTTATAAATGGTGAGACTTTGATGGAAAATTCATAAAACACAAATCTAATCCTCATTAAAGACTCCTCTTCTAGTATCAATATTAAATTGGACCAGAATGAGAGAAAACAAAAAACTGTATAAATTTTGAATGAATATGACATATTACCTCACAAGAAGATCACTCTAAAGAAAAGAATATGAAGTGTGAAAAAAAGTAATAGGAGTTTTTTTACACATCAAGGAGTATAAAATGTGACAAAAAAAGATTGAAATGAAGTACATATAAAAGATATACACCAAATACTATAATATGGAAGAATGATATCTGTATAGTTGATGATATGACAATGAGGAAGATGAAATAGAAAAAATAGGTTTATGGGATAGGAGGAAAAATGGTAAATTCTATCTTTTTAAAGGGTTGAATATCTTTTCTACATGGTGGGATAAACCATGAATGAACCAACAAATTCAAACTTTCTATGGGACCACACCATGCTCTGTTTAAGAATAAGGTTAAAAAACTGTGTGCAAACCATGCCCGGGGAACCTACAAAAAATTATTTGTTTTACATGGTTTTATATCCTTTATTGAATGGTTTTAAAAACAATGCTTCAACCCCTCATGTACACACATTTAAGGTGCAAAATTAGTGCTAACTATCCACTAACCATATGCCTTACCATATTTCTTTAAAAACCATTACTCTGTGATGTAAACCACGATATAATGTTTCTAAATCCACTATAACCACATTGAAAAATTTTATTTATAAAAATGAAAATTTTAAACAGAAAATTAAATGATATATCCATTAAATAAAAACCATGATTCTACACAAGTTGAATTCATTTCTACTAAATATATTTTTAAAGAATTTTATATATTAAAAATAATAATCTAAAAAAATGTAGAAGGATGAGAATGAAATGAAACTCACCACTTTATTAAGGGTGAATATAGTCGTGTTCATGAAAATAATCTCCCAAAATTGTGCCTAAAATAATGAGGTTTACAACCAAAAATTGTAATGTTTAGATTATTTATAGACCATATGTACAAGAATAAAATATGTGGTTTGAAGGACACTACTAGTGCTATAAATGATTCAGACATGTGACCATTGATTGTTGAAAAAAATGTTAGTAAATAGAAGGTTTAAAAGTCTTGAATCCTGGGAAATGAAAGATAATTATATAGGAACACCTACTAGTACAAATAATACTTTATAGAAGAAGAAAAATCTATCTATAAAAAATAGATATTGATACCTAGAGTACTTTTGATATTTTTGAAGTAAATTTGGCCATTATTATGAATAATATTAGATTTTACCATACCAAAATATCACCTATAATGATGTAAAAATAATTACATATTATAAATAAAAATATTTGGATCAAAATGATAAGTTTACTTTGCGAAATAAGAAAAAAAAATTAAATATGAGAAGATTACACCTAAGAGGATATCAAAAGGGGATGTCAAATCAAGAGGACCACGATTCTTCTTTTATGGTTAGTGGGGCTACACTTGGTTCATTGAAATAAGGTGATGGATATTAAGGTAAACATGAGAAAAATGGAATCTATAATAAGATAATTAATTCAATAAAAGGATAGTAGAATTGGATTAGGGGTTGACATCTAAGAATAAGAATCAAAATTTCATGAGGGGATATCAGAGGAAGATAACCTAAAGGTTTTTATAGATGCGTGTGAAAGGTAAAACTATGAAGGATATATAAATTTCAAATATATTACTATTTTCCTTGAACAAATGAATAATAATGGGTAATAATTTATGGATAATGGTATTAAGGATACTATTACATATATGGATCCAACACACAAAAAGAAGGATGAATATACTCTTAAATAATTATTTACAAGTCATGCCCGTTAGAAGTGCCTATAAAGATGTAGTAATATGAAAAGAATCAAAATAATCAATTTTCTATTGCAAAAAAGTCCTTTCCAACTAATAAGAATGCTAAAAATAATAATAACTCCATAATTCTCGAAAAAGTTCAAATATGGATGGGAAAAGTGAAATAATACATTAATAGTTCCAAAATTTTACAAGATTCAAATATAAGATTTTCTAGGATGATACCCAAGTATCACCCATATTTATTATAATAAAGAGTTTAAGAGACCCACATTATTACCTTATATTATTTTTAGTGTTTCATAGAAGAATAAATTAAAGGGGAATTAAGAAGAGGAGTTGTGGAAGTGTGTGATGCTTAAGTGTCTAGATGAATAATACATCATAAAATTTTTCAATTGTTATCTTGGGGTCAACTTTTAAAAATTTACTTGTCAAATTTAAGTTGGTTTCAGTAAAAATATCATCTAACAGAATCTTTCACCTTATTCTTTAAATGGGAATCAACCATGGTCAAGTATGAAAATCATACCTTGAGGGGGATCTATCCAAATATAATAATACCTTATATTTATCTATAATATGTTATGTTTTTATATGTGGCTATCCTATATAACATTCAAGGATGAGGTATGAATTTCTCTCTCCAAATATAATATGGATATATATTTTATTTGTTTATAATGGGGGAGTGACTATCTAACCAAAATATGTGAGAAAGTACATTTAACTTGAAATTATTTGATGTGTTTATTTATGTTGTGCATATGTTCATGAAATTCTGGGAAATCTATTTAGAAAACCAAAAAGTAGTGAAAGGTTGAGTTCGTATCAATATAAGGAAATAAATGGACCAAATTTTTATCCAAACTGACCACTGTTGTTTTCTACACTATATTAGCTAAATAAAGAATAGATGTGAGTTTTGTAATTCCTAAAAACCTCCCCTTATTTTTTATAGAGATTACTGGTTCTTAGAAATAATTTGAAGGTGTTTCAGAGGCTTGGGATGTGTTCTATCCATTAATATCATCACTATATCATAGTAGAGGGAATAATTATAGAAATTTTGGCACCATGTTCCGGGAGTTTAGCCATGGATATGGACAAGTAGTGCTAGTTTCTATCAGGTTGAGTTAGATCGCAAAGTTGTCCATGGAAATTGGTGATGGAATTTTAGTGGTTTCCCCATGTGATACAAGTAGCATTAAATTCCTAGTGAAGGGTGTGGCATTAAAAATAGTGTTTTGGGAGACAACCTATGTAAAACAGGGAGCTAGAGATGTTGTTGGGAATATTGTTTTGTGAGGAAGATAACAAATATTTTTTTACTAAGATATATTGGATGGTCAGGGTGGGTGTTAGAGGATCCATCAGGGATTGCACCATATCATTTTCTCAGCCATGGTGATGATCAAATTGGGATTATAAAACATACAAGAATGGTGAAACAGTTTTATGAGATTTATATCTCCTTTGAATGAGGGAGGTCATAGTGTAATAGGTTGTCTCCACATCATGGTGATTACATTTAGAATTCCTCAATAAATAGAGGGCCTAAAAACCCTCATCTTTATTACCTTCTTCCTTAGATGTGTTTTGGCAGAATCAAGACCCCCTTGAAACCCTTTTATCATCACCTTTTAGGAATCCATCCTCTTGGATCATGGATAATTGAGTTCCCTTGAATCAAGGAATATTCTTCCCCCTTAAACACTTTCATTGTTTACTTTTTTATGGATATCTATTGTGGTGGAACCCTCTGTTTTGGGATCAGTTTTGAGTGATGTTTTTGTGGGACACTATGGGTAGACTCTATTTTTTCCCTTTGATCTTGGTGGGGTATTATCCCTCAATTCCAATAATGTGATTTTGTTTCTCATTGAAGCAATAATCAAGGTAGAGTATTCAATTTATCTATTGATTTACTATGCATATGTAATATTATAATTATTCTATTTCCTTTTGGGTGGGTAATAAGAGTTTTCCCAAGGAATATAATTTATGAGTCATAATGATATAAAGAGATAGTGGGGATATCACATATTATTTACTTGTCTTTATGATATTTATTTTCCATGAAATTGTGTTTATTTTTATTAGAAATAAAATGTTCTTTCTTTTGGGAATTTTTGTTTTTTTCTCTAAAATATATTTACAGTAATCACCTAACATATAAATGTTAAAGAACATAAATATGGTAATTAAATGAGTTGTGTTTAAATAATGATTTTTTTCCCATTTTCTTTTGAAGTTGATTTAATATGATGGTTGGGATTATGGTCATGGTTTCTTTATAAGCTTGTGTTATGAGGATGTGTTGTGATGTTTAATGCAAAAAGTTTTGGATCAATGTATGGATGGTTGTCGGTGTAATGTGTTATCTTAGTTTTTTCTTGTTAGTTAAAAAATAATTTAAAAGATGTATGTAATAATTAAATTAACCTTGGTTAGAATAAATGTTTTTGGGATTGATATAAATTAATGATGGAATATTAAATGACATAATGACATTTAATTTAAATATGTATACATGTTAAAAAAATATGTAAGTGGTCAGTGATTAATGTCGTAAAATGGGAACTATGAAATTGAGTTGTGTTTGCGTTCTCATTGAATGGGACCAAATAGGTGGATCATGTTATAGTAGTGATGTAGGAATCTGATCGTGGAAATTTAGAGGATAAAATAGTTGGGTGGTTTTATTGTGTGAAATCATATGTTAGGATTGTGTTAAACTATTTTATATTTCATTTATTTATTATTTCTATACTTATAACAACCAAGTCTTATATTTACATCAACATCCAAATGTTTTGTGTTGTAGGTGTTTTCCCCCAAACATCTAGGTTCGAAATGACGGATGGATGGCTACCACATCTTCCCTACTCTCGCTTCCAAAATTGGTTGTCATGCATGAGATATTATGTATTGAAAATATCCTGGAATAGGGGTGATGATTGATGAGAGAATGGGGTGGTTCACAGGGGGGTTGTGAAATGTAGAATGAGGACATGTGGTTGATATCCTTCATGTTAATGATACCCAAATATTCTAATTAAAATAGTTATAGTATGATTCATATTTTTGTTTGCGGTTTGTGGTATAATTATGATTAGAATATGGGGGAGTGATTGGAATGGTTTTAGAGTTGGGGAGTTCCAATTATGGTGAGGTTTGTGGTGGTATGAAGTTGGTGGATACACAAGGATGTGAGTTGCAAGATTTACGATGTAGGGGTGTAAGAGTGCAAAATAATTGAGTAAATAGTTAATGGTACCCTTTATTGGTACATTTATTCTTATATTATTATACATGGATGATTTATTTGGAGAATTAGTCTTGGTTAGGTCATTAACTTGTTATCTTGACAAATTCATATTGATTTTTTAGTTTTTTCATTGTGGAATTTGTTTGTTATTCTCACATTTTATTGAGGGTCCTTGGGTATGATCTTACTGAGTATACATATTATTCTCACCATGATTTATATAATAAATTATTCTATTTATTCATAGGTAGTTGGAGATAAATATGGATATTCATAGCTTGGATCTCAGAGATATTATGTTGCTACTCTTGTATTTTCTTTTGCTATTTTATTTGGATACTTTTATTTGTATTTGTATGACATTAACTCATTATGGTACATTTTGGGTTTTTAATTTTCATCATTATATGTTTTTTTGGTGCCTGATACCATATATCCTAATCTCTTGGTGCTAGTATATGACCTAGGACCCACTGTATGTTGGATTCAGGGGTCATCATCTCTATTCCTTCTTTTTTATCTTAGGTTGGGTACCTTAGAAGGGAAGGGGTCATGAAAGAGTGATATTAGAGGATTGGTAAAGAGATAGGATGAAGTTTTGAGTTAATAACCATGAGTATTGTATGGGTTTTTAAGGACATAGGGCTATTAAAACATAGTGTGTGATGTTAGAAAGGGATAATAGTTATAAAATTGGATTTTAGGCCCCCTTGGGATATCATGTAAGGATATTAAGCTTACAAACATTATAGGTTAAGTGAATCAGATTTTAGGGAAAAGAAATACGATGGAGACATGAATCATATAGTTTATAAATACCCATGATAAATATAAATAAATAACACATCGATACCATTATATAATTAGTAATTCTCACAAATAGTTATGTAATACGAGGACAGATAGGATTGATGTCTTAGATATTACCTACATAGGCATATTATTTTATTACAATAATGAAAATTTCTCTATAATTTTTCTCCACTAGACCATTTTAAATATATATCATATGAAATAATTATATTCATAACCAATTTATTTGAAACATAAGAAAGAGATGATCTCAAACTCTCAGTATGAAAAGAAATTACCATTGAGTAATAAATCGTAATCATGTAAGAGAATATTAAGAAGACCTAAATTTCTCAATAAAATATCAAAAGACCTTATATGATAATTTTATAAAAAAATTAGAGTAACATAAGATCATAAATATATCATTATGGAATCATAAAAGATATGAAAGTTCTCAAACTCATCTCAATAATCATATAAAACGTGATGATGACATAAAGAGTTGAGACACATTTAAAAATTAGTCATAATCATGAAAACATAGAATATTATAGAAATAAACTACATTATGTAAATATAACATATTTTTAATTGAAATGTAGAAAAGTGACACAACAATTAGTAAAGGAAAACAATAAAAAACAAAATCCATGTATCATCTTGGGCTTGAGACAATTCTATCATGTATCCTTGTGCTAGGAAGAAAACCACTCATGTACCCTTTTTCATATTGATAAATTCTCTCATATACACTTTTTATTGGGATAAATCCTCTTATGCACCTCATCGGCTTGGGATAAATCCACTTATAGACCCTTTATCTTCGGATAAATCCTCCCATGTACATCATTTTCATGGGATAAATCCTCATGTGTACCTCATTGGCATGGGATAAATCCTCCCAGGTACCTTTTGGATTAGGATAAATCCCCTAGTGTACCCTTTTTATCTTAAGATACATAAATTTAAACCAAGTAATTGGAGGGTGATATATGACCTGAACCATAATCATCCATACATACTTGTTCCATATGAAAAATAATCATAACAATATCTTAATGAAACCAAGGAATGAAATGGGTTTCTTAATCATTATAATGGAATTTATTCAATATTCAAAAATAACCCACAAAAATAAAATGGGTTTCATAAAACATCCAAATGTTATGAAAAAACACCATGAATTAAATTATATAAACCAAAAACATTATCACCCAAAATAATCCCAAAAAATGAACTAAAGATGTCATAGGATATCAAAACTCCCATTTTCAAAATGAAATCATATCTTAAAAACACATAGAGGGTGATCAAAAAATTAAATAATAAAGGATAGAATTTGGAGGGTAAATAAAAGGGAAATTAAAAAAGTTTAAAGAACCCTTTTAAAACATTAAAGTAAAAATTACATTAATAAAACATTTTTAAAGGGATATATAATAATTTTTAAATCCTTAATATAAATAGTTACAAATATAATATAATTCAAAATATATATTGTTTTATTAAAATAGAAGTGAAAATACTATGATTTTGTTTTTACTTTTAATTATATATTTAATAAATTTGACTTGAAGATGATATAAAATTTTCAATAAAAGGTATCTAATATATTTTAAAAACTTTTACTTTTAAACAGAATCATTAAAAATTAAAACATGAAAACAATATAAAAAACATTTAATAAAATAAGGGATAATACGTTGAAATTTTTTTTTTAAAAAATAATATTTAAAATTGGAACCATGAAAAATTTATAAAATTTTTTTAAAAAAAATGTGCGGTGAAAGGGAAAAAAAATTTTATTTGGAAAGGATGGAAAAATACCTTTTCAACGTTTTAAAATAACCGTGATGAAAACCCAAATCGTTAAAAGGGTGATGAATAATTTTTTAAAATGATTTAAGAGATGGAAAAAAATCATTTAAAATAAAAACATTATGAGTTTCCACTATGTAATGTAGAACATTATTGGAATGTAAAACCATAAATATTAATGAAAAACATATTATAAGGAATAATAATTGTTATGTCAAAAGTGAATTTTCACAAAACCATAGAATCATCAATGAAGATAAATTTGGAGTGAAATTTTATTTCCCTATAATATATGGTGAAAATAAAAAATAACATCATCCAAGGTGATACAACATAAATCTTGGAATTGTGTAGTCAAAGAAGAGTGATGTTGACCAAAGTAAGAGATTTGAGTCATGAAAACCTCTTACAACATGGAGAGTATTTAAATCAAATATTTTTGAACGAGGGGGATTAAAATAAAACTTCATTTATCAATAATAAAAGGTAATTAATGAAATAATAACTAAAATAGGTAGTATATACATCATATAAATGGTATTTTTTGTTTAAAAGAAAATGTGTCTCAATGATGACAATTTTGATATGAAGGCGTTATGATATAGGAAAAAATTCAATCAATAACCCCAAAAAATGGAGGGCATGGAATTAAAATTCAAATAACATGAATAAAATATTATTCCTGAAATTTTATATCAATTATTTTGTATAAAAACCACTTATAATAATAATCCGCGCATAAATTTAAAGTATATCTCAATAAATCTAAATTGAGATGAAGTCTCATACCTTGTTCCAAATTTGTTCTGCGTACAATCTTACCTTTATAGAATAACCTAATTATGTTTGTTATAAATATTCATATAAACATAATAATAAAATATTTAATTAAATATGGATAATTTATTTTCATATTATATTTATTTACTATATAATACCTCATTGTGTTTGACTAAAATTAAATCATTGTTGACTTATTTTGGTAATCATATTGAGTAAAAATGTTTCTTTAATAATAAATTAATTACTTTGTATAATATTTAAATAAAAATATAATATTCATTATTTTTTAATATATTATAATAAAAATATTTTTTATCTTCCCATATTCATCCATAGTATTATTTTAAAACATTTATCATGTAGGTGGTTAAATCAACTTAAACATGAATATAGTTTAACTCGATTATCCAATGTGGTTAAATTGGTTTTTCTTTTTTCCATAAAATTAATAAAACCATATCATAATGAGATTATTTTTATATATTTATCATAGAGACCCATATTTTAGTATTATTATACGATATATGAAAATATAGATGAAAAATGAAAAGCATTTCATTGTAGTGGAGGGAGTCCTCACATACCCATGTTTAGAGTTCCCTTTTATCAATTCTTTTAGTGGGGGTGAAAGGTGGTTATTTATTTGAAATTATAGAATACTAAATAAATTATATATATCAAATTAATTCATCATTATTACCATTATTAGCATCCATGAGGGGCAGTAATGAAAAACAAAAAGATCTCACTTCTTGGAGGTGGTAGTCCCTGCATTACCTTAACGAGGTTCTTATTTTATTCTAATTGGATGGAAATGAATAACTAGGGGTTGTGAAATTAATATAAAAACAAACAAGTATAACAATTATACATAATTAATCATTTATTATGGTTATATGATTTTTTAAGAGTAAAATTAATAAGATAAACTTAAGAATGAAATAATACTTATATTGGAGACTTGTTATTTCCTTTGTTCTTCCATTTTAATTAAAGTGAATAAGATATTTATGAGGGAAAAATGGATTATATATGTTGGATAAGGTTATAAGAAGAGTACAATTTTATTGTGTAAAGGATTAAATCTATAATTAAGTGCATCTTTTAATCTTGTAATTTATACCCTTTTATAAGAGGAGAAATGGAAACTTTTGGAAATACTCATCTTTTTTTAATAATGTCATGAAACTAATCATGGGTAAATGAATCCAAAATTAAAAAAATATGGGATTTAGGATAATATAAGATATAAAATCCATACATAAATTTATCATAAGAATATATAAGAGTTATTTAAGGATTTTGTTTCTTTATTTTTGATCATTTAATATAATTATCTTTTACCTTATTAATAAAGATTTAACATTAGTAATTATAAATAATGAAAAAAATTAACAATAGATCATTTTACATAATTTGAACGATATGATTTAAAATTTGAAAAAAAATTTAAAAAATAATATTTGAAATGGTGTAAACAATTATTTTAAAAATAAACACACCTAATCACGTAAAAACAATTTATATAAAAATAACATTTTTGAAGATTTAAATTTATAAATAAGATAAAATTACCATGGATAATAAATTTAATGACATAAATTTATTTTTTATAAAAAAATACTAAAATGTATAGGGCTTTCAAGGCTATAAAAAACCAAATTTCAACATCTAAACACTAAATTTGAAGAAAAGACCAAAAATAGTTTATTTATTAAAGTATTTTTTTAATTTAGTTTTAAAAATTATATGAAATAGGTATATTATTTAAAATAATATCATAAAACTCATAATGTTTTACTAAGAAAAGTATTTTATTACCGATTTTTGTTTTAAAAAATATTATACAATAATCTTATATAATTATAAAATCATAAAAAGTATAATTTTCAAAAAACCCATATTTTTCAACTAAAAATAAGAATTTTCATAAAAATTAAAACAATCATTCTAAGAAAAATTTTATTTAAAAAATTTAAAAAATTAAATTTTCTTTATAAAATTTAAATTTTAAAATTTTAAAAGTAATTTTTCAAAATAAATTCATAATATGGAGGAAATGTATTTTATCGAAAATAACATTTTTTAATATTATATCCTTTTTATTATTAACCATATAAATATTTAATGGAAAATCATATTATTCACTTTTATAGATTTATTAATAGTTCAATTTTATTATTTTGTGGTTTTTTTACATTGGGTGAAGTGTGTGATAGAAATTATAAAACCTAGTATTTATTTTAAAGGATCTAAAATCATTAGTAGTTTTATTTCCCCCCTTAAAAAAATTATATCCTACCAAATTTAATAATAACATACTAATGAAATTATTTAATGGTATCAATAATATTGATATGAATTGAGAGTTAATTTCTCATGTGGTATTAACCTCAATAATTTGGGTGAGATTATGAAACAAATTTAATCCTTCTTAAGAGGCCTATTCAAATATAGAGTTTCTTTCTAACCATTTGAGATAAAAATACTTCATTATTAAGTATCAAAACTCTTATATTGTAATATTTCTTCAAAAAGATATTATAGTCATCCTTGTAATTATATATGATCAATGGTTGACTTGAAATATTAATTGTGAGATATTTATTCCCAAAATTAATATTTAATCCATGTAAAAAGAGTTATTCATTGTACCAAATCACATTAAATTCCCATAAAAGAAGAATTAAGAAGTTTCACATGAATCATATTCTGATAAAAATTATACCAATACACTATACTAATAGAAGATAATATCAAATCATTGGGGTGTTTATTTGATTCACATAGAAGACATAATTTCTATATGATTGTGGCTATAAAAATTTTGTAACACGATATCAAAAAATATTTAGTGGATGGTGAGTTTGCCTTATACCATTATTTTTCATTACCCACTTTTAAAAGTAGGTATAGAACATTTTTTCCCTTGTTTCCTTGCTTTAATTGGTTACTAATATTTATTATCCTCGTTAGACATTCAGATAATGTATAATTTTTTATAATTCCAAAACCATAGATATTTGAGGGATTATAAATTCATTAATACTATTTCATTGACCATCATTTTTATCCCAGTTTAAAAAATCATGAGATTTGTTACTAATCTATCCAAACTTGAATGAAATTCTTGTTCCTCTATGACATTCCCTTGGGTGATTCTTCCTAAATTTTTGACATGTATTAAGTTGAATCTTTTTCCATTCACTATATTCGATACCTAGTCTTCTAGGAACTACATTTTTCTCTTCTTAAGAGTGTTTTGATGATTGAAATGTCTCAAGTTTTAATTCATAACTAGACTTATTTTCATGAGTATAACCATATGGTTTTCCATGCCATCTTCTATCCCAACTTGTTTCTTATTACCACAATATCCTTCACGTTTATTACCAACTTAGTTTCTCCTTTTTCCAACCATTAATAAAACCATAAGATTTAATATTGAGTGATTAATTTTTATATCAAACGAGAATTATGAAAAAATCAACCGGAAAATGTGTTACTCTTTGAAACTGGCATATTACTTTTGAGTTCAACATAAATCACTATTAATTAATTTTATGTTTCTTTAGGTTGGGTTCTCCCAATCATCATGTCCATATTTCTTGTAATAATAAATCATTATAAATAGATTGTAAATGTAATGTGATTAAAGAAATAATATCCCCTAATAGTGTCAAAAATGGTGCACAGTTATGCCTATTTGTCATTAACTATATAACGATTGAGTTAATACCCATAATTCACCATTCTAGGTTATTACCCCAAGGTATATCTGTCTTTAATATTTTATAAAATTTTACTATCTAGACATGGATTTATTTCTAGGGAAAAACATATACTCAAGAAATTACCAATATTTAAGGAAATCATCCTATACCAAGACTCATCCCTTATATGTTTTTATTGGGGTTTTGTTAAAGTTATCAAAACTAATCACTTAAAGGAACTAAACTAAAATCCAAAAGTAAATAAAAAATTTAATTAAAAACTAAAGATAGCCAATAAAAATATACAAAAATAATACATTGATAATATTATTTAATTATTATATCTCAAATAATAGTGACACAATTTGAGGACCAATAGGTTTAGTGACTTGGATAATATCTATATAAACATCTCATTTTACTACACTTATGAAAATTTTCCCATAATTGTGATCCTATTGTAATTTTTTTGGATATATGAAATAAAATAATTATCGTCATTACCTTGGTATTAAAATCATAAGAAATGGGTAAGATTAATGTTTTGGTAAGGGAAAAACTTATCATAGGGTAATATATCTCAAACACGGAGGAAAACATGAGGAAGAAATAAATATAATAATAAAAAATGAAAAGACCTTATATGATAGTTATAAGACATTTTTTAGTAACATAATATCATAAAAAACATCATTAAGGAATTCTAAAATATATTATAGGGCTCAACCATATCTCAATTATCATATAAAAAATGATCATGATATAAAAGTGTAAAATAATTTGAAACTTAGGAATAATAATGAAGACATGGAATTTCCTGGAGTTGAAATTCATCTAAACAATTTAACAAAATTTTATCAACAACATATAATGCCTAACAACTATAAAAATATGATATTTTGACAAAAAAAATCCTATCACCTTCCTGGTCTTCAGATAATACTCTTACGTACCCTTGGTCTAGGGATAAAACATTATGTTCACCCATTTATATTGAGGATAAATCCTCCGGTGTACTATTTCGATTGGTATAATTCCTCTTTTGTACTTAATTGGCTTTGAAAAAATCACCCCATGCACCATTTGGTTTAAGATAAATAATCATAAGTACATAATTATCCAAAGATACATCATCCAGCGTACCTCATTGTCTTGAGATAAATAAACCCATATACCTTTTGGCATGGGATAAATACTCTCATTTACCCTCTTGTGATCATGATACCTAAACATGAACTCATTAATAGAATAGATATGTATGACCCCTCCTGACATCATGGATATATTCCAGTTCCATAAAAAATGGAAACACATCTTAAAAAACCATGGAAAAAATCGGTTTCTTAAACATCCTAATTGAAATCATTCCTTTTTATAGAACCCCCAAAAATAAAATGGGTTTTATAAAACAGCTAAATAATATAATATAACATGATGAATTAAACAATTTAAAAAATACTTTATCAACTAATATAATCACATAACAAGAAATAAAGAAATCATAGGATATCAAAAAATTTATTTTATATAATAAACAATATCATAATAATATATATAGGGTGATAAAAACATTTTGTCATAAATCATTAAATTTTTAGGTTAAATATAAATGAAAATAAAAAAGTTTTCTAAAAAACCCCTTTAAAACATTAAATAAAAGATAAATTTTTTTGAACGGAAATAGAAGACTTTTGAAAACTTTAATATAAATAATTAAAAATTAAAC
This sequence comes from Viscum album, assembly GCA_963277665.1. Taxonomy (NCBI): domain Eukaryota; kingdom Viridiplantae; phylum Streptophyta; class Magnoliopsida; order Santalales; family Viscaceae; genus Viscum; species Viscum album. Next base: position 70,011,790 of record OY728142.1, read on the forward strand.
ATATATAAAAATAAATAAAGGATTCCAAAAAATATAAGATAAAATAATTTGAAAAAATATTACTTTTAAAATTATATTTAAAAATTGATACATTAAAAGGATGTAAATTCTTCAATAAAAGGAGGTAAAAATACTTTGAAAAATTATTCTTTTAAAAACAATCTTATTAAGGGAAATATGAAAAAGAAACATAATTTTTTAAATAAAATAAGTGAAAACAAATTGAAAAATCTATTTTTGAAAATAATAAATAATAATATTCTCTTGAAAAATATTTTAAATTTATCAAAATATAATGTGCAGTGGATGATAAATCATTTTTTATTTGGAAATGATGGAAAACACTTTTGAACATTTTGAAATAACCATGTTAAAATTCCACATTGTTAAATAGAGAATGAGACCTTTGTTTTTAAATTATTAAAAGGTTGAAAAATTAATATTGGAGATAAAAATAATATGACTCTTTACTATGGAATAAATAAGATTATTGAGTTGTAAAAACAAGGATATTTAAGAAAAATCCTTTTAAAAGAATGAAAATTGTTCTTAAAGAAGTTAATTTTTACAAAACCATAGAATCAAATAGGAAGAATAATTTGGTGTGAAACATTATTTCCCTATAAAATAAATACAAAATAAAACATGGAATTATAATATGTTATAATAGATCACTCTTTAAATATAATATTCAATGAAGATTCATTATGACCCAAGGAAGATATTTGAGTCACAAAAACCTCTTAAAACTCGAGTAGCATTTAAATAAAATCCTTTTGATAAGTAGAGATTAAAATTGAATATTATTTTAGAATATAATTTATTTCAAGATATAATATCTAAAATTTTAATTATATACACCACATAAATGAACTTAGTATCATAAAATAAACTATATATCAAAAAAAAGGAAATTTTGAGATAAAACCATTATAAACAATGTAAAAATTCAATTAAAATACAAAAAAAGATAGAGAATGGAATTAAACATAAAATAATATGAAAAAAAGATAATTACAATGATTTAATATCAATTAGTAATTATATAAACTTCTTAAATAAAAATATGTTCATAAATACTAACTATGTATCGATGAGGAGAAATTGTGACGAAATCCCTTAATTATTCTGGATTCAATCTACACATGCACTTAAATTCATATATAATAAAATAATGTTTATTAAATATATAATCAATAAAAATGTTCTTTTATATTGAATTTAAAATTTTGACATTGAATATAATATAATATTTATTTATAATATAGTTCCTTATTCTGTTTTTATGAAAATTGAATCTGCGTCGTCTTATTTCGGTAATGTTAACGGAAATTTTTTTAATATAATAAAAAAGTTAAATATATAATATAATATTTAAATAAACATATAATAAAAATTATTTTCTTAATATATTAAAATAAAATTAGTTTTCATGTTACTATAGTCATACATAATCAAATTTTAAATCATTGTTCACGTAGGTGGTTAAATCAACCAAAACTTGAACATGCTTCAACTCGATTGGTATGTATGGTTAAATAGATGTTTATTTTGAAATAATATTTTTATAATAGAATTATAATGATATTATTTTAATTTATTTATCATATTTAACCATATTTAATAATTTTTACATATTGTATTAAAAATTATATGAAAAATGAAAAACATTTCTTCTTGGAGATGAGAGTCCTCACATATGCATTTTTAGCCATCCTGTTTCTCAAAAATTGAAGAGGGTGAAGGTGGATATTTAATTTAAATTTTAAAAACATTATAAAATTATATTTATGTATTTATTCATAATTTACAAAATTAATTCAAGATTGTATGGGTTATAACGAAGAAAACAAATAACGTCGCTTTGTAGATGCATTAGTCTGTGCAACACACTAGTGATGTTCTTTTGCTTTTCTAAGTTGATGGAAAAGGATAAATAAGGGTCACACCATTAATATGAATACAAATTATTATAAAAATTATAATCAATTCATCATATTATTTTGGTTATAATTTTTTTAAAATTATGATTAAGAATAAAAACACAATGAACGAAATAATACTTATATTTGAGACTTGATATTTTCTTGGAAATTATTTAGAAATTAAAGGGCTTAGAAAAAATATGAGAGGTAAGGGGATATTTTTTTGTATATGTTTTTATAAATATTAAAATAACATATTTTCAAGGTGTAAATTGATGATTAAATGAATATTTGAAGGGTGTATGTGGTACCCTTTATAAAAGACGAAAAGGAGCACTTTCGGAAATAATCATCATATTTCAGTAATTTCATGATACTATTCAAGCTTAAATGGCCCAAAATTGTTAAAATAGGTGATGTAAGAGAATATATTTTCTAAATTATTCCCATAAATTCATTTTTAGACAAGGTTATAGTTATTTAGGTCTTTTGTTTCTTTAATGTTAACATTTTTCTCAAATTAACTTTTACCTTGGAAATTTATTTTTAGACTTAGTAATTAACATTAATGAAAAAATTAAGATTGAATCATTTTATATAATTTTTTCCTTATTATTTATAAATTTAAAATAATTTGAACAAATAAAATTTCTAAAGGTATGAAATGTTAATTTCAAAATAAACCCTTATAATCACATAAAAATGTTTTTTCAAAAAATAAATGTTTATAATATTTAAATTAATATATATGATATAATTATATTGGACAATGATTTTAATGAAATAAATTCATTTATTATAATACAAGTAAAACCTAAGATAATTTTAAGGAAACATAAAACAAAATTTCATTGTCTCAATACTTAATTATAGGAAAAGATTGAAAACCATTTTTTATAGTTGTAATATTTTAGATTAGAGTTAATTAATATTGAAATAAAATTATAATTTGAAAGAATATTTTAAAATACATAATTTTATTCCCTAAATACATGTTTTTTAATTTAATTTTTTTAAAATTTTCTAGAATAATAATAGATAGTGATAAAATCATATAAATTATATTTTTTGTAAAAATTGTATTTTTTTTACTGAAAATCAAATTTTTTAGAAAAACTCAAAAAGTAATAATATGTAAATTTTTTTGTGGAGAATTAGAAAATGAAATTTATTTTATAAAATTTAAATTCAAAAATTATTAAATTTATATTTTTAAATAAAATACATAATATAAAGAAAATTGATTTTATATTAAATAATTTTTTTAATATTTACTCCAATTAATTATTTATCTTTTGAATATTTAAGGTTCTACCAAGTTAATATTTATTATAGATTTAATAACAAAATTTATCTTATTATATTGTTTATTTATATTGGGTTTAGTGTGTGACATAAATTATATGACATAGTATGTATTTTAATGTATCAAAAACATTGGTTCATTACCCTATTTGATGTTTTGATTAAATGGGATGAATTTATAAAATAAAAATGAATTTAATTAAATTAACTTAATATTCTATATTATCAATATTACGAAATGATTTTTCTTATATTTATGGCTTTAGGATTTCGTACATAAGTGGTTTAGGCTATAGATGTTCAGCAGGCTGACAAGTTTGACAACTAAAGGGTCAATCCGGCTAAGGAGGATGAGTAGTAGTAGAGGAAATTATTTATCTTCACAAAGGGATTATGTCTATAAAAGATCTTTGAATTAGGTTTAAGGACCTTTTTTTCCATTGATATTTTTAGTGATAAGGATTTCCATGTGCCACGTGTTGAGAAAGAACTCACCCCATTTATCGAGTATATGGTTACTCTATTTAAGTTGTTGTAATATTTGGAGGTAAAAAATATAGTGGAGGTAATCGAGTGAACAGACTCATAAAGATGGTTTTCATGAGAGAGGATCCAATATTTCTTTGAGGATAAGGGTTTTGGTGTCCAATATTGGATTATAGTGTTTGATGGTTTTTACTAACGAGGAGTTGACCTCAATAGCCTTCCTTCCATATTTAGGGATAAAAGTTCCCATGGTCTTTATAGTGGATATATACTTGTGTCATTTATTTTTGGGAGTCATATAAATCACTGTTATTGGAACACATGGGTTCTTGGAACTCATCGTGGTGGTGGAGTCCACGTTCATCATCAAACATAGTAGCATATGCCCGAGAGGCCATATTAGTGACAAGAGAAGTGGGATTATTCTCTTATATGTGGAGATTAAGTATGTAGGGAATGACATCAAGATGTTCCCCATATTCAGGGAAAATTAATTGATTGTGACCGTGGAGGTGGTCCATAATAGTAGGGTAGAGGAGGTGGGTATGGACAGTTTCATGCCATAGAGATGCGGACACAAGAGGGGATAGAGCTCATCAGAGGTATGATTAACTTATCATATAATATCATAACTACATTGCTTAATTTTGAAGAATAATAATAAATTGTTTTACTCCCCACAGACCATGCATTAGGAATGGATGTGATAGGTTTATCTTTCCCTGAGTGTTGATTATTCCAGTTGGAGGCCAGACCTAATAGTTTATTGTGTGATGGGGGAGTAGATTTATGGTCGGGAAACATCAGTATTGTGGGAATTTGTTATTACTACATATATATCCATATTATGTAATTATTGACATATATTCGATGTAATATATACATTCCATTATCAATTACATTCATAATATATTCACATTATGTGATGTGCATGGTTAGTGTATAGTTTTTATCTATGAATGGGGTTATTAACTGGGAAGAAGGCATGTGGAGACCATTCCATTATTAATGGTATAATTTTCAGTAAATCTGTGGACACTATGGTGATAGAGGATCTCATAGTTTTCAAGGAGTTTATGGATGTTATTCTTGAGGAGGTTGGAACACTACCCCTTTTCCATTATATCTACTTTGGGATATAATTATAGTTAGGTGTTTCCTTTAATTAAATGGATACTTATCACATAACACCTTTGTACTAGTGGGATATAAGTATTCAAATAAATTTTATGATGAAAAAGGGTTTCATCCATACCAGTGTGTCACTTTGGGGTGCCAAAATGTTATTCTCCATGAAGGTGGATGGTAGTATGAGGCTGTGTACAAATTAAAGATGCCTAAATCAGTTAGAAATAAAGAACTAGTACCCTATTCCAAGTATGGATGATCATTTGTACCATTTCAGATTGTCTATATTGTTTCTAAGATAGATATGTGGTTTTTGTATCATCAGTTTAGGGTAAAAGTGGAAGATATACCAAATAATTACTTCCAGTGTAGATATGGATACTTTGATTTGGTAGTTTTAAATTAAGTGTCATGGAAACATAGACAATGTTAATGGGAGTCATAATTTCAGTAATTAATGAGTTCTTAGAATATTTTTTATTCATTTTCGTCACTGAAATTATTATATAATCAATGTATGAGTAGGACCATGTCAAGAATAAGAGGATCATTTTTCAGACACTCTAACACCAAAAATTTATGGATACGGTAGGTTCATTTACATAGAAATTTGGTGCCAAAATAGGGATTGGATATTGATCCATGAAAATTTGATGTTCTTGTATCATGGGTGGAGCCCAATAATGTGGTGGAGGATCATGAATTTCTTGGCCTTAAGGGATATTATCTAAGGATTATGTCTTAATTTTATTGGATTGTGACCCTTCTATTGATCTAACTATGAATGACCAATATTCTATTTAGACTGATCAATTCCATGTGGATTTTAACAACATAAAATGCAGTTAGTTAGCTCCCCAGTTCTATGGTTTCTAGAGGAGGGGGTGATGCTCTAGGTTTTCTAGGATTTTAACCATTTACATTTGGGTTTCATCTTGATGTAGCATTAGATTATGTTCATATATCGGTTTATATAGTTATTACCCTATGATAATAAATGTTCCACCCATGATCTTGAATTTTTTGTAGTGGTTTTTTCGCTAATGTTGTGGTGAAATTACCTCTTGAGATAACACTTTAAGGTCATCAACAATTACAAGAGTTTGAGGTATGTTTTGTTTCAGACTGTCCTAAATCTATGACAATAGAATATAATGGAATTTCTCTAGGACTACGATTATAAGATATTCTTCCTCTCAAGGAATGTTAATTTCATAGATGATACACTATGAATGATTTCATGAATGGATGGTTTTTAAGAGTCTATGTATTCTTTGAGTAAATTTGAGGTGTTATAATCCATGCACCAAGATGCATGGATGGTCTATGGGGGATTTTTCTTATTTTAGATAACAGTGAAGTGTTATTTAATAAATTTGGTGGAGGAGTATCTGTTGGGAGACCCCTAGGTGAAGGGGATATGGGATCTAGTTTTTCAGGGTTACACCAAAAATGGAGGTAGGAGTATGATTGTCATTAGTTGATGTTATATAGGAGGTTCTTCCTACTAATGTTGATGCATGAGGGAGTACTTTGTGAGTTTCATGGATCACATTTATCTGTTTACATAAGAGTATCAAAATGTACCCTAGTTTTGGGATGTAGTTCTGGTGTAAAGGGATAAAATGAGTAGTGGTATATTTTATTGTGCGATGTCTAGTTTTAAATCATGTGAAGGTAGAACATTGTGTTCCTAGTGGGTTCTGACAGACTTTGTATGTCCCCAAAAAGAAGAGGGGTGACATCTCGATGGAATGAGCCACATTATTACCCTATTATAAGGGAGTATATGATACTATCTATGTAATTTTAGATCAACTGATGAAGTAAGATCACTTCTTAGAAATCAGGGAGTTAAGGACCATGTATGTCCTCTCAAGAAGTTATGGGGATGAGGCTATATATCAACCTGGAGTTAGACGGTCCATCAACTTGTACTAGGACAATCATTTTACTTCATGATCAGAAAGAGTATTTTAACATTCATTTGGAACTTGGTTATGCCTTATCACTATATTCCTCCCTCGTGCAAACAATTGGATGGATTAGACTATCTAGATGCTAGATTATATGTTTCATGAATGCAACTTGAATTTTAAGGGATCCTAGGTTTAGAAAATATCATTTTTTATCTCCCCCATAATAATAACTATGAATCATACATAAATAGGGTTTTATTTTTGGAATTTTATGGGATTCATTCATGATCCATGATGTGTTGGATTAATGTTTTAGAGTCATCTATTATCTATCCCGAGGTGGTGTAGTGTTCAACTAAGCAGGTCCAAATGCTTCATGTGAGTATTAAGGTGGTGAAATACCATCATAATTATTATGGAGATCATATTAGGAGTCCCTTGGAATTTGAGGTCGAACAACATGTTTTTAAAGGGGTCCGCTCATATTGTGTTGTAGTGGTTTGGTCAGCAGAATAATTTTTCACCCCAGTTTTCTGACCATTGAGGTGCTGGAGCACATTGATGAGGTTCCCTATCGGTTTTCACTTTGTCTATAGATAGATAAAAACCACAACATCTTCCATGTATATTATCTTCATTTATGTATTCATAATTACCCCTATTTAATTTAGTGGATAAATTTATATGTTTTGGAAAAAAAATTATAGAGTGATAGGTCGATATCTTGGAACATAAATAGAAGGTGTCTTGTGGGTGAGTTAACCCTTTGTTTCACATATTGTGGCGGCATGGTAGATTGGAGGAGATTACATGGGAACATGAGGCCTAGATGAATTCATGGTATCATATGTTTTTTTTGAGTTTTTGTTTTGTTTTGTTGTACTTGGGTGATGTAATTCTTAGTTTTTTGTAGGATTAAAAAATTCATCTTTTCCTCTTACTGATTATACTTATATAATGGATACTCTTGGGTCATAATGGGATCCTTGAGAGGTATCTCATTGTATGGTTGTATGGACCTTCATCTTTCTCCACCTCTTTTCTATTTTTTGGATTGTCAATGATGAAAACTTTTTGATAGGTATCTGGTGTGAGGGTCCAAATACCTAATAAAATCCCTTATATTTTTAAGGTATTAGTAGTGTTGAGAATACTTTTAGAGTTCGTCCAACGACTAAGGTAGTGTTTTGGACATTAATAGGGCCATCACGCAATGGTGCGGGTGTGGTGTTGGACATTTTTGGCATTGGGTTCTTATAGGTTGGTTAGGGGTCTGGTTGTACAATTCTATGATGTACCCCAATGAGTGAAATAGCCTTGTTTGTTTTGGTGTTATAAAAAACTCCTAGATGGTTTCCCTATGTGAAACAATAAACTTTGAAATTTATAGATAAGGGTGTGGTACTAGGTGTGGTGTTTTGGGAGACCACCTATATATAATGGGGAGTTGGAGATCACCACGTCATCGTCAAAGGCATGTTGAGGAGAAAACAACCAAGCCTTTTATATAAATCCAAATTAGTTAGTCACGGAGGGCACAAAGGAGAGAAAATAACATGAAAAATATCCTTTAATTTTCCATTATTTCGATCAAATTCTATTTTTAAAACAATGAAGATAGGGGTAAATGCCTATGGGTGATTCAAATATCATATTATTGAGGGAGACCACAATGTAGTGGGTTCTATCCACATCATGGGAAGGCCATTTGATAATCATCTATAAATAGACGGCCTGAACACCCTCATCATTAATCCCATCCTTATGCTTCATGATTTGGCAGAATCTAGATCACCATATAACCCTTTCAACATCTCTTTTGAGAATATAAACCTCTTAGATAATGGATAATATACTGATATTGAATCAATGAACCTTCTTCCCCCCTTTATCTATTTTATTCTCCCATTTTTCTATATCTCCATTGTAGAAAACCATTATTTTTTGGGATGAGTTCTATTTGTGGTTTGGAATTGATTTTTGTGGGTAGATTCGGGTGTTTTTTACATTGGTCTTGGTGGATTTTTATCCCCAAATTCTTCTATTGTGAATATGGTTCTCTATGAAGAAACAATCAAGGTAGTGGGTTTGAGTTCTCCATTTTTTATTTATTAATATGTGATATCAACATGTGTTTTTATTTTGGGTGGAAGGTATGAGTTGTAATAATATCGATAAATAGTTAGACATAATGGATTAAAGGTAAGGGTGATATCACATGTTCTTTACTTGTCTTCATGATATTTATTTTTTATGCATCTGTGCAGATTGTTGTTGTCTTTGAAAAGTGTTTACTATTGTGATTTTTTTGTTTTAAAAAAATAAATTTTTGAGAATCCACATTCATGAAAATGTAAAATCCTTTAATGATGGTAATTGAACTGACTGTGTGTAAATAAGAAATTTTTATGCTTCCTCTTTTCATATTTAGATGATTTGATATTATGGTTTGTGTCATGGCTGGGATTATGTTCATGGATTCTTACTATGTTTGACTTGTTGGGATGTGGTGATGATATGCTAAAATGATCTGAAATTTTTGAATAATATTTGTTTCCTGAAAATGTGTGTTATATTATTATGTACTCAACATAAATATATCTCTTTAATAATTAAATAAAAATAATTTTGAATGTCACCATTGATTTTTAAATATTATATGACCATTGGTCAATATTACCATTGGAAACTACACTCATAATAATTATTTTAACGTTAAAATTTTTGTTTATAAATAGAAAACACAAAGGAAAATTACTGTAGAAAGGAGATTTGAGGGCCTTACCCAGTTGAGTCGTGTCGTACAAATCCAATTTTTCAAAAATTTTAGGGGAGGTATCATCACTCAGAATTTATCTTGACCAATCCCAATCCGAGTATCAACATGTTAAGTTTGAACTAAATCACATATGTTAGAATTTAAAGTTAATGGAAATTACCACTCGAGTGATGTTATCTGAGCTGCACTAAGAATCAATCGCCATCACACACCTCATCGTTAGATCTTATGCAGTTTCTATGACGTGTTATGTGTCATGTACATAGTTATTTAATGTAAAATCCCATTGTATAAGATAAATTTTTATTCCATCATTTATATTTTAAGTATTGTTTCTCTTAAAAATATGATAAGTTTATAAAAAAATTAAAACAAAAATTTTATTTTTCAGAAAAGATATCATTATTATAATAATGTAAGGAATTATTAATATTATTTATTTTAATTAAATTTTTTGATTAAATCACCCTTATTCAAATTTATATGATAAAATATTTTTATTTTTTTCAAGTGTTAGAAATTTCACTTTTCATTTTACTATATATTTTCTATTTGCTGTTATTTTTAATAAATAAAGATTTTTATATTTAAAAGATAAAATTATAATAATTTGAGAATTATTATAATAAAATAATGATTTATTTTAAAATTAACATGTTGATATTAGGTTGGGGGAATTTATGAAAATATTCAAATATTTTTTTTTCAGTAAATATTAAAAATACAGTTTTGTGTTTTCTGTATGGTTAATGACATAATAATGATGTATTATGTAATATAAAATTATGGTCCAATATAGTGGATTATAATAACATAATAGGTTTCCTATGTGTCCAATACCATGAGAATATAGCATGGGAAAACCCATGGTTTTGAATTTTTCACTACCTAGGTGTCTAAGGAAATTAATAAACAAATCCTCAACTTTTCCTATATATACCAACCCATTTGACCATTAGATTTCATTCCCAAGTTATCTTATATGAATATCTGATTGTTTTTCAAATCTAGGATACTTTCCAATGTTTACTCAATCCCCCCAAGGTCCCAATCTCGAGTTTAAGGAGTTACTCATCAATGTAAGGGAAATATCAACTTCTCTTTTCCTTTCAAGTTCCCTTTTTATGTTGTATGTCCTTGAAATTTTCATATGATGTTCATATATACATTTTAATCTATAAATTTTCTATATTAACTTTATTTTATGTATGTGATACCATTTTTCAATCTCATTTTAATTTTGTTTTCTAAAACCATGTCTCATAAATGTTATGTTGTTGAATTTTCTTGTCAAAATTTATCTCGTTTTCTCAAGAAATTCACTTATTTAATTTTTTGAATAACCAAACCTGTTTCTTTTCTAGGGTTATTCACCTAGGTGATAAAATGATATATTTTTATTTGGGTATTAACATACATTAAATCCACCTTCCATTTTATTTGGATGATAATTACATAACAATCTTTTCATTAAGCACTTCTTCTCAAAATGATATGATTTTATATGAAACTTGTTTCTTTTATTCTCCCTGGGTTTTTTATGAAATGTTTTATTATAATCTATATGGATCACATTAATTAAAAAATATGAAATTTTTACCCTGATATAAATCCAATTAATTGGGTAAATAATTTAATCTCTATAGATGTCATCTTTTACGATATCTTGGTGTGTAACATTTGTAAATTTTATGAAACATCGATGAAAAACCCTGGTAATATGATTATAAATGTATAAAATAATGTTTGTTGCCAAATTTTACATATCATTATCCTGGATATTTTATTTATGATTTTCATAATTTTATTTTTTTCATTTCCTAATGTTATTCTCTATGTTCTTATTGATTTTCCACAATATCATGTGTAAATTGTTTCCCTTGCTTTCCCTTAATGGGCCTTATGCTCACTCTTTCCTTTGATGTATGTCCCCAAGTAACGACATGATGCAATTTTACTTACTATGAAATAATTAATAGTTCTTTCAAGTATTTTGGAAAAATGCTTTCTGTTTTCATGTATTATGTACCTTATTTCAATGAAATTAAACGTTAAAAGATACTCTATTTCGTACAATGTAATGAAAAATTTATGTAACAAAAGAGATATATTACATAGTTTGTATCAATGGATGGTTTAGATATTTTTGTAAATTATGATTTGAAAAAATTAGTAAGAACCTTATTAAAATGATTAAATATAATAGAAACATCTAGGTATTGTAGTGTAATATTATGTAAGTGGTTTCTGAGAAAATAAATCCATATATAGATATGAAAAAGTATATGTGGCTCTACCATATATGTACCTAGGGGTAACAACTCTAATAAGGTGCGACAGACCGTTCTCAGTGTAACCTAGTACAAGATAATGGACCTTGATGCCTTGTTGGTTTGAAACATCTAAGTGATATGCTTTGTTTATCACAAGATTATTATAAACTATTATAAAGTATTAAATGAATATTTAATTTTTTTTAAAGAATAAAATATTTAAGCATGATGTTTTATGAAATTAAATTCCTTAAGAATTATTAGATTACTATAATATAAAAATTTTCCAATAAGGTTTTATTCTTTTAGAAAATGGTGGAAAATAGAAGAAACTGGATAAATGGTGAGCACAACGGACTAGGATCTGATGGTAGTAAGAATGGAAAACATCATTAGAATAATGAATGAACTGAATCAATTTTATAGCAATAACTTGAATCAAGCTGATATATTAGATTCACCTAAAAGGGAATAACATCATATTGAGTCATTTATGTTTCAACGACCACCTTCATTCAGTGGATATAACAACCCATTGATTTCTGAATAGTTGATAAGCACTATAGAAATGATCTTTTTTGTAATCCATTTTTTGAAACAAGTGAAATTAACTCTATATGTGTACTTATTAGAAGGACAAATTGATCAGTTTTGGAAATTTTGTAAAACATGAAGCCAAGAGGGGAGATTGATGCAATGGAGTGAGAAGAGTTTAGGGGGATTTTTAAAAACAATATTTCCCCAATTTGATGAGAACAAAAATAGAGAAGGAATTTCTTAAGCTGAAGTAGATGTAAAATGAATATGTTGAATGATATTAGATTTAAATTACAAGACATTCCTGGTAAACCACTTTCTTTTTTATGGATCATAATGTCAAGGTTGACAGATTCTTTGGGGGACTATGACCCAAACAATGGATGAATCTATCCAACCAAGACTATAATAACTATGAGGGGATCATGAGGAGTGTTATGAATGTTGAATTAGTGTTCGTAGAGACACATTGGTCTCATAGAACGAATGAAAATAAGGGATATTTAGAGCCAAACATGGGAAAAAGCTTTGACCATGGAATAAGATGAATGAAAGTGAAACTTTCCACATGTAGAAAATGTGGGATGGACCATTTTGGGAACTGCTTGCCTGGGAGTAGTAAATTATACAAGTTTTGGAGAGAAGAAAATATTACTTGAAACTATTGTATTAAGGTGAAACCTCAATTTCTAAATATAAATGACAAAGAGAAGATAGTGCAGGACCTACCTGAAGTCAAAATCTTCAAGTGTGGGAAATGTGATCACTAGTCCAATCATTTTCCAAATCTGAAGTTAATGGAGGGGAATCACTATCAACCTCATCATATCCCAATGTAGAAAGTTCAATATTTTTCTATCACAATTGATAAAGTGGTATCTTCAAATAATATGATTGAAGGAAATCTCATTGTTCTCTTAATTCTAGAGAGTACGTTAATTGATTATGGTTCTACGCATAACTTTATTTACTCCAAATTTTCAAGGAATATAGAATAAGTCCCTAAATATTTGGAGGTAGAATACTCATTTAGGGATTATCTAAGAATAATAAATGTATATAAGCTCTCATTTTTTATTTAGTGAAAAAAATATCATAAAAATATCGCATTCATTCCAATGTCAGAATTTATCATTATACTAGCGATGGACTGACTCTCATGGTATGATGTTAAGATAAATTGGAGAAGAAAAAAAATTAAAGTATTATTGAATGTAATACCTACAATTATTTTAAAAAGAGAGGAATTGTGACTAGATATTTTTCTATAAAAACCACCCATAGCCTTCATTATGGATATGATTAGTGAAGATGAAGAAAGAAATGAATGTATACGAATAGAAAGTGTCCCCACCATTTCGAAATACATTGATGTATTTCTTATGGAGTTACTTGGACCTCCCCAAGAAAGAGTGTTGGAGTTCTGCATTGAACTCATTCCTGGATATAATGTTATATCAAATACCACATATAGTATGAAAAATGTGGATCTATTGGAATTAAAGAAACAACTCCAATATCTTTTAGAGAAGGGGATTGTCCAGCCAAGTGTTTCTTCTTGGGGATCACACGATTTATTTGTGAAGGGGAAAGATGGATCAATGCGTCTATTCATTGTTTATAGAGAACATAATAGGATCAAAATAAATTAAAATAAACATCTTTCAAGAATAGATGATTTATTTTACCAGCTTCATATGATTCAATTCATCCCTAAGATTATCTTTGATCATGTTATAATCAATTGAGTCTGAATAAAGAATATATTACAAAGAAAACCTTCCAATCAAGATATAAAAATTACGAGTTTGTTGATATTCCCTTCATATATAATAATACTCCTAATATATTTATGGATTTTATGAATAGAGTCTTTACGGACATTCTTGAAAATATTTTGGTAGTTTTTATTGATGATATTATGATGTATTAAAAAATTCATGAGTATAATGATGATAATCTAAGGTTTATATTGAAAACTATGAGGGTGGATAGGGTATTTGGAAAGTTATTAAGATTTGAATTTTTGTTATAATATGTTTTTTTCTTGGAGAATATTGTAACCATTGAAGGAATATCAGTTGATGTTTCTAACAAAAAGGTTGTAGAGGAGTGGCCTCATCCTATTATAGTTACTATGATTTGTAGTTTCATTATATTAGTGAAATTTATAGGTATTTTTTTGAAAAAAATTCACTTTATTATAATCCCATATACAAATATACTTGAAAGTGGGTCATGTTCACATAGACAAAAGAGTGTGAAGAAATTTTCCAAGAGTTGAAGAAGTCATTGGTTATAGGATTCGTGTTAACTCCACCCTCTATCAGGGAAGGTTATTTCATTTTTAGCCATACATATCTGAAAGGGCTTGGGTACATCCTTCGGAGAAATGATGAGGTGATTGCTTATATATCTGGATAATTTAATCATCATGAGCATAATTACCCTATGTATGACCTGGAGCTGGTTGCAATTGTTTTTTCTCTGAAGATATGAAGGCACTATCTTTATTGCGAGAAATGTGATATATACACAGACCATCAATGTTTGAAATATATTTTCATGAAAAATGAATCGAACATGAGAGATGGGAGATGTTTTGAACTTCATAATGTCTATGATTGTTCAATTAATTATCAACCCAAAATAAAAAACAGTGTCACTAATACATTAAGTTAGGAATACCCTATTTTACTGGAAATGTTGAGGATTTAAGGAGATTCTTTGAATAAATAACTAGTAAAACTAGACATAGTAATCCCATGGGAATAGAAATCATTAACCCTATCCCAAATTATATCCAAATAATAACTAATAGAGAATATCCAGAAGCCTCAATGATAATAGAATTTAATAAAAAAGAAGCTAGAGGTAGTAATGAACTGGATGTTTCATGATTTAAATATTGATCAAGAAGGTGTATTTAAATTTAATGCAAGTATATGTGTTCTATATATTAATGAAATAACGAATGGGTTGATCTATGAAGCTCATAACTCTACATTTTCTATAAATCTGAGAATCCTAAAATGTATATGGTCTATCATGATCATTGTTGGTTGGATAACATGAAAATAAATATTTCTAACTACACTTCTAGGTGCCTAGTGTGTCAATAGGTGAAGGAAGAGAGAAAAATTTCTAAAGAGGTATTATAACTGTTACATATACCATAATGAAAGTTGGATAATGTCACTATGAAAATTTTACCTTGTCTCCTGAGAACATCCAAAGGAAATAATGTGATATGGGTTATATTTGACCATCTCACCAAGAATCCTCATTTTATCTCTATTCTAGAAGATCTATCTCTTGAAAAACCTTACAGGATTTATGTAAAGGATGCAGTGAGGTTGTATGGAATGCCACAATTTATCATTTCTGATCATGATCCAAGGATCAAATAAAAATTCTAGAAAATTCATTAATATGCTCTGAGTACTGAATTGAATTTTAGTACATATTATCACCCCCAAACATGTGGCCAATCTCAATGGAAAATTGAAACACACTAGGACATTTTGAGAACATTCTCAATGGAATTCAAAGGTATATGGTATCAAAATATTTCATTAGTTGAGTTCGCATAGAAAAAAAAATTCTATTCGAGTATTCAAATGTCAACCTATGAAGACCTATATGGGAAGTGATATAGAACTCCTACTTGTTGGGATGATGCTGGTGATAGAAAGCTTCTTGGGACTAATCATGTGTAAGAGATGATATAAAAAGTTCCTTCTATCCAACAATATATAAAGGATTCTCAAATTAGACATAAGATCTATAATGACAACTGTCGAATAGACATTATATTTGATGTTGGGGACAAATTATTTCTTCTAATTTCACCATGTAAGAGAGTCATATAGTTTCTTAAAAAAGGGATACTCAACCCCAGGTACATTGGCCCCAATGCAATCCTTTATCGCCTAGGAGAATCATCTTATCAGCTAGTACTTCAACCAAACCTAGCTCAAGTTCATTATATATTTTAAATATATCACTTGTGGAAGTAAATACCTGACCCTTTACATATAAAAAATCAATGAGTCTTGCAACTGGAACATGGCCTATCTTATGAGGGGAAGTTGGTGGAAATCATGGAATATATAGACAAAGATATATGCAACAAGACTACCCTCTCATTAATGTGTTATGGAGAAACCAAAAATATGAGGAATCGATGTGGGAAACAAAGGAGAAAATGAGGTAAAAGTACCCAAACCATTTCACAACTGATGGAATGTGTTGAAATTTTAGGGATACAATATCTTAAGGGGAGAGACTGTAATGACCTGGACATTCTGAATAATATTTGTTTTCTAAATGTGTGTATTATATTATTTTTTTCAATATAAATAAATATATCTATTTGATGATGGAATTAGTATAATTTGAAATGTGACCATTTTGTTTCAACCATTATATAGCTATTGGTCAATATGACCTTTTGAAATTATAATCTTAATAATGATTTTAACATTATAATTATTATTTATAAGTTGAAATGGAAACAAGAAATTTAATGTCGAAAGAAAATTCAATGGCCCCATCCAATAGACCCATGCCATACGAAGCCCATGTGTTAGAACTTGAGATGATGGTAGAATCACTAGGATTATATCTTGACCAGTCTCAAGATGAGCTTCAACATTTTAAGGATGAATAAAATCTCATACAGGAGAAGTTTATGTTTATAGAAATTACAACTCGGACGATGTTATCCGAGCCGCCCAAATAATATATCACTATCACACACCTCAAACATAGGTTGTTTTTAGGTTTTATAATAGTTTATGTGTCATGGAATTAGTTACATAATGTATAATCCCATTTTATAAATAAAATTATTTTTCTGTCAGTTTCTTTTTTATTTTAGTTTTTCCTAAAAATATGATGGATTTGATAAATTGATTTTCAGATATAAATTTTATTTTTTCAGAAGATATATAATAATTATAATAAACTAAATTATTGATCATAATTATTATTTTAATTAAATATTTTGATGAAAACACTCTTATTAAAAATTAGATAATAAAATAATTTAATTGTTTTCAAGTGTTAGAAATTTTACAATGCATTTTCTATCTGATATTATATTTAATAAATACGGATTTTTATATTTAAAAGTTACATTTTATATACTAAGAGAAATATTATGATAAATTATACACATTTTTTCAAATTGTCTCATTGATATTGGGTTAGGATGAATTTATGATAATTTTTCAAAATAATTTTTTTTTCACTAAATTGTAGAACCATAGTTTTGAGTTTCTTTTATGTTTAATGTAATCATAAAGATTTATTATGTAATACAAATTTCTAGTATACTATTATGGATTATAATTACTTTATAGGTATCCCAATTGGCCAATACCATTGCTGAATACCATGGAAAATCCCATGCTTTTAAATTTACCACTACCTCGGTTTCTAAGAAAATTAATAAACAAATACTCAAATTTTCCTACTAATAACCACCCATTTATTTATTATATTTTATTACTAATTAAATTTATACAATTACTTGATATATTTTCCTCCCACGAAGTCCTCCCTTGATTTCCTCATTCTCTCAAGGTCCTAATCATCTTGTTTTAGGTGTTACTCATCAATATAAGGGAATTTCATGTTCCCTTTTACTTTCAGGTTCCATTTTTATATTTTTTATCCTTAAAATTTAAATACTATGTTCTATTTTACATTTTATTCTGTCCATTTTATGTATTAATATTCTTTTATGAATTTTATACCCTTTAACTCACTCATTTTAATTTTTTCTAAAACCATGTTTTCTACCCTTTATTTTGTAGATTTTTCTTCTCAAAATTTCTGTATTTTTCTCATGAAATTATCTTATTTTTTATTGTGAATATCCAAACCTCTTTATTTTCTAGGAATATTTACCAATATGTAAAAAAAATTTATGTTTATTCTGTTATTAACATCAAGAAACTCATTTTACTTTTTAGTGGGTTTATAATGATATAAATATCTAATATTTAAGCACTTCTTTTTGAAACTTCATGATTTTTATATGTGAACCATTACTTTTACTCTCCATGGGTTAATTATAAATTGTTTTATTATGATATTTTTAGATCACATTAAATAAAATATATGAAGTGGGCACCCTGATTTCATGCTAATGAATTGGTTAATTAATTTAATCTCTAGAGATGACATGTTCAAATATACCTTGGTAAATAACCTTGGTAATTTTTATGATATCTCGGTGAAAAACCTTGGTGATATGATTATTACTGTATTAAATAAATTTAATTTACACATTTCCCATTTTTTATTTATTTTATTTTATTTATCATATGCCTCGGGTTCTCTTTTTCATTCCATAATTATATTATTCATGTTCTTATTGGTTTTTCTCATGATCGCATGTAACTTGTTTCCCTTTCATTTTCTTATTGAGAATTATACTCAGCCTTTATTTTGATGTATTTCCCAAGGTTTTGAGATGCATTAATTATACTTAATATAAACCAATAAAGATTCATTTCAAGTTGTTTAGAAGAATGTTTTATGATTTTATGTATTATGTACCATATTTACAAGAAACTAAATGTTAAAAGATAATATATTTCATTCAATGTAATGAAATGTTAATTTAATTAAATATAGGGATGCCATAAGTAAAATGAAAAAAGTGTGGTATTGATGTGATGATATATTTTGGGGGTTGTGTGTTGGATTGGTTGTTTCCCATTAGATAAAAATGCTTTAAAAAATTTATGTTCTAATAAAATGAACTTGGGTTGGAAAAATGGTTTATGGGTTGAAATAAAAGATTTATGTTATCGTAAATAGAATATTTATATTTAATTTAAGTATTAAAATATTGTAAAATAATATATATATATATATATATATATAAGTGGTTAGTAATTAACTGGGTTAAATGGGAACAATGAAATTGATTTGTGGTTATGTACTTTGTAAGTGGGACTAGATAAATTTATTATAGATAACCATGCTAAAAATACATAAATTATACAATGATGCCATGATATAATCAGTTCATCTCACAAATAGTCACACAACTCATATAATTATAGTTTTAGTGTCTTTGATATTAGTTATATAAACATTTTATTTTACAATACTTGTGAATATTTCTCAAAAATGTTGCTACTCTAGACCCAATTTTAGATATATCACTAGAAATAATGAGATTAATAACATAGGGATTAGAAACATAAGAATGAAATTATATTAAACTACCAGTAAGAAAAAAACAAATGATAGTGTAATAGATCATAAACAAGGAAGGGAATATGAGGAATAAATAAATATCATATTAAAAGATCAATACCCTAAAGAATAATAAAAAAACATGTTATAGTTTGTTAAGAGGATAAAAAAATCATTAAGGAAGCATAAAATATATTACATGGCTCATAAACATCCAAATGATCATATAACAAGTGAGAATGACAAGAAATTGTGGGATAATTTAATAATAAGTCGTAATAATGAAAACATATCATTTCCTGGAAATGAAATGCATCTTTATTTTTTTCATAATTTAATCAACATAGAAATGTCACATTATCATATGTATATGAAAACTACAACAAAAAATATCTTTGAACCATATTGGGTTTCAGGTAATCATCCCATTTACAATTGTGTTTGACATAAAACCTCTTGTGTACCCCTTTGGATTGGTGATAAATCCTCCCATGCACCCTTTTTATTAGGATAATTCCTCCCATGTACCTCATTTCCTTTGGATAAATCCTCTTGTGCAAACTCATTGTCTTGGAAAAAAATCATCCAATTTACCTTTTGAGTTGAGATAAATCACCATGTGTACCATTTTAAGCTCATGGGACATAAACATAAACCAATTCATTAGAGGGAGATATATGACCCTATTTTCATCATCCATATATACTTCTTCCAAGAAAATAAATAAATCATAATCATATCTCAATGAACCAATTAAAAAATAATTGGTTTCTTGAAAATCCAAATGAAAACCATAAAATTTTCATAAATAATCCATAGATATAATATGGGTTTTATAAAACATAAAAATGTATTTAAATAATATCCAAAATAAAATCATATGAAACTAAAGACATGTGTTCCCAAACTAATCACATATCATGAACTAAAAAAATCATAGGATATCAAAATAATAATTTTCCAGAAAATCCTATAATAACATATATTTGGTGAAAAAAATATCAATTCATAAAGGATAATCTTTTTTAGGGAAAACATATGTGAAAAAACGATTAAAAAAACTTTTAAAGAATTTAAGTATAAATTACTTTTAAAAAACATTATTTAGTACGGAAATAGAAGACTTTTTAAATTATTAATATAAAGAGTTCCAAAAAATATATCATTTAATAGACATAAATGTTTCAAAAAATAGAATTGAAAATAATTTAAAATATTTTTACTTTAAAAAAAATCTTTAATAATGGAGACATGAAAAGTACAAAAAATATTTTCTGAAAATGAATTAAAAACAGTTTAATAACATTTACTTTTAAAAAGAATACTTAATAATGGAAACATATAATAATAATTTGTTAAAATAAAGGTGTGAAAATAATTTAAAAACATTTATTTTTTAATGTAATATCTAAAAATTTAACCGAGAAAAATAAATAAAATTTATTAAATAAAATGCACAGATAATGATAAAAAAATTATTTGGAATGGATGGAAATTTTTTTCAACATATTTAAATATCCGTGTTTAAAACCCCTGTCATTAAAAGTATGATTAATTTTTTTTAAATTATTAAATGGTTTAAAAATAATAATTTTAAATAAATTCAATTTGATCTTCCACCAGGTAAAGGAAAACATTAGTGGGAATAAAAAACAAGGAGATGGATGAAAAATCAATTAAAAGGAATGTGGATTATTCTTATCAGAAAAAAATTCATGAAACCCAAGAATAATCGGGGAACAATAATTTGGTGAAAAAACTATCTAACATTGAAAATTAAGGTTAAAATATAACTTAAGATCATTATATGTTATAATATAGCAATATTAAGAGATTATAGTCAATGAAAAGTGATTATGACCCAATAAAGGTATTTCAATCATGAAAAACTTTTAGATCTCAATGAGAATTTGAATAAAATATTTTTGAATGTTGTATATCAAAAGTTAACTTATATTATTGGTAATAAAATGTTATTAATGATATAATATCTCATATATGCATTATATACACCACATAAATGAAATTAGGTGCATAAAAGAAAATATTTTTCAAAGAAGAATTTTTTTAGATGAAACCCTTATGACCTATGTCAAAATTTACTTAGAACCCCCATTAAATAGAGATAATGGAATTAAACTTAAAATAAAATGAATTAAAGATAATATATTACACAATATATCAATGATTTAGTATAAAAACAAATGAAATAATTATTTGTTCATAAATACAATCTATTTCTTAATGAATGGAAATTATGATGAAATCACTTACCTTATTTCAGATTCATCTTGTGCATGCACTAAACTACCTGAATAACCAAATTAAGATTATTATAAACATTAATATAAATATTTAATTATTTATATAATTTAATATAGGATATTTAATACCATATTCTATTTATTAATTATATAATTCCTTATTGTGTTTGCGTGAAAATTGTATCGGTGTTGGCTTAGTTTGGTAGTCAGAGTGAATGAAAATGTTAATTTAATTATAAGTTAAATACGTAATATAATATTAATAGAAACATATAATTATAATTATATTATTAATATATTATATGAAAATTGTTTTTCATGTTTCCATAGTCATCTATAGTAATATTTTAATGTATTTACCATGTTAGTGGTTAAATCAACCCAACCATGACCATGCTTTAGCTCGATTGGAGAGTATAGTCAATGAGAAATTTATTTATAAAATATATTTTTATAAAAATATTATAATGGTATTATTTTTATTTATATATCATGGTGAACCATATTTTAATATTTTTATATATTGTACTAAAACCTTGATGAAAAATGAAAAATGTTTCATTGTGGAGGAGGGAGTCCAAACGTATGCATATTCAGCGTTCCCATTTCTGAAAGCATGAGAGCTGTGAATGTGGATATAAAATTAATATTTCAGAATAATAATTATAGTATTATTTAATATATATTAATCATTTCCCTAATCAATTCCATCCATGATGTTCGGTAATGAAAAAACAAACGACGTCACTTAGTGCATGTGGTAGTCTGCACAACGCATTAACGATGTTATTTTATTTTAATAAGTGGATTGAAATGAAAGACTAATGGTTTTAACATTAATTTTCAAAATATTGGTATAATAATGATACTTAAGTCTTCATATTATTATTTTTATAATATATTTTGATGAGTAATATTATGGAGAAAAAAAGAAGAAGGAAATAATACTTATGTTAGATACTTTATAATTCCTTGGAAGACCCCTTAAAATTGAAGGGCTTATTCAAAATATGAGTGTCTCTAAAATTATATATGTGTGAGAGGATTCTAGTTTGATAAAAATTTAATATTTTAATGGGGTAAATAAAATTTTATGTGCATCTTCAGAGGGTGGAAGTGGTACCCTTTTATAAGGGAAGAAAAGGGGCACTTTGGAAATTCTCATCATTTGTCAATAATGTTATGAATCTATTCATGGATAAATGACCCAAAAGTGGAAATTATGTGTTTTGGGATAATTAAATGTCTAATATACTACCAACCATTCAATTTTATAAAAGTTAAGATTAATTTAATTCTTTTTTTTCTTTCAACCTTTTATCGAAATTATCTTTTACATTGGAAATTAATTTTTAACCTTTATAATTAACATTAATGAAAAAATTAAGATCGAATCCTTTTTCATAATTTAGAAGTTTGGATTTAAAATTTTAACCATAATTTGAGATATAAAATATAATAAAACTGTGAAAAGTGAATTTTAAAATAAATACACTTAATATCATAAAAACATTTTTTTGAGAAAAATAAAAAAATTCATGATTTAAATTGTTAAATAAGATATAATTATATTGGATAATTATTTTATTAATAAAAATTTATTTCTTATAAAAAAATAAAATGAATGAGTTTTTCAAGGTAATAAAAAACTATATTCACCATATAGACACATCATTAGTGGAAAAGAATGATTTTTTTAATTAAAGTTATATTTTAATGTAGATTTAAAAAATACTATACACAAAATTATATGTTCAATGAATATTTTAAAATACAAAATTTTATTAGGTAAATAAATATTTTATTACATAAATGGTTTTTAAATTTCTTAGTATAATGTTAAATAATTATAAAATCCTAAAAAGTATTTTTTTTTTCAAATACCATATTTTTCGACAGAAAATCAAAAATTTCTGAAAAAATTCAAAAAAAAATAAAAATGAAATTTTGATGTGTGAAATTTAAAAAAACAATATTTTATGATATGTATATTCTATAATTTTTATTTTTATATTTTAAAATAAATTAGGTAATACAAAAAAATAATTTTTATTGAATATATAATTTTTTATTAATAAATACTATTCGTTACTTACCTTTTGAATATTTAATGGTCTACCATTTTAGAATTTATTGTAAATTTATTAATAATTATCTATTATTATTATTATTTTTTGATTATTTATATTAGGTGTTGCATTTAAAATAACTTATAAAACATATTATGTATTTCAAAGGATCTAAAATCTCAAGTTGTTAAACTCTCCACACCTAGTAAGTAAATTGAGTCCTCACAATGCTAATTATAATTTAAATAAAATGATAGTTAAGGGTATCCATATAATTATTATGAATAAGGAGTTAATCTCCAATGTGGTAGAATCCTTACTAATTTAGGTTAGTTTATGATAATGATCTACTACTTAAAAGGAGTATCTAGATAACGTGTTTGATTATAAACCATTGTATTAAATATTCTTCATGATTAGGTATCATAACTCATATAATGGAATAATTTTTCTAAGAGAGATCATATCCATCCTTGTAGTGATATATGATGATAAGTTTATTTGAAATATGAATTGTGAGTTCATTATTCACACAATTGATGTTAAATCCATGTAACTAGAGTTATTTAATGCCCAAAATCACATTAAATTACCCTAAATGAAGAATTAAAAATATTAAAATGAATAATATCCCTATAAATATCATATCAAGATACAATAATAATATAAGATAATATAAAATAACTATGGTATTTATTTCATTCTCATAGAAAACATTCTTTTCCTAATAGGGTGGATAAAACGATATTCTAGTTGGATATCCAGAAATCTAGAGTAGAGGGTGAGTGTACCTTTTACCCTTATTTTCCATGAACTACTTCTAGTAGTAGGGATAACATATGGTTTTCCTTGTTTCTTTGGATTACGATGTTGCAGATGTTTTTTTCCTCATTTGTTTTTGGGTTAGTTAATTTTTTTATAATTCATAAACTCTATAAAAAAATTTGATATTCTAATCCTATATTTCATTGATCAACTTATCCTACCTAGCTCAAAAAATAATGAACTCAATGTAAAATCCTTCCAAACCTGAAACTCTTTCTTGTTCCTATGATACATTACCTTGGGTGCCTCTTCAAACATTTATGATATATTGGAAGTTGAATCTTTTTTTATTCATCATCTTCAACACCTAATAATATATGAAACTCTATCCCTCTATCCTCTTGTAAGATAACATGGTTGTAATGACTTGAGTTATTAATCATTACTCTTGATTGGTTGGTGATCAAAACCATAAGAATTTCAATGCTATATTTTATCCCATTGGGTTTCTCATTACTATATTCTATTTCACATGAATTTTAAACTCAGGTTTTCCTTTATTTAACCATTTCTAAAAGAAAAAATGTAACCATTAGTGACCAATATTTACATCATAAGATAATTATGAAAATATAAACCAAAAAATGTGTTACCCTTTGAAACCATCACATTACCATTTAGTTCATCCTAAATCACTCTTGGTTGAATCTTGTTTTCTTTATGTTGTGTTATTACTTACCTTATATCATAATTAATTAACTTAATAAATCCATCTTAATGTCTTTTAAATATAATGTACCTAACAAGCCCTCTTTATTGTTATTTCCCATATGTACATATTCCCCAAATCCTACATCCACTTATTGTTTCTTTATAAGGTTTTATTTCAATGGAAAACCAAACACTAAATATTTTACCAATATTTTATGATATCATCCTATAATGAGACTAATACCTTATACTTCTCATAGGGTTTACTAAAAATTAATCTAAACTAATCTCCAAAAGTAACTAAAATAATCTCCAAAAATAACCAAAACTTTACTTTGAAACCAACTACAGTGACCCGTGATAAACATAATTAAATAGTACATTGATACGATGATTTAATCTATGAATATCAAAAATAGTCACACAACCTAAGGACTGATAGGTTTAGTGTCAAAGAAATTATCTATAAAACCATATTATTTTACTATACATAAAAAATATCACCTTAATTGTACTTCTGACCCTTTTACAGATATATCACATCTAATAATCATCATCATAACCTCAGGTTATGAAACATAAAAAAAGGGGTGAGCTCAAATTCATAGATAGAGAAAAAACTATCAAATAATAATTGTTTGTAAACATGGATAAGAACATGAGTAAGACACAAATGTAATAATAAAAAATCAAAAGGCCTTATATGATAATAATAAAACATTTAGAGTAAAATATGAACATAAAAACATCATTAAGGAATCATAAAAGCTATTAAATGGCTCAAACATATATCAATAATCATACATCATGTGACCATGACATAAATGTTCATAATACTTAATGAATACATTAAAAATATGAAAACATTTAATTTCATGGAAATTAAATTCAGCCTCAAAATTTATTACAATTTGATGAACTAATTGGAAATTTTGTGAAACCATAATCATAAAATAATTATAAAAAACAATATTCAAGTACCTTATTGGGATTGGGAAAATACTCTCATGTATCCTTGGTCTTGGGATAAACCCTATCATGTACCTCTTAATATTGGGGATAAATCCTCCCATGTACCTTTTTGATTAGGATAAACTCTCCAATGTACCCCATTATCTTGGGATAAATCCTCCCAAGTGCCCATTTTCTTGGGATATATCATCTCATGTACCCTCAATGACCTGGGATAAATTCTCATGTGTACCCCGTTGGAATGGTATAAAACCCCCATTTGTAACTTTTGTGTTGTGAAAATCCTCCCATATACACTTTTTAGATCATGATACATAAAGATAAATAAATTAATTGGATGGTGATATAGGACCCCACCTATCATCATCCATAAATACATGTTCCATAAAAAATCAATCATAAACATTTCATCATGAACCCATGGAAAAATAATTGGTCTCTTAAATATATTCACATTTCATGTAAGAACCATTGAAAATAATATGGGTTTCATAAAAAACAAAATTGTGTAAAATAAAATTATAAACTAAATCATTTGAAATGAAAAACAATATAACACAAAATAGACATATAAAATGATCTATAGAATTAATAGTATATTAAAACTCTCATTTTCTATAAAAAATCAGTTCATAATGACATATAAAGGGTGATAAAAACAGAAATTCCTAAAATATAATCCTTGGAAGGTAAATAAAAGTGAAAACCACTAAATTTCTCCAAAAAACCCTTTAAAACATCTAATTATAAATTACATTCAAAAAAACTATTTATTAAGGGAAATTGAAGAATTTTGAAAACCATAATATAAATACTTCTAAATAAAAGGGAAATTAGAAAACAAAAAGGTTTTAAAAAATAAAATTGAAAATAATTTGAAATATGTATACTTTTTAAAAAATCATTAATAATGGATAAATGAAACGTACATAATTATTTTATGAAAAGGAAGAGAAAATACATTGAAACCATTTACTTTTAAAAAATATAATTAATACTAAAAACATGATAAAAATTAAATAAATTATGTGAAAATGATATGAAACAATATAATTTGAAAAATAATATTTAATAATGGAATGTAGAAAAATATATAGAAATTATAAACCTAATATTTTTAGTGTCTGATAACTGTTTTTATTTGGAAATGATAGATTTTTTTAAATATTTTACAATAACAATGTTTAGAACACACTTAATCAAAAAAATGAAGAAATTGTTTTTAGAATAATTAAATGGATTAAAAAATATAAATTAAGATAAAATAAATATGATTAAAACTAGAGAAATAGGAACATTTTTAGGATGTAAAATCTATCATATGGATGAAAAATGTAATTAAAAGTAATGAGAATTATTCTTAACAAAAATTCAATTTCACTGAATAATAAAATCACCAAGGAAAAATAGTTTGCGGTGAAGCATTATTTACCTATAAAATATGGTAAAAATATAACATAACATCATCATATGTTACAATAAATCAGTATTAAAATATAATAGACAAATAAGAGAGATTATGACCCATGAATGATATTTTACTCAGGAAAACCTATTACAACTATAAGAACACTTAAATCAAATCAATGTGAATGGGAGAGATTAAAATTTAACTTCTTTTATCTTGCAAAAAAGGTAATCATGGATATAATATCTCTAATAATAACTATATTAATAATTTCCTATCATGTGATATGATAAAAAAATATTCACTAAGTTAAAATATATTAAACTAATCAACCAAAGTTTTATATAGAAGTGAGGACACAACAATCACGTTTGTAACTTGAAATTAGATAAAGAAGTGGAGGTTGTTTTTTAAATTTTTTAATTTAAAAAGAAATAATGCAATTAAAATTATTTTTGAACCCAAATTGTTAAAAAGGGTGATGGGGTCATAGTAAGATCATGTTTATAAATTTTATCATGGTTGTAAAAATCATTCCCCCTCTCTTCTTATTGATAAATAAGTGAAAGAATATGTGATTGAGTTTGTAATCACCCTTGGATGAACGTAGCAATGAAAACCAATCCTTGGTTAATGAGAGTTCATAATCCATTCCCAATAAACCAAGGAATGTATCAATTTTTACTTATTACTTATTTAGAATCTAAAAACAATATACTAATTCCACACATGTTCCAATGATCTCTAAACACTCACCAAATAATACAATCTTCTCGATCAAGACAAACTACACATGGTATATGGAGTTTAAAAATCATAAAACAAAGCAATAAATAATAAATGGAACCAAAATCCAAATTATAATCAAATTATAATAATTAGACACCATTGAAAATAAAAATCATTCAATATAAAAATAGAGAGGTTTGAAATTAAATTTCAAGATTCTGACATTACAAATGAAAAAAACCCACCTTCTTCAATTAATCAAGATTTCCCCCTCCATGTGAAAGTTAAGACAATTTATGAGGGAAGAAAAGAGAATTATTAAACTAATAAAATAAAAAATAGGAAATTAACAGAATTTTAAGGTTCCAATACTATAGAACAACCCCTTCTTCTCCTTCTTCAACCCCTTTGAATGGATGTGGATGCACATATTTATAAGGATGAGAGATTGAACAATTTCTCCCTAGATTCATTCCATATAAATTTTAACTTTATTTCACATAGTAAATAGAAAAATATTGGGAAGTTTTATTTTTAAATGTTTTTATATATATAATTTTCATGTTCCTTCAAAATCCAAGTTTATTTGGACACATATACAAAAGTAATGTCTGAATTGCTGATTAAAACCTTTTCTTCATAATGAGAATCCTCTACTCCCTCATCTGTAGAACATTAAATAGATATATTAATGAATGATCTATGAAATTTAATCTGAAAAATATTATTATAATATTTGTTACACTCTAGTAAGAATCACCTCATTTAGATGTCTCTTGGCTAAGATATTCCTCAATTATTGAGGTGGGGTCCATTCTGTCATCCAGAAATATTTTTCCACATGATTGATATTTTCTAGGCTAGTGTGTTTCGAATTGGATCTATGTCCAGAATACAATGTTGAATAACATAAAAAATGAAGCCTAAATAAGGAATCAATCAATTTTAATCATAATTGTAAATGTTATACTCAAAATAATAAATTGAAAGATTATTGTTAAAAAATAAAAATTAATCAATTATCAAGATTAGGATCATAATTGACTAAAAATACTAAAATAATTAATATAAGATCAAATTGGTTAAGTTTCATGGATTAAATCATTAAGACGAACATGATAAACAATTAAAATATTAGCTTTATCAATTCCCTCACACATAAAACATAAGCTCTTTGACAAGTAAGAATCAAAATCAAATCAATGCAAATCCTAAACACATACACATGAGATCCACCAATTTAACAACAATAATAAAAATATACCAAACCTCATGAAAAAACATTACTTCAAGGAATTTTGTTTTATCAAGAGGACATTTTATGGTGGTTTGGGGATTTTGGTAAGTAGGATTTAGATGTCAAAATATTATGAGTACGAAAAAGGAGGGATTTTTTTTTTGAAGAGAATTTGATAGATTATAATTTTCAATTTAGTATAGTCTCCTCCTAAATATAATTAGTAAAAACGAATATACATTATCTTGAAAAATATCATAAAGTTAACTCAATTCATAATTTCATAATTTTTTTTTAATCTTCTCAAAAAAAATTTAAATGCTCAAGGTATGCACAAATTTATTTTCCCTCTAAAGGATTCAAAGCAACATAGCTTCTCATATCATGAAAGATCAAAAAGAGGTAAAAATTTCAAGAAAATGAACTTATTTCATAATAAAATACAACCCTCACACATTTTATTCTCTACCAAATGATTCACCATGTGAGTTAGCACAACACACGACAACTTCCCCAAACACTTATTTTCTACTTGATCACAAAATTTAACATTAAGAGCCGGCTGTATAGGGGAAATTGGCTTGTTATGTGGCTAACTGAACATGATGTTCATGGATTATATGGTGTAAAAGGATTAAATGTAAATGTGAGGCCAAAATGAAATTCAATTTCTAGAGAAGGGGATTTAAAACAAAATAAATTCATATGTCATTTAAAACACATATACCACAAACCCTGTTATTTTGATTGGAATAAACCAAATTATGGTAAAATCATGCGTGTTTTGGATCTCTCAAGAAGTGAGGTGAATGAAAAAAAATATGAAAAAATGATTCAATATCCTCATCGAAAAGGGATTTTATATATAAATAAAATGAGATGTGGCATGCTGTTGAAAAATAAGAGGAATTTTCTAGAAATTTAAAAATATTTTATCTTGAAACAAAGACATTTTCAGTATTCATTTTAGTTATATTTCATAGAATACATTTTTAACTCATTGAAATGCGTTTAAAAAATGAAAATTATAATAATTTTAGCTCAAAATTTTAAAAACACTCAACAAATGGAAATGGAACACAATTTTTTTTGAAAACAACATACTTTTCTAAAAATGAATAAAAAAACAAAAAAATTGAAAATCATAAAAAAGGTTTCCTTTCCAAAGCATAACTGATGAAATGTACATAAGGAATTAAAGTGGATTTAACATGTATGGAGATTTAAAATTAAATCACAACATGGACGAAATTGTAAAGGGGAGGTACAACCTGACTTTTGGGAAATCCAAATTTTAATTATGATCCTAATTGTTTCTCTCTAAACTACTAAATGAAAAATTAGAATATATATCATAAGAAATTTAATCAAATAAAAAAATATAAATAAATTGAGAATAGAATGATATGTCTTGTTTTAATCCCTAGAGATGGCCCTAGGTTTTCACTACAAACATAAGGGTAGTTCTAGTGGGTTATCACCAATCTGATGGTGGATGGAGTTTTGGTGTGATAAACCATGGATACTTCTTCCTTCCATCTAAAAAATATGCCTTTTTATTAAGGACTCCGTGGATAGAGTATAAAAAATCCACCACCATGACAATGAGACACAATTCTCATGGTGGGGGTAGAATAAATAATGAGTCCATTACATTATTTTATTTGACTTGAACAAATTATTCGTCATTCGCTAGTGATTTCTCACGATGCGACTCATCAAAATAATAGTCAAAGGGAAATTGCATGTGTAATTATATTTGAAAAAAATTAAAGCATGAAGAATAAATATCAAAATCTTAACCATCAATATAACCATCATGTATCTATTTTTCATTAGGAAAATCCATTTTTATATCCTCATGTACTCCCTACCATAAGTGTTCATCAGGTTTAGGGATCTTCATATGTTCATATTTAGGTGAATATGCTTTCTCATAATCATACTCTATGTCAAAACAAAAGTTAGCTGAATCTAAAAAATTAATGGAAGGGGAGGTGATTCTCAATAAAGTTTTTTCAAAATTAGAAGATAATGATTTTAAGAAAAGATCATCTCCCTGAGATTTTTCATCTTCAATTTCTTCTTTAGTGGGAGGTGTCTCTTATAGTTAAATTTCACTAGATAAAGGGAGATAGTATGGCCCCTCTATATTCTCTTCAAATTCAATCACATTGGGGGTGTCTTAAATAAATTGTGTTGTATGTTCTATTTTTTATGGAATAGGGTTATCAATTAGTTCCTCACAATCATTATATAAGTCATTCAAATATTTTTTATACCCTTTACGTACTTAAAAAGGAAAATAATCTTCATTGATATCCTCGAACATTGATTATGTTGGGATAAATTGATCGTATTTTAATTTCATCATGTATTATATGGGTTCCTCAATATAAAATATAAGTGGGGTAGTTCTTCCACAACTTTTTTTAGTTTGTGTTCTTATTCTGGTTTTAGTTACATCTCTTGGGACTCATGTACATATTTAGATATCCACTCTATTTGGAACAATATGATTTTCATTGTTTGACAGATCCCTTCAAATCCAAAATCAAGATCAATGTGAAAGTTTTCTACGTATTATTACACCATTGAATTATCAAATCCATGTATAATAATAATAATTTTAATACATCATGGATAAAGATATTTTTAAAAAAAAAATTATTAATGGAAAATAACATATTTACAAAATATGTGAATTTGATTGTTGGCATTGACTCCTCGATAAAAACACTAGGTTCTGAAAAATTCATTTCATGGGGTGAAACAAAAATAAAGAAAAAATATATGTTAAAATGAAGTAAAGTGTTCAACCTAGGTTATCTCGATATAGGATCACACGATAATCATATTTTTCACATGAAATTAGAGAAAGAATTTGATTATTTTTTAATTTTTTTATTTTAATAAGAAAGAAAACAATTAAAATTAAGTTTAAACCCAAATTGATGATGTGAGTGACGGGTTCAGGGTAGGACCACCATTTACAATGTCATCAACTTCATAAAATTTTTTCCCCTATATTCGTATTGAATGATAAATGAAAGACTACTCAATCAAGTTTTTAATAACCATTAGTTAAAAGAAGAAATGGAAACCACTTATGTGTGAAATAAATTTCATAAACTATTACAAAAAAACTAAGTAAATTACTTATTAGGTACATTGTTCCATATAAATATAGAAAAAATTCACTTTTTCCATACATGTTCAAATATAACTAGACACTCATCACCAAACATAATATTTTAGATCGAGAAAAAATGTATTAGTTTGATGTATTTTAAATATATTCAACCATGTATATAAAAAATGAATGGGACTAAAACCCAAAATACTATCTAATTATTAGAATTTTCTACTACTAAAAATAAAAATCATTTAATAGAAAAATAGATAGTTTTAAATTAACGTTCGAGCCTCCAACATTATAAAAGGAAAACTTCCCCTTCCCAGATTACTCATGATTTTTCCTCTTCATGTAAAGGGAAAGAGAGTTGAAGGGAGAAAAAGAAAAAACTATGAAAATAATAAAATATAAAAATATAAAATTTCATAAAACATAATGGATTAACTCCCCCATAACACCCACTTATTATCCTTCTTCATCCCATTTTAATGGAAGTGTATACACATATTCATATGGATGAGATGTGGAAAAATTTCCGTCTAGAATCATTCCACCTAAATATTGAGTTTATTTCAAATAGTAAATGGAAATATATTAATATGTTTAATGTAGAAAAGTTTTTCCCATATATTTTTTTCACTCACCCTCCAAATTTCTGATTATTTGGACCATTTTAAAAATCATTTGTTTGAATTACTTGAGAAATATTTTTTCTAACTATGCATACTTCTAAACTCCCTCATCTCAAGAAAATTTAATAGATCCATTAATAATTGAAATTATAATTAAATTTAATGGGAAAATTATTCTCAGATTCATATTTAAACTCTAGTCATATTGACATCATTTAGATTTCTCTAAGCTAAGATATGACTTAATTACTGAGGTTAGGTCCATTCTATTGGCCAGATACACTTTTCCAGTTGATTGATTTTTTGGGGTTGGTGTGTTTAGAATTAACTCTAGGTTTAGAATAAGAAAATTAATCCCACACCCAAAGGAATACTAAAAACTAATCACATAATTTTTAACAATACTTTAAATTTAATACTCGAAATCATGAAATGATAAAAATTGTTAAATTTAATGAATTAATGAATTTCCACAATTAAGACCAAAATTCACCAAAAATACCTAAATGTTAAAAATCAGATAAAATTGATTAATTTAAATGGATTAAATAATTGAAACACAAAGTATAAAAAATGAAAATATTGTCTCTATAACATGTTCTTCACTTATATTCAATTCAGTTCTTAAAAGAAAATGTGTCTCAATGTAGGAAATTTTGAGTGAAACATTTACAACCTGAGTAAGAATTCATTAAAGAACCCCAGAAAAAGAATATCATGAAATTATACATAAAATGAAATTAATAGAACATAATTCATGTAACTTCATATCAATTAGATAGTATACAAATTAATTTTATAGTAATTGGTTCATAAATATGAACTATGTCTCAATGAAGAGAAAATGAGATGAAATCACTTACCTTGTTCCAAATTCATTATGTGCACATGCTAAACATCCTAAATAACCAAATTAATTTTATTAGATATATTATTGGGAACCATATACATCTATATTGAATTTAATATATTCTATTTATTGTCAAATGTTATTTATTTATTATATAGTACCTCCTTTGGTTTGTGTGAAAATTGAATTGATGTAGGCTAATTTTGGTAATCCAATTGATTCAAAATTTTACTTTAATAATAAGTTGAATACTAAATATAATTATTACATAACCAGATGATGATAATTATTTGATTAATATATTATAATTAAATTAATTTTCTTGTTTTCATAGTCCTCCATAATTGGTTTTTAAATCATTGTTTGCGTAGGTAGTTAAATCAACCCAAACCTGAAAATGCATTAACATGATTCGAGAGTATGGTTAATGTGGTGCTTCTTTTGAAATAATATAATTATAACAGAATGATAATGATATTTTTTTGTTTAATTATCCTAGTTAATCATATTTAAATATTATTATACAATGTGTGAAAATATAGATGAAAGACAGAAATGTTTAATCGCGGAGGAGGGAGTTTTCACATATGCATATCTAGAAATCCCACTTTTTAATGATTTATAAGGGGAGAAGGTGGATATTAAATTGGAATCTAATATTCATAAGAATATGATATATATCATATTTAGTCATCATTACATCCATTAATACTATCCATGAGTAGTAGTAATGAAAAAAACAAACGATATCCCTTTGTGGGGGTGGTAGTCTATGCAATGAACTAACGATGTTATTTTTTTATAATTGGATGTGAATAATAAACTAAGGGTTGTTAAAATATCACTAAAACCAAAATAGATGATCCAATAAAAAAAATTATATTTACATTTCTATCTTTGATATCGATGAAAGTGACCCAATTTTTTCTATCCAAAAAATCCAACATCAAAAGGTCATATTTATCACTAACAAACACAAGGATCCTTAAGGTTTATAGTTTTAGTGAATTAGGAAATACTCTTAACTAAAAAGTACACATGATTTCAAGGGAGTGTTTTTTACAAGATACCAATATTTTCATATTCTATATTAAGTCTCAAATATCTCCCATAATCTTTATCAAATTAGAATCCTTTATTTATACTAATAATTTATCACAATTCTTTATAACCAAGATAATAGATAATTAAGAATATTACGCTCAAATTCTTAGTAAGTGTATGAATAATCATAAATAATTTAATTTCTTAATTAAGAACAATAAGAGGATAAGGTTGTGATAAAATAATCAAAGTGTGTGACCATAACATAAGAATTTTTATACATATAATTACATAGTAATTCAATCATAAAACAATTCCTAAGGATTTATCGAAGGGAAGATTTATAAGATTCAATAATTAGGAGCCAAGTGATTTAAATCTTGATTAATGAAATCCTAAAAAACCCATATCAGTCATAAATATAACATATAGGTAACTTGGGAAATAATATCTATATAACACGTATAATCACACTTATAAATTTAATAACCATATGGTTGAATTCCATACCCAAATAATTAGAGAAATATTTGGGTACACCCATCATATAATCTATATCAATCTCACCCGATTCTATCTATATGAACCTATTGAATAAGTTGTATCATAATCACTCGATGATATCTAGGTTAACCTGTTATAATAATGTCCAGAACCATAAAAATCATAAAAACATTCATCATTACATTCATAACTTGATTAAACCATAAAAAAGAAATGAGTTCAATGAAAATATATTCGAAAAATGATTAACCTGTAAATGGGTTCCAAAATAATATATTTGAAACAATATTAACCCATGTAAAACAAATTTGTTCTATGAAAATATATTGGAAAAATGGTTAAGTTGGGAAAAGGAAAAAGGTTCTTTGATAATCTCCTTGAAACTATCATAATACATCCAGAGAAATAATGTGCATGATTTAATTATAAAATAACCACAATAAATTATAAGTAACATAGATATTTGTTGATGTTGGTGAATGTAAATACCATTAAAATGTCATTAAATTTTTTTAGGGAAATAACCATTTTTATTTTAAATCACATTTAAAAAATGAAAATACACAAAATATTTGGAAAATATTTTTCTTTAAATATAACCTTGAAAAATATAAAGAAAGTTCAAAACAAAATAATGTCAATGATAGTGATAAAATTCTTTCATGTCATAAATGTTAAAATTAGACATTGTTTTCTAACATTTTTTTAAAAGGACTCAAAATTGACTCATTTCGAAAATATTAAGAAATTTCATTTACATAAATATTTTAAAGAAGGTAAAATGACAAGAGAAATTTATTTTGGGTATAATTTATTTCTATAAATGAATAATTTTTAAAAAAATTATAATGAATTAATGAAAAACCACAAGTTTTTATGAAATGTTTTGAATAAATTAAAATTCTTAGATTCCTTTTGTTATTCGATAAACCAAGTTATGCTTGTGCTACACACAACACTGGATTATCTTGCATTACATGCAACACTGAGTATTTGTGAAACATAGATTTATATTAATAATTAATTAAACAACATAATTATAATAAATCCATTTGAATGGACTGTATAAACATGATTCACGTAAAGATGAAATTATGGTTTAAAAATGTAAAACCATTATGAAATGGAAAACAAATATTTTTAATGTGCACAAGATTGTTTTGTACCATTAAAATATACAAATAAATATTTTGGGATTATATTTATGATATATATATATATTCAATATAATTTTTAACATTTATCATATGTTTTCTCTATAAATGATATAAAACTGAATCTAGTTTTATGAATGAAAATTATATTTTTTAAAAAGATATTTTTTTTGCCTTTTGATTGGGCACTTTTTTTAAAAAAAAATTTTGAGCTGTTTATAAATAATATTTTTAAAAAAACATCTTATTTGAAATTATTATATCAAAATTTACATTTGTTTAATTTGTTGGTATTTTTCTAAAAAGTTTCATGTTTATATGAATAGTGAAAATGTAGAATTTTAAATGAAAAAAGAAGTTTTCATAGAAATAATTTATAGTGTTAAAATATATTTTTGATTTATTTTAATGTATAATTACATTAATTTTTTTAGTCAGTCCAATTTAGTTTATTATAATCAATTCCACACCGAATTTGGATATAAAAATATTTCAATATTTTGAATGTTTTCACATTAAATACTAATTTCCTCGTTTCTTCAAAGAGATTAATTTTAAAATTATCATTAAAAAATTATATTTTTTAAATTTCAAAAAATGGATTCCATATTTGGAATCACCTCTTCCAAATTTAATAAATAGGTTTGTTATGAACCATGATGTGTCGCCATCAAAACTAGTACCCCACCCAATCCATGGGAAGACCCAAACAGTGTCCATTATAACCAAGGGATGGAAAAAGTGACCTAGTATCATAAATAATGGTTTGGGAATGATTTAAAAAATATTATAACCAAAAAACAACTAAAAATGATAAATAATATTAGTAAAAAATAATTCACCAAATAATTCTCAACAAAAATTCAGAATTTAATTACATATTTTAAAACAATTAAAAAGAGGAAAAAAACTAAAAATATGTAGAATTTAAAACTCAAAAACCACCACATGGGAAGGGTACATCTCCCTCCATCAATCTCCATAACACCGCATCCAGGATGGGACATAAAAACCCGAATTTCCATCTCTAAAGACAGTGTCCTTACCTCTGTAAAAAATAAACAAGTATTATTACACCCAAATGTGTAAGTAGGGTGTGATACTTTTCCCAAGATTATTCCACTGAAAAAATATTCTATGTGATAAACATTTTAAGACAAACATCATGTATGTTTTCATAAAGAGTAAATACTAGTAACTATTTCAAAGAGATGAAACTATAAATGAAAATAGTTTTAAAGAAGAAAACATTAAAAAATTAAATTTTTAAATAAAAAACAAATGATATTGAAATTTCCATCCAAACACACCATATAATGATGTTATGTACAATATAATCAATGACCACTAGGCATGAGAATGCCCCTAGGTACTAGTTAGATGTGGGACACAGTGTACATCCTATCTTTGTGTAAAAGTAACCATAACCACCGCCAATTTTGTTCACGTGCATGATCCACTAGGAGGTGTAACCCCAATTTTCTATTGGTACGAAACCCATATTCATTATTTATTTAGGTATGTCCAACCACTTTTCATTATTTACCTGAGATTAGAAACATTAAACAACCAAAAATGATAAATAAACTAAATCTGAAAATTTCAACAAACAAGTCTAAAAAAAATTAAAAAATGAATTAAATAGTTTTAAATATTTTCCAAGAGGGATAAAACTAATATTGAGTAGAAATTCAAACTTTAAAACCACCACATGGGATGGGGACATCTCCCTCACGCCATCTCCATAACACCGCACTAATGAAGGGAGCTAACAACCAAAACCACCGTCTCCAAGGACATTTTTCTTACATGTGTCAAACAATACCAAGTATAGTTACACCTGAAGGTGTACGTAGGGCGTGAGACATTTCCAAAGAGTATTCCAACCAAAAAATGTTCCATGAGGTAAAAATTTGAAGACAAAAAGCATCCATGTTTTCAAAAACATAAAATACTGTTAACAATTTCAAATAGATGCATCTTTAAATGAAAATCGTTTTATAGAGGGAAAATTTAAAAAATGAAACTTTTCAAAGAAAAAACACATGATAATGAAATTACCATCCAAACACACCATATTAATATAGTAAGTATAATATAATCAATTAACACTAGGCATAGGAACACCACTAGGCACTAGCTAGTTGTGGGGACCTAGGAACATCTTATCTTGGTGTAAAAGTAACCATAACCACAACAAATTCTGTTCTCATGCATGATCTAATAGGAGGGGTTACCCCAATG
This sequence comes from Viscum album, assembly GCA_963277665.1. Classification (NCBI taxonomy): domain Eukaryota; kingdom Viridiplantae; phylum Streptophyta; class Magnoliopsida; order Santalales; family Viscaceae; genus Viscum; species Viscum album. The sequence continues at coordinate 70,051,079 of OY728142.1, forward strand.
GAATATTGGTTTCCAACCCATATTCATAATTTAGTTAGTGTTTTCATCTATAAACATTCTAAGTGAATCCGTGATAAGGCCACTTCTAAATCACTAGAAAATTAGACGTAGTCTACCCACCTAGATACATGGGATTCCCTCTTTGTGAACAATCATGATCCACATGTTCTAAAATATAGTCTTTCATATAAAAACACCATTTATAAATCATAGACACAGCAAATAGTACACAATTTGTTTTCACCCGTAATGTAATATAATAAACCCTTTAATGATTTTATAATTCAATTTCAAGAGGTAACCCAAGGGTATCACAAAAAATCCATTCAAAAATTCTTTTTCAAGGCAAAATTCCCAACCATTCCATACCAACATAGAATTTGTATCCACAATAACATTTAATAAGTCATTTTTCATAATAAAAAAATTAACCCCAAATGAAACAACATGGAATACACATGAAAAACTCAGAATTCCATGTAAAAATTAAACTTTAAAATTGAACACTTAATCAATGCCACCAAAAATATTTTCCAAACCAAAAAAATATTTTATAAACATATTAAATAATTTAATCTAGCAATATAAATTCATATTAGAATTTTTAAACATTGAACCAACTACTGTGAATATCAAAAAGCACAAATATTTTTGCGAAACTTCAACTGGACCACAACCACACCGTAAGTGAGTGAAAATGAACCCTAAAAAAGAATATTGAACCTAGAAACAAAATTTTATACCCTAGAGACGAAACCCAAGTTTCTAGAAATTTATAACCTCAAGCAGGAGGGAAGATACCCTAATACGAAGGAAGGAACACGGAAATAATTCTCTTACTTGAAGAATCTTGAAGATTTACCACAAAAAACCCCTAAAAAATGGGTTCTAAGGATGCTTGAGTGGTCTTGGAAGCCATCCATGGATGAAATTGTCGAATATGAGCATAAATGGGTGAAATAATCATATTTTTGGAAGGAAAAAATGGTCAAAATCCAATTTTTAACTCCTGGACACTATGCACTATTTTTCCGCACGATTTAGTAAACCATGTGTCCAATCCATGTGTACTATTTTGGACACCAAAAAACATTCAACTTCATCCAAAATTTAATGGGGGGGGCTAGGGGAAAAATAGAGGAAATTTAGGGCATGATGAAAAGATAATAATACTTTAAGGGAGGACATTGATGTGACAATTCTCCCCACCATGAAAACCTTCTCCCTAGAAATTCAACCTAAAGAATGATCGGAAAATAAGAATGGGTACTCTTTCTCAACCTATAAATTCTACTCCTATGTATCATTCACATTATTCCATGCTTCAAAAGGACCTGGACTAGTAAAATAGAAATCCCCAAAGAACCTTCTCTTGGGAATCCACTATTCACACCGACAGTTCAAACTCTAATAAATCTGATTTTAGCTCCAAATCATCCCAATTCAAGATGTGGGATAAATATAGTTTGTATTTATTAAATTAGGAGATATTTAATATTCCATGAATTGATTTCAAATGATAAGGTAGTGATAAAATTTATGACACTCTACCATTCTTCCCAGTGTTCTCTAATGGGCCGACATACCTTTGCATATTCTTTCCCTACATTCCCAAACGATGATGGCCTAAATGAGGGGTCACCTTAATGAATAACCAATCACCCATAATGAAATCTAGATTTTGATGCCTCTGGTCATTATATGTATTGTGGAGAATCTGAGTTGTTAATAATTGTTTCTTGATTAACATGACCTTCTCAGACATCTCTTATACAAGGCTTAGCCCCAGTAGTGTGGTCTCACCTACCATAGTCAAACACTAAGGGGAATGAAAATATAGACCATATTGTGCCTCAAAAGGATCCATTCTAATAGATGATTGATAACTATTATTATAAGTGAAATGGACTAATCCTAGATGGTTGTTCCTCAATCTTCTAAAATAAAAAAACGTGCACAAATCATGTCCTCCAGAATATGATTTTCCCGCTCCATTTGATCATCCTTTTGAGTATGGTATTCCATTATATTCTTGACCTAAGACACCAAATAATTCTTATGGTCTCCCCAAAATTGATATTCATAATGGGGGTCTCTATCTAAGACAATTGTTAACATCACACCATGATGTATTACGATCTCCTGAATATACAGTGGTTCCAAATCATCCACCTTAACTATATATATAATCTGAATGAAGTGGTTTGATTTGGTCAGATGATCAATCAATACCAATATATTGTTCTTACGAAGATGTGTACAAGGTAATCAAACAATGAAACCCATAGTGACATCATCTCACTTCCAGGTAGGAATGGGTAACGGCTGCAGCAATCTAGAGGGTCTTTGGTGATCTTCTTTTACCTACTGACAAGTAGGACATCTTCACATGAATACATATATGTATCTTGTCAAAACTAGCCTTCAGAACTATCAATGAACATCATAATAAATTTTGGTATCTCCAAGAGGAATTACCCAGTAAGATTGGTGGCCATCCTATATTACCACCTTCCTCAGAGACAACAGTACCATTGAGCGACCAATGAAGAACAAGATGCCCTCAAAAGATGAAGACCAATCCTAATATGTCTCCCCACTTTGAAGACACTACATAGACCACTAACACAACTCATCACTGGGATGCTCCTGTTGAATGTACTCAAAAAGATAATGGGTCAATGAAACACTTTCCAAGAACACACCTCTACTATGCTCCTTGTTCCACACATGCATCTGAAAAAAGAGGTCCATCAGAGTCCACTCATCACTGGAAATTCTCAAAGCCATCACTGGTACTTTTCTTCTCATGTTTTCATCCTCCTCATTACCCTTTATGGGGTATTTATGATATCAATTTCAAACCCCTTCTAATACTCGATCCAACGACACAAGCTCTGATTAAGATCAATCTATGAGAATATGTGGTCTAAGATAATATGATCAGATTAGGCCACAAACTTATCCCCAAAGAGGTAGTGACACCACATCTTAAAATCTGGCATCACCACTACTAACTCCAAGTCATGGGTTAAGAAATTACTTTCATGTGGTCGGATTCGGAGAGATACATATGCTGCCATGTGATAATTACGCATAAGAATGCACCGAAGACCTACACCCGATGAATCAAAATACACCACATAACCCTTTACAAATTCCAGAAAGATCAACACATGGGTGGTATTCAAACGCCGCATCAACTCCTTGATGGATGCCTAATATTCTGGTCCCCATTAAAACTTCACTCTTTTCTGGGTGAGTGCAGTCATTGGAAAAGCAAGATAAGTAAAATCCCAAAAAAACAACATGTAGTGACCTGCTAGTCCAAGGAAACTCTTGATCTCAAACACATTCTTCATATTCTCTCATGACATAACAATAGTAATCTTCTCAGGGTCCACCAAAACCCCTTGTTTCAAGATGACATGACCTAGAAACTTTACCTCCCTGGTCTAAAAAGTGCACTTGAACAAATTTTCATTAAGTCAATGATCATGTAGAGTTACCAACATGATATTAAAATTATTATCATTCTCTTACTCGGATCCAGAGTAAACCATATTGTTGTGTATGAATACCACAATGAATGAGTTGAGATATTGGTGGAACACCCTATTCATGAGTGCCACCAAAACCATTGGCACATTTGTCAATCCTAAAGGAATGAACAAGTACTAAATGTGTTTGTAATAACTCTGGAAGGCTATCATTATGATATTCGCCTCTCTCACTCTGACATGCTGGTAACCCGAACACAAGTCTATCTTGGAAAACCAATTCTCCCCCTTCATCCGATTGAACATGTCATGTATTCAAGGAAAAGTATATTTTTTGATGGTTTCCCTATTCTAATTTTGATATTCAATTCACAAATTGAGGTACCCATCGTCTTTATTCTCACAAAGAACACGAGTGGCCCATGGAGAGATGCTCAAGATAATTTCCCTCTACTCAGTTGGGGCCATACGATATGAGAGAAGAGATATCAGTTGTGTTCCTGATTAAAAATCAATCAAGAACTCCATATCCCTATTTGGCGTAAATCCTGAAAAATAATCCTAAAACACCTATGAGAACTCATCCACTACATGTATTAATCCACCCATAGAAGCATGAAAAACATCCTGTAGTAAGAGAGATGATAACTGGATGATAAGGATTCCCAATTTTGGGAGTGGAGGTCCTGTATGACCCGATCGATGATCTGATCCCCTAATAAAAATTTGATGACTCCCATCAGGTTCCATGAAGCTAACCTACCACCTATAGTAATCGATATTCACTTGAAATAGAACTAGCCAATCCATGCTAAAGATTAAATCAAAAAATTAATATATCCAAGAACAGGAAGTCCCATTCCATCTCAACCCATGACATAAAAAGCACACATGATGGGAACCTGATTCTTTGCACCTTCTCTCCCAATGATGTCACCAAATCGATAACAAAAGACAAAAAATAATTTTGAAAATTTAGAAGATTCAAAATACAGGAAGAGATAAAATAAATAGAAGCATGATAATCAAAGAGAACAACAGTTATAGAAGATGCAATAAAAATGGTACCTCAAAATTTTGATGGTCAGACATATGATCCCAATGGTAGTTGATCCACAATAAGAAGATGGCTAGTCTCTTACTAAGAACATGTTCTCACATGTGGATCTACCATAAACTAGTTTTTTCCAGAATATGATCCGGCCCTACTTCCAATGTCTAAAAAACTAAGATCTCATCATCCAAGATGGCTCTGACTGAACTGACACTCCCCTGGAATCCATGAGTCCCACCACACTATGATGGGGCGGCATCACCTTGAGAAAGATTATTATTTTCTCCATAGTTAAACGTAGATAACAAGGCCTCAAAAGTGATGTACATGCAGGTCGGGTGTGCCCTTCCATCCAGCACTAGTGGCAAAAAACAAACCTTCCATCAGAAGTCGCAACTGAAAACTACCTGAGGGGAGGGGCTGAACTACTATCTGCCTTATTCCCCTACAAATCTCACTTACTTTTCTTCTCAGATGAACCGTCACATCCCATAATTGATACTATCCTAGAGAAACCATTCCTATCCTTTTGGACAATCTATACCATAAAAGCTTGATCAACCACCATAGAATAGGTCTGCATATTAAACTAGAAGACCTGGGAATAGATCACTTACCACAATCCCTTTTCAAATCTTTGAGCCTTCATCTGTTCATTAGAGACTATGTCAAGGGAATATCAAACTAGATCAGCAAATAGGATGGCATACTATATCACTAACTAGTCACCCTAAACAATGTTCATAAACTCCCAGGATCTGGAATAATCCAAGACACTAGGATAGTAATGGTCATTAATGATAGCCTTGAATTCCTTACAGCTCATCTACTCATGGTTACCATCTTGAAGCATTGATTCATAAAACCTGTGACTGGGAAATTCTAGAAGAAATGATGCACATTTCACCCTGACCACCTCAGGTGTGTTATGGAACTCGAACATGCATTAGCTTTTTTAAGCCACTCCTATGCTTCCGGAGGATCTGTGCTACATTGGAATGTTGGATAGATGTTCTTCAGAAACATTGGGCTTTGTTCTTCCAAGGACTAGATTCATATTATATAAGTAGAGAATCTCAAGGACCCACTCCTTTCCCAAAATCATGGACAACCAAAACCATAGCTTCTACCAAACATTGGTCAATTGGGGAGGTAGAACTCTCTCTGGATTCCTCCAGTTGGTGCATGGGAGCTTTTCGGGTAGGCATGTTGCTATAAAAAGAAATAGTCAAAAGAAAAACAATTATTATAATATTTCTAAAAATTTCAATAATAACATGAAATATAAATAAATAAAACTCATCAGAACAACGAAACAAACAACTAATTCACCCTCAACCAATGTCCACGTGGAATATACAGTCTACACATCCCACCTAGAAGAGAAGTGAAAGAAGAATGCCAACATCTCACAGAGGATCGAGGTCTACCATGAGAGGTATGGGCCAGGAACCCGACTCACATCTAGAACTCTGAGTGACAACAGTCTTATCTTATTTATGACCAGACATATACCAAATAATATTACCCAAGGAGTTTAACCATGCTCTGATACCATTTTTTCACGAACTAAGCCAGGTAAGCATCAATACTGAAACCTGGCCCAGTCTATCAGAAATCCAAAAGTGCATTACCTATCCCCATAGGATGGAATAAGTTCTCGGGTATCATAAATAGAGTATGGGAAATTATTTATGCGAGTTTAGAAACATAAATCTACCAAAAATGATAAATAATACAATTATGAAAATTTTCATCAAAAAAGACAATAAAAAATCAGAATTATATTAGATAGTTTCAAACAAAGTTCAAGAGGGCCAAAACTAAAAAATAGTATCATTTCATACTCAAAAACTACCTCATGGAAATGGTACATTTCCCTCAGGCCATCTCCATAACACTGCACCAAGGAAGGGAGCTAACAACCTGAACCATTGTGTATAAGGACCATTCCCTTACTTCTATCGAACAATACCAATTATAATTACACAAAAAGGTGTAAGTAGGGTGTGAGCCTAATCACAATATGATTCCACCCAAAAATATTACATGTGATTAACATTTTAAGTGAAAAATCATTCAGGTTTTTGTAATCATGAAATGCTATTAACAATTTATAAGAGACACAACATAAAATGAAAACATTTTTCATGAGGGAAAATTTAAATATTGAATTTTTTTAAATAAAACACACATTATACTTAAATTACCATCCAATAACACCATATTACTATGGTATGTACAATATAATCAATTATAAATAGGCATGAGAACACCCTTGGAACTAGCTAGTTGTGGGGCCCTGGGTACATCATTTCTCGGTGTAAAAGTAACCATAACCACAACTAATTTTGTTCTCATGAACAATCCACTAGTAGGGGAAACCCCAATGGCCAAGTGTCCTACCAATCATAATTATTTAGTTAGTGTTGTCATATTCGAACATTCTATGTGAAAATCGGTCAATGCCACTTCTGAATCACTAGCATACTAGTCCTTGTCCACCTACCCAGATACCCAGGCATTTCTCTTTGTTCCCAATCAAGTTTCACATGTTATTATGTATAATTTTCACATAAAAACTGTATTTATAAATCATATATAGACAAAACAGTACACAAACATTGTTCAACACCCTCAATGAAATTTAATTAACCCTTTAATAATTTTATAAAACAATTTCAATAGGTAACACAATGGTTTTCACAGAAAATCTAATAAAAAATCAATGTTTAAGAAAAAAACCAGCCATACCATACCAAAACAAAATTTTCATCCCTAAAACCATTTACTAAATCAATTTCAATAATAAAAAAATCACTCTAAATGATACAACATGGAATACAAATGAAAATCATTTAATTCTAGTTCAAAATGTAACTTTAAAATTAAACACTTAATAACTGCTACCAAAAACGGTTTTCACACCACAAAAAATATATGAGAAACATTATAAATAGTTTAATCAAGCAATATAAATTCATAAAATAATATTTAAACATGTAACCACCTATTTTTAATATCCATAACCACAAATATTTGTGTGAAACTTCAACCACACCACAACCGCACCAAAGGTGGGTGAAAACAAACCCTAACCAAGAAGATTGAACCAAGAAACTCAATATTTAGCCCTATGGATGACACCCTAACTGATAGAAATTTAGAAACTCAAGAATCAGGGAAAAACCCCAAAGATATGGAATTAACAAGGAAGGGATCGACTTACATGAAGAATTATGAAATTTACCTACCAAAAAACCCCCTTAAAAAATGGGTTCGAAGGAAGATTAAGGGGGCTTGAAAGCAATAAATGGATGAAATGGTTAAATGGTTGACGAAAGGGGCATAGTAGGTTTATTTATGAAATTGAAAAATGGTCAAAATCCATTTTTTTACACCTGGAAACTGTGCACAGTTTAGTAAACCATGCGGCCAAACCGTTCAGCCAGTTATGGCGACCCGAAACCCTGATTTTCATTCACAATTCAAGAGGGATACCAGGGAATCCTATGGGGAATGATAGAAAAATAATACAATACGAACATACCTAATAAAAAATAAATAGTTGTTACACGTTTTTTTATTTTTGGACAATATGAATAGTAACTTTATTAATATTTATTACCACAGTTAAGGGTAAGTCGGGTAATTAAGGGTAAAAATAATATTATAAATCTTATAAAACTACCATAAAACGTACCCTAATATTACTGGATAAATTTAATTTTAATAATAACACATAATTTTATAAATTTAATATTGTGATGGACACTTTTCCATGAATGTGACAATGATATTATAAAAATCAAAGAGAGTGAAAAAATGACACACTCTTACTTTTAATAAGTATAATATATTTAATATGGGGATATGTAGAAAATAATCTCTACTTTGTTTTTTTATTATAAAATATAAAATGTTTTTTTACATCATCGAATTTTATTTTTAATTTATAGAGATAAAATAATTATCATAAATAATTATACAATGATGATGTAGTAATTATTCAATTAATGAAATAGTCAGTTAAATGATATTATAAATATTAAATTAAAAACAATACGACTTAAATAATGTGAGAAAATAATTTTACAGGTTAATATGAAAAATTAAAGAATTTATTAAATAAATTTATCTGTAGTTATCTTTATATATTTATTTTCATAATGTCAATGTTATGAATATTGTCAAAATTGACACTGATGATATTTTATGAAATAAATATTTTGTTAAATTAGTTAAAAATCATAAAAATAATAAATAAGGAAAATGAGGTAAATCCTGGTGTTAAATATCATTAATTAATAATTTATGATTCAATTTACTTCTTATAAGTATAAATATATACCTTTTAAAACTTAAAATTTTGTTACCAAAGTTAAAATTAAAATTTGTTTACTAAGGAAAAATAAAAATGATATTGTTTAAAACTACACAAAAAAATGTCAAAAATATATATTTTTTATTTTATTAACACCCTAACTGACATTATATCCTAATTAATTTCCATTTTCAAGTATTTTTGTTGAAATTTTATTTAATATAAATTTATCATTTGAGATATTTTAGATGTTCCCCTCTCCTTCATTATAAAAGGACACCTCCTCCATCATAACATTTCACCTCATTGAGTATTATATATGAATTTAACAATACTTAATTATTTTATCCACTTAACTATCCACATTATAGAGGTTCTGGTCATCCCAAAGGACCATCTCTAGGGTCCTTTAGAGAATATCTAAAGGGTTCATTTTGAAGAAGAGGTAATAGCTCTAACTGATTACTCTTTTTTATATAGTACTATAACTCCTCTAAATCAGTTATATATTTCATTAAATAATAAATTCATAATCCTAAATATTATGAAATGTTATAATTATTATGAAAATTTAATTGTAAAACCTCCGTCCCATTGAACAATAAGTGAATGTATCACTCATGCATACATACAACTTACCATCTCCACGTAGCGATATAATTCATTTTTCATCACCATATTTAATGAGATGAAATTATGATGGTTTTAATTTTTATAATTATATTAATGAAATAATTATACATATTGAATTATAATATCATATCTACCTTTTACAACCTATTGTTTCGGGAAATGAAAATGTCACTCCTGCATACATATGGCTAACCGTCTCCACGATGCGATGCGACTAATTTTTCATATATATTTAACATAGGATGTAATAAGGATGAATCTTATGAATATACATTATATATATAACATAATAATAATATTAAAAACTATATAACCATGATCATTGTATAATAACAGGGACTTTCAAATTGATACATGCTTAGAAATTGAAGCAGATATCACCTAGAAGAGTGATGTTAATTATTAATAGACAATTGATAAGATGTTATAAACCAAAAAAAAATTGGATTATTGATATATGGTTAATAAAAAGATGTATAAAATATACATATTTATTATAAATTTTGGTTTAACCCAAACATATAAAGGTGATACTTGAGGTAAGATATTTTTTGTCTCACTTTTATTTCTACGGGACACATGCCTTATACACTACTCATTTCTTCTAGGTGGTGTATATACTACCCATGAATGTATCATATGAGTAATGTTTTGAATATTATAGAATTTTAACATCCGTTTAATTTTATTTATTTAATTATTCAGATTATTGTAATGATTATAAAGTTATAAGTGTATATTTTACAATGACATCAATATTTAGATTGGTTCCATTTTAAATCTTCATTAGGGAATATTTATCTTCCACATCCATGTTTTAAAAATTGATCTCAAAAACGTTTTTACAATTACCCTATGAATATTTTAATTCATTTTTACCCATTATTAAATTTTTAATAAATTGTTTCAAGGGATTCTTTTTTGACATTTTCTAAATGAGGTACTCTATGACTTTTTCGAAAAGAGTTAGAAATGAATGTTTTTTAACTTATATGACATGAACAGAATTATCTATCATCATGACTCCTTATTTTCATAATAAATACCTTACATAATTGTATAGTTATTTTAGAATAAAATTTTTTCCTTTAAAATTTCATGGATCTTAAAAAAACAATTTCCTAAAGTAAATGATTTTTTATTCACAAATTATTTTAAATGATATTTAAAAAATAATTTTCTATCTATGATGACATTATAAAATGTTACTTATGAATTATAAGGTATATGAAAAAAGGATACTACTCTTATTATTCCTATAAAATTTATATGTTTATGATGGCAGGATATTTATGCAACCTATTTATTTTCCATTAGTTAGGTTATGATAAATTTCTTATGAAACTCATTTATTTAGATGGGTCTTGATGTGATGAATGATTTATTGTCTTGTGGCCCATATAAATATGGATTTAATTAAGTAGAGGTTGGGACCTATATCTCCCTAAGATGCATTGGGTAATGAATTATATCTCATGAGATAGTTAAGATAAACATATTGATGAGCTTGATCTATGGTTGGAAACAAGTTGATGTGTTTGATCTATGATGGGAATCAAGTCTATGTGATTGATTCATTAAGTGAAATTTGTGATAAGGAATTATTAAGGAGTCTATGTAGTTAACATTGACATATGAATTTTTTTCTATAGTGATGATGATGCCACACACATGTAGGACTTGAACATATGGTTCATGGATAATTTTTGATAAAGTTTCATTTTTATGGTTCATGTTAATGTTTTATTCAATAACTCATGTTTATGATCCATGAAAGGTTGGGAATGAAAATATTATCTTATTTTAGCGATCACATATCCATATTTATTATCCTATGATTTCATATGATATTAAATTGGTATCTTCCTTGTTTACCCTTACCGAGAATCTAAGATCACACTTTTCTTATGTTTCCTTTCTATAAGACATGAAGAAAGGTGTTAAATATGATATGATAAAAGGTATATAATTGTGACAAAATAAGTGGGAAATGATGTAGATATTTTATGAACCAGTTGTTATCATTTTAGAGTTTACAATGGTACTTGGATTTTATGATCCTCAATATGTATTTGTATAATATAGTGAATATTAATCTAAAATATGAAATATCTATACAATAAATGCTTGGTTCATATTAGTTGGTATGAGAGGAAGGGTATAATCATCCTTCGTAAACTAGGATGATAAAACCATAGTACGAACCCAAAGGGTTTGTCTATGTATAGGATAATAATGTATTGTTTTGGAAATGATTATGAATGAACTAGGATAAAATATATTTATTCATCGATGGTGACATGATTTAAGAGATTTTATAAATTATCTTTATTGGTTCGTTAAAATTGTTGATATTTATTACAATAGAATTTTTGGTTTTAGTCAATGGATGGAAATTGAAGGAGTCGTGCTATTGCTCAATGTGATAGAAAATGCTATGATTTTCTACCTGAGGAACCAAATGTTATTGGATATGGAATATAGAACCATGATTCCATTCTATATAACTATCTCAGGCTATAAAACATACTGATTTTCCAAATGATCAATGAACATAACAACATAAAACTGAATATTTCATGAGGCAACATCCACATTCTTTTAGTGGATCTTTTGACCCACTAGTGTCTGGGAGATATATCAACACCATTGAAAAAATATTTTCTATTATTCAATGCTTGGGACATGAAAAAGTTGACCTTAATGTTTATTATCCCAAAGGAAAAACAGATCAATGATGGAATATTTTCAAGAATATGTGTCAAGAAGAAGAAATTGAAACCATGAAAAGATATAAGTTCAAGAACATATTTTTCAATCAATTATTTCATCTCATTATTTATATAAATATATAAAATGAGTTCTTTATGATAATTTAAAGGATGATTAATATGTTGGTACCTACAAGGAAAATTTAACCAGACATGTGAGGTATACTTTAGGTATTATTATCCAACATGAAAGTAATATTGGCTGATTCAGTAGTTGATTAAAACCAATTATCTGAAAGGTGTTATCCATAATATACTATAATATCTATGAATAAATTATTCGTTGACCTATTAATCTGGAAAGGGAAATTTGAGGTACCCACCATTCCTATGGATTAGATATGAAAATAAATATTGAGTATCATAAAAACATTAATAAATCACATGGTGGAAAGAAATTAAAACAACCTACATGAAAATAATTTTGAAATAAAAATCAAGGGATGTGTTTGAATTTTATTAGGTGTTGATTTCAATTTGTATAGTTGGGTCATAAATTCCATTAATGTCGAAAGGCAATGAATATACCGGTTAATGAAATAGTAGAAAAGAAGATGTCTACTAATGCACCTACCGAACTCTAATGCAAGAAATTCATGAAGTATGAACATTATTTCAATAACTTCATGAATTCAAAGGTTTTTGAGGATCAGTGAAAAACCCTCTAAATCCCATAAATAAATGAAAATCTCTTATGATCATGACTTAAAAAGTGGGTTATGAGAATGAAATGGTAAAATGTACACTTATCATACTATCTAAAACATCTAATGTCTTATTTGAATTAGGATCCACCCACTAATTTATTTCTAAATAATTTTCTATGGGCATCTCATTATAACGTCCACAACTATATGTTGAGTTTTCTATGAAGGCTCCTAACGTAACAACACCCGCATCTCATGTTTATAGTTTTTCATCGATAGAATTTTTTGTGAATGTAATTCTTGAAAATATCATGATTGTCCCTATAGTTGAATTTAATGTGATTATTTGAATTGATTGTATTTCTATATATGGATCACATATTAATATATTATATAGAGAAGTCACTTTTCATATTCTGAATGAGCCTAAAATCATTTATCAATTAAGGGATGAATATGAACATCCATTGGAAATTTCATCCATCTTGTGGGTCTTAATTCTTATACACGAAGGTTATCTATCTAAATTGGTTGGGGAGAAACAAGAAATTATTGATACACCAATTTTATGAGATTTTTTGTTGTTTTTACATAAAAATATCCTTGTATTCCATTGAATCCTAAATATGAGTTTTAAATAGAACTTATAACGATGTTATGCATATTTCTATGTCTCATTATAGAATGAACCCAATTGTGTTGTTGGAATTAAAGAAGAAATTCTAGGAGAATATTGAAAAAGGATACATACTCCCTAGTGAATCACCGTGGGATGGATCTATTCTATATGTTACAAAAAAATATGGGTCAATAAATATTTCCATTTATTTGCTAGTGCATGAAAAAAATAAAATCAAGAAAAACCATCCTCTTCTCCTTATTGATGATATATTTGATTAACTATATGTTGATCAATAAATTTATAAAATTGAACTTCACTCTAGATATTATCAATTGAGGGTCAAGAAAGAGGACATACCAAATAAAATATTTTAAGAAAGGTGTGGACACTATGAATTTATGGTGATGTCTTTTAGTTTTACTAATTACCCTAATATCTTCATGGAATAGATGAATGGTATCTTTAGACACTACGTTGATAGGTTTTTGGTAGACTTTTAAAGATAAATGGAGGACAAGATGATCACTAGATTATTGTGTCGATGACCCTAAGAAAAAAGAATATTTCTGAAAAATTTATCAAGTGTGAATTTTTGCTTCAAAAATTTTCATTTCTAGGACATATAATCTCAAGTGAAGTTATATCAGTAGATCATTCAAATAAAAAAGTTTTCAAGAAATGGACTATACTAACCCAAGTAACTGAAATCCATAGTTTTCTTTGTTTAGTTGGATATTATTAGATATGTGTGGATAATTTATTTTGAATATCCTATCCACTAACCAATTCAACTTAGATGGGTTCCAGGTTCCTCTGGTCGAATGAATGTGAAGAAAATTTAATGAATTAAATAGAATATTAGACAGTTCCACTATTCTTAAATTACACGGTAGTGGATAATGGTATTTTATTTTCAGTGATGCATCCAATAAGCTATTGGTACGAGTTATTTTGAAACATTACATGGTTATATATTATTCCTAGTGATAAATAATGGTTCATGGGAAAAATCACCCTACTCATTATTTTGAGTTAGCTGTGAAAATATTTTTATTAATTATATAGAGGCATTATATTTACAAATAAAATTGTGTTATATATTCTAATAATAAAATATTGAATTATATATTCACATAGAAGGAGTTGAATATGCTCCAAATAATATGTTTGGATTGTATTAATGATAATAATTTATTAATAAATTACCAGCCTAGGAAAGGTAACAAGGTGGAAAATTCTTTGAGTCAAAAGAACCATGCTATATTATATCTAATGAGGATCACAAAAGAATTAATATTTTTATATTTGGAAAGGATGGATATGTAAATCCCAAGGGAATATAAGGAACCTTATCTGGACCCAATTAATTTTCAACCATCTATCCACGTAATAAGTATATAGGCACATAAGGAAGATGGAGAACGTCAAAAGATGGTGATTATTTTATTGAGATCGACCAAGATTGTGATAGATTTTTAAGTTTTAGGAACTATTTATGTGTTCCTCCTATAAAAAATTTTAAAAAGGAACTATTGGATAATTCTTATAGTTTATCATTCTCTATTCATCATGTATGTAAAAAGATGTATACAGACCACGATGAATATTTATTTTTGGATGGAATGAAGAGAGGTACTACAATGTATGATTCTCCATTCTTTGTTTGTCAAAAAGTTAAAGCTGCGGTATAGAACTCTAAGGGTATTATAAATTCAATAACCATATCTGAATGGAAATGGAAAAACACCACCATATATTTTTTCATTGAACATTTTAAAACATGTTAAGATCATAATTCTATATGGACTATAGTTGATCACCTTACAAATATAATACACTACATTTCTATTAGATAAGACTTATCTATAGATCATATTTCCACAATAAATATTATATATGTGGTAAGATGTCATAGAGTACCACTTTCCATTATATAAGATCAAGATCATAGGTCTACCTAAAATTTCTAGAGAAGTGTTTAGAATGATTTAGATTCAGAGCTTTGATTTAAAACTACATAACATCCTTAGATATATTGTCATTCTGATAAGAAAAAAAAAATTTATATGGTATTTTAAGATATTTATGTATGGACTTAAAATGTGGTGGCATTATGAGATTTCCATGGTAGAAGTTTTCTAAAACAGTAATTTTCACTCTAGAATTCAGATGAATCCTTTTGAATCTCTCTATTGTAAGTAGTGTAAAACTCCAATGTGCTGGAATGGTTTTTTGTAAAGAAATATATTTTGAACTCATCTAGATGAGAAAATGGAATAAATGGTTAGATATATTCAATAAGACATAAAATCACCTCAACGTAGAAAACAGTTGTACTGAAAATCATTGGACATATATAGAGTTTGAAGTGGGTAACAAGATATTTCATTGAATATCTCCTCGACAGAGTGTAATGATATTTGGAAGGAACGGAATGAAAAGTCTTGGTAATATCAATCCTTTTGAAATTATTTATCATGTTGGTATGGTATATTATCGATTGTTTCTTCCACTGAATCTCTCTCATGTTCATTATGTGTTCTATATATCTCTCCTCATGAAGTACATACCTAATCCTTCACATGTACTAAAATCAGATTTAGTACCACAGTAACAATATAATTATTATAAGGAATTACAAGTATAGATTTTACATCATATAGATACAATTATTATAAGAAATATCAAATATCTATTTAATGTTTTTGGGTAAAACCACATATTTGAGGAAGCTACATGGTAACCTAAGGATGTGATGAGACAATGGTATGTTCATCTGTTTGTATTTGAGTGATAAATTTTAATGGAGAAATTAATTTTAAGTGAGGTATAATTTAACACCAAGAGTTTTTATAAAAGTTCTCAAATAAATTAAATTTTATTAATGTTATGTGTTATATGCTACACCTTGTCGAACTTGCGCTATATAGAACACTGACATAGCATGTGTTACATGAAACATTATGTTTCAATGAAACATATTTTTTTTATGGAAAATATTTAAATAAGGAAATAATAACTTATCAATTATAATGGTGGGTATGAATAGTATTAAATGAATTATGAAAGTATGGTTGACACATGTAAACCCCTTTTGAAATTAAAAGGGAATCTTTTAATGCACATAAGTGTGTTTTTTACCAATAAAATCAAAAAATAAATATTTTTGGGATTATATTGATGATATATACATATATATAATATTAAATTGAATTTGAAACATTTATCCTATTTGTTTCTAGACTAGAAATATAAAAAATAGAGTTTTATGCTTAAAACTGTATTTTTCTAAAAAGACTGTTTTTGCACCTTTTGATGAAATAAATGTTTTAAAAATAAATTTTGATAGTTTAATTAATTATATTTGGAAAAAAATTCTTCTTTGAAAGAGGGATATCAAAAAAATTGGTCAATGTTTTGGTAATTTTCTGATATGTTTCATGTTTTGATGAATATTGACAAATAATGAAATTTAATTAAAAATATAATTTTCATTGAAATAATATATAGTTTTAAATTATATTTTTATTGAATTTAAATTATTATTAGATAAATTTTTTATCATTTAATATAATTTAGGTCATTGTAATTTATTTCACATAGAATTTGGATACAAAAACATTTCAAGGTTTTCAATGTTTTCTCATTAAAACTTGATTTCTCATTCTGTCCATGAGATTCATTTTAAAATTAATTTTAGAAAACATCGTTTCTTGAGTTTTGAAAAAATTATTCAATAGTTGTAATAATATTGTTCAAATTCAGTAAACCAGTCTCCTTTTTGGACAATATTAATAGTAACTTTTTAAATTTCTCTTATCATAGTTAAAGATAAATTGCATATTTAAGGGTAAAAATATTATTATAAATATTGTAAAATAACTCTAAAACTTATACAACAATTATTTTATGGATTTAATTACACTTCTAACACATAATGTTTGAAATTTAACAATTTAATGGACTTTGTTTTCATGCAAATGACTCAGATATTATTAAAATCAAAGATTGTGGAAAAATATCACACTCTTACTTTTAATAAGCATAATATTTTTAATATGTGGGTAAATAGATGATATTCTATACTATTTTTATTATTCTAAAATGTAAAAGGTATTTCTACATCATGAAATTTTATTTTTAATTTTTCTGGAGAAATAATTATCATAAATAATTATAAAATTACGATGTAATAATTATTAAATTAATGAAATAATCAATTAAATGATATTATAAATGTTAAAATAAATATAATTTGACTTAATTAAGGTTATAAAAAACATTTATTGGTTAATATGTGATATTTTTTTGTATTAAATTAATTTTATTGAAGTTATCTTGTTGTATTGATTTTCATAAAATCAATGTTATGAATTGTGTGAAAATTGACACTAATGATATTTTATGTAAATAATATTTTATTAAATTAGATAAAAATCATTAAAATACTAATGAAGGAATAAGGGATAAATTTTGGTGTAAAATATCAGAAATTTTCCATTTCTATTTCTATTTAAACCTTATAAATAAAAATTTCTACCTTTTAAAATTGAAAATGTCGTTACCATAGTTAAAATTAATATTTGTTAACTAAGTGTAAATTGAAATGAAAAGTCATAAAATTTCACAAAAACATGGCAAAAATATATTTTTAGGGGATAAATTCCATAACACACATTATATTAGAATTAATTTCCATTTTTATGTATTTGGAAGGATATTTTATTTCATTATAATTTAATCTATTGAGAAATTCTAACAGTGATCATCACCTTCATTATACGAGGACACTTCCTACCTCAACTGTAAAGACATAGAAATTTCAAGGAAATTTTTTTATCAAATTCGTTGGAATTTTATGAGTCTGTAGTTTCTGAAGGCACCTGATTTCGAGGCCCGGTGTGCCCAGAATAATTTTTTGAAGTTTTTTTTGGGTACGTTCAATAAACTTATGTACGGGTTTTTCTATCCTTTGAACCGGTGCTCGGAATTGAAATATGAGGGCACCAATGACCTCCCAATGCCGATATTCGCTTAAGGGGACCTTTACCAAAGTAGCATTTTATGCAGGTTGAAAGTTAATTTTTTATTTGGGAATTTTATTAAAATAAATAAAATTATTTGTTACATAGTTTTATTTAGGGTGCTGGTTATTTCCTCTAAAAGGGAGTTGGAGGTGGGGCCCACACCCCACATAACCTCCCTTGGGAAGATATAACTAAGGGTGGGGCCCACAAGAGCCTAACCCTTCACCACCCCTAAAACTCCCATGAACCCCCTTTTTAAATTTTGAACATCCACTTAATGGAGGAGCCTCTCCACCTCCATCCATTAATTGTGCTAACCCCATCAATTTAATTAATTAAGCTCCCTTAATTAATTGGTCAATTTTAATTGATTTTAAATGCATGGAATTATTAAATTGGGAAGCCTTTTATTTTATTTGTGTTGGCAAATATTCTTTTGGGAAGACTCTAGAGAATTAGAAGAAAAGTGTTTCTCTATCGACAAAGAACGATGACACCCACGAAGAACGGTGACGCCTACGAAGAAAACCCATCTTGTTTCTTCTTCCTTCACGCCAAGGGAGAATACGTCGCTAGTGAAGAACATCTCCAACATCTCTTCCTCTGACGTTTGATGGAACGACACCATCTTCCACGATTCCATTTCTGCGACTACAACGAACAAACCTTGATTCGAGGTACGGGGCTTTACATAATTTTAAATGAATAAAATTATACCTCATTCATGTTAAATGCTTTGGATTGTCTTTGGCAATTTGATATCGACTAACGCAGAGGGCACGAGCCGAACGATCACGACCCGATGACCCTCCATTGATCCTTGTTTTTATTCCTGATGGAAGTGGAGATGGAAGAGGCGGTGATGACCAAAGGTGGCAGCGGAAACGGCGGCTGCGCACCAGCCCATTAGAGGACCACATCACTGGGTGTCATGTAGAGAGGGGAAGACCGCGACTCGAAATCGGTCTGCTCGGCAGAAAAAGAACCAGCCGGTCTCACGGCCGACCGGGCTGGAGAATAGCGACGCCTCTTGGCAACGTGATGCAGAGAACCGTGGAATGCTTCTGGGGGCCGCTTCGGCGGGCGAACCGGCCAGCTACCTTCCAGCTGGGTTGAAGGCCATGGCGCCACCTGGCGTAGTGTGGGAGAGACAGCCGCCCATTATGTGAGACACCCGTGCTAGAAGATCGGGACAACCTCACCCTCTGTTTCATAAAACTGAGGTGCTGTTTCACAAAATCGGGGTGCCGTTTCACAAAACTGGGGTACCGTTTCACAAAACCAGGGTGTTGTTTCACAAAACCGGCCCGCCGTTTCACAAACCCCCCCCCCCCCCCCGCTCAACTTGGCCAACTGGCCGATCCACGGTCGGCCAAAAGGCCGGGTGGCCAGTGGGGCCGACCGGGCCACCTTACATGTGTTTCATCGTGCCCCGCCGAGCTAAATCACCTTCGCGCGGGTCGGGCCACAGTGCTACGCCAGGCTGGCCCCCCAGCCAGGTCGGACCTGCCGAACCACATGGCTTGATGGACATGGCCTGTTTTGGTTAAATGTGAATATCATCTAGAACACACATCCGATCGACCTGCCGTTTGCGGAACAAGGATCATCGGGACGAGACGACCCTTTTGCGTTACTCTAAGTGAGTTTTGGACAACTTTGGAAAACGACCAGTTTTGGAATGAGCGTAATTCCAAATGAGCCCCTGGAATGGAAAAGCCGATAACTCTCAGACCGAGCGTCCGATTGACACGCCGTCTATCGCATTGGGTTCCTTTTGATGAGACAAAACATCAATATACATAAACTTTGGACTTCATGATAGTTGATGTATCGACCCCTTTGCTCGAGGAGAGTATCCTCACGGAATCGAGCATGCTATGTTGGGGAACTCTAGAGCTGGTTGCGACTGTGTCGACTACTATACTGGAATCCTCCATGGGTTCGATAGTGATGACTACTATATTGGAATCCTTCATGGGTTTGACATCGATGACTACTGTTCTTGTATCCTGTATGGGTCTGGCAATATGACATCAGTACTTGTATCCTTTGTGGGTCCGATAGAGTAGCTGGTCTTGTATCCTTTGTGGGTCTGACAACTTAGCTGGTCTAGTATCATGTGTGGGTCCGACAACTAAGATGAATTAGTGACTAGATCTGATCATCTCTATCGCTATACGTAAGATTTATACCTATATCAGCTGAGTCTTGACTTTCAATCATTATCATTGAGGTGATTGACTTTACTTCCTGTGTGTACAGGGTTGTGCTTGGACTCGAGGGTTAGAGTCGAACTGAGATTGATAACTTAGGTATATGTATGGGAATATACCAAAGTAGGGTTGGTTGATAGTTCGTGATTTTATCTTTTCTTTTTGTGGTCTAACTTTCGTGGAATCTGGGAGACCTTCGGGGGTCTCAGAGTCCCTAATGAGTATTATTATATTCACCCCTTCACGGGCTATGCCTGCACCTCATTGTGTTGGATGCAGACGACGGACAACGTTGATGGAGGCCGACAGCGATCCCGGACCGGACGATACGCTGTGGTGGACCACAAGGCGAGACGGTACATGGAGCAGACCGATATATGTGGAGTGCTGAGGGTGACATATGTACCTGCCTTTCAGGTAGGATGCTCGGCGAATGTTCCAGGAGCTGCCCTTTTTTTGATGTTGTCCCTTTTTTCAGTTGTAATTGTCGTCCATTGTACCTATACTTACTGTTGGGCTTGTATTTCCATCCCCCTTTACTTTCAGTACTAATTTTTGTATAAAGTATTCACATAGTGTTTACTTCTTATTGCGTAGTCTATTGTGTTTGTTTACTTCATAAAGTCATTGCCTTTCTGGCTTAGGGATTTACACCTTTGGTGATAGTTTCCAGCCCCTGGCCTATGGAAGGCGGGCTTATGGTAGTCACGGCACGGGCCCCGAGGACGGGTTGTGACACAGTGGTATTAGAGGAGTCGGTTCTACTGTAGAACTCAGGACTTTAATCTTTTTTTCTATGAAGCAATAGTGTTAAAATTATTGAGTGTGGTTTTCAGTCCAGGGAGTCCAGTGTTGGTGCGGTGGCCGACGTATCTATAAACCAGGACCCATACCTATGATTTCCAACTCAGTGCACGAAAACACTAATTGCGTGTGTGTTTCATTTGAAAAGTTTTCTTTGTGATTACTTTGTGTCATCTCACCAAGTATATTGTATGATTGTGTAACACCTGTTTCTTTTCAAGATTCTCCCAAAAATGAGGCTAGCTAGGGTTCCGAGTTACGTACGAGATGGTAGCCCACCGAGCGATGAGGCCTCGGTGCAGGGCCCCATCACAGCGGAGGTACCAGCAGCACCTCTACCCGCTGGACCACCGATGCCTCCAGACCTAGCATCAGAGAGTGCACACCACCTGATTGTGTTGCACGAGTTCGAACTCCAGAGGCATCCCGAGTTTTGAGGAGAGATGGACCCACAGGTAGCTGGGAATTTTCTTGAGGTTATCATCAGAGATTTCAGATTGGTAGGGACACTAGCAGACATTATGGTGATCCTTGCCGCGATCCTCCTGCATGCAGCAGTAGGTAGATGGTAGAGCCTAATGCTCTATGTTCATGACAAGGCATCTTTACTCTGGACGGACTTCAAGAGTCTCTTCCTCTTGGAGTTTGTTCTACCCACCCTTCGTGCAGTGCGGATTCAGGAGTTACTTCATCCGGAGCAGGGCAGTATGGCAGTAGCTCCGTACTCAGTGAGGTTCAACGACCTCTCACGCTACTCCAAGGATATGGTACGAGACCTGTTCTTCAGGGCCCATACCTTCGATCAGGGACTCGGGCATGATATCAGGGCTTCGATGATTCCCCTCACATCTCGACGTAGGCGGGGGTGTTGGAGAGATCCCTTTTGGTGGTGAGATTTATTGCTGAGCAGTCACCAGTGGCGAGACCCACCGCAGGACGACATGTAGCGGAGTTTTCTACAGCCGATAGTAGATAGTTGAAGTGGAGGTCCAAGTGGACTAGGCCATCAGGTGGGTGACCTCATGATACATGTTCGGTTGTGCGGGGCACACGAAACAGAGCCAGCCTTACGAGGAGTAGGTAGTGCTATGCATGAGGTGGGTAGGGCCACATGGCTCGTGACTACCCGACCCGCCATGCATATGAGCGATAGACAGTAGAGGGACCTCCTAGGGAAAGGTAGAGGTTCGACCATGGTGGTATTTCGGGAGCAGGTGGATGTGGCAGATGAGCTGGCCGAGCACAGGTGGTGGATAACGTTTCGAGGCTCTACTTCCACCACCACCTGAAGGTCCACCCTGGCCACAAGGGGCTAGGGGACAGAGCAGGCTCAGCTCCAGGCAGTCAAGGCATATGACCACGACCCACCTCAGATGTTTCGAGGTACTATCTGTGTCTACTCCACCCTTTCTGCAATACATAATGACAATGGTGTGAGTCATTATTTTAATTTCGCTACCCTTGTTCAGACCTTGGAGATTCCGATAGATCCGTTGGCTCAATCCTTATGGATAGAGACTCCTACGAGAGAAAACTCGACGATTACGCACTGGTACCGGTAGTGTGAGCTTACTCTAGGAGGTGAGAGCTTCGGCTGGGATCTTCTTGTGGTGACATCGAGGCCTTACGACATCATCATGGTTATGGACTGGTTATCCACGGTTCATACTCAGATTGTATATATTAGTCACAAAGTGTGGTGTGTCTGCACGGATGGGACCTGGTTGACATTCACCAGCGAGAAAGGAGCCTTTGCAGCATAGGATGGAAATACGCAGAGGAGGGGCAGAAGATCACATATCAGTTAGCTAGTCTCATCCTCGGAGCGGTGGATGTGCGGAGTCCGAGTTTTCCTGTTGTGGTGGATCAGTATGTGGATGTTTTCCCTAACAACATTCCAGGACTACCTCTTCATAGAGTGGTAGACTTATAAATTGACCTGTACCCCAGGACAACACTTATATCTACACCAGCATATCGTATGGATCCCGCCGAGCTTCATGGACTGGGGGTACAGCTGGAGGACTTGCAAGGGAAGGGATTTATTCGACACAGTGTTTCACCCTGAGCATCTCTGATTTTGTTCGCCAAGAAGGAGGATGGGAGCTTGCGACTGTGTGTTGACTACCATCGCCTAAATCAGGTTACCGTGAAGAACAAATACCCACTCCTGAGTATTGAAGACCTCTTTGATTTTCTCAAGGGAACACGATGGTTCTCAAAGATATACCTCAGCTTAGGCTATCACCAGCTCAGAGTTCGAGATGAGGATGTGCAGAAGACGACCTTCAGGTGTCGGAATGGCCACTATGAGTTCTTGGATATGCCCTTAATCATAACCAATGCTCCACCAGTGTTCATGAGTCTCACGAACAGGATCTTCCAGCCTTACCTCGATCGATTTTTCGTAGTCTTCATCGACGACATACTGATGTACTCAACTACTAAGGAGGAGCACACCTACAACTTGCGGGTAGTACTGGACACACTCCGAGAGCACCAACTTTATGGTAAGCTCTCGAAGTGCCTGTTTTGGATGCGAGATGTTCACTTCTTGGGACATGTCATCTCGGAGGCTAGAGTTGCAGGGGATCCAGCGAAGATCGAGACAGTACTTTCTTGGCAGCTACCCACGAGTGTGATGGAGGTTCGAAGTTTTCTAGGTTTTGGCTGGGTATTGTAGGAGATGTAAGAACCCAGATCTTATTTTCAGGTAATATTTTCCCTTTTCTGGAGTTTTTGAGAAAAATTAACTTTCTGGAAATTTTTGAAGTACACGGTGTGTACTTTTTGAATACGCGCCCTTTACTCTTTTCCCACCGAAGCTGTGTGCTGGCTGTGTCCGGGCCACACACACGGTGTGTAAGGGTGACATGGAGGATGATTTTGGCGGAGTATAGAACAGACCTAGTACACTCAGTGTACTCTAAAAGTACATGCTGTGTACTTTCTTTTTTTCATTAAATAGACCGGGGTCACACCTGACGCACAGAAGCGTCTTCTCCTTCCAGTTTTGTTTGTCCGAGAGCAACCGTACAACCAAATATCCTCTGAGCTGCTGTACCTCTGTCCAACCTCTGTTCCATCCACCGTCAATTGCGTTGGAAGCGCAGAGATGAGTTCTTCGTTATGCTTTAGCCTTGTTTCTTGATTCCTCCTCGTTTTCAAGAAATCGTAGGTTAAGCTTTTTGTGTGTTTTCTCAGATTTTCTTCATTTTGAGGGAAATCTGTCATCGTGGTTCACATATATCGATCTACTAGGATTGAGGTAGGTGGTTTGTTTTCTTACTTTGAATTTCTTTGAGTTTTTGATGAAAAAGTGTTGGATACCCATGTATCGGGTATCTCATGTTAGGGTTTTGATCCTGTTTTGTTATCTGCCTTAGATTGATTGTATGCTTGAGGTTATTAGATGGTTAATAAATTGCTTGTTAGCATGTTTGGGGATCACCCCATGGGTGTTTCCCTTCTTTTGGTTGTTGATTGCCGTTTGGCACGGTTTGTCTACGAGGCAACCCTATTTCACATTGGTAGTATGCCTGTTGACTTGATTTCATGTATTTCATGCTGTTTATATGCTTGGGGATGCATTGTAGCTATTAGTCATGCAATTTCTAAACTTACTTAGGCTGCTAACAGTCGTTTATGCATGACTAAACTGCTCAAGGATGAGTGGACCCGGTGTGGTAGACTAAAGGGGGAATTGACGATTAGGGCTTCCCTAGAGAGTTTGTTATAATTACTATCGATAGAAGGACCTATGGGAATGGGACTTTGTGCTTCCTTAGAGTGTCCTTAATTATGTAGCGAGACTATAGTGGGAATTAGACGTAAGTACTTCCTCAGAGAGTCTATATCTTTCGTTGTAATACCATAGGGGAATTGACAGTGAGAGATTCCCAGAGTGTATGTGCCTTTGTACAATTAATTGACTAGAGGGTTTTGCTAGTAGGAGCCACCCATAGAGTTAGTGATTTATTTGTTGGTTGGTTGTGACGAGTCCACCGAGCCAATAAACACGCTTGGGTTTTTATTGCTTGTTGTTTAGGTAGACTACTGAGTTACCTGTTTTGATTACTTTCTTGCCTTGGAAGTATAGAGATGTTGCTAGGTTCCTTGGTTGATAGATAAATGATTGTACTAAACTATTAAATAAATGTGAATGGAGATTGGTAGGATTGTTTACTTTAGTGTATTTCTGCTTCTCTGCTACATTTATTTCCTATACTTTTTCTATATTACTCACTGACAGTAGGGAACAGATCTCGTGATGATTGCCTACAGGGATTAGTCACATACCCTATTTGGGTCCTTCTTTTCGGCCCAAACATGTTATATGGTTGCTGGTGTGGACATGGATTTTGGCCCTTCTACTTCAGTTACATGATTGCCGGTTAGAGCTGGAGAGCATATGATTGAGCTTAGGCTTGCGATGCTGCTGGAGTTGTTGTTTACTTTTGTACTTTGTTTTCAGTAGTATTTCAGAATGTTGTTGTGTTTGATGCCTTCCTTATATACTTTTACCTACTGCATCATTATCATTACCATTATCATTATGGGTTCATTGCTTCCGCTATTTAGTTTTAGTGTTTGTATACTGTTTACTTCTTCCGCTATTGACTGTTGTTTTTCTTTCCTTGTATAACTTACCAAATGAGGGAATAGTTTCCCCAATAACTTACCAAGGCCCTTGCTACTAGTTGGCAGCCTCTGGCGTTTGGTTAAATGCGCTTCAGTTCAGGTGGCGAACCAGGTACGGGGCACCAGTGGAAGGTCTCTGGATTCGGGTCATTACAAAGTGGTATCAGATGTGTTCTTTCCTTTTCTATTGACTTACTGTTTAGAGACATTAGACAGGGATACGACGGAATAGGTGAATGGTAAATAGCTATGCCCAGGAATTCTAGAACCTATGTACAGGGAAAAATCCAGATTACCTCGAATTTTTGCAAGTTTTGAGTTTTTCAAATGTTACAGTTTAATTGATTTCACCATTGGGTGACACACTTTTTTTGTGTTGTTACTATTTATATGATTATGGTTCTATTTTTTTGCAACCCGGTGAGATGAGGGTATGCCATCTCATGCATCATATAGGCACATGTTAGAATATCACATGCCATGCATCTTTCCATGCCATCTAGGTTGCATTAGAGATTTCATGCTATTGTGATAGGATTTGTGATAGACAATGCATGATGTTGTGATTGTTGCAGTGATAGAATACCTACTATGTTGATATTATCGTTGTTGGAGATTTCTTATCACAGATGACAAACATTGATATTAGAGGTGTTATGGGCTCTCAAGGATCAGAATTTGGTGGGTCGTGAGTACTTATTCTGTGGCTTGTTCTATGAACCGTTATAATTCCAAGCTTTGATTCGCGGGGAGTATGGGCCCCCACGGATCGGAATTTGGCACCTTAACCAAGATTTTTCTGTGTTTTCTGGGCTCCGGTATAGTTCTAAGGCTACTGTCCAGAAAAACCCAGAATACACGGAGTTTGCTTTATATATACACCCCGTTTAGTTTTTGGCCATGTCACTGACCGTGTGGACAAGGACACAGACTTGTAAATGGTTTTCAGGAACACACAGTGTACTCTAGGTACACGCCGTGTAGATGTTAACTAGGATCTTGGCCATGTAACTAACAACACAGGCCAATTAATGAATGTTTAGTACACTCCGTGTTCGGTATGCACACGCCGTGTATCCTTTCCCAGGTAACCAACCGTGTCTTGAAAAACACGGGTCGGTGTTATCCACTCTTATACACACCGTGTTTGTTCGGAACACGCCGTGTAAGGATCATCCAAGTACCCGTCCATGTCACGAACAACATGGGCTGATGTTTCCCTTAAAGTTCATCCCATGTCTCTTAGGAAAACACCGTGTAGTGTCGACCATGTGGCAGGCCGGGTCGCTAACAACACAGGCCTAGTAAGGCACGTTTAGTACACACTGTGTCTTCCTTAAACATGCCATGTAGTCTTTGGCTGGGACAGTCCATGTGACTTAGTCGTGTAGGAGTAACCTAGCAGGGAGAAAAGGTTTAGTACACGCCGTGTAGTTTAAGAGCATGCCATGTAGTCGGGTTGTTTACACAGCCATGTATGGCCAAGGTACACGCCCATGGTAGGATTTCTGGAAACACACCGTGTATCGGTATTACACGCTGTGTGGTTATGTTTTTTCCAGATTTAATGGTTTTTCCTTCCTGTTCTGTTTTACTCTCCTATGTTTCAACTGTGTTCATCTTTAATGAAGGTGTGTTTTGGTCTTTCAGAGCTATGGCATCGAGACGTCCTCCCTTTGCATGCCAGGAACCAGGCAGCGATCGTACGCCTGATACGACCGATCAGGGACTGCTGGTAGTTCCGCCCATCATTCTGTACATGGAATCTATTGTGATTCCAGACACTAGCATCGATGCTCAGTTCAGAGAGGATTTCATGAGATTCATGCAGAACTTCTAGGGAGTTCATCATCCTACCCCGACTATGGCAGATCTGACGCGGGTCTTCCAGCAGCATCATCCTCCAACCTTCACAGGGGATGGAGGACCTCAGGCTTCAGAGTCATCGATGGAAGCCATGCTATCCATCTTCGAGCATCTGGAGATGCCTCCATAGAGGAGGGTGAATCTTGAGATGTATATGCTGCGAGATTCTGCCAAGATATGGTGGGACATAGTCTCTCAGATGGGGCACCAGAAGGCTATGGCTTTGGATGAGTTTCAACGAATGTTTTACGACTACTTATACACAGTGACGTTGAGGGCTGACAGAGCTAGGGAGTTCATGAGACTACAACAGAGTACTCTCTCAGTTATGGAGTATTCCTCCCGCTTCACTGAGTTACTATGATTCACTCCCGTTCTGGGGAATGACGATCTGTTTCTAGCAAGGAAGTTTGAGGAAGGCCTCAGACCGGAGATCCGATCATAGGTGAATGTATTTCAGTTGACTTATATTACTCTGATAGTCAACCAAGAACTCATCATTGAGAAGAACCAGAGGGAGATTGGAGCTGTGGACCAAGGCGGTTCAACATCCAAGGTTGATTCCCTCCAAGCAGACAGTAGGAAGCACCACCGAGAGTCTACCCGAGGCGACCCGAGGAAGCATGGTATTCGCTATGGTAGACGAGATCTCTCTTATGGAACCCAAGTGGTGTGTTATCAGTTTGGGAGGAGCAGGCATAAGAATCCCCAATGCCCGAGTGACCCAGTGGACTGCCGATCCTATAGAATGATGGGTCACCTACAGCGTTTCTGCAAGTTTCCCCTTCCAGCAGCTAGTGAAGAAGGATCAGTTTTGACCTCGCGTACGGGAGAAAGATTTCCAGCTGCGTAGCAGACTGGGGGATAGGGTTCTACAGGACCCTCAGGTCAGGGTAGAGGCCATGGACGTAGTGTTCAGGCTCAGGTAGAAGCAGCTCATGGTTTTTAGGCTGCTACACAGGGCCACGGTACAGGCCAGACCTTTACTGTAGAGCAGATTCATCAAGAGCAGGATCCCATACCCTCAACAGTTCGAGGTACGATCTTAGTAGCCTCATTTTTATCTTCATCCCATTTCGATACTGGTGCTTCACATAGATGTATCATTGTTGTTGTCATGGAAAGTCTTGAGCTCTTTGTCTTTTCGTC
Organism: Viscum album; assembly: GCA_963277665.1. NCBI lineage: Eukaryota > Viridiplantae > Streptophyta > Magnoliopsida > Santalales > Viscaceae > Viscum > Viscum album. The sequence goes on from OY728142.1 coordinate 70,080,333, forward strand.
TGCTGACATGTTGACTCTCGACACGCCCTTGGGAACGAGGACATCTAGCATACGTCAGTGAAAGGGGTGTCCTCTTGAGGTTGAAGGGTATCATTTCTTATGGGAACTCTATATCCTGGTGATGACGGGCTATGACGTCATTCTCGGTATAGACTGGTTGGTTCCCTTCCAGGCGTTCGTCGATTGCTATCGTCGCAGGGTGAGTTTCGTATCACCAGAGGGTGAATATTTCCTTCATAAGGGTGAGTGGGATGTTCAACTGAGTCGAGCCGGACTCGAGCATCATGGGATATGGGGAGTTACAACCCAGATTTCTAGTCTTTATCAGGATGACCAGGGGACTTCACAGTTAGATTTTCCTCCAGCGGTTGATCGCTTTCCAGATGTCTTTCCAGAAGACTTTTCAGGTTTGCCTCCGGAGCATGAGGTAGACTTGTCCATTCAGCTCATTCTAGGAGCAACACCGGTGTCCATACCTCCTTATAGGATGGATAAACTTGAGTTGCAAGAGCTCAAGAAGCAGTTGGAGGAGTTACAGTCTAAGGTTTTCATTCGACCCAGTACTTCTCTTTGGGGTTCACCAGTCTTGTTCGCGAAGAAGGCAGACGGTACCCTTAGGCTTTGCGTGGATTATCAGAAGTTGAACCAGCTGACGGTCAAGAACCAATATCTCTGGCTGAGGACTGATGAACTCTTCAATCAGATTTGAGGATCTTGGGTGTTCTCGAAGATCGATTTGAGGTCTGGTTATCATCAACTGCGCGTTAGGCCTTCATATATACCTCTGACAGCCTTCAGAAGTAGGTATGTCCTCTACGAGTATACGGTTATACCGTTCGGTCTTATGAACACATCGGAAGTTTTTATCGCACTAATTAACTGAGTGTTCCATCCTTACTTGGATTCATTCGTCGCGGTCTTCATGGATGATATCTTGGTGTTCTCTCACACTCGACATGACCATGCAACCCATCTTGAGATCGTTTTGAGTACACTGAGGGAGCATCAAATTTATGCTAAACTCTCAAAGTTACACTTTTGGATGGATGAGATTCACTTCCTAGGTCATGTCATCTCAGAGACAGGAGTATCAGTAGACCCAGAGAAGGTGAGAGCAGTAGTTACCTGGGAGCAGCCGAAGAACGTCTTTGAGGTACGAAGCTACTTGGGGCTGGCTGGTTACTACATGTGGTTTATACAGGACTTCTCACGCCTAGAAGCACCGCTGACAGGCTTGACTAAGATGGGGGTGATGTTTGTTTGGTCAGAAGCCTGTGACTCAGCCTTCCAGGAGCTGAAGGAGAGATTGACTTCAACACCGATCCTAGTTTTTCCAGAGCCGGGCAAGAACTATACAGTTTTCTGTGATACATCTGGAATCAGACTTGGAGCAGTGCTTATGCGAGAGGATCGAGTGCTTGCGTATGGATCTTGGTAGTTGAGGCCTCATGAGAGGAATTATCCTACACACGACCTGGAGTTTGCTGTGGTTGTTCATACTTTACGTTGATGGAGACATTACCTCTGGGAGGGAAGTTTGTGGTATACACTGACCAGAAAAGTCTCAAGTACATCTTCACGCAGCGTGACCTGAATCTAAGACAGTGGAGGTGGGTGAGTATCTCTAGTCATTCGATTTCGAGCTTGCCTATATTCCTAGGAATGGCGACGCAGTGGCTGATGCACTGAGAAGGAGAACTCAGATACATATAGTTTGGGAGGCCATCAGTGAGTGGAAACTGAAGGATCTGTTCTCGGAGATGCATTTTGAGGTTCACGATAGGCAAGGGTAGACTTTACTATCTTTTATGGCTGTTACCCTTGTAATTCTGGACCAAGTTCAGATGAGGCAGTTGGCAGATTCAGAAGGCGTAGTCCTACGTGAAAGCGTGTTAGGAGAGAACCCTCTTCCCGGGTGGACCGTTGGCAAGGATGAGATCTTGCGTTTCCTGGGGCGTGTATGGGTGCCAGCAGATATACGCAAGGAGCTGATGAGAGACTTCCATTCCTGAGTTTGGGAAGTTCATCCTGGCATCACCAAGATGTATCAGGATCTTCATCTCCAGTATTGGTGGACAGGTATGAAGAAGGATTCTTCTTGTTTCGTTGTGAGTTGTTCTACTTGTCAGTAGTTGAAAGAAGAGCATTAGAGGCTAGTGGGGGTTTTGAAGTAGTTACCCATTCCAGAGTGGAAGTGGAATGACGTCGTGATGGACTTCGTGACTGGTTTGCCGAGATCGTCGAGAGGAAACAATGCAGTGTGGGTTGTTGTTGACAGGCTCACGAAGGTTGATCACTTCTTTCCAATCAAGGAGACTTTCAGTGTCGATGATCTGGGATGAATTTACATCTGGTAGATCATTCGTATGAATGGAGTTCCACACTCCATTTTTTCAGACAGGGATGCACACTTTACCTCTCGGTTCTCGCAGGGACTCCAGAAGGCCTTGGGTACACATTTACTTTTGAGTACAACATACCATTCCCAGACTGATGGCCAGTCTGAGCGCACAATACAGGTGCTTGAGGATATTCTCCAAGCATTCATGCTAGACTTTGGTGGTTCTTGAGAGAAGCATATTCCTCTCGTGGAGTTCTCCTACAACAACTATTTTCAAGTGACCATTCAAATGGCGCCATTCGAGGCTTTGTACGGTAGGCCATGCTGATCACCTTTATGCTGGCTGGAGGTAGGAGAGGCAGCTTTGCTGGGACCTCGTCTTGTTCAGGAGACTTCATAGCAGATAGAGCTGATTCGGAAGAGGATGGCTACAGTGCAGTCTCAATAGAAGTCTTATGCTGATCAGCGGAGAAGACCTCTGGAGTTCAAGGTCCGTGACCAGGTTTTCTAACGTGTTACCTCGAGGTTGGGAAAAATGAGGATTCAAAGACAGGGTATGATTTCACCACGGTAAGTCGGGCCATTTGAGGTCTTAGAGAGAGTTGGGTCGGTTGCCTATCAGTTGCATCAACCTCAGAGGTATCGGGCCATGCACGACGTCTTCCACATCTCTGAGATCTGATGCTACTTTTCAGACCCATCTCACGTCTTTCAGCCTGAGGAAGTCGAGCTTAAAGTAGATGCATTGTTCGAGGAGCATCCTATCTGGATTGTCGATCGCAGTACGAAGGCTCTACATGGGCGGTCTGTTCCTTTGGTATGGGTGCTATGGCAGCACGGGCGAGTACAGGATGAGACTTAGGAAAGGGAGGTCGATGTACGATTGCAGTGGCCGGAGCTGTTCGAGGTTTCTTCTTCTCCGCCTCATTAGGGAAATTCGAGGATGAATTTCTTTAAGGGGGGAATTTTGTAAGAACCTGGATCTTTTTTTCAGGTTCGCTTTTCCTTTTTCTAGAGTTTTTGAGAAAAATGAACTTTCTGGAAATTTTTGAAGTACATGCCGTGTACTTTCTGAGTACACATCGTGTACTCTTTTCTCGCCGAAGTCGTGTGCTAGCCGTGTCCGAGCCACACACACGTTATGTAAGGGTGACATGGAGGCCGATTTTGGCGGAGTATGGAAAAGACCTAGTACACTCTATGTACTCTAAAAGTACATGCCGTGTACTTTTTTCATTAAACGGACCGGGGTCGCGCCTGACGCATAGAAGCATCTTCTCCTCCAGGTTTCATTAGTCCGAGAGAGACCATACGAACGAATCTTCTCCGAGCCACCGTACCTCCATCCAACCTCCGTTCTAACCACCGTCGATTGCATTGGAAGTGTAGAGTTGAGTTCTCTGTTCTACTTTAACCTTGTTTCTTGATTACTCCTCGTTTTCATGTTATCATAGGTTGAGAGTTTTGTGTGTTTTCTCAGATCTACATCATTCTAAGGGAAATCTGTTTTCGTGGTTCACATATATTGATCTACTGGGATCAAGGTAGGTATTTTGATGCCCTATGTTGAATGTCATTGAGTTTTTGGTGCAAAAGTGCCAGATACCCATGTATCAGGTATCTCGGGTTAGGGTTTTGATCCTGTTTTGTTATCTGCCTTAGATTGCTTGTATGGTTGAGGTTATTAGATGGTTAATAAATTTCTTGTTAGCATGTTTGAGGATCACCCCAAGGGTGTTCCCCTTGTTTTGGCTGTTGATTTCCATTTGGCACAGTTTGCCTATAAGGCAACCCTATTGCACATTGCTAGTATGCATCTTGACTTGATTTCATGTATTTCCTGCCATTTATATGCTTGTGGATGCATTGTAACTATTAGCCAAGTAGTTTCTGAACATACTTAGGCTGCTAACTGTAACACCCGAAAATTTTATGAGTAATATTTTGTTTTTATATATCATCAAAGGAATATTTCACTACATACTAGCTTGGCTTACTTTACACGCAATCGCGACCTTCCTCGATAGCTTGCGTTGTACGCAATACCGAGTTTCACTAAACGACGATATGCTATTAAAATATTATTTAAAATAGCCGTTATGAATAGTAATAAACACTTTTTGAAATTTTATCTTTCAAAATGGTCTTCATTTTTGGATTCGGAATACCGAAATTAGCCTAGGGTGAAATTTTGGTATTTTTCTGAAAACTTTCAATTTTTGATGAATAGTGAAACCACTAAGTGGTAGGTTAAAAACTGAATTTTGCATAAAACATAATTTTACCGCTTCTGTGAATGGAATTTCGAAAATCCGACAGACACGGTTGATATCAGTAAGTAAAATGTGGTTCAATGATATAAAAATATGTTTTTGGTGAATAGTAACTTTTTACTTTTTTTACCGCGGTTAATAGAAAATAGGGGAACTAAGGGTAAATATGATATTACTATTACCCTAACACATGTTCTAATTCTATTGGATAAGTTTAATTCGACCAAAAACAACCATATGAATATAATATGACCATTTAGGTCCACTTGGATTAGATTATGACCTTTAATATTATTTTATTTAATGAATAGTTAAAATAGTTAAAATCAAAGTTTAATAACTAAAACATTTTTAATATGGGTTTATACATAAGAAAAATTCGATTATAAATATTAATTAGAAAGCTAAAAAGCTTTCCTAAATAATTATATTTTATTTATAGTTTTTAGACTTTAAATAATCTAATTTATTTATGACACAACGATGATGCAGTAATTACCCTTTTAAGGAAATGTTAACATAATTGATGTTATAAATGCCCAAATAAATGTAATTTGAGACTTTTTATGAATTCAACTAATTTCTAGGTTACTATGATATATTAGTGTTGATTTAATCAACTTGGTTCGAACATATAATTCTGTTATGACTTTCACAAAAATCATATATCAAATAGTTTCAAAATTGACACAAAATAGTTTTTAAATCAAATATTATATTATTAATTGTTATTTTATACTTAAAAATCTAATGTTCGGCCAAATGACTTAGATAAGGATATATATATTAATAATAAACAACTTGGGGTTCGTTTGGCATGTTATAGTAAGTGTATTAACCATATAGTGTAAGAAAACAAAAAGACACGGTAAAAGTTAAATTATTTAACTTAGAGTTAAATCTAATTGATAAGGTTAAAATAATGACCTAAACTTGTCTAAATCCTATTGTTTGATAGGATTCAGACCCATCCCCACTTTATCTTCGAAATAAGACCCTTTAAAACCATTATAAACTGATTTTGACTTCAATATAAAATAATATTTTGAGATATTCCTAAGGTGCCCCTCTCCTCCCTTATAAAAGGGAACCTACTCCCCCTCCTCCTCACACCAATTTGAGCACTCAAGATCGGAAAAACCCTACCACAATCCCTTCTCCACTTCCCTATAATAATCCTAGAGGTCCTGGTCTTCTTCAAAGACCAATTTTAGTTCCCTAAGTGGAGGATTCAAAGAGGGGTTTAAAAGAAGAGGTAATATCCATAACCGGGTTTTTCAATTTCTTTCTTCTTCAAATTCTTCTTCTTTAGTTGTTTCATGATAAAGTAATAACATAAGTATTACTTATATAATTATATGTTATTATAAATATGAAACAACTCTAATTCACCTTCTATCCATCCTACGGAAAAATGAAATCACCGCGCGTGCGTACGTACGGAATACCGTCTCCACGCCGTGGTGTAATCTATTTTCCACCACCACCTTACTTGGATGGGTATAATGGTGTAAATAATGACTATATATGACTATTAAAAAGTTATATTGACTCTGAAATTGTATACATACACTCCAATACAATTCCACGATCATAGGAACGATATCATCACTCGTGTGTACGTACAGAATACCGTCTCCACGATGTGATGCGACTCGTTCTACACGATCATCATTACATAGTAATTATATAAATGAATTGAATTAATAAATATGATATATTTTACACTAATACCATTCTTGATATAAGGTATCTATAACCTTAAAAGAAGAATTAGAATTTATTCGGCAAAACATGCATAAGAACAAAAGGCAATAAAGACCCGAGTAACAAGTAACAATGAAATATTACTAATAAGAAGCTAATAATATGACCATATATGATATCATATCAATATGTATGATTCTATAATAAGTCAATAACATTATTTAAACCATTATACAGGAGCTTTGGACATGTACAATGCAAATCGGACCTAAGGTAAGGGGAAATATCACAATCACATTTTTATAAGAGATTGTCTATACTTTGATATTTACTGGGGTGTATTTTATCATCCACATCCATGTTCCCTCAATATGTAATATTGTTTCCATCCACTTAAAATATTTTAAATCCAATTTTACCCTTTGGTGAGTTTTTAGTAAAAAATATGAAAGGAATCTTTTGTCGTTTTTTCGTACGAGGTACTTTTTGACTTTTCCAAAAAAAGTACGAAGATTGTTTTATTTAACATATACGGCATGAATGGATTTTTAAAAGATTATTTCCAAGAAGATTCCTTTACAAGTTTTCAAGTTTATTTTTAATCAACTTCTTTTAGTTTATAATTTTATGACATGTTAAGAAAAGAAAATTGTTTTTGAAGAAGAAAGGATATTTTCCTCAAGAATGGAGTTCAAGTGTTTTATCAAAATTATTTTCCATCTAAGATAATAAAGGGTTCTGTTTTTATCCCTATTATTACATTGATTTGATTATGTTGTGAGGGAATTATTTTTATGAAGTCATTTACCTTATATGATTTGTTTTATGATGTCATGATGTTTCAAGAATACCATTTTGTTACATGTGTTATGAGATAATGTATGATTTATGATTATGTGGCACACATAATAATGGATTCATTATAAGATGGGTGGGACCTATATCTCCCTCCAATTCATTGGGTAAAGATTTATATCTCATGAGATAGACATGGATGGAATGGAAGGTTATTTCGGTTCAGTGATACAGGACTGAAACGAGGAGTGAACCCGGTTCAGAAATGGACTTTGTCCGCTAAGATAGTCTTGGAAATGAGTCATGACTAACAAGAAATGATTTTCCATGATTATGTGTGCATGACACAAAGTTTCAAGTTTTATGTTATGATTATGGGGATCTCATTTTCACATCTATGATTTATTCCATGTTAAGATATTATGATCTCTTTTGCAGGTTATGAATTTCAAAAAGATATGAGATGATTTTTATTTCCTTTATTTTCCCTTGCTGAGCATTTGAGCTCACCCTTTTTTGTATTTTTTCTTTTCCCCAGGCCAGGAAGATGGATATTAAGAAGAATATGCTAAAAGGGACCCTATATATGATGAAATAAATTGGAGACACTGTAGAAGATTTATGAACCAGTTGTTTATGTTTCCCAGTTTCTAAAGACACTATACCTATACAGTCCTTTGTGGTTTTGGAATATTTTGTAATAAGTGTGCTTCAATTTTGAAGTATTAACAATGTATGTAAATTATGGGTCATTATAGTTGGTATCAGAGGAAAGGTATAGTCAACCTTTGGAAACTAGGATGCGAAAGCCTTCGTAAGAACCCTAAGGATAATTCTAAGCATAGAACACAATCTTAGTGTTTTAGAAATGGCCATGAATACCCTAGGATAAGACCTTAAGTGTGAAATTTTATTCTTGATTATGTGGTTTTCCTATTATAATTAGTATTGCTTACACTATTCTTCTTGGTTTTTGTCAATGGCTGGAACCCGGAGGAACCGTGTTAATACGGAATGCGACGGGCAATGCAATGATTGTCCCCCTGAGCAACCAAACGTTATGGGAGATGGAATGGAAAATCTTGTAGCCATGGTCACACAACTTTCTCAAGATATGAATCATGCAGGATTTCAAAATGAGCAAAGGATGGAGAAAAATTCTGTTGAATCCTTCATGAGATAGCGTCCACCTTCATTCAGCGGGTCTACTGATCCATTAGTTGCTGAACAATGGATTAGTACTACTGAAAAGATATTTTCAGTTCTTCAATGTTCTGAGCATGATAAAGTCATCTTAGTGGTGTATCATTTGGAAGGTGATGCTGATCAATGGTGGAATCTTATTAAGAATACGAGGCAAAGGGATGAAATTGAGTCCATGGAATGGGACGAGTTCAAGAATTTATTTTTCAATAAGTATTTCCCTCGTATTTTCCGAACAAAGATGGAGAAAGAGTTTCTTGAACTGAAGCAAAAGGATGATGAATCTGTTGGTACCTATGAAGCAAATTTTACAAGACTTGCAAGGTACGCTTCTGCTATTATTATCCAACCTGAGAGTAAGATCGATCGATTCTTTAGTGGCTTAAAACAAAGTCTTCGAAGGGCCTTAGCCATAAGGGACTTCAATAGCTACGAGGAAATCGTTCGATGTGCTCTCAAAGTTGAGATGGAGATTGGAGTAACCCATCAATCATATGGGTTTGATAAGAAGAGGAAAATGGAATTCAAAGGAAAATCTAAAGAGCACACTGAAAAGAAGATGCACTTTCCCTTATGCACAAAGTGTGGAAAGAAACATGGAGGGAGTTGTCTTAAAGGGACAAGTAAATGTTTCAAATGTGGAAAGGAAGGTCATAGGGCATTTGAATGCCGTGATAATGGGAAGAAGATGTATAATGATGCAAACAAAGGAAGGGATACATAGAACGAACCTACTACACTTCAATGTTTCAAGTGCAAGGAGATGGGGCATTATGCCAATCAATGCACAAATCCAAGGGTTGATGATGATGGTCGACGTCAACAAACTCTTAAGGCTAAAGACAAAGGAAAGTCACATGCAATTTCTATTAGCGATGTAGAGTATGATAACAATGTGGTGAAAGGTACACTTACCATCCACTCTAAAGTAGAAAATGTTTTATTTGATTCTGGATCCACCCACTCTTTTATTTCTGAAAAATTTTCTAAGGTTATCACTGTATTACCTCAACAATTAGATTTTGAGTTAGCTGTGACAACACCTAATGTCACAATAGTCGCATCAAAAGTTTATAATTCTTCTCCGATTGAAGTTTGTGGGAAAGTGCTTCCTGCAAATCCTGTGATCCTTCCTATAGTGGAATTTGATGTGATTCTTGGCATGGATTGGCTTTCTCTACATGGAGCTCATATCAATTTCCAAAGAAGGAAAGTCACATTTCATATTCCAGATCAATCTACGATTGTCTATCGATGCAAGGATGAATATAACCTTCCAGTGGAAATTCCTTCCATCTTATGGGTCTTGATTCTTCTAAATGAAGGTTATTTATCTCAAATGGTTGGTGAGAAAATCACGATTAAGAATATACCCATCGTACGGGAGTTTGATGATGTCTTTCCAGAGGAATTACCGGGTCTTCCACCAAATCGTGAAGTTGAGTTTTCAATAGAACTCGTACCAGGTGCTTTGCCTATTTCGAGGACACCTTATATAATGGCCCCAATTGAGTTGCAGGAATTGAAGAAGCAACTTCAAGAGAATCTTGATAAGAGATTCATATGCCCTAGTGTGTCACCTTGGGGAGCACCTGTTCTATTTGTTAAGAAGAAAGATGGATCAATGAGACTCTGCATTGATTATAGAGAACTTAACAAGATTGCTATCAAGAACAAATATCCTCTCCCACACATTGATGACTTATTTGACCAACTACGCGGAGCTCAATACTTTTCCAAGATTGATCTTCATTCAGGGTATCATCAATTAAGGGTCAAAAGGGAGGATATACCAAAGACGGCTTTCCGTACAAGTTATGGACCCTATGAATTTATATTGATGCCATTTGGTCTTACTAATGCCCATTCTATCTTCATGGATCTAATGAATAGAGTCTTTAGAGACTATCTTGATCAATTTTTGGTGGCCTTTATAGACGATATTCTTGTCTATTCAAAGAGCAAGGAAGAGCATGAAGATCGCTTGAGAATTATATTGAAGACCCTGAGAAAGGAGAAGCTTTATGCCAAATTTACCAAGTGTGAATTTTGACTTCAAAAAGTTGCATTTTTGGGTCACATAATCTCAAAAGAGGGGATATCTGTGGATCCAGCAGAAACAGAGGTTATCGAAAGATGGTCGAGACCAGCAACAGTAACTGAGATCCGAAGTTTTCTTGGTTTGGCTGGATATTATCGACGTTTTGTAAAATATTTTTCACGATTATCTAATCCACTCACCAAGTTGACTCGGAAAGGAGTTAAGTTTGTTTGGACAGAGGAATGTGAAGAGAATTTCAAGGAGTTGAAAAGAAGGTTATCCAGTGCACCTGTCCTCACACTGCCTTGTAGTGGAGAAAGGTTTGTGATCTACAATGATGCATCCAAGAAGGGATTGGGGTGTGTTCTTATGCAAAATGATATGGTGATAGCTTATGCCTCACGACAGTTGAAAATCCAGGAGCAAAATTACCCAACACATGATTTGGAGTTAGCTACGGTAATATTTGCATTAAAGATTTGGAGGCATTACCTTTATGGTGAAAGGTGTGATATTTATACTGATCATAAAAGTTTAAAGTATATTTTCACACAAAAGGAGCTGAATATGCGTCAAAGAAGATGGTTAGAGCTGATTAAGGATTTTGACTGCTCAATCCATTACCACCCTGGGAAAGCAAACAAGGTGGCAGATGCATTAAGTCGACAAGACCATGCTAGTTTATCCATGATGAGGATCACAAAAGATCCAATATTTATGGATTTACAAAGGATGGATCTTGGAATTATAATGGAAGGGGAAAAATCTTATCTTTCTCAACTGAATGTTCAACCATCTATACATGTGAAGATTAAAGAGGCACAGAATGAAGATGTCGAGTTACAAAAGAAGGTGAGAAATGTTCCTGAATTCAACCTTGATTGTGATGGGATAATAAAGTTCAGGAATCGGGTTTGTGTTCCTCCCATCCCCGAATTAAAGAAGGAGTTGCGGGATGAGGCTCATAGTTCTTCATTCTCTATTCATCCTAGATGCACGAAGATGTATAGGGACCTGAAAGAGTACTTCTGGTGGGATGGCATGAAAAGAGATGTTGATGAATATGTCTCTCGATGCTTGGTTTGTCAACAAGTTAAAGCTGACAAACAGAAGTCTAAGGGGATGTTACAACCATTACCCATACACGAATGGAAATGGGAAAACATCACTATGGACTTTGTCACAGGACTTCCTAAAACATCCAATGGAAATAATGCTATCTGGGTCATAGTTGATCATCTTACAATGTCTGCACACTTCATTGCTATTAGAGAGGATTTCTCTCTAGATCAGCTTGCCAGGATATATGTAAAGGAAGTGGTAAGATTGCATGTAGTACCACTTTCTATTATATCTGATCGGGATCCGAGATTTACCTCGAAGTTCTGGCGAAGTCTTCAGCATACTCTGGATACAGAGTTGAGTTTCAGCACTGCTTATCATCCTCAGACAGACGGTCTGTCTGAGAGAACAATTCAAACCCTAGAAGATATGTTGAGAGCTTGCTCCATGGATTTCAAAGGAGGTTGGGATCAACACCTACCTTTGGTAGAATTTTCATATAATAATAGCTTTCACTCCAGTATTCAGATGGATCCTTATGAATCTCTCTATGGAAAGAAATGCAGGACTCCAACCTGCTGGGATGAAGTTGGGGAAAGAAAGCTATTAGGACCTGATCTTGTTGATGAAATGGCAGAAAAGGTCAGATCTATTCAACAACACATAAGAGCAGCTCAGAGTCGACAGAAAAGTTATGCCGACAACCGAAGAAAAGACCTAGAGTTTGAAGTGGGTGATAAATTGTTCTTACGAATATCTCCCTGGAAGAAGGTTATGAGATTTGGAAAGAAGGGAAAGTTGAGCCCTAGATATATCGGTCCTTTCGAAATACTGGATCATGTTGGAAAGGTAGCTTACTGATTGGCGCTTCCACCGAATCTCTCTCAAGTTCACGATGTGTTCCATGTATCTCTCCTGAGAAAGTACATACCTGATCCTTCACATGTACTCAGCTCAGAAGTTGTACCGCTGGAGCAAGATCTTTCTTGTGAAGAACAACCGATATAGATTCTGTAACGTAGCGAAAAAGTCCTACGAAACAAGACCACTCGATTGGGGAATGTTTTATGGAGGAACCACCAACATGAAGAAGCTACATGGGATCTTGAGGATATGATGAGGGAGTAGTATCCTCATCTGTTTGTTATAAAGTGACGAATTTCTAGGGCGAAATTCTTTTTAAGGGGGGTAGAATGTAACACCCAAAATTTTTATGAGTAATATTTTGTTTTTATATATCATCAAAGGAATCTTTCACTACATACTAGCTTGGCTTACTTTACACGCAATCACGACCTTCCTTGATAGCTTGCGTTGTACGCAATACCGAGTTTCACTAAACGACGATATGCTATTAAAATATTATTTAAAATAGCTATTATGAATAGTAATAACAACTTTTTGAAATTTTATCTTCCAAAATGGACTTCATTTTTGGATTCGGAATATCGAAATTAGGCTAGGGTGAAATTTTGGTATTTTTCTGAAAACTTTAAATTTTTGATGAATAGTGAAACCACTAAGTGGTAGGTTAAAAACTGAATTTTGCATAAAACTTAATTTTACTGCTTCTGTGAATGGAATTTCGAAAATCTGACAGACACGGTTGATATCAGTAAGTAAAATGTGGTTCAATGAGATAAATTTTTTTTTGGTGAATAGTAACTTTTTACTTTTTTTCCGCGGTTAATAGTAAATAGGGTAACTAAGGGTAAATATGATATTAATATTACCCTAACACATGTCCTAATTCTATTGGATAAGTGTAATTTGACCGAAAACAACATTATGAATATAATATGACCATTTAGGTCCACTTGGATTAGATTATGACATTTAATATTATTTTATTTAATGAATAGTTAAAATACTTAAAATCAAAGTTTAATAACTAAAAAATTTTTAATATGGGTTTATACATAGGATAAATTCGATTATAAATATTCATTAGAAAGATAAAAATATTTCCTACATAATGATATTTTATTTATAATTTTTATACTTTAAATAAATTAATTTATTTATGACCCAACGATGATGGAGTAATTACCCTTTTAAGGAAATGTTAACATAATTGATGTTATAAATGCCCAAATAAATGTAATTTGATACTTTTTTTGAATTCCACTAATTGTATAGGTTACTATGATATATTATTGTGGATTTAATCAACTTGGTTCGAACATATAATTCTGTTATGACTTTCACAAAAATCATATATCAAATAGTGTCAAAATTGACACAAAATAGTTTTTAAATAAAATATTATATTATTAATTGCTATTTTATACATAAAAATCTAAGGTTCGGCCAAATGACTTAGATAAGGATATATATATTAATAATAATCAACTTGGGGTTCTTTTGGCATGTTATAGTAAGTGTAATAACCATATAGTGTAAGAAAACAAAAAGACGCGGTAAAAGTTAAATTATTTAACTTAGTGTTAAATCTAATTGATAAGGTTATAATAATAACCTAAACTTGTATAAATCCTATTGGTTGATATGATTTCTACCCATACCCACTTTAACTTCTAAATAATACCCTTTGGAACCATTATAAACCGATTTTGACTTTAATATAAAATAATATTTTGAGATATTATTAAGGTGCCCCTCTACTCCCTTATAAAAGGGCACCTCCTCCCCCTCCTCCTCACACCAATTTGAGCACTAAAGATCGTCAAACCCCTGCCAAAATCCCTTCTCCTCTTCCCTAGAATAATCCTAGAGGTCCTGGTCTTCTTAAAAGACCAATCTTAGTTCCCTAAGTGGAGGATTCAAAGAGGCGTTTAAAAGAAGAGGTAATATCCATAACCGATCCTTTCAATTTCTTTCTTCTTCAACTTCTTCTTCTTTAGTTGTTTCATGATAAATTAATAACATCATTATTACTTACATACTTATATGTTATTATAAATATGAAACAACCCTAATTCACCTTCTATCCATCCTACGGAAAAATGAAATCACCGCGCGTGCGTACGTACGGAATACCGTCTCCACGCCGTGGTGTAATCTATTTTCCACAACCACCTTAATTGGATGGGAATAATGGTGTAAATAATGACTATATATGACTATTAAAAAGTGATATTGATTCTTAAATAGTATACATACACTCCAATACAATTCCACGATCATAGGAATGATATCATCACTCGTGCGTACGTACAGAATACCGTCTCCACGATGTGATGCGACTCGTTCTACATGATCATCATTAAATAGTAATTATATAAATGAATTGAATGAATAAATATTATATATGTTATAATAATACCATTTTGGATATAAGGTATCTATAACCTTAAAATAAGAATAAGAATTTATTCGGCAAAACATGCATTAGAACAAAAGGCAATAGAGACCCGAGTAACAAGTAACAATGAAATATTACTAATAAGAAGCTACGAATATGACCATATATGATATCATATCAATATGTATGATTCTGTAATAAGTCAATAACATTATTTAAACCATTATACAGGAGCTTCGGACACGTACAATGAAAATCGGACCTAAGGTAAGAGGAAATATCACAATCTCATTTTTATCCGAGATTGTTTATACTTTGGTATTTACTGGGGTGTATTTTATCATCCACAACCATGTTACCTCAATATGTAATATTTTTTCCATACACTTACAATAGTTTAAATCCAATTTTACCCTTCAGTGAGTTTTTAGTAAAGAATATGAAAGGAATATTTTGTCGTTTTTTCGTATGAGGTACTTTTTGACTTTTCTGACAAAAGTACAAAGAATGTTTTTTTAACTTATACGGAATGAATGGATTTTTAAAACATTATTTCCAAGAAGCTTCCTTTAAAAGTTTTCAAGTTTATTTTTAATCAACTTCTTTTATTTTATAATTGTATGACATTTTAAGAATTGAAAATTGTTTTTGAATAAGAAAGGATATTTTCCTCAAGAATGGATTTCAAGTGTTTTATAAAAATTATTTTCCATCTAAGATAATAAAGGGTTCTGTTTTTATCCCTATAATTACATTGATTTTATTATGTTGTGAGGGAATTATTTTTATGAAGTCATTTACCTTATATGATTTGTTTTATGATGTCATGATGTTTCCAGAATCCCATTTTTGTTACATGTGTTATGCGATGATGTATGATTTATGATTATGTGGCACACATAAGAAAGGATTCATTATAAGATGGGTGGGACCTATATCTCCCTCCAATGCATTGGGTAAAGATTTATATCTCATGAGATAGACATGGATGGAACAGAAGCTTATTTCGGTTCAGTGATACATGACTGAAACGAAGAGTGAACCCAGTTTAGAAATAGACTTTGTCCGCTAAGATAGTCTTGGCAATGAGTCAGGACTAACAAGAAATGATTTTCCATGATTATGTGTGCATGACACAAAGTTTCAAGTTTTATGTTATGATTATGGGGATCTCATTTTCACTTCTATCATTTATTCCATGTTAAGATAATATGATCTCTTTTGCAGGTTATGATTTTCAAAAAGATATGATATGATTTTTATTTCCTTTATTTTCCCTTTCTGAGCATTTGAGCTCACCCTTTTTTGTATGTTTTCTTTTCCCCAGGTCAGGAAGATGGATATTAAGTAGAATATGCTAAAAGGGACCCTATATATGATGAAATAAATGGGAGACACTGTAGAAGATTTATGAACCAGTTTTTTATGTTTCCCAGTTTCTAAAGACACTATACCTATACGGTCCTTTGTTGTTTTGGAATATGTTGTAATAATTGTGCTTCAATTTTGAAGTATTATCAATGTATGTAAAGTACGGGTCGTTATACTTACAGTCGTTTATGCACGACTAAACTGCTCTAGTCTGAGTGAACCTAGTGTGGTAGACTACAGGGGGAATTGACGATTAGGGCTTCCCTAGAGAGTTTGTTATAATTAGTATCGATCGTATGACCTATGGGAATGGGACTTTGTGCTTCCTTAGAGTGTCCTTAGTTACATAGCGATACTATATGGGGAATTAGATGTAAGTGCTTCCTCAGAGAGTCTATATCGTTCGTTGCAAGACCATCGGGGAATTGATGGTGAGAGCTTCCCAGAGTGTCTGTTCCTTTGTACGTTTAAATGACTAGAGGGGTTTGCTAGTAGAAGCCACCTAGAGAGTCAGTGCGTTATTTTTTTGGTTGGTTGTGATGAGTCCACCAAGCCAAAGAACAAGCTTGGGTTTGTACTGCTTGCTGTTTAGGTAGACTACTGAGTTACCTGTTGTGATTACTTTCTTGCCATCGGAGTATATAGTTGTTGCTAGGTTCCTTGGTTGATAGCAAAATGATTGTACTGAACTAGTCGGCAGACTCTGACATTTAGGGAAATGTTCTTGAGGTCATGTGGCGAATCAGGTACGGGGAACCAATAGAAGGTCTCCGGATTAGGTTCGTTACAGGAGATTTGTGCCAGACATCTCCAGAGTTGCAGCACCGCTTTCATCTTTGACGAAGAAGGGGAAACCCATCGTGTGGTCAGAGAGATACCCACAGAGCATTCAAGATATGAGGCAGAGATTGACCAGGGCGCTCATCATGAGGCTATCGAAGGAGGACGTAGGGTATTTAGTTTACTATGATGCATCAGGGACCAGACTCAGGTGTGTGTTGATGCAGGAGAAAGCAGTGATTGCGTATGGTTCACAGCAGTTGTGATAAGACGAGCAGAACTACGATACCCATGACCTAGAGTTATCAGTAGTGGTCTTTGCCTTGCATATATGGAGACGTTTTCTGTTGGGAGAGCGCTTTATAGTCTACTCTGATCACCAGAGACTCAGGTACATTTTCTCACAGAAGATCCTAAACCTGAGATAGTGGCGATGGCTCGAGTTCCTCCAATACTATGACTTTAAGATAGTCTATACTCCTGGGAAGAGGAATGTTGTAGCAGATGCTCTTAGATAGAGGTCGGGCGTACAACTTATAGAAGATGTGATAGTGCAGCTATCCACGTTACACATATCCTTTGTGGATATAGATGGTGAAGAATTTCATCTGTCTCTCATAGTCACTCCTACACTTCTTCAGTGAGTCAGGGAGGCACAACATGGGGACATTGACTGTGAGGTGCGATGTGCTTAGATATCCTCAGGGAAGGCACCTGATGGGTTTTCTGAAGGTGGGGAGCACGTCATCCTCTTCAGAGGACGTACCATGGTACCAGTTGCACTATGGGATGAGGTGTTGACTGAGTTACACACTCCCCCTATATAGGTACATACAGGAGTGGAAAATATGTATCAGGACCTCAGATGATAGCACTAGTGGCTAGGTATAAAGAAAGATGTAGCAAGGTTTGTATATCTGTACATCACTTGTCAGTAGTTGAAGGTAGGGCACCAGGTACCGGTAGGCTTGGTACGACCATTAGAGGTCCCAGAGTGGATGTGGGACGAGATATCCATGGATTTCATGACAGGAAATCCACATACATCTAGAGGTAACGACTCTATCTGGGTGATCGTCGGCCGACTCACCAAGTCGGCCCACATCCTACCGATCAGAGGGCAGGGCTCAGTGAAGAGCTTGGGATGCCTCTACCTTCAGGAGATCGTACGACTTCGTTGTGTGCCATCGACTATCATCTCCGATCGAGATTCATGTTTCACTTCTTGGCTATAGAACGGGTTGCAGGAGGCTTTTGGGACACAACTTCATTTGAGCACGACCTTCCATCCTCAGACGCATGGTCAGACTGAGAAGACCATTTAGACTCTGAGGCCTTGCTCTGTGCAAGTGTCCTCCTCTGTGGTCGCAGCTGGGAGGATCAACTACCCTTGGTGTAGTTCGCGTACAACAACAACTACCACTCCACCATTGGGATGACACCATAAAAGGCATTGTATGATCGACCTTGCAGATCACCTCTGTCATGGACTGACCCAGGGGAGTCAGCACTTTTAGGACCAGAGATGGTTCAGGATATGATGGAGAAGGTGCAGATCATCCAGGAGCGGATGAAGACTACACAGAGCAGACAGAAGTCATATGCTGATAGGAGACAAAGACCACTGGAGTTCGAGGATGGTGATCACGTCTTCCTACGGGTCTCACCTCAACGAGGTGTACAGAGATTTGGCCGGGGCGACAAGTTATCTCCATGTTTCATCAGACCTTTCTAGGTCCTCAGCAGATTAGGCGATGTGGCTTACCTCATGGACCTTCCACCTCAGTTTCATCGTGTGCATGACGTCTTCCACGTATCTCAGCTGAGGAGATACGTGCACGACCCATCCCACATCATCGACCACAGGGAGCTGGACATCGATGATGGGGAAAAGTTCACGGAGGTTCTAGTAGAGATCGAGGATTGACATGAGTGGGTTCTACGTGGATAGTTGATTCCTCTGGTGAGCATTCGCTGGTAGCACGAAAACCTCCAGGAGAGCACATGGGAGCGGGAGGCTTAGATGCATTCTCAGTACCCCCATTTGTATCACTAGTGTGTGTTGTAGCTTTACGGTGACAGAAATCCCTGAGGTGGGGTAATGTAAAGAACCAGAAATTTCATGGAATATATTTTCTTAAATTCTTTGGAATTTTATGTGTCTGTAGTTTCTGATGGAACATGATTCTGAGGCCCGGTGTGCCCGAAATCAATTTCTGATGTTTTGTTTGGGTACTTTCAGTAAACTTATGTACGAGTTTTTCTATCCATTGAACCAGTACTTGGAATTGAAATCTGAGTGCATCGATGAACTCGTAGTGCTGGAATTCGCTTAAGGGGACCTTTACCGCAATTTCGTTTTATGCAGGTTGAAAGTTAATATTTTTTGGGAATTTTATTAATCTAAATAAAATTATGTGTTACATAGTTTTATTTAGGGTGGTGGTTATTTCTTCCAAAATGGAGTTGTAGGTGGGGCCCACACCCCAAATAACCCCCCTTGGGAGCATATAATTTAGGGTGGGGCCCACAAAAAGCCTAACTCTTCACGTCCCATTAAAATCCCATGAACCCCCTTTTTAACTTTTGAACTTCCACTTAATGGAGGAGCCTCTCCACCTCCCTCCATTAATTATGCCATCCCCATCCATTTAATTAATTAATCTCCCTTAATTAATTATATAATTTGAATTGATTTGAAATGCAAGGAATTATTAAATTGGGAATCCTTTTATTTTATTTCTGATGGAAAATATTCTTTTGGGGAGGCTCTAGAGTATTATAAGAAAAGTGTTTCTCTCCTAACAAAGAATAGTGACGCCCACGAAGAACAGCGACGCCTACGAAGAATGCCCATGTTATTTATTATTCCTCCACACCAAGGGAGAAAACATCACCCACAATGAACATCGCCAACGTCTCTTCCTCAGACATTGAAAGAATGACACCATCTTCCACGATACCATTTTTCGCGACTACGACGAACAAACCTTGATTCGAGGTTGGTGGATTTGTATAATTTTAAATGAATAAAATTACACCTCGTTCATGATAAATGCTTTGGATTGTCTTCATCCATTTGATATCACCTAACGCGAAGGGCGCTGGCTAAATGAACACGGACCGATGACCCTCCGTTGATCCTTATTTTTTATTCGCGATGGAAGAGGAGATGGAAGATGCGGCGACGACCGAAGGCTGCAGCAGAAATGGCGGTTGTGCACTGACCAATTACAGAACTATGGAACCGGGTGCCACACGGAAAGGGGAATACCGTGACCCACAATCGGTCCACTAGGACGAAGAAGAACCGTCCGGTATTATGACCGGTCGGGCTGGAAGAAACGGCCGACTAAAGCCGGCTGGGCTGGAGAACCGCGGCATGCTTACGTGGGCCGCTTCTTTGGGTTCCTCGGCCAGCCACCTCCCGAACGGGTTGAAGGCCGTGACACTAGCTGGCGAAGCATAGTAGAGACAGCGGCCCGCTATGCGGGCCGCTCATGCAGGAAGAGCCGGCTGGCGTCGGCCAGCCCAGCAGCAGAGGCGGTGCCACTCGGTGTAGCCCTTTCACAAAACCGGGCCCCCGCCCCCGCTCCGCTCTGCCAACTAGTGTAGCCATAGCCGGCCACCGGTGGGGGGGGGGGGGAATGGGCTGACTTGCACGGGCCGATCCACCTTCCGCCTAGGCCGGGCGAACCCCCCAACTGGGTCATACCCTCTGAACCAGGTTGGGCCGACCCGCCAGCCCACTGGGCTTGACAAACCGGGCCTGTTTCTCTTAAACGCGAATATCATCTAGACTGCACCTCCGATCGACGCGTCGTCTGTGGAACTAGGATCCTCATGATGAGATGGTCCTCTTGCATTAATCTAGGTGAGTTTGGTACAACTTTAGAAAATTACTGTGTTTGGAATGAGCGTAATTCAAACCGGGCCCCTGGAATGGAAAAGACAATAGCTCTCAGACCGAGCGTCCGATTGATGTGTCATTTGTCACTTTGGGTTACTTTTGATGAAACAGATCTTTGAGATTCATCAAATCTGGACTTCATGATATTTTATGCATCGAACCCTTTTCTTGAGGAGAAGATCCTCCTGGAATCGAGCGTGCTGTGTGCGGGAACCTTAGAGCTGGCTGCGACTGCGTTGACTACTGTACTGGAATCATCCGTGGGTTCAACAACGACGACTACTATACTAGAATCATTCGTGGGTTAGACAGAAATGACTACTATTTTTCTATCATGTGTCAGTCTGGCAGTTCGACCTCTGTACTTGTATCATGTGTGCGTCCGATAGAGTAGCTGGTCTTGTATATTGTGTGGGTCTGACAGCTTATCTGGTCTTGTATCCTGTGTGGTTCCGACAGCTTAGACGAATCAGTGACTACATCTGATCATCTCTATCGCTATATGAAAGATGTATACCTGTGTGAGATGAGTCTTGACTTTCAATCATTATCATTTATGTGATTGACTTTACTTCCTGGGTGGACTGGGTTGGGCTTGGGATCGAGGGTTAGAGCTGAACTGAGATTGATAATTTTGTTATATGTATGGGCATATACCTAAGTAGAGTTGGTTGATACTTCGTGATTGAGTCTTTCCTTTTGGGGTTTATCTTTCATGGATTATGGGAGACCTTCTAGGGTCTCGGGGTCCCTAATGAGTATCATTATACTCACCCCTGCATGGGCTATGCCCGAACCTTGTTGTGTAGGATGCAAACGATGGACAACGTTGATGTAGGCCGAGAGCGAGCCAGGACCGGACGATACCCGAAGGTGGACCAAACAGCGAGACAGTACATGGAGTGGACCGATAGACGTGGAGTGCTGAGGTGGACATCTGTACCTACCCTTTAGGTAGGATGATCGACAGATGTTCCAGGATCTGCCCTTTTTTTAGCTATTGTCCATTTTTCAGTTGTAATTGTTTTCCATTGTACCTCTACTTACTATTGGGCTTCTATTTCCATCCCCCTTTACATTCAGCACTGCATTTTGTAGACAGTATTCACATAGTATTTACTTCTTGTTGTGTAATCTGTTGTGTTTTTTTAATTCATAAAGGCAATGCCTTCCTTGCCTAGGGATTTACACCTTTGGTTCTAGTCTCCAACCCCTAGCCTATGGAAGGCGGGATTGGGGTAGTCATGGCACGGGCCCCGAGGATGGGTCATGACATCATCTCATTTCACAACAATGAATCTCCTATATCAAAACAAATCAATGAAATTATCTTCACTACTTCCTTATAGACATTATATAGGTGGTTTTCTTCCCAATTTAAAAACTCTAGTGTCATTTATAGGAGATCTAAAGGAGTTGTTTTAAATAAGAGGAAATTACTTAAATTGATTACTCTCATTTTATATTCCTATATTCCTCATATAAATCAATGATATATATTATAAAATTATAAATTAATCACACTTAATGTTATGAAATGTTATTATTATTATGAACACACAATTATACAACCCCTTTCCTATCAAAAAATAAGTGAAAGTTTCACTTCTGTGTATATATGACTTACCCTTTCCAAATAACGATTCAATTTATATTTCATCACCATATTTTATGAGATGAATTAATTATGGTTTTAGTGTTTATAACTTATATTGATTTAATAATGATACTTTTGAAATTATAATATCATATCTACCTTTTTCTACTTTATGTTTTTGGAAATTATAAAGTCACTCGTGTGTATGTTTGGCTTACAATCTCAAGGACGCGATGTGATTCGTTTTTCATATATATTTCACATGGGTGGTAATAAATATTAATTTAATGAATATATTTTATATAAAAAATATAATAATTATTCTAGAAATTATCGGACAATGTTCAATGTATAAAGATCGGGACTTCCGAACCAAAACATGTTTTTGAAACGAAGTAGACATCACCAAGAACAATGATTTTAATTATCAATAAACTGGTGATAAGATTATATTAAAAAAATACATTGTTTTATTTATATATGTTTATGGAATATATTTATAATAATCCATATGTATTATATTTTAGGTCTTAATGTGAAAAAAGTAAAATGAGACTTGAGGTAAGGGATTTTTGTCTAATTTTTATTTTATTTGGACACATGCTTTATACACAACTTATTTCATACATGTGGTGTAAATACTTCTTGTGACTATATCTTATGAGAATTATTCTGAATATTATGGTATATTTAATATCATTAAAATTTTATTTCCTTCATGAGTCATATGATTCTACTGATTATAAATTTTTAAGAGTTTATTTCACAATCTCATCAACATTTGGGTTGGTTAATTTTAATTCTCCATTGAGGAATATTTATATTCCACAACCATATTTTCTAAAAATTCATTGAATTTTATTTACTATACAAATATGAATATTTAAAGTAATTTTTACACATTTTTGTCTTTTTAAAAAATGGTTTGAAAATAAGATAATTAGTCATTATTCAAATAGGGTACTTTGTGACTTTCCTGCAAGAGTAAGAAAATAATTTTTTATCTTATAAAACATGAATAGATTTATCCTCCATCATGATTCTATAATTACATTAATATTCCTGTACATTCTTATAATGATACATTAAAAAAATTATTTCATAAATAATATCATATTTTCTTCAATAATTATTTCATGTAATCATTGAAAATTCATTTTCCTTCTAAGATGACATGATATGAGGTTTCATATGAATTTTAAGGGATATTATCTCAGGATACCAATAGTATTATTTATATGAATGGTTTATTTTCAATATGTCATGATATTTATGAATCCTATTTATTTTACATGATTTAGTCTATGAAGATGTTTTTTATGAAAATAATTTCTTTACAGGGGTTCTAATGTGATGAATGAGTTATGGTCCTATGGCCGAAATATGTACTATTTTACTTAAGTAATGTGTGGTACCGATATATCCCTCCAATTAATCGTTTAATAAATTATATCACATGAGATAGTTAAGGGAAAAAAGTCAATGTGCTTGATCTATGATGGGAAACAATTCGATGTGCTTAATCTATGGTGGGAAATAAGTTGATGTGCTTGATATGTAATGGGAAACAAATTTATGTTCTTGATACATTATGGGAAATAGGTAATAATTAAAGATCAATGGTTTATGGAATTTTAACCTTGACATATGAATTTTTTTCCATAATTGTGATAGTTTCACACACATTTATGACTTGAACATATGGTTCAATAATTAATTATGATGAAGTTTAAATTTTATGGTTCATGTTAATGTTTTATTCTGTAAATAGTTTTTATTATCCATGATAGGATATGTATTAACCTTTTTTTATTATCATGATCAGATACCCATATTTATTATCATAAGCTTTCATAAGAAAATAAATTTATATCTTTTATGTTTACCCTTACTAAGAATTTTATATCACCCTTTTATTATGATTCATTTCCAAAAGATATGAATATAGGTGTTAAGCATGACACATTAAAAGGGTTATAATTGCAAAAAACAATTAGTGGGAAATGATGTAGATATTTTATGAACCAGTTTTTTTTGTTTTCGAGTTTACAAAGGCACATGAACTTTATAGTCCTTAGGAATGTATTTTTATAATGCAACGAATATTCATATAAAATATTTAATATCTATTAAAGAATATAATGGGTTGTTATAATTGATATTTAATAGAAATATTCTTGATATAAAAGAATGATATAAGATTGATATCACATACCCACAGTTTTCTTGGAATTTATTTAATCAGTAAGGGTGGAAATGAAAATTAAACATGTATACCTAATTCATAACCAGATTATAAAAAAATATATGTGTTTAAATAAAATAATAGCGTGAAATTTCTTATAACAGAATCATTAAAATAAACCATCCTAATGTAAAGAGGATTAAAATATAAATCCTTTTCCACTTTGGTAACTCTCCAATCATAATCCCTTGAAAATAATAAAATTAATTTATACTTAAAATATAATTAATATAAGGAAGTTGATTATATAAATTGTGAAAGGGTCATTAGATATTGATCATAAAATAATATAGGAATAATATAGGTGTGTAGTGTAACATTTGTCTCCAAGAATACAGTATGAGACCATCAATCCTTAAAATGGTCATTGAAGTGAGAATTAATAAATAAATAAATTATGTGTATCAAATATAAATTCATATAAAACAAGTGGAAGTAAAACCAAATATAATATAAAATAATTTATCACATAATCTTAGAATATAAAATATTATGAAGTAGTAATTTATCTTTATAAAAAGAATTTGAGTTTTGAAATTCTTTTCTACTAGGAAACTTTCAAGTCAAATCTGATTAGATGATACAATTAAAAAATGAAACGTTAAATAACATGATTTATCAATTATTCCAGATATTACATATAAAATGGGAATTATATACACTATATAAATGAGATTAGGTGTATAAGATTAAAATTCCACATAATGAAGGAAAATTGAGATGAAGTCCCTCAGAACATTGGTAATATATGGATCAAAACCAAAAGAAAGGGAGAAACAAATATAGACTTATAAATCAAAATAATTTTTAAGAAAAGGATAAAAAAATAAATTAATATTATTTATGTAAAACAAAAAAATAAAATGATTGGGGAATATGGAATATTTCTCATAGAAATAAATGTGGGACAAAAATCCCTTATTTCAAGTCCAAACATTCCATATATGTCCTTTAACTCGTATATAATAATATTGTAACATTTATTTTATTTCTTAAGAAACTTTTATTGTTTTCATAAAATAGACTCAAATAATATAATTTTAATTTTTTTAATTACATATTTAAATACATAATCATTTAATCCAACATTTGTTATTTGGGGTATGTTCGGTTTATTCTTTCAAAAGGGATTCAATGTGTTGATCGAGGTCCAATAGGTCATTATATTAAAATCTACATAATAATAATTATTACATTTTTATAAAATTTATTCAACAATTAAACTTTTAAAACTAATCCTAAATAATGGTTATGAAAAATAAACTACATTAAAACCATGGAGACAATAGGTTGTACATACCAATGATTAACGATTCCATTATTAAACAAAAATTATGGAAATAATGTAATTAATATTTTATATTTAGATAATTATAATCTTGTAATAAATACCATATTAATTATTCAAAAAAACTTCTATATATCATCCAAGTGATTTAGTGTTGAAATAAATTGTCACATCAGTTCATGGAGGAGGTAGTTTACATGTATGCACGAATAATGTTATCATTTTTCTATGTAAGAAATAAGAAGATATATTATCATTTAATAATAATTAATATTTATTTAATACAATAATTATTTAATTAATATAAAAAAATAATTAAATTTTTCTTTATTAGCTTCCATGTAATGTGTTGGTGAAAATTAATCACATCACATCGTGAGGCAGTGGTCCACCGTACACATGAGAGACATTATTGTATCCCCCGTGGAATGGAAAATAAGAAGTTATATGGGATAAAATAACTAAATAAGTACAAATATGTAATAAATATCATATATATACATTAAAACCTTCATTTTAATAATCATTAGTAGGCAATTATGGAAAATAGATATCATCGATTTGTGTGGCGGAAGTCTGCCGTACCCAGGAATAGTGATTCTGTATCTCATATGATGGAAGAGGATATGTATATTGGTTATAAAATTAATATAATATAATAGATGAATATTATAGATAATTTTTTTTATTATATGTATAATTGGACATGTTTTGAAGGATGTGGAAGAATAAATAATATAAAAATGTTTTTTTAAGCATGATAACCCTTCTTCAGACAATGACTTTAGGTAAGAACCAAAATCTATTTACGATGGTTTTATGATAAAAAGGATTCTTATATGAGGGGATGGAATTAAATAAGATACGTTTTAATTTATTTTCTAATAAAATTTATGTAAAGGTGTGAATAGGATAGGAGAGGGGGTGGCCTTTTATAAGTGATGTGTGATGCACACTTTTATTAATGAAAAAAGGGTAACCATATTTTTCACATGCCACAGGGCTCTCAAATGGACCATTATTTGGAATTAAACATGATAAAGTCTCAATATTTCTATGAAATATATTTTATACAAGTTTTTAGTTTATTTTAAGCATTATATTTTTAGTTTTACCCCTAGTAAATCTGTTTTTACCTGAAGCATAATAATTAATTTTTAATATATTTACTGTTAAATATGGTTAAAAATTAATTTGAAATTATTATAGCTTATAATCTATTATTTTTACAAATATTGAATCAATTTTAAAAAATTAAATTAAAATAGGTGGAAATTTCAAATTTAAAATAAATCATGTAAATGAGACAAAAAATGCATTTTTTTAATGTACTATTTTTTTCTAGAAAAAAATATTTTATATTAACTCTATGACTAGTTATAATCAATATATGGATTTAAATTAATATTTAATGATATATGATATATAAATTTATTCTAAATAATTTATCTTTAGTTTTTTTTAATTAAATTAAAAAAAGAGAAACATTATGCACATTAAAATTATTTTCATAAAAAACCCTTTTTTAACCAAAAAAAACCTACGCTAAAATATGACAACATGATTTTTAAAATGAAATTATATTTAATAAATATAATTAAATAATAATCTGGTTAACTGAAATAATATTCAAAACATAATGGGATATTTTTATTATTTAATTTATTTAAAATAAATGATATTTGTTCCAAAAATGGATATTTTTCATTGTTCACCCAAAAATCAATATTTTCCAAAAAAGTCACAAAATTTCAATATAGGTCAATTTTTATGTTCTGATTTTTGGAATGAGCTTCATTTTACCAAATAATTTTTCTAAAATCATATGAAATTAATTTTAATAAGTACTCATCAAAATGGGTATCATTTTTGATGAAAACATATTTTTGAACAATAAGACTACCATACTAAAAATTATAGATTCTTTACTAAGAATTTTTCAATATGTTTTTTTGGGTAGGGAATATATATATAATTTCATTAAATTAGTTAATACTATTAATACACTCAAATTTAATGGTTAGGTTCTGATGATCATATTAATAATAATATTATTTCATGCTTCGTTTCAGATTGGTGATATGTGTCTTGTATACAATCGACCATATATTCCGTCTTAAAATCTCAAGGTGTTACATTCTCCCAGTCTAAAAAAAATTCATCATCGGAATTGAAAAGTTATCTCGATAATTAATTTTTTTAATATTTCAAATACTATTGTAGAAAACTCACATCGAATAATGGGTTAATAAAACATTAACTTGAAAATAGAGAAAGGGAAATACGATGGTCAAAAAGAATAATATATAACTAGGTTACCAAGTAGTAAAAAATTAGTGGGTTTTCATGATTTAGACATTGAATAAAATCATAAATAATTATCGACAGTGATAGAGGTCACTATCCACAAGAAAGTGAATGATCAAGAAATTTTAACGACCAAAAATCCATAAATATGTGATGAGTGAAAAAAACATTCGTTAATCATAAATGAAAGCACTAGGGTAACATTTTTTAATATAATTTCACTATAGTTAAGGAAATATGATACCATATAGACTAAAAACATAGAAAAATATTCTAGGGAAGTATAATTTTATCCCTTAAGTAATTTCCACAAAAATAGAATCTCTTTCTCCAAATGATGTTTTTTTATGATTATTTTTTATGCATGAATCACTAAAATCAGATTCCAATGGATCACATAATCCCCAAAAATATAACCATATTTTCCTTCTATCTTTATACATTAACCAAAACAAAAATTGTTAGTATAAGGTAAACATATTTCCAAAATGAGTAAACTTTTATGTGAGGAAAACTACTTTAATCTCTAAAATTCAATAGTAATGTCAAAAGTTCAAACTAAATCACTACATAAATGAATAACACTATATACCAAATAAACTCATTTACTACAACATCAAAGGGTTTTTACCTTAAAGGTTATCTCATACCTTTTAACTTATAATAAAAAAATTGTGGGATCTTTTTCTAAAATAAAATTAATCACCTAATCACCATAATTATTTTCAATCCCATGGTTATATATAATATAAAACATGTGTTTTGAAAATAAAATTAGTCATTATTGTTAAAATAATTAAAAATATTTATTCATTCTAACTCGGTCATCGATAGGTGAGTGGTAGGCATTTCACCCATATCACCCTTCAGTTGTGGGTTCAAGCCCCATGGATTCACATGATGCGATGAGTTGTCACCCAGCCATTGGGTTATCCTATTTCCTAAAATTATATCCTTACAATATTCCTATAAATTTGAGTAACATCCTTTAAAATAACATTAATCATCATGTAACATATACACCATAGAGGTTATCAATACCTTTATACTTATTATCAACCTTAATATAATAATTCTATGATTCTATCCATTACCCTTAAGATTACCTCAGATGAATGAATCATAATATCTAATGTTATCTATTCCTTTACATTGAAACCAACTATAATATCTCTTAACATATACTCTCGGATTTGGTGATAAAAACATTATCTTTACATTTTGTTTCTTTGATATTGATTAAGGTTACCAAATTTTTGTTATCCAATACATAAAAAATAAATATAAAATATTTGATTAATTATAAACCCAAGGATATTTTATGTTTATAGTTTATATAATTATTATTAACTCTTACATAAAAAAACCTATGATTTAAATGGATAATTTTTACACTATACCCGTATTTTCATTTTTCATATTAAGTCTCCAAAATATCCCCCTATTTTCATCATGTTATAAACCAATATAGTCACAAAGCCTTTAATAATCATTCTTCATAACATTGGGAATAGGAAACATAATAAGGGTAGGATCAAATTCCCAATAAGGGTAAGCATAAGACTTATCAATTCAATGTTATCTGTGAGAATAAGAGGTTCATAAGGTAACGATGACATAATCAATGTGCATCATCAAAACATAATGACATCCATACGCATCAATATCTAGAGAATCAATCGTGAAACATGGAATATGGAATTATAAAATGACAAATTAATGTGATTTATTTATCAAGAGCCAAGTGATTTTAATCAAAATAAAAGGAATAATTAAATACCCATAGCACCTGTAAATAAAACCTATAGGTATCTTTAGACATCATTTCCATATCACCCTTATAATAACTTTTTCAAAAATAATAACCATATGGTTCAATTACATAATCAATTAATTGGAGATATATCTAGGTGCACAAAATGTATAAGTAATACTGGGATCACTGTAAACTATATATGTAAACCCATTGAAAGTTGTACTAGGATCACTCGGTGATATCTGGCCAGACACAACTTATAATAATGTTCATGAACCATGAAACACATAAAAAACCAATCATTATTACATTCATAACATGAATAATTTGGAAAAAATAAAGGGGCTCTATGATAATCTCATTGAAACATGATTAACCCATGTAAAATAAATAGGTTTTATAACAATGTATTTGAAACATGATTAACCTATAGAATATAAATAGGTTCCACAAAAATCTCTTTGAATCTTTATTAACGTGTGAAAAGTAAAATGCTTCCCTGAAAAAATATTTGAAAAAAATCGTAATCCACCTAGTGAAATATGGAGGATGGTATTGTTAAAAAAATCCCCAATGAAGTATAATTAACAGCAAGAGTTATTTACATTGATAAATGAAAATTCCATTAAAAGGCCACTAAAAACAATCTTGAGGAAAATACACTTTTTTCATTGAAAATCACCTTTAAAAACAGAATATTCACAATGTATTATGAAAATATGGTTAATTGAAAATAATCTTAGAAACACATAAAATATTGTTGAAATAAAATACTAGGAATGAAAGGTGGTTAAATCCATTCGTGTTATAAATGTTAAAAAATGAGCATTGCTTGCAATCATTTTGTAAAAGGTCTCAATAGTGAATCATTAGGAAAATGTAGAGAAATTTAATTTTTAAAACCATCTAAAATATAGTAAATGAATATTAAAAATAAATTTAGGAAATAATTTGTGTATATAAAATAATATTTTCAAAAAAATGTTATAAAACATTGTTATGGAAGATAAGTATTCAGGATCTGAAACAAAAATACAAGTCATATATCACATACAAAAACATCATGATATTTAATAAACAAATAAGGGAGGAAAATAAATTAAACATGTGAACCAAATTCAAAACAAGTGTATAATAAAATAATTTTTAATGAAATTAATAGTAGATTATTTCATCCAAAAGAAACATGAACATGAACAATCCTAAAAGAAAGGAGATTGTAATGTAAAGCGTTTCCCTTTTGAAAACTATAAAAATATAATCCCCATGAATGAAAAAAATAAAATGATAATTTAAATATCCTAAAAATAATTATTTTCTTGATATATCATGTTATAGGGGTATTATATACACCACATAAACGAATATATGTGTATGGAATAACTTTTGTCGAAAAGAAGACAATTTGAGAACAACAACCCTTAAAAATATCATAATGTTGATGTGAGAATTAATCAATGAATCGATTGTGTGTATAAAATATAAATACATATAATAAAATTATAAATAAATAAAAATATGATAAAAATTAATTACATAAATAATCTTATAACATCAATTTTCTTGAAGAAGTAATTTAACATAATGAGAAAAAATTTTGTTCTGACTAAGAAAATTTCTAGTCAAATCCCCTTGGATGAGATAATTCAAATTGAAACATAAATTAAAATTATTTATTAATTATTCATGATATTAAATGTAAAATTTTCCATACATACACCTTATAAATGGAATTAGGTGCACAACATTAAAATATGCATCAATGATGAAAAATTGAGACGAAGTCCTTTACTGCTTTAATAATCGTTGGATCAATACCACATGAAAGGTAAAATATCATATGTATTTCAAAATAAAAATAAATTTCTAGAAATTGATCATAAAACTAATTCCTTGGTATTATATAGACCACATAATAAAATAAGTGGGGAATATGACATATGTCTCATAGAAATAAATGTGAGACAAAAAACCCATGCCTCGAGCCCAGAATTTCGATGTATATCATTTAAATCCTATATAATAAGATTATATCAAATGTATAATTTATTATCAAAAATTTAAAATTTTAATACATTATATTTAAATAATTTATTTATTTTATTTTTAATTACATATTTAAATACTTAATCAGTTAAATCCACATAGGGTGTTTTGAGGAGATTCAGTTCACTCTTTCAAAGAAATTTTGATGTGTTGACCGAGGTCAAAGATGAAATTGTTTCAATATCTAAATAATAAAAATAATGAAATATTTTTCATATTTATTCATCAATTATACTTTTCAAAAGAATCCTAAATTATGGTTACAGAAAATGAACTATGTTATAATCAGGGAGATGATAGGTCATATGTATGCATGAGAAACGTTTCCATTTTGAAATGATCATTATGAAAATAAGAAATGAAATATTTTATCTTTCAAAAATTATAATAATATCCTAAATACCATATTAATTCATTAAATATAATTTTATATATTATACATGTGATTTAGTGATGAAGAGAATAGTGGCATCACTTGGTGGAGGTGGTAGTCCACACATAGGCACAAATGACATTTTCATTTTATAGTGTAAGAAATAAAATGACATATTATAATTTAATAATGATAAATATGTAATTAATATAATAATTATTTCATTTATATCACATATATTAAATAAATATATCTCTATTACCTTCCATTTAAAGCGTTAGTGAAAATCAAGTCGCATTGCTTCTCAAGGAAGTAGTCCATCGTACACGCGTGCACTGTTATCGTATCCCCCGTGGAATGGAAAGTAATAAGGTATATGTGATTTAATAACTATTTAAACATAAATACTTTATAAATATTTTATACATTATTTAAATTCATTAATACAACAATACCTGATATGCGATGATGGAGAATGAATGGCATCGGTTCCCAAGGCGGAAGTCCGCCGTACACACAAACAATGATTTTTTATCCCATTTGATGGACGATGATATTGATTTAGGTTATTAAATTATCATAATAAAATATTAGTACATGGTATTTAATTTTTTAAGAAAAATTTATGAATATTTTAATGAAGTGGAAGAATAAATAAAATAAAATATTCTTGGTTAAACAGGATACCTCTTCATTGGACAACCTCCTTAGAGGATCACCAAAATCATTCTTAGGATGTATCTATGACCGTAAAAGGATTATAGGATTTGGTAATATGATTAAGTAAGATATTTGGGATGGTTTTTTTATTCCAATGTAGTTAATTGTGTGAAATTTGTGGGAGATTGGGTGGCCTTTTATAATTGTGGTGAGTGGCAAACTTGTAATTTTTGAAAAGAAATTGGTGTAACAATGTTTTCACATGAAAAATTAATAAAAAATATATGATTATATATAATTATACATGATATGGAATAAATATTTCCATAAAATATATGTTTATAAACGTTTTTAGGTTATTTTAACCCTTATCATTTTAGCTTAAGCACCTGTAAATTCGTTTTTACCTTGACCGTGATAAACAATTTTTTCTGTTTTCACTCATCATCATGGTAAAAATTAATGTTCATATTATTATGAAATTTAATTTTTTACAATTAAAAATATATAATCAATTTTAAGAAAATTAATTTATATAAGTGGTGGAACATAATTCAAAATAAAACTCATGGAGGGGGTGAAAAGGCGGTTGTTCAAGAAGTATATTTTTCATGAAAAAGATTTTTTTATTTTAACTCTAAGACTAGTAATAATAATTATAGGAATAAAAATTAATATTTATTGATATATAATCTATAAATTTCATTTAATTAATTACTCATTATGGTTTTTTAGTTAATTAATAAAAGACAAACACTATTCTCTATAAAATATTTAAAAAAAATTTAAACCCAAAATAAGATTATACTAAAATCCAATATAAAGATGATTAAAATGTAATTTTTTATTTTAAATATAAAATAATAATACTTATTTTACCTTAAATAATTTTCAAAACATAATGTTAATTTGAAATTAAATAATTTATTTATACGAAATTTCATTTTTACACATTTTTTATTTTTCACTATTCAACAAAAAATCAATATTTTCGTAAGCAGATTTCCATAAGATAATTTTGATAATTAATATTTTAAAAATTAATTCAATTTTATAAAAAAAAATTGTAAAATTTCTTGAAAATAATTTTAATATTTACTCACAAAAAGAAATAGAAATCATTTTCAAAGAAAACATACATTTAAATATTAAAATTACATTACTCACAAATGATTGATTATTTACTAAGAATTTATTAGAAAATTTATATTTAGTAGTATATATATATATATACATATATTTCATAAATCATTTTCTAATATTCAAACACGTAATGACCCCTGTTTTGAACCAAGGTAAATTTCAAGGGAATTTGAACTTTTAGGTTTATTGGATAGACCATTTTTATAACTAAGAATCATAATAGATATGAAAGTGTTTATGAACATGAATGTGTTGTTTTCTGGATGTGTATCAAGGATTGAGGGGTGAAATGGGTGTTCCATCATGAATTGGGAGTATCATGATCTGAACCATCAAGTCAAGAGGAGCCCATAGGGGTGCACAGTTAGTAAGAAATAATGCGGCCTCTAGCTGCAAATTGTACTACCTGACCTAGGTATGTTGTAGGTATTACATGTGTTTTATACTTTTTTCCCAAACTCTACACTTATCCCACATGATTAGTGCTATTTAGGCCACTTACATGCACTGTTCATTGAACGGTTGGTGCATAGTTAGTCTAACCATGCGAAATAAAGTGTATGATGTGTTTTTAAAATTAAATTAATATATATATATATATATAATTCTAATATAATCCCTCCCCCAACCATAACCGCATGACCCCCTTCTCCATTCCTTTACGATGTGTACCCCTCCCTCCTTCGAGCTCCTGTTCTAGGATGTCATGCCGTATTTTTTAAAGGATTTGACCATTGTATCCATGAGGTAAGACATTTATCTACATTCTCCTCCATTGATTAGATAATTTTTCTTTCCCTATTATCAAATTTCATTTAGGCCAAAACCTTGCATCAGTGGTTGACATTTTTCTGGTTTTCTTCCATAGTTGGGGTGTGAGGTGCCTCTCCCCAGACTACCCCTTACATGTTTCTGCATCAGCCACCTTAAGAGAAGTTTTTCATATCATTTTGGTCTTCCCATTATCAATTTTGTGTAGGTTTTGCTATGTTCATCAATTTTTATCAACTTCTTTTTAGGTATTTTGTAGTTTTTGAGTTATCGATAATTTTCTTTAAGTGTGTGGGGCCTTTCTGTTGTGATTCTGAGTTTATAAAAAAATTTATATTGTGTTTGGTTATCCTTGAGGTGGGTAAGAGCTGCAATAGTCAAAGTTGACTTACCTATGTATGCATAGGAAAGAATATATATAAATATTTATATATGTATATTCCACCATTCTGAATATATTCACCCATGTATGTATGAATATATATATTGGGGTTAAGTGTTCTTATGTATATATGTGAAAAATGCATACATGTGTAATTGTAAACGGCTATGTGCATGTATAAGCATATATGTAAGGATCCCATTTTATATATTCATGGTCATGAGAATATTTACATAGGGGCTAGGTATCCTTATGAATATAAAAAGTTTCATATTCTCTTAGGTGGGATGGAGTAGCTTTGAGTGGTCACCGATGAAAACATCAAGTGTCAAAGTGTTTATCTTGGTTCTCTCCCCTTTGAGGTTAGATCCCTTTCCATTACCCTTTAAATTTAAGTATGCATGAATTGATTTCTTTTATCACCCTCCTTATAATTTAATTAGATATGTACAGTGTTTATAAAAAAATATTCTTTAACAGGAATTGATTATGACTCTTGAAATTAAATTTAAATATGTTAAATGTATTGTTTTAATAAGAATGTAATGTTTTTATAATAAAACTCCTCCCTATATGATCACTGTATTCTATACTAAAAGTATTTATTAGTGATAAATATCATTATTACCTTATTAAATTATTAGTTCTTTATGATTTGATGTAAACATTTGGTATATGGTATGTTAGGACTTGTCCATTAATAATGTCCTTGAAAAGAGTTTTCCACTTATTATATAAATGAATATTGATCCAAGATCTTTCTAATGGGTTAGAGTGAATTATAAATCGATTTTCCCCAATTTGTAGTTTCCCATTTGTTCATTGTTCCTACTAATTAACCCTTTAGACCTTGTTAAATGAATTTCCATATATTGATAGATTAAATGGAATGAAATTAATTAAATGTTTTACACATGATGGTTTGTAGTCCCTTAAATGATGTGAATATAATTAATGACTGACAATTATGGGATGATTAAACCATTCCCATTTTTCATAACAGACAATTTTTATTATGAATTGTAATGGTTAAAATGAAGTGAACTTAAATAAAGGGATATATGGGAAGTAATTCCACATTAATTAAATTATAAACATGATAATGAATCTTTATAAATGAATTGGGATTTTAAATTGTATGAGATGTTTTTCCTCATTCCTAACATATATAGATGTGAATAAGACTTAATTATAAACATAGGAATTATAATTATGTTTAATGAGTGGTTTTTTTTCATTCCTTATATTACAAATGATACACATTTATAATTATTATGGACAATGGTAAGGGGTGATTTGAGCATGTAAACATCATGATCCCTTACATTTGGTGTGGAGAATGAAGTCTCTCACCAGGGATATAATATGGGTGATAGTCTTTACACACCACGTTCCATGATTATATTATTTACTTGGTGTGAAAACCCTACATCCCATGTGAATGTCATGACATACCCCACTCTATTAAGATGTAGGGTTCATACACTATTTCATGAACTTATAGGCTCTTTAGAATAGTCATGAATGTCTCAGTTATGCCTTGATCTATCCAACAACTAGTATTTAAGGTATATGGATATTAGAAATTGGAACAAAATTGGTTCATATATGAAGATACAATATATATAAATACTATATATATATATATATACTGTTCATAATTTGATTCAGGAAATGTGACAAAGTATGTATAACCGCTAGGTGACCCTTACGAACCCGGGTGAGTTGGTGTTTATTTATTCAATTTTTTATCTTTCATATTACATGCACACTACTCAATTTATATTGCACGAAATGGATTGGGATTAACACTATGGGTGCTGAATATTGAAAATTTTTCTCACACCCTATTTGGGTAACCTTGGTACCCTCGAAGACTTATTACTTAAATGTATTGAGAAAGTTAAGTAGCCAGCTTCCAATATGTGTTTCACATTACAATGATGGATTTGGAGAAGAGGACAATGTTAGTGCTCAAGATGCTCATAGAGATAGTCGTTGGAAAGTTCTATTTTACTAAATTGTAATTCTTATTATAATTATTACTGCATAAACTTGTACCATCAATTGTCACACATTAATTATTGTAAATTGTCATTGGCCATTTTTTAGTTGATATAAAATTTATTATACTATTTTTCTTTACTTATTATTACTTATTATAGAGTTTTATTTTATTTATTTATTTTATATTGGTGTTCTACTCTGATATGAGGTCATAGACTTCCCACTATGACCTCCTCAGACATTTTCTGTAGTCAGTAGCCTCTGGAATATAAGGAGATGCACTTGAGGCCATGTGACCCACTGGTCTGGCTACCATCTTAGTGTGAAACTAGGTCGGGATGATACTATACCCTAAAATTTAACATATATGTTTTAACAATAATATTTAAAATAATATTATTTCATGGTTCATTTAAGATCAGGGTTGGGTGTAGCATATGTTATAGAGGATAGGTTTATTTATTAAAATATCAGGGTGTTATAGTTATAACATTAATATAACAAAAATAAGTATAATAATGATATTTATTTTGACATATTATTATGTTTATATTATATTTGGATGTGTAAAATTAACAATAAAATCTTAAGAAAGAATTAATACTTAAGTAAGAGACATGATCTTTCCATGGATGTTACATTGAAATTAAAGGGATTACCCAAACTATGAGTGATGAAGGGATTATTTTTATGGGATAGGATTATATGGAGAGTAAAAATTAATATTTTAAATGAGTAAATAAAATTTAAAGTGCATATTTGAAGTGTATAAGTGGTACCGTTTGACAAGAGATGAAAAGTGGTACTTTTAAAAATACCCAACATTTTCCAGAATTTTCATGGAACTATTCAAGGATCAATGACTCAAAATTGGGAAAAGAGTGGGTTTGGGACAAGATAATGTTGAAACTCCACTAATCAATTTATTCACCGAAAAGGTTAGAGTAGTTTAAGGATTTTGTTTTTTTAACCTTTTACCCAAAATAACTTTTACGTTCGTAATTAATTTTTTACCATAGTAATTAACAATGATAAAAAATTTATTGTTGGGATATATTAACAAATTAGAAACATCAATTTTAATATTTTAAAAATAAAATCTCTAAAGTTATGAAAGTTTAATCCTAAAATGGACACCTTAACAATAAAAAATATCATAGATAAAAATAATGTTTTAATATTTAAATTTATATATAATGTATAAAACTCTTTGAAAATGATTTTAATGAAATAAATTTATTAATTATATTAAAATTTATGACGGTTTCAAGGAAATATAAAAACAAATTTCACCATATAAACACATAATTAGAGTAAAATACCGAAAATAATTTTTTTATAAAATTATATTTTAATTTAATTTTAAAAAATAATAGGCATTGAATTATAAGTTCAAAAATATATTTAAATAAGAAATTTTATCCCTTCAATACATATTTTATTACTTAAAAGTTCATGTAATTTTATTTTATAATCTTAAATAATAATAAAATCATTAAAGTATAATTTTTAAGAAAATCGTATTTTTCTACTGAAAATCATCCATTTATGAATTTTTTTCCTAAGTAAATTTTTATGTGAGGAATTAAAAAATTATTTTTATTTTACAAAATTTAATTTTTAAATTGTATAAACTTACATTTTAAAATAAAATACACAATACAAAGGTTTTTTTTATACATATCATTTGTTAAAATTAACTCCTTTTAATTATTTACCTTCTGAATATTTAATGGTTACCATATTAGTCATTATATTATATTTAATAATAATTTTATCATATTTGGTTATTTTTTTATGTCAGTTATAGTGTGTGAAGTATGTTATAGAACATAGTATGCATTTTAATGGATGAAATCTTTAATGTCATTACATGGATAATGTTGTGGCAGTGATGCTGGTGTGTGACTATGGTAGTGAAGAAGTTATAGTAGTTGGGTGGTTTAGTTGTGTGGAACCATAGGTTGGTATTTTTTCTAACTATTATATATTTTACTTTCCTTATGATTTCTATATGCACCCCACCTGTCTCATGTGTTTACAAAAATTCCCAACTGTTTTGGTTTCCATGTGTTTTCCCTAAACGTCTAGGTTACCAAGGATAGATGGATAACTACCCCATTTTCTGTATCATTTATTTATGCATGAGTTGTGATGGATTTCATATAAATATTTACTCTAGCTGAGTGTTGATAAGATAATGGGTGGTTCATATTGGAGTGTCATTCCTGGTAGGAGGAGGTAATGAGTTTTACATCCATCATGTTCACGACACCCCTCTAATTTTGTAACATGTAAGTGGTTATAATTTTTCAACAATGTGTTGGTTGTGTTAGAGAGTAAATTTTTAATGAGACTATGGTGTTATGACTTTCACTGGTTTAGAGCTAAATATTGACCATTATGGGGAGGTTTGTGATGGTATGATCTTAATTGATATAAAAGGGATGGGAGTTCCATGAATATGATTTTGGGGTGTGAGGGAGGAAATTTGGTTAGGCGGTGGTCCATGGTACCCATTTTTCGATACACTTGTTCTTATATTATTATACTTGGTTGTGTGATTTTTTTGATTGAGACATCATGAGATTAGTAACTAGTTGTCTTGATTAGTTCCTATTGATTCTATTTTTGGTTCATTGCGGAATTAGTATTCTCCTTTCATTTTTTCATGAGATTACTTGGGTTTGATCCATCAGAGTATATGTGTTATTATCACCTCTAATAAATAAATTTATTAATTTTTAAGTTATCATGAGGGATTTTGAGACTTATATAGAAATTTCTAGCCTAGATCATGAAGATATAGAGTTATTTATGTAGGATTATTTTTGGGTATTCTATTCAAGAAAATTTATTTGTATTCATTTGTAATTATATTCATTTTGGCGTTTAATGGGGATATCCTTTTGTTTTTGTAGTGAAATTTTTAGTCTACATCCTATCACCTAATAAAAGAATTATTGAACTTAATACCTCACATATGTGTGAATTTATTTAAACCATTGGTTCTGTTCTGCAACCGAAGGCCAAGTAGAGGCAGTACTCAAGGTTTATCATATTTCTTCATTAATTTTTAGCATAAGAGGTGTACATTTGGGTGAGGGTTTTTGGAAAAATAGTTGGTTAAATGACGATACATTGTTAAGAGAAAAGGTAGCATCACCCATATCTCATGGATTTGATTAACTCTCTCATCAATGCGATGAAAAAAGGGGGAATATGTTTTTGATAATATTACAAGACTAAGGGGGGTGAATAATTTTCTTTATAGAACCTTCCATCACAATTGTGGTCTTAATAAGGGGTTGATTTTTTTTTCCTAATTTTCATTTATTGTCTATAAGGGAAATAAATATCGACATATATAAATTATTTATGTTATTTATGGGTATTAATTAGAAACCAAAACGTAGAAATTGACGTGTCCCAAGGTCTATGTTGGTAATATTTTTTTCATTAAATATTTTAATGTGTATGTATTATTAATATCAGTTATGGAAATAGAACCCACCCAATTAAAATTAATATGTTTCCCATAATCATTGGAAAATAATAATGAAGAATTTTTTTCCCTTGACTAACTTGCTGGATAGATTCAATTGGGACACCCTTATATAAAATTATTATTGAGATGGTCCTCATGTTAAAGGAACATGCTACAAGAGTATAAGGTGAACAATCAAATAAATATAAAATTATGCCTAAATGAAAAACCTATATGGTATATATTTCAAGAAAACGTCTATAATTATCATTAAAAATATAAAAAAGATTCATGGTTTTATGAAAATATATTT
Source organism: Viscum album (assembly GCA_963277665.1). Taxonomy (NCBI): domain Eukaryota; kingdom Viridiplantae; phylum Streptophyta; class Magnoliopsida; order Santalales; family Viscaceae; genus Viscum; species Viscum album. Next base: position 70,121,456 of record OY728142.1, read on the forward strand.
AAAGTTATGGAGAACCCATATTTAGATGATCTATTATCATGATTGGATTAGGTTTTAAAGTGAGTGAGTTTTAGATTGACGTTTTAAGGAAGTTATGTGTATTAAAATACTTAAAATTGGGTGTATAATTATTATAAAGGACCTAGGAAAAAAACTATTGGTGTTTTGAAATACTATTATAATATAAAGAAATATTTGAAGGTCTTATGTGGTTATTAATGTGATTAAGATTTCATGAGATGACTTGATGAGAATCTTGTATTATTTAGAGAAAATATGTAATATAGAGTTATAAGAAATGATTAAGTCTTGAATCATATAAGTAGATTCATGTATAGTGATTATTATAATGGAATTATTAGTAGTGATATTGATACAAGGGGATTTACAACCAGTTTACTAATGTAAGAGTGATCACTTTTGAGTCTCACACCATATATGCAGATTCATTTAAGGAAAGATATTAATGTAAGGGGATATATGTGATCTATGGGGATCAACACATGGATGGAGCTCAATTTAAGGGGATGAAAGCTATATTCATTAATTTAGGGGTGGTCAATGTATAGAAATATAAAAATGGATTATGCTCACAATTATAAGAATACTATACATGTATGGATGATCTTATCCTTATGTACTAGATTTAGTTTCCAAAAGTGTATATTAAAAGGATGGAAAATGTCAAATGATTCCGAACATATTCATTCACATTCAAAATATCATGATGTTACATTTCACCATGATATATGTTTAAATTATGGAAGATTTAACTGAGCTAAAGATGAGGCGATCACATTCTAGAACATTGTCTGTTTCAAGATAGAATGCATTCAACTCTATATATGTGATCAAAATAGAGAGAATATCAGTTGAGATTGGAGATAATATTTAGTGTTCTAAATATCAAAAAAATATTGGGATATGTGTTGAGAAATTGATCTTAATGTTTTTTAAAAATAAAATCAAGTTGATATCGCAGTTAAAAAGTATTATAAAATAGAAAGTTATTGATTAATTAAATCTAGAAATGAATATTTGATGATTTTATGCATGAAAATATTCCAAAAAAATATCACAATCTCATTATCACGATTTTAGTAAAATGTGAATGAAGGTTTTTGTAGTAAAAAAGGTTTTGTTTTAAGGTAAGAGATGAAGTTATAAAAATAATTTCTTACAAAAATTTCATCACATGAAGTATTTATACAATTATGTAGAGTAAAATTTGGATCTATTGAGTCAAAAAGAGGAAAAATAGAGAGGATATAAAGGATAATTTTTTCAAAGTTATATATTCTAATTTTAATTTAAAAATCAAACATGGTATTTCCTCTAACATGAAATAAATATAAAAACTAATATTCCATGAATCTAAAGATTTGGATAGTTAACTGATACTAAATCCAATATAAAAATTCTTGAGTATCAATGTATAGTAGAGACTGGACACTGTCTATATTCAGAACAATGTTCTATGTGTTTAAACCTAAGATAACCAATGTAGTTTATGTTACAATATATAAAAAGTTTAAAAGAGGGAGATATGTTGTAATGATAATATGAGTATCAATTCAAGTTTACTGAAGTTTTAATTATAAGGGGTGTTTATTTTTATATAGTTTTGTAGAATTATATACTATAGGAGGCATGATACATGGGATGTTATTTTAACATTGATTTTTATACCGGAATTGGATTATTACATATAGAAAATAAAATAAGATGAATAATTGATCATTTCATCTCTCTCGTTTTCTCCTTTAAAGAAGAAGTGGTATGCACATGCTGTTGTGAAAGTTGGAGAAAAGGAAGAAGAAAAGAATAAGGAAACATAACAAAAACCTAGATGTAGTCTATATTGGAGAAGTACTCTTTTTTAAAATATTACATATTACTATAAGTGTGAGATTTACATGAACATGGTATTCAACAGAAACCAATCAAGAGATGTGTAACATGTGTATAATTATATTTCCTACTTATTGTACTCACATGTTGATACTAGTGGGTTGTATGTTCATACTAAAATTTGGATTATTCTGTGTATTAAAATTTTTTCGAATGGAAAACATTGTGAATATAATTTTCAAATTGTGTGTGTGTTTTAAGATGTGCTACATGGAAAAAATTAGATGAGAAAAGATCATAAGGATCAATTCAGTTAACTTGTGATATGGGTAAGATAAGAAATGTATATTTTTTTAAATACACAAATACTGATTCACTCACTCCTTCTTAGTGTTAAACATATCCTTATAGGTCCTTTTAACCATATTATAATTACATATTAAATGAGTGAGAGATAGTTTTACTATCATAATTTTTTATTCTTTAGGGATCCTTAATTGTAATGTTAGTGCTATAAAATGTTTTATTTTTTCATGATGTAGTTCATATTCATGGATTTGTACTATTTCGATAAAATATCAAAATGATGATGGATATTTCCAAGGAATCAAGGTCTAATCAAAATATTATAAATGATTATATATATTTTTAATAACCACTCCTAAGAAATATTCCTTTCCACAAAACATATCAAAAACAACCATTATATGATGAATTATTCCACCTATTTTTTCCCTAATATTTATAATTAAAGGTATCAAAAATATATTTCCTTCTACGTTTAGATCTAAATTTGAAAAAAATCATTCAATATAGATTATATGGACCCATTATAGATCATTACACAATCTTTATAAACCATGAAAACATGGGGTTCTATAGGATTTGATAGAAAAATCATGGATTGATTTCCCATTGTTGTTTATGATTTTTAATAGTAAACAAAACTTGGAGGGAATGTGTGAAATTTTATTTTAAATTATCCCATTCCATCGAATGACATGGAAAAGGGATTTATGAAGTTAGTAAATTGAAGGGATAAATCTATATACCTAGGGTACGACTTCCAATTGGGGTGTATTAGTGCTCTCAAATCCTTGAGGTATTTTAATCATTCGATTAAATCATACATTTTGATATTTTTCTGTGTCACTCACTAATGAAAAAAATGCACTAGATAGATTTCTTGAGATACTAATTGATTGTGGGTCAGGTGTTGAATTTACAAATAATCCATAAAAGATTTTATTTTTTAAAAGGTTTTATTTTGTACTAGGTGAAATGAATGGATCAACATAATCAATATAAATAAAAACAAATGGATTTTTAAGTAAATTTAATCAAAGGGTGTACTATTTCAATTTCATCGTTATAATCACTTGTAACATAGTTGTGTAGATTTTTACCATAGAGTCTCTTTAGGTTCTCAATCTTATTCATGGAAATAGTGTTCCACTCATACTTGAAGATGAAATTAATGGGATTGGGTAATTGGGAAGAAATAAATATATCTATATCATTTCTCTTATCCAGAGCCTATCATGCCTAGGGTAATGATAATTTGGGTGGAGTCTGTAGTTCTCTAGTTTCCCACATTTTTTAAGCGTATACATATTATTCATGTACCACATGTACTAAAGGATCCAATAATGGTGGATGGAATTATCCCAAATCATTTATTGAATTATAATCATGGGAATAAATAGGTAAATGTGTGATAAAATTTATTATTACAATAACTCAGAATCTATGGTAATTATTTTCTTCAAGTGAAGGATGACCATTAATTATTTCATCATAATAAAAATAATAATCCCTAATTTCTAGTTTAATTTATCCATAGTTGGGGTTTGTAACATTAATTTACTTATGATACCTTATATTATTTCCACTTCACCTTCATTTGGATGTGGAGGCAACTATCATAGAACTTGTATGAGTGTGGTAGGTGAATATAATAGAAAAACCTCATGTTTTCATCAAAGAATGATTTAAAGGAGATAACTATTAGATTGATTTAAATGTATAAACTCCTAGTATTAAAAATTAATATTTTTTTGATGATTATATTCCCGCACCCTCCATCTCAATAGTTACCAAAATTTTGGATGTATGATATTAAAAATCCCATGGATAACTGGGTTGAGGGTTCCCTATGATTTAATACAAGATAGTTCCCCTAGTTTTTTATATTCTATTAAATTATATCTTGTTTAATTATTTATTTAAAAATTCCACCCAACTCTATGTGTTAGGGTTACCCCTAAGATGATGTAACTAACATTTACCAAGAAACATTCTCTACAAATCTAGCAATAAAATAGATATTTCCAATAACATATTCTTTGAGAAATGGAAGTGGTATGAGATCTTTGATAAAGAAGAAAATACATCCTATGTATAACCTTTTAATTTCAATTAGATTAATTATATTTCATTTAGTTTTGAAAACAATTGTTATGAATATGTAATAATCAAGGCCATCTAGATTCCTATTTGTGAAAAGTGAGTATAGAAAAGTGTAACATTGCATACATTCCATAACCTCAAATTCATACACAAGGAGAATATTTCTTAATGATATTCCAGAACTTATATTTTCCATTTATAATCATTAATTATATATGTTCTAAGATGATGGTTCTAATTATATTGAGATCCAAACGATGTGGACATGTCAATATTTTTCTTATGACCATTTTTATTTTCAGTATAACCAATATAAATCATACATTAAAAATTGCGGGAGATAAATATTTTTCATAATATATTCCAAATTATGATATGAATTCCTCATCGAGAAACTTTAAAAAGTGATATTCACGATTGGTATAATTCCAATGTGTATTATGTATTTTTTTCCTATTATAATACTTCCTATATTTCATTATAGATATATTTATCTTTAATCCATATTTAATCTATTTCTACTAACATTAAATATCACTTACTAGTTGATATTGAAAATTTATGGGTCTTATTTTATATTTTAAACAAATACATAATCGATTGGGGGATATCCATGGGAAGTAGTGATGATGATATTTTCAAAAATACATTTAACAGTTGATAAGATCGATTATTAAATGATAAAAATTAATTAGATAAGATCAGTTTTGATCCATGGACTGTAAAGAGATTCAATATTTTAGGAAACATCAAGAGTCTGGGGATGAATTGAAAAACTAAATTAAAAAATACCATAAATAAAATTATATCATAAATCAATAAATATAATTAAAACAATTAAGTACCCAATTAAAAGTAATGTCTAAAATCATATATGGATATATAATATAAACATGGAAATAAAGAAACAATTTCATGGAAATTATATTCTGTATAAATTAATGCCATTCAATTTGAGACAAATTTATGTAATAATATTTAAGTATTTAATACTATGAATATTGATAGAAACTCAAAAGGATGGTGAAGGAATAACTTATTCTCACTCTCTTAATTTATTCACTTTAAAAAAACAGAACTAAATATTTGAAGATAATTTCTTAAGAAAAAAGCATATTCAAATTTAAAAAAATAAAACATCAATATGATTGTATAAATTTTAAAAAGATTCAGTATAAGCAATCCCTGTATCCCATATATATATATATTAAAACAAGTTTCTCTCCCTAGAATCCTTTAATATTTTAACCTAATTTGGAAGTAGGATCTTTTGAGTATATATATATATATATAACTAAGTATAATAAGTAACAATTTTTTGATAAATATAAATATACTTATTACCATAACTTCTTTGGTCAAGAATCCACTGATAATCAATTACTTATCCCTAAGACATCTTGATAAAAATATTTTTAGAATAAAAGTACATAATCATTGAAATTTAACAATAAAAGATCATATAATAGAAATATGAAGTTTTATAATGTAATGATCTTTATTCCATTTTTGAATGAAAACAAAACAATGATATTAAATAAAGCACAAGGGATGAAGACAAATACAAAAATTCAAAGAAGAAAAGGCTTACTCTATTAAAATGATTTTGGAAGAAAAAAACAATTGGAATTTTAATTATGTATGAGATATTATAAAATAATATAAGTTCCTTAAATTAACTTATTTTTCATCCATTATTATAAAATATATAAATAAGAAATATTTAGGAATTAATAAAGAGTGAAAAATTTGATTGTTATTGAATATTTCTCCTAGAGTTTATGTGGGTTCTCATGATATTGTTTACTATTTAACCATAGTAGTATATTTGGACTATATTATTGTTGTTGATATATTTTCCTATTTAAAAAATATTTATTATTGAGGAATATTTTAGTTTTAATTATTTTCAAATACATAGTATTTCCTAGGTTAATTATCATTATGTAGAATATTACTCTTGAAATGTGATATTGATTTAGACAAAATAGAGCTATTATAATTCCTTTTATAGTCAACATGGTCTTAAAATAATATTTTAATGGATCATTAGGAGTGAAATGATAGATATAAGTCTTATATAGTATTCATGGTTTTATTTTGATGTTCTGAGCTTCTTCTATTCATCTTTTACTTTAGTCTTCCAATTTAGTAACACAAATAATGACGATGAAGTTATTCTATACAATTTTTATGCATATTTTTCTTCATATTCTCTACATTTCATCCATTTTACATAATATGTCATTGGATTCTTGATGTTTATACTTAAAAGTGATACTCTTCATTAGATTTACCCATTAATATATTCATCTATTTCATTTATTTTTTCCTAATTAGTAGAGTGTATATGATAATTTTTAATCTAAATATGTCAAAAATATAGTTTTTCTACATTTATTTAGTACATAATCTGAATAATTTATGCTCAACCAACAATTAGACATGTTTTTGTTTAATGTGGACTTCTCTCTTTATATATATTAATTTACTAATGCAATTGTGGACTTTTTTCATTATATAATTTATTTTCAAAATTTTAATTTTTTAAAAAAACCTATGAAGGTATGTTAAATAAAATTATATGTGTATTATGATCATTAAAAAATAATTAAAAATGATGTGAACTATTTATATCAATGAATTACTAAAGAGTAGCCCCCTTTTTGAAAATGAAAATATTTGATTTTTTAAATCATAAATAGAACATAGAAATGTTTCATTTGTTTTGATTACATAATTTATGCACCATTTAAATAAAAAAGTATTTAAAAGATATATCCTAAAATTATTAATAAAGTTTTCTCTTAAGTCACCTCCCTAATAGGGATTATTTAAAAAATTCTCCCACACATTGGGATTATTAAAAATTTGGGTTTAAGATAAATATTTTAGTATTATTCCCTTGAAAATAATTACCTCCTTTATTAAGGATATTGGTATTAGTTTATACACTTTACCTTTAGGGAATAGTAAAATGAGATAAGGATTTCTTTTAATATGAAAAATATAAGATTCCTTAAAAATATTAAGAGTTAGACCCCCCCCCCCTCCCATGCCATGAAAAAAATTATACATCGAAGGAAAACCCCTATTTTTTATGAATTTTTAGATATATTATCATTTGAAAGTTAATAATATAAAAATTTAATAGTATATGTAGCCTAACATTGAATTCCAAACAACTATAAAGGTGGTATAATATTTTTTGGTGAAAAAATAATTAACTGTCTATATAGAAATATTTTCAAAATAACAAAAAATGTAATTCATCAAAAATTATATAATTCTATAGAGTTTAGCATATTTATTTTTATTAGAGATTAACGAATTTGAATCAAAATGTAATTATTTCATTTTTCAGTCAGCGATAAAATATATTTCTCATAGAGAATTAACATCAAAAAATAAAAATTTCTAGAAATATATTATTTCATTATTTGATTCTATTATGTAATAAATCTTTTAATTTTTTAGAATATATTTGATTTTATGTCTACTATTTTATTAAATTATTTGTGAATATTTTATTATTATTAAAAGATTAAAATTTCCTTCTCCAAAAAACATATGGGTATGGTGTGGTTGGAAAAATAAATATATAAAACATATAACAATGTATTCTAGTAAAAATAATTTTTTATTATAGTGAAAACAAGTGTATTATAGAGTACATAATACATGTATACTATCTATACAAGAAAATATAAGAAAAAATAAATAAATGTGAAATGTATCATATGATTCTCTTATCATCCATATGCTTGTACCCTTATATACCTTTACATTCAACTATATCTCTCTTCTTATACTCACATGATTGATTTATAATCTCATCCCAATATTCAGGACCATTTCAGACCCTTGAAGAGAAAGATAGGAAAATAATGGTCATTTTATGGTTAAATAATAATACTTAACTACTTATTTGGAAACTACTTTCTCATAAAGATAATTGATCAATACTAAATAGGGAAAATTATTCATTCCTCCTATTCTTAAAGTATTTCAAATAAACCATATAAAAATAATTATATGGTTCAGAAATTCAAGAATTTTAAAATGATAATATCTCATGTAGTGATTTCAAATGAATGAGTTGATGGTCTATGTAGAGACCTGAAGCATAAATTACATGTAAATAACATTACTTTTGTAGAATACTTAATACATAAAAAAAATAGACACCAAACGACCATGATAGTTTAGTTCCTTTGGAAAATTGGAACATAATATTCTAATCTTGGTGAAAGATCCTCAACATATCCCATAAAGATCTTCTCTATTTCTTTCTTACCTAAAACCTTTCCTTATATCCTGGGTAAAAGAAAACATAAAAAGGGTGAGCTAAAATGCTCAGTAAGGGAAAACATAGTGAACATAAAACAATCCATAAAAAATTAAAGCAAAAACTTGAACATGAAATTTAACCATAAAAATCTTGAGCAAAGATATAAACTGTGGAATTTTGTAAGGAATATATAATAATGGAAAATAAATCATGATAAAATATAATGGAAATAAAACATGTAATTTTGAAAACCATTCATCACATGTTATGATTTCCATAGTAGCCAAGACATTGCTTCCAAGACCATCTTAGTGGACAAAGACCCTTTCTGAATCAAGTTTACTCCTCATTTCAGTCCTGTAACACTGAATTGGATTAACATACAGTTCCAGCCATGTATATCTCATGAGATATAAATCCTTACCCAATCCATTGGAGGGATATATAGGTCTCACCCATCTCATAATGAAATCATTCTTACTTGTGCCACAAAATAAACATACATCATTCATAATAACCCAACGAATAAAATGGGTTTCATAAAAATCATCCCATCACCACATAATCCATATAAAAGTAATGGATATAATTTCATAATAATAAAAGTGAAACCATGTAAATCATAGAGACATTGTACTTGAAACATACACATATGAAATAATGTCATCTTAGATGGAAAAATGGTTTTGATAAAACACTTGAAAGGAATTCTTGAGGAAAATATCCTTTCTTCTTCAAAATCATTTTATTTTCACAAAACATCATGCAATTATAAAAGAAAGAGATTTTGTTGGAAATAGTCATGAAATATTTTGGAGGAATATTCATGAAAATAAGGCTTTATAAAACCGTAAAAAACCTTTCATGTCGTATAAGTTAAAAAAACACTCTTCTCGTACTTTTGTCGGAAAAGTCAAAAAGTACCTCTTAACCTAAACAAAAGAAAGATTCCTTACATACCGTGTAGTAAAAGTCAAAATGGGTAAAAAGGACATTAACCATACATAATTTGTTTTTTGAAAATATGTACATGGATGATTACAATAACCCCAGTAAATAGTTACGTATAAGCAATCTCGGTTAAAAATGAGATTTGCAAAATTATCCCTTACCTTAGGTCTGATATGCTTTGTACGTATCAGAACCTCCTGTATAATGATTTAAATAATTTCATTGACTTATTAAAGAATCATATTAATTGTTATGATATCATATATGGTTCAATTATGACTTTATATTACCCTTTAGTTTGCAAATTCCATGTTAAAGCTGCATTTTGGGTAAAATCGTTACATTTATCGTACATGTTTCGACTTGTTGTTCTTGATATTATTACTTATATACTGATTTAAAAAGTTTCTAGAATTTAAAACATGATTTATATATAATATATATTCATAATATACATATATATATATGATAGATAAATAAATTGAATGGAATACACTGTTCATAGGGACGGTAGGCTGTACACACGCATGAACGCTGTTTTCGTTTCATTATTGAATTGAATGGAATTATGTAAATGACATAAATATATATATACATAAATCCAGTATAATTATTATTTCATATATTTCATTATTATTCATTATATACACTTTAAAATCATTAATGAATGGTTGACATGGAGAATGAATCTCATCGCGTCGTGGGGACGGTAGTCCGTACGTACGCACGAGCGATGATATCATTCTCATGATCGTGGAATTGTATTGAAGCGTATGTATAATATTTAAGAATCAATATCAATTTAAAATAATCACGTCTAGTTATTTATTTTTACCCTTATACCCATCCAAGTAAGGTGGTGGTCGAAAACATATTACACCACGGCGTGGAGACAGTATTCCGTACGTACACACGTGCGGTGATTTTGTTTTCCGTAAGATGGATAGAAGGTGAAATAAGGTTGTTTAATATTTATAATAACATATAAGTATATAAGTAATACTGATGTTGTTACTATATAATGATACAAATAAAGAAGAATATGTAGAAGAAGGAAAAAACTTGAGAGAATCAGAAGAAGAGATTACCTCTTCTTCAACGCACCTCCTTTAAGCCTTCTCTTAAGGAAGTAGAGTTGGTCTTTTGAGAAAACCAGAACCTCCAGAATGTATCTAGGTAAGTTTATAAGGGAAATGGGTAGGGTTTGGCCGAGATTCAATGCTCAAAAGGGTGTTAAGAGAATAGGGAAGGGGTGCCCTTTTTATAAGGGAGGAGAGGGGCACCTTTGGAAATCCTAAAAATATTAATTTATAATAAATCTAACACCACTAAAAAACCACCAAAAGTGACTAATATTATAAGATTAGATGATATAGGGTTTTAATATCATTAATTATAAAAATTTATACTTTTATTGAATTTAATATTAACATTATAAACTTGATTTATCCATATTTAATCTATTAAATTTTATTTGTGGTAATGAGATTCTAAATTTTAAATTGTTATAAATAATTACATATGTGCTGTGATTTATCAAAAATTAGATACGTTATGAAATTTTAGACTATATAAATTTCAATCTATAATTTTTAAATATTTTTGTTATTTTTAAACAATTTAATAATATGTTATTTTTTTAAAATAACAATAGTGTCAATTTTTACACTATTCATTTATTTGAATTTAAATAAAAGTGACACCGAGTATATATTCAAAATAAAACATTTAATAGGTTCCTAACATGTCATAGTAATCTATAAAATTAGTGGAGAACATTAAATAGTTCATATAATATTTATTTTAGTATTTTTAAAACCATTTATTTGAAATTTCTCTTAATAAAATAATTAATACAACAATTTTGTATAATTAATAAATATACTTATTTTTTGTATAAAAAATAAAAAATAAAAAACTATGATGACGATAAATCTTATATATTTAATAATAATACATTTAGTTAGATTTAGCTTCTAAAAGACCCAAATTCTAAATGTTATATTTATTAAAAAATGATGGTGACAACTTTGACATCATATAAAATAAAATAATATAAGTGTCATAATAACTTTTATAAGACTCCAAACAATCATATATTAAGTAATTGGATTATTATGGTGTATATATACACTAAAAATATGTTTTAGTCAGGTTTGTGAGCCCTTTAATATGTATTACTATTTTAATAAAAATAATATTATTGATTTTTTTACTAAATAAATAATTTCTCCATCATTAATGTATAAGATAATAAGGTAATTAAATAACTCTTAAAAATTACAAATAAATTACCTTGATAAAGAAAAAAATTTTAGATTTCAAATGAGTATTTATAAACTAATATATATTCTATATAACCATATATTAGAAATACATTAATTATTAAAGTTTGAGTGATACATATTTCACTTTCCTTTAAAACAAATAAACTAAAGGTCTTAATCACCTCCAAGTGGGTTCTAATGGATTCCATTTCGACCCAAATATGATTTAGGACGAAATATAATCATCCAATTGTATTAAGACAAGTGTTAAGGTAATTTTATAATATTATATTTACACTTAATTACCGGATTTACCTTTTACTATGGTAAATAAAATTTAACATAGTTACCATTCATAATGCCGAAAAATAAAAAGTATTCTATTAGTATAATTCGGACCCAATGATTTCAAATATGGAATCCATTTTTCCAAATTAAATAAACATAAGTTGCAGAAATTAAATTAAAATTAATCCCGTTGTCGAAAGAAAACGAGTTTTTGGTTAAAACATTACAGAAGATTGAGTTGATTTAAACTACGAATTCAATGTAAAATCAATGCTAATGAAATTCATTATATGAAAGGGTAAAAATATATTTTATTTATACTTTAAAACCATTAAATATTATAATTTAACCACATAAATTATTACGATGAAAAAAGTTGTTTTTAATTAAAATATAGCATGTTTTTACTATTCATTAAAATATGAAAGTTATTAGAATAATATGAAAAATTTATCCAAAGTAAATTTTTATATCCTAATTCCAAAAAAGAATTTTATTTTGTAAAATAGAACTTATACAAATTTCAAAAACTATATTTAATGTTGGTGCGCAATCAAAAGGTGGAAAAACTGCATTTTATGCAAAATACTTATTTTACCAGAAAGATTTATTTTGTTCTTATACCATGTTCTAGAAAATGTTTAAGATGAATAATAATGTTATAAAATTCAAAATTTAGTTAATAATATTCATAAGGGCTAGTTCATAATAATATTATAATAATATATCATTGTTTTGTAAAACCCGGTATTGCGTACAACACACACGATCGAGGAAGGTCGCAATTCTGTGTAATGCAAGCCAACTCAGGGTTGCGCATATTGCACGAATCCTTTGTTGTTGCATATAAAAAAACCCAACCATATTTCATTAATACATAGAATATATATATATACTAAATGTTGCGTAGAATAACTACTATAAAACAAACTTGAAATTGTGTGTAACACGATCCACGATTAGTGTTGCATATACTGCAATATAATATGGTGTTTCGTATAATGCAAGATAATATTGGGGTATCATAAAACCCAATAAATCAAATAAATTAAAAAGAATACTTCTCATAAAATCTCGGGGTGTTACATTCTACCCCCCTTAAAATGAATTTCGCCCTTGAAATTCGTCAGGGTTATAAATGGTTGACTACTTGAATGTTTATTTAATAGAAACCCACATCGAAAAAAGGAAAACTAAAACATAATGTTAAAAAGTGATGTATGAAACAAAATGGTTACCCAAATTAACTCATCACTGGGTTGCCTCATGGGAGAACATAGGTGAAAATATGGATATGGAAGAGAAATATAAACATTAAGTTCTGATGGAGAGTGGTATAGAACATGGATATGAAAAATAACAAAATCACAAAGCCATAAATTTGTGATGATCTAAGGTACCATCTGATTCATCGGATATGAGGGAACTAGGACAACATTTCTGGTTTTGAAGATCTTTTCCATAAAGTTTATGAATTAAAAACAAATACTTACATGATTTTGGTTCAATCTCAATATTGTTCATGCCTTGAACAATTTCCACTTCATCTTTTAATGAAATGAAGTTGAATTTGTTTTTCGTGAAGTGTTAGCAGATCATGTGATATAATGACGGGTCATTCCATCTGTCTCAAAAAAAAGGTTAGCAAAAGTTATTAAATATACATAAGTCGATTAATCATATATTGTTCCTAAAATGGACTTACACTTCATATCTCATACCACTAAAAAATTCATACTAATTTATAATAACCAGGGACATCCTGTAGGCTAGTGGTAGGCGATAAAGGCTTGTCGCACATTGGTTGTGGGTTCGATTCAGACAGCCTTGTCTGACGTGACGGGTTGTCGCCCGTCCTGCAGGTTGTCCTTTTTCTAAAATTACATCATTATTACATTCCATCAATAATAACAAAAATATTTCTAGCCTTAAACAATACTATCTTATGTCCAACATAATCCATTTCAAATATTTAGGTTTATCAAAAAAACTTATGTCCAAGCTTATAGTATAAAGAAAACAATTACTAGAAATTTCATCTACCGAGCATTTGAATACCATCATTTATCCCCGATACATCTTATTTATCACATTCCAATCATGTGAATACCTTAATCATGTATTCTCTTGGAAAATGAATACCCATTGAACTTTAGTGAAAAACATGAATGCTGTCAAAAGTTAACTCTTTCCACATACCAAATACCCAAAAATTTCTATATACTCAAACCATGATAGCACTTTGTCCTCATATTAGTCATGACCTCATGATTACTATCATACATATTATTTTCTCCTTATCCTTTCATTATTCTCATTTCATCTGCTTTGCAAAAATATTTCAATCACTTTTTCATGGTTACCAGTACCATATAATTATTGAAAACCAATACATAGATACTCCAAAATTCAATAATACCATAAATGAGATTCCATGATTCTATTTTGAAATACCATTACATAAACACTTAATCATTACACAACATCATTGTCATACTCAACATCAAAAATAGTGATCGCATGAGACTTCCCTTTATCCTTTTCTTTAAGAGGATTCTCACGCTGATGATCATTAATCCGTGGATTAGGGAATTTATTATCATAATGCCCCATTTCCTTGCACTTGAAGCATTGAAGTCTTGGTGGTGCATTCTCTGCAGTCTTCTCTTTATTCACATAATTAGAAACCCTTTTTCCATTACTTCAACACTCAGCTACTCGATGACCTTCTTTTCCACACTGAAAATGTTTTCTAGTCCCTTGAAGACAATCTCCACCATGCTTCTTTGCACACTTTGAGAATAAAAGTACATTCATCTTCTTTTCCTGAGATTTCTCCTTGAACTCCATCTTTCGTTTATTATCAAAAATATGAGATGGATATGTAACACCAACTTCCATTTCTACCTTGATAGCACAACGCACAATTTATTTATAGATACTGATGTCTCTAATAGCTATTGACCTTTGAAGACTTGGTTTTAAGCCACTGAAGAATCGATCAACTTTACTTTCAGGTTGGATGATAAAACCAGATGCATACCTTGAAAGTCTTGTAAAATGAACTTCGTATATACCAACAGATTCATCATCCTTCTTTTTAAGCTCAAGGAACTCCTTTTCAATCTTTGTTTGAAGAATACGAGGGAAGTACTTACTGAAAAACAAGTTCTTGAACTCGTCCCATTCCATGGATTCAATTTTATCTTGGGGCATTGTATTCTTAATTAGAGTCCACCACTAGTCTGCTTCACCTTATAAACGGTAAATAGCTAGAATGAATTTATCATATTCTGATCAACGAAGTATGGAAAATATCTTTTCAATGGTACTTATCCATTGTTCAGCAACAGTGGATCAGAAGACCCATTGAAAGAAGGTGGACGTTGCCTCATGAATGAATCAATAAGAAATTTGTTCCCTCATCTGCTCATTTGGAATTCCATAATGATTCATATATTGTGTAAGTATAGTAATAATATTTTTCACTCCATATCCCATAACTTTGGTTTATTTAGGAGGAAAATCATTACATCGTCCATTACATTGATCAACACGGTTCCTTCAGGTTCCAGCAATCATCTAAAACCCAAAAATAATAGTGTGAGGAAAAAATCATGCTAGGGAAAAAACATAATAAAGGGGGAGTACCTTCAATATCTAACATCATAGGTTTAATTCTAAGATCATTATCAGAATTATAGGACTGTAACCTATACGTATACTTAACCTTAGGAACATCCCTAGACATACCTTAGAAATATCACTAGGGATTTCACTAAAGTGTATGCATCCTAGTTTCCAAAGGTTAACTAAACATTTCCTCGGATACCAAATGGAGAGGCCCAAAGCATGACATATGTGGACATTATATTACTTTTTTATAATACTTAATACATAATAAAAATAGACACCAAAGGATAGTAATAGATTAGTGCCTTTGGAAACTTGGAACATAATCTTCTAATCTTGGTGAAAGAACCTCAACGTCTCCAATAAAGATCTTTGTCTTTTTTTTCTTACCTAAAACCTTTACTTATATCCTGGGGAAAAGAAAACATAAAAAGGGTGAGCTCAAATGCTCAGTAATGTAAAACATAGTGAACATAAAACAATCCATAAACATTTGAAAGCAAAAACTTGAACATGAAATTTAAACATCAAAATCTTGAGCAAAGACATAAATCGTGGAAGTATGTAAGGAATATACCATAATGGAACATCAATAATGATAATATATAATGGGAATAAAACATGTAATTGTGGAAACCATTCAGTACATGTTATGATTTCCATAGTAGCCAAGGCATTGCTACCAAGACCATCTTATTGGACAAAGTCCCTTTCTGAATCAAGTTCACTCCTCGTTTCAGTCCTGTAAAACTGAACCAGATTAACTTACCGTTCCATCCATGTCTATCTCATGAGATATAAATATTTACCCAATGAATTGGAGGGATATATAGGTCCCACCCATCTCATAATGAAATCATTCTTACTTGTGCCACAAAATAAACATACATCATTCATAATAACCCATTGAATAAAATGGGTTTCATAAACATCATCCCATCATAACATAATCCATATAAAAGTAATGGATATCATTTCATAATAATAACAGTTAATCCATGTAAATAATAGAGGCATTATACTTGTAACATACACATATGAAATAATTCCATCTTATATGGAAAAATGGTTTTGATAAAACACTTGAAATGAATTCTCGAGGAAAATATACTTTCTTCTTCAAAATCATTTTATTTTCACAAAACATCATGCAATTTTAAAAGAAATAGATTTTGTTGGAAATAGTCGTGAAATATTTTTGAGGAATATTCATGAAAATAAGGCTTTATAAAACCATAAATAACCTTTCATGCCATATAAGTTAAAAAAACATTCTCCTCATAGTTTTGTTGGAAAAGTCAAAAAGTACCTCATAACATAAACAACAGAATTATTACTTACATACCATGTAGTAAAAGTCAAAATGGGTAAAAATGAAATTAAACATTGATAAAAAAACTTTTATAAAACATGGACATGGATGATAACAATAACCCCAGTAAATAGTTACTTATAAGCAATCTCAGATAAAAATGAGATTTGCAAAATTATCCCTTACCTTAGGTCTGATATGCTTCATACATATCTGAACCTCCTATATAATGATTTAAATAATGTAATTTACTTATTACAGAATCATATTCATTGTTATGATATCATATATGGTTCACTTATGACTGTATATTACCCATTAGTTTGTAAATTCCATGTTAAAGCATCATTTTGGGTAAAATCGTTACATTTATCGTACGTGTTTTGACTTGTTTTTCCTGATATTATTACTTATATACTGATTTAAATAATTACAAAATGTAAAAAATGATTTATATATAATATATATTCAGCATATACATATAAATATATATGATAGATCGATAAATGGAATGGAATACACCGTTCATGGAGACGGTAGGCCGTACGTACGCATGAACACTGTTTTCGTTTCCTTATTGAATTGAATTGAATGGAATTAACTAAATGACATACATATATATATATATATCCAGTATCATTATTATGCCATTTATTTCATTATTATTCATTATATATACTTTATAATCATTCATGAATGGTTATCATGGAGAATGAATCTCATTGCGTCGTGGAGACGGTAGTCCGTACGTACGCACGAGTGATGATATCATTCCCATGATCGTGAAATTGTATTGAAGCATATGAATAATATTTCAGAATCAATATAAATTTATGATAATCATATCTAGTTATTTATTTTCACCTTTATACCCATCCAAGTAAGGTGGTGGTCGAAAACAGATTACACCACGGCGTGGAGATGGTATTCCGTACGTACGCACGCGCGGTGATTTCATTTTCCGTAGGATGGACAAAAGGTGAAATAATGTTGTTTCATATTTATAATAAATATCAGTATATAAGTAATACTTATGTTATAACTTTATAATGAGACAACTAAAGAAGAAGAAGTAGAAGAAGGAAGAAACTTGAGAGAACCAGAAGAAGAGATTACCACTTCTTCGACGCACCTCCTTTAAGCCTTCTCTTAAGGAATTAGAGTTGGTATTTTGAGAACACTAGAACCTCCAAAATGTTTATAGGGAAGTGGAGAAGAGAAATGGGCAGGTTTTGGCCAATATTAAAGGCTTAAAAGGTTTCAAAGAGATGAGGGAAGGGGTTCTTTTTTTATAAGGGAGGAGATGGGAACCTTTGGAAATCTTAAAAATATTAATTTATAATAAATCTAACCCCACATCAAAACCACCAAAAATGGCTCATATTAAAATATTAGATGAGATAAGGGTGTAATATAATCAATTAATAAAATTTAGACTTTTAGGAAATTTATTTTTAACATTATCAACTTGATTTATCCTTATTTAATCTATTAAATTTTATTTGTGGTAATAAGATTCTAAATTTTAAATTGTTATAAATAATTACTTATGTGATGAAAATTATGCATAATTAGATAATTTATGACATTTTAGACTATATAAATTTCAATTATTAATTTTTATTTATTTTTTTGATTTTTAAACAATTTAATAATATGTTATTTTTATAAAATACAATAGTGTCAATTTTGACACTATTCATTTATTTGAATTTAAATAAAATCCACACAGAGTATATATTTGAAATAAAATATATAATATGTTAATAACATGCCATAGTAATATAGAAAATTAGTGGAGAACATTAAATAGTTCATATAATATTTATTTTACTATTTGTAAAACCATTTATTTGTTATTTCTCTTAATAAAATAATTACTACAACGTTTTTGTATAGTTATTAAATATACTTGTTTTTGTATTAAAATTAAGAATAAAATACTAGGATGAAGATAAATTTTATATATTTCATAATAATTTATTTAGTCGGATTTTTCTTCTACAAGACCCAAATTTTAAAATGTTATATTTATTAATTTATGATGGTGACAACTTTGACATCATATAAAATAAAATAATATAAGTGTCATAATCACTTTTATAAGACTCTAAACAGTCATATATTCGGTCTTTGGATGCTTATGGTGTATATATACACTAAGAATAAGTTTTGGTCAGGTTTTTTTGCCCTTCAATATGTATTAATATTTCAATAAAAATAACATTATTGATTTATTACTAAATAAATAATTTCTGTATCATTAATGTATGAGCTAATAAGGTAATTAAATAACTCTTAAAAATTAAAAATAAATTACCATGATAAAGAAAAACATTTATCTTTTAAATGATTATTTATAACCGAATTTATATTTTATATAACCTTATATTATAAATACTTTAATTATTAATGTTTGAGTGAGACATATTTCACGTTCCTTTAAATAAAATAAACTAAAGGTCTTAATCACCTCCAAGTGGGTTCTAATGGATTCCCTTTCGACCCAAATATGACATAGGACGAACTATAATCATCCAATTGTATTAAGACAAGTGTTAGGGTAATTTTATAATATTTTAGTTACCCATAATTACCTGATTTACCTTTTACTATAGTAAATAAAATTTACCGTAGTTACTATTCATAATGCCCAAAAATAAAAAGTAGTCTATTAATATAATTTGGACCCTCTGATTCCAAATAGGGAATCAATTTTTCCAAATTCAATACACATAAGTTGCATAAATTAAATTAAAATTAATCCCGTTGTCAAAAGAAAATGGGTTTTTGTTTAAAACATTATGAAAGGTTGAATTGATTTAACCTACAAATTAAATGTAAAAGAAATTATAATGACATAAATTATATTAAATGGAAAAAATATTTTCTATTTATACTTTAATACCATTCAAAATTATAATTTAACCACATAAATTATTACGGTGAAAAAAGTTGTTTTTAATTAAAATATACCATGTTTTTACTATTCATTAAAATTTGAAAGTTATCAGAATAATTTGAAAAATTTATCCAAAGTAAATTTAAATATCCTGATTCCAAAGAAGAATTTTATTTTTTCAAATTTACCTTATAAACATGTCAAAAACTAGATTTAATGTGGGTGCGCCATCAAAAGGCGGAAAAACTGCATTTTTTGAAAAATACTTATTGTACCCAAATAAATTATTTTATTCTTATACCATGTTCTAGAAAATGTGTAAGATGAATAATAATGTTATAAAACTCAAAATTTAGTTAATACTATTCATAAGAGCCAGTTCATAATAATATTATAATAATATATCGTTGTTTAGTAAAACCCGGTATTGCGTACAACACACGCTATCGAGGAAGGTCGCGATTGCGTGTAATACAAGCCAAGTCAGGGTTGTGGGTAGTGCATGACTCCCTTTTTTGCGTATAACAAAATACAACCATATTTAATTAATACATTGAATATATATATATATATATATATATGTAATCAATGTTGCATAGAATAACTACTATCAAACAAGATAGAAATTGTGTGTAAAACGATCCAAGATTAGTGTTGCATATACTGCAAGCTAATACGGTGTTGCGTATAATTCAAGATAATATTGGGGTGTCATACAACACAATAAATCAAATAAATTAAAAAGAATACTTCTCATAAAATATCAGGGTGGTACAGTCTATGTATAGGCTTATAATGGAATATTGACAACCATAAATTAATAAATAAATCTATTATAATGAATCTCTGTATGATATATAGTTATTGAATTCATTCATCAATAATATAGTGGTGAATATCAATTTTATTATTATGGTGCAATTTTGAAAAATTAAAAACAAATCTATCATGAGATCATAAGAAATAAGAAATTTAATGGATTGATTTTACTTATTCATTTAAAGTACTAAAAAATTAAATAAATATTACCTATTTGGATTTTTGATATTGATGGTATGTCAAGAAGGTGATCTCATCATTGTTAGATTAATCTTCTTGATGAGTGTTAGAAATGAATGATTTTAGAACCCAAATCTTCTTTAGTTAGTAATTCACTTTGAATATTTAATTTAAACTTATTATTTTATTTTATTTATTCCATTGAGAAATATTTTCATTATTTAATGGATCATTAGAGAGGTAGCCTCCAAAATATTATATGTTCTTTATTAGTCTTTAATTAGTAGTATATCAATTGGTTTGTAAATATAGACACAACCTTTCTCAAATAATATATAAAAGTATCCCAAATTATTATTTATATATAGATTTATTTAGATTTATTTTGGATATTTCATTTTATATCTGTACTTTATGGGATCTCAGAGCTCATCGAGTTTCAATATTATTTTATCACCTTCCATAAATATAGCTAGAAACCACTTTATATAATCAATTAAAAACTTATTTAGATTTAATTATTTCTAGACATTGGAATAGGTTTTTTAAGAGGGTGTTTATTTGATGACATTTTTATTATCCAAATTTTGACTATTGATTGATATATATTTTATTGATTTAATAAGATAAAACAATAATTTATCAGTATAATGATTACAAATTCCAATGAAACTTAATATTCCATCCATTCAAATTCTTAAGCTTTGAATCTAGATAATGATTATATTTTTTGTGTTATAATATATATGAAAATGAGTATTTATCTTCATTATTAGAGGATGATTCATATATCATTTAATTGTAGAGTTTTACATCTTCAAAGATAAATAAATATTTTTAATATATATATTTATTGGTTCTTTCGATCTATATTTTTAGTATTTAAAAATTATGAGACAATATAATCTTTATGATATTATTATTATTAGTAGGATGACCTTATAACTAGGAACAATTAGTAAATTTATAGACCATCTAATTTCTTGTTGTTTTTCATTGATTATTATAAAGTATGTAATGATGAGAAATGATTAACTCTATTCTTATAGATCACATATTATTTTGATTGTTGGTCTAGTGAAATATTTTCCATTAATATCCACCATCTTCATCTCTTCCATCATTGAGTAATATCATGTGATGTCAGATAGACTCTAATAATCAGATTCTATAGTATTCTTATTTAAAATAATTTTATTATTAAAAGTAATTTATTTATTTATAAGATCATTATCAAATTTATGATTAATAAAATTCTAGATGTAATGAAAATTGTAATGTTATAAAAAATTAGTTCCATAAAAACTAAAAGGAAAATCAAAATATAAATCCATTTAAAAATAGTTTACAAAAATATTACATGAAAGAGTTGAGATAAGAATTAATATATGTATCTTTAAACCACTTTTTAGTATTATTTAAGTAACGAACATTATTAATTGAATATCTTTTCCCAATTTTATTATAGTAGGTAAAAAATTCATAGCTCGGTTATAAATCTAATCACAGTTGTTAGTGATAAACAGAAAGAAACTTGATGTTACAAAAAAAATCCTTCACTCTTGAATTTTTGACCCATAAATATATAATCTTGTAAAAGTGGGATCCAATAACAATTTTAGTTCCATGAAATAGAAATTTATTTACTTTAATCGACAATATTTAGTAGTTATTAGTAAATAGAATAGCTAAAGATGAAAATAACTTAAATAAAATTCATGATTAAATAATACAATAAAAATGAAGTAATTAAGTATGCTAAAAATATTAAAGTATAAAATCTAAAATAAATAAAATTAAACAATTTTTATAATTCCTAAAACATTTAGAGCATGATAAATAACTTTATAGATGTATTTTTACCTTCATATTCATTAGAATCCATTTGATAAAAATATAGAAAAGTATATTTCGGAAATTAATATTATATATATTGATTGAAACTTATAGATTTTATGAGTGAATATTTCAGTCGAACTCTATAGACATGATTATACACTAAATAATATATAAATTAAAACTAAAATGTACTTTCTAAAGTAAAAAAATGATAAAAAATTAAAAAATAGTATAAATTTACAGGAAATTGAAATTCAAAGGATGTTAAAGATAAGAATATCATAAATACCTGATTTATATTAAAAAAGATCTTATCCACAGAAACCTATTCAATTTTTACAAACGTTACTAGGATGATGTTAGGATTAGTGTTGGACAACATGGAGAAAAAAAATTCCCACTATTTGATGTTAAAATTTTCCCTTATTCATAATATTTCATTGATTAAGGGTCAACATATTGTCATTTACATATCCTTTATAATTATATTATTAAAAGATAAAAATAAGGAAAAACACAATTCATTGGACTTATTTGATAAAAAAATAGTGGGTGAAATGATAAATTGATTATAATAGTATTGTCTTAGTAGTATTTTTGATATAAATATAAAAAAATTATTGTAGATAATGTACAAGGGATGATGATAATGACAAAAATGTCTATAAAAATATGAATTATCTTTAAAAGTGATTTTGGAGAAGAATAATAATGTAAAATGTAATGAAGAATGATCTTTAATCAATATTACCTTTACTCAATGTTAATCTAATCCTCCTACATTATAATCTATGTTATAATTTAGATCTCATTTGGACATTATATAAAATCAAAATGAAAACCATTAAGAAATATGGTGAATGTATATTATATGGATTATCTTGCGATTGTTTCAAATTTAACATTGTAGATGATGTGGTGCCTCTTATGGTTGTTTTCTTAATATCTTATTATAAATAACTTGACTTATTTTTGGACCATTTTGGTTTTATATATTTTATTTTAAGAGGATATTCCATGGTGACTTCTCAGAATATGAAATATGATTACTGAATGGTTATGATAAGATGAAAAAATATAGACATCACACATACTCTTCTAGTATCATTGTCCTTATATCCTATTATTTGAATAATATTTTAATGATTGAGTATGAGAAGAATACTATATATCTATTGTTTCTTTTCTAAAGGATCATGCGAAATACAGATAATGTGGTTGATTTTATAAGAGTCTTTAACCCTATTCAACTTTTACCAATCAATATATCATATGTATTACATTATATGTAAATATATGCTTGAATTTTATATTTTAAAATTATTTCCCTTCTTATACTTTATTCTCCCAAGGATTCATCCTTTTATTTTGTGTCACACTAATAAATGGTATGTGTATCATAAGGTTAATTCTATAAAACACAACACTCTGATTTTTCTTTTTATGTTTACTTTTTCATCCAATTAATTTATTTTTTGTCATTATGTTACCTAGTTTGATATTTTTTTGAATTCATACATTTTATTATTTTAATAAAACCACTAACTCTATCATTTTTACATTATTCAATTTATTAACCATATTATAGTATTTTAATTGAAAACTCAAAGTAATATAAGTGAATAAAAATGTATATGGCTTGTGATCATTAAAACATGTTGATCTAGTTGATAATAATTGTGTTACAAAAAGGATGACCCAAAAATTTTATTTTATTTTAATATTGTCTCTTAGTAAGGGGGAACATTAGTGTCAAATTTTATATTTGATGTCTCTAAACTAAACAACTTCATCTGGTTTGGTGTGTTTCACCCTTGATGATATTTTAATTGGAAATTGGGTTCCCAAAGATATTGAATCAAATGTAAAATATTATAAATCGAATGAAAATTTATTGAAAGATAATGGTGTAAACCTTATATCAATGTATTGGTATAGGGTCTTGGTGATTCTGTATATCCCAATTATTAAAATCATAAATCTTATGAATCATGTAGATTTATCTAAAAAAAGGATGTAGAAGTTTTATTGGCTTCTATTTGGCCATGTCCATTTGGACTTGGTGTATTCTATTAGTATAAATCTACTTAATATGTAATGAATCTAGCTGGGGATCTTCTTTGACTTGAAATTAACATCCATGTTGGTTTGTCTGTACATCTCCAATGGTAAGACCTTTGAATTAGCTGACTCAAATATCATTATGGTGATGAACACAGAAGTAGTGAATTGATCATTTAGAGTGGGGATTACATTAATGATGATTTATTAGTGCATCAATACATAGACGACATATATAATGTGTAATAATTGTATTACCATGGGGATTAATTCAGTAGTTATTGAATTTTAGTAAACTAGGATAATCACTATGTTAGTTTATTATATCTGCATAGATATTACCACTTTTGTGGTTGTTAGCATCATCATAGAGAGTAACACCATGGTTATTGATGACTTTATCAAGGGGGTATGCATTTAATGGTGAATTCATTACACAAGGGACCTCTATGATGAATGATAGTTACGTATCTAAAATTCAATATTCATTATCAGTTAGATTCACTTTGGGGGGAGTTTCATGTTTGTAGTATGTCAAAATATAACTAGAGGGAAGTCTTGGCCTCCATCCGAACATGATGAAAAAATCATCATAAGATAGGATATACCAATATCCTTCGGGGGCTTTAGTTTCAAATTAAGGCTCAACATACCTTGTGTTGATGGGGGTAACTTTCCTGTATAGGTACCTTCTCCTTATTTCCCTAAAATATGGATTGGGAAAGATCCTCTTATCAGATAACTTGAGTGGTTTGAGGTTTATGGTGGTGATTACAACTATAATTTTTTGTATCTCTTTTAGGTATCACTTGTATAGTGTCCAAGGTGATGGATTCCTCATCCTTCTCTATGTTTGTAAGAACCACATTGTCATGATTGTGGGAGAGACTCGTATAATAGTTTAATACAATGGTGGATGTTACCCACCCCATTATTTCTTTTTTTTTTGTGTAACAAACATTCATTAATTATATAACTCTATATTCTACCAACAATTCTATCACTTCATGAGGAAACCATCCTATTGGTACAATAAAACATTATATTAATAAACCATCAGTGGATTATTCACATCAAATATAGTGGGATATGGAACCCAAACCATGGATGTAGTGGTTGTTTTATTATAACAATACGATATAACTTTATGAGGTAACTAAAAAAAATAAAAAGTACCTTTTATTTGACCCTATATTTGTAGGTTTTTACCATAAAACATCTCATTATAACAACATTTTTGAAAATATGGATTCATATGGATAATCATGAAAAGGAAGACCATTAGTTGTATATGTATAATAAAAAATAGTGTGGGTTTTAAAATTATCCAATCAATTAAATGGATGAAAAAATAATTAAAATTGGTTATATCATTTTTATTTCCATTTTTTATATCCACCACCCCATTTAATAATTTAGATGGAATGAATTGGGTTTTGGTAATGTATGTGTTGAATTAGTGATGATTTGAGATTAAATCATCATATAACGGATCCTATCATATTGATTTAATATTACATATAAAATCCTTCCTAGATATATCATTATTGGAATATATTAATAATATTACTAAATAAATGACCATAGAGAATAACCTCCATTAGAAAAACGTGTGATTTTCATGAACATAGATTGATAATAATAATGAAATATTTTCTCCATTGTTACAAGGGGTATCATTTGAATATCACATTATGAATATTGGATAATATATAGTTCATAACCAATAAGGAAGGAAGATTTTAAATCATAAACTTAATGGGATACACTATATGGTTTTGTTACATTAAATGACACTCTATAGTTTAAATCCATATACAAGGAACATCATGATTTAAAATTTAATGGGAAGTTCTTTAAGGACACTTTGGGTTTGAAAACCATCTAATGAATTTGAAAGTGAGTGTGGAATAAAAATAAATATAAAGGCAATTTATGTTAATTTGGAGTGAAAATATTTCTCTTCCCCTCCTCCGAGTTGACCTGGCGGTCTTGGCGTCAGCTGATGGCTCTTGGGGCAATGTCAGCATGCCTCAGAGGTGCTCTAGTGGCCTCTAGTTTTGAGATCATGGCTCGGAGGCGCTAACCATGGAGCAGCTCGGTGATGGAATCACATCGCTTAGACATGGCTCGGTGTTGGCTTCTGGATCTCACTTCAGTAGCAGCGCGGCCCAGCTTCAGCTCTGGAAGCTCCTTTCCGGCGTGTTTGGTGTCAGATTTTGGTGGTTCAGAGGGGGAAGATATTTTCTGGTTCGGGTTTTGGAAGGTGGTTTTGATTATTTGGGATTTTTTGTTTCTGTTTGTTGGATTTGTTCTAGAGGTTCGGTTGATGCAATGCGGCACCGCGGAACCTTCCGTAAGGGACGAAGCACCGCTAGGGTTTCTCTCGTGCCTCCTTCTCCATCCCAGATCAGGTATTCTCCTCTTCCATTGCTCGGCGATTTGAGGCGGCGGTCTTTTTACTGCAGAGGCTCTGTTTTGGCTCGCCTTGCGTGCATTGGTTTCTGTCTGGCGGCACAGTGTGGAATCAGCACTTGAGCCATTACCTCGGTGGTTCTAGAACAACACCTCATTAATAGATCTAGGAATTATAAGGTTGAGTGTAGTCTTAGTCGATGTTTCAGATGGAGGCGATGGGATGTAGTTCCTGTGCAGTTTGGTTATGTTTTCTCTCTGGTGGGGAGGATGCGATGGTGGCGGTGAAGGTGTCATCTCTTGGAGTTCCAAGGTGATGCGTAAATGAAGCATGTGGCTGTGGATTTGTTCCTTATTTGGTTTTTAGTGTGTTGATTCATTCATTCTTGGGTTTCAATCTGATTTATTGAGTGGCGTTTTGGTGTTTGAGTTTGTATTTTTGAGTTGATTTATTGCTATTGGCTGATTCGAATGGGGATGATGGTGAGCATGACTTTAGTCGTCGACTTGAGATGACGACGATGGGTGATGGTAAATCTCCCCTGTGTTTCAGATGATTTAGATTTGTCAGTCTCCTCAGGTGTGTCTCGAGGCTCTTGATTCGTGATGCTGCAGGTTGTGGGAAATCACTTGCTATGAGGCTGACGTGTGGGTTCACAGCTTGAGGTGTTGCACGGTTTCCACTTGTTTTGAATTGATATTTTGAATTTCGAATTGTGTGATGCATTGTGTCTGTCGTTTTGATGGTTGTACTCTTTGGTTCCCAGATACCCTTAAACCGTCTTTTAGAGAATGAAAAAAATGATTTGCAGTCAAATAATAGTTAAAATACACTGAAAAACTATGTAAGGTACTTTTGTCTAAAAATCCATCCAAAGACTATGGATGTTACATTATAGTAAATATATCTAATAGGGATTGTGATTTGTAAAATTACATGGAATTTTAATGGTTAGTTTGGAGTTTAAATCCATCCCAAAAGGTGATATATGATTTAAATACTCCTAAGAAATTATGAAGGTCACTTTTGAGTTTAAATTGTTTCAAAAAGAAACATAGTGATTTAAATACCCATATGAAATTTTAATGGTAACTTTATAGTATAAATCCAATCATGAAATAAATCTAATATGAAAAGGTCCAAAAGAAATTTTGGAGGTCACATTTATGTTTAAAACTATCCATTAAAAAACCCTATGATTTAAATACATATTTGAAACTATGAAGGATAGTTTTGTGTTTATATTCATACAAGAAGTAACTTTTTGGTACGTTAGGGAGAACAATAAATAATTTCCTCCTTTGAGGAGTGTTGTATACAATAAAAAATCATTTTGATGAATACTATAGAATAGTTTGAGTATAAGAATAGGGGATGAAAATGATGCTGGGATTAAAAGTAGAAGAGTATTACTGTATATAAAAGTTACTTGAATTGTAGAAAATTTAGTTTGAAGGGATTTACATAAAATTTGAATCCATGTATAATGTCATGACACTCATAATTGATAAATAATACTTTGTTGGTTTAATTTATATAAGAATGTCATAAAATGATATTTAAATTTTTTTGTGTGGGGTATCACACCCATCCTTAAGAAATAAGTATTTCTATTTAAAATTATACACAGAAGAAAACCAATAATTATAGGATTGTTTAGGAAATTTACTATATAGTTTATATTCATGTGGAATGGATACTAGGCGTATAATATTTTTGAGGATTGGTATTTAATATGAATTATGTTTGAGAAGCCTAAATTGTGGGATTTAGGGGTAAAATTAGTGAAGGTATATGAATTTCATAGAATAAGGCTCTGACATATCTAAATGACATACCATTGAGGTCAGGTGGGACAAAAGATAAAGTAGGTGTGGTAATGGGTCTTAAGAAAGAGAAAATACAAAATTACTAAACCCATGTTTGATAATACATTATAATACATATCGGAAGAATTGTGTGAATATATTAGATGGAGTAATGATATTCTAAAAAATGGATTTTTACAAGTTCAATTTGGGTAGAACATCCATGTAGTTGTTTAGAATTCACCAGTACTTGTTCAATGTTACATTATCATGATCAACATTTAAATTTTTAATATATAAAATTCCTTCAAGAGTGAGGTAATAAAGGAGAATGTGTGATGAATCAGGTGAGGTAATGCTTCATAAATGGGGTCCATGTGAATGATTATATCTCTTAAAATTTCTTCTTTCATAAAGGGGCCTCTAGTATAAATTCCAGAAAAAGGAATTGTGTGAAGATCTTTTTCAAATGTGTAAATTTTTTTAGTTTTATAAAAAAAATCCAGTCATGGGGTTTTTTATTTATTAAGATATAATAAATTTTGGTCCCTTGAGTATTTAATTTTCACTTTAAATTCCTTTAAGAGTTTATTCCAATTCTATGTAAATGGGTTTATTAATAAGAAAATATTGACAGTTCTTGAAAGTTACACCTAAAAATATCAGATGATTCAAAATCAAAACGATTTTTAGTTTCCCAAATTCTTAATTTAAAGGTTTAAATGTCATTAATCTCATTTATTTCTCTATGTTCTCTATATAGTAAATCTTCTTTGTGGTAACTGTTTACTTGAGAAATAGATGGAGTTCATGGATTTATCCCGATAATTTGTTATCACCACTATATATATATATATAAAACCAATTTTAGGATATTTTTGAGTAATTTATTTTACTTAATATATGATAATCCCTAAAACAAAAATAGGTCCTATTAAATTATTATGCATTTAGAGAGACACACTCTTGGCCTTGAATTGACTCATTTTGTCTTAAAAGAGTTATCTGATGGAATTTTTATTAAAGTGATTTATATAATCTTTGAGCCGATGGTGGTTATATAGAGGTAAAAGAAGACCCAATTACAATGCATTTATCATGGAAAGAACGCAAGAGTCATGTATAGTACTTAGGTATTAGATACATGGAAGAATAGATTTAATTTTTCTGAATGTAAATATATCACGGGTTTTAATTTAAAAAATATCTATTTATCCTTCATTCATGTGTGTTTTTTATTTTTACAGAAAGAGTAGAAATATAATAATACCTAAATGTATTAATTTTTGTTATCTCTAATCTATTATATTCGTGTTTTTCTATGAGTTATGATGATATGTCAATATTATCAGGAGTTGGGAGTTTTATATGATATTTATTTGAATAATGATATAATATGTAGTGACATATTATCTGGATGTTTCCATATTTTTATATCACATTAAGTGTTATATGAATGATTATTGGTATATTTATGGGTTTATAATTAATATTAATTACAGTTACCTGAGTTTAAAAAGTTATCTCTCATTATGACCTTTTCAAATTGATACCTTTTTTATGAAGATCGTGAGGTTGATCTAATTATGGGTAGTTGAGCATAAAAGATCATGCACTAGGTATCTATCAGAGATTATATAATTTTTACTTTTGTATGAAAAGTATTGAATATGGAAAATTTATTGAATTAGATTAAGGAAATCTATGAAAACTCTTAATTGATTTACATTTTTTGATCTCATATATTTAAATTAATGACATGTGATATTATAATAGCCCTGAACCCATAATCATTGATCCAATGCTAAGAACATAATATTTTCTTTTATGTCTTTTTTTATAATCATGAACCATTATATTCATTCAAAACATTCAAAATCATCAAAAAATATTAAAAAACATACATACCCATGTACCTTTTAGGTTTAGAGTTTTAGAGAATTGTGAAAAACTATTACATAGAATTTCCCATGTATTTAAGTGGGTATATCATCTACTATACACAAATTTTTTTATTCTACATTAATCCTTCATTATCACTCACAATAAACCATCTTATAAATATATTAATAAACATATTTGTTTAAACAAAAGGAAAACACATGAAGGGTGAGATAAAGTTATCAAAAAAGGGTAAATATATGAATTTACAATTGAATAACTTCGGTGAGCACAAGATAAACATAAGGGTATGTGAACATAAAAAAATTTCATGAGAAATACATAAGATAATTCATAACCATTAAATCTTGGATCATTAAACATTTTACATGGCATAAATATTTGAAAAACATAATAGCCATAATAATCAATAGTCATGATTAATGTGATGTAAATCTTGATCAATGAAACTGTTAAAAATTCATACACAATGTAGAGAAAATCCATTCATATATTGGAACATTATCTTCATCACCCATGTTCTCTCATGTTATAAATTATGGGATCCCAATTAATTACATAGTAGAAATCTCGCTAGTTAACACCCTCCGTATTTCCATTAATGATAAAGAACATTACCCAACATGTTGGAGAGCTATACAATGTTCACCATTTATATAATATGTATTGGGATCACCCATAATCAACTATAATTCTCAAGTACCAAATCATGAATAAAATATGTGATATATTTAAATTTGACATCATTAAAATTTTAAAAATTATATTCAATCCATTATAGATTGATTGTCCCATGGAAACGAAACATGTTTCTAGATAATATATTTGAAAAAATCATCATATTCCATCCATAGATAGTGGATAAATAATATCATAAGATTATATTTCTAGTGAATTGGAGGGATCATTAAATGATGTTGACATAGATTAAAATAAATTTTCATAATAATTTAAAACATTTTTTGAAGATAATCGAAAATAGCCATTTCATTTAGAACCATTTAAAACTAAAAATTCAAAAAATCTTGAGAAAATGATTATATTTTAAAATAAAATTGGAAACATAAAAAGTAATATTCAATTAAAACAATAGTTATCACGATATTAAAACGAGGTCAAGGAATATATGATAAAAAATTGCTTTCACACTTTGGTAAATAAATTCAAAATGGTCCATGTGGGAAATGTTTAAAATGTTATTTTATAA
Source organism: Viscum album (assembly GCA_963277665.1). Classification (NCBI taxonomy): domain Eukaryota; kingdom Viridiplantae; phylum Streptophyta; class Magnoliopsida; order Santalales; family Viscaceae; genus Viscum; species Viscum album. Next base: position 70,153,592 of record OY728142.1, read on the forward strand.
ATCACTTTATAATTATTCAAATGTATTTGAAATGAGTTTTTAAAAATTAATGTTCCTAAGTATTATTAAATTACTTAGGGTGTAGGATAATTAGGGTATTAATTTTTATAAATTTCTTACTCTATGAAATTGAACCCTTATGACTTGTTAGAGTTATTTTCTATTCCATTTTTTTTATAAAAATCTCAAAATCATAAAAAAAATATGAATGAAACCAATTTTTACAAAATTTAAAAGGTTAGGAATCAGTTTTTGAAATTACATTTTTAACATGGACACTCCCATGGGTACATTGAAATTAACTATTAGAAATAATTAAATTCAACTTTTGAACCCACTCCCATTAGACACCTTCAATATCTTTATACGTATGATTATACTAAAACATATGAGTTAACAAAATTTATTTTACAAAACATGATCTATGATAAAATATATCTATATTTGAAAAACAGATCAAAAAAATTTATTCTATTTCCTCCATCTAATAATGTTCATTTGGTGAATCCTAATCTATGTCTAGTGAATGCTTTTCCACTTAGCCCCACAAAAACTGCACCTGATAAAAAACAGTATTATATTTGATTAACATAACCCTTTCACATTAGAAATATAAATTAAAATGATGTCCAATGAATTCAATCTATTTATCTCTTTAGGTAATATCACTACTAATCACTCTAACCTATTCAATAATCAAAATATCTATCTTGAAAATTTATTCATCACAAAAAACAAACATCAGTTAGAAGCTCAGTCATGAAATTAATTCTGTATTGGTTCATCTTTTCTATTTTTATGAAAAATTTCAATTTTATGTAAAATTTCACACCCCTTTATATAGGTTCTCCTAGAATATAGAATTTAGGAAACCCATCTCATTTTTACACTCACTAAAATTCAAAATATTGAATTTCTCACAAAATTATAATTTTCATTGATACTTTTCAACTCTTATAGATTTTTCCAGAATCATTATGACTTCCCCAGTACTTCCAATCTTCTTCAATCTTCTGTAAATCACATGTTAAGGAGCACAAATTACTCATTTTTATCTATATAAAAAACAAATTGAAAAAAATTACTAACACCATCACATTTCATAATTCTGTAATGCCTTTTATAAAAACATTTTTCAAAAAATGGATGATATGGAAATCTTTGTCTGATGAACAAAATCTCTTTATCCATTTTTCAGTGTCCAGTTGATTCTGTCTAATAATCCTATCTCGTATCTTCATTAATAATTAATCCTTACAAACATTATTCATCTGATGGAATTTGGGAATGTTCTTTTGATGAAACAATATTTCATTTTCTTTTCAGTTTTCCTCAACTAAAACTTTACACATCAGTTTCCTATAAATGTATTTCTGATGAACTTCCATAAAAATGTTTTTATGGACTTCCTTCATCAGTGAAAAATAAAATATTTCTAACCTTGAAATATTATTCAAAATAACTTACTAGTTTTTTCATCTTACACTATCTAGTACTCTTGACTCTATTGAGAAACAAATATATCTAACTTTTTCTATTCCTCTAGAATTACTAAATACGGTTAAATATATTGTTATAACATTTAATGAAACTAGTCACAAGAGACATTCTATGACTTAAATTTAATGCTTGAATTTATTTAAAATATCCTAATATATATATATATATATATATTCAAATATTACTATCTATGTCACATTATATTACTTACACATGTTGTGAAACTTCAAAAAATCAATAACAAAAAATCGACCGATTTTGTTTGTCTTGGGTTCATCTTGTAATATGTTTGATGATCAATTTCACTATTTCCCCCTTTATACAAACTATGGAAAATCTATGCTTTTATAAAATCATCATAGAAAGCATAGACTATAATTATTTATTGGTAACATGCATCTTGTACATCAAGAAAATGTTATCCAGGACTTTTAGGAATGAAAAATTAACAACATTATTTATCCAGAAACTCAGTAACAAACACTTCCTGATTTCCAAAAAATTATTGGTCTGGTTGTCTAAATTTTTTACAAATGATTTCATTGTTTAAAATTATTATAAAATGTTTTACCAATTACTCAAAAAAGACAAATTAAATATTTTATTCATCTATTGGCCACTGTAGAATCATCTTAAAAGAGGGTTTGTTCAATGTGGTATGTCCAATAATAAACTTTGTAATGAAAAATTCTCACATAAAAAATTTGGTAACCTCTCTAGTGGAAATTCAGTATCATTCATTTTTTACAAAACTTCTTTAAATTTCATAACAAGAGTTTTTATAGAAATGTTTGTCTGTACATTCTATGTCTAGAATCAAAGTTGATATTTTATTTTTTCTTCAGACACATTATAAATATTTTATACACTCCATCATATATCATGATTTTTTCATGATGTTAGTAACTTTGAGATCAGTAAATAATCATTTGAATTTTTTAGTAATTTCTTTAACAAATTTAAGGGAAATTGCCAACTCTATAACCTTATGACATTAATCTTCTCTAAAAACATCATGACAACAAGTTTATAAAAACCATCAACTTTTATTTTTTTATCTTTGAAAAAATATCATAAAAAAATTATGTTGACCACAAAGATAAAAATTTCATCAAAACAATCAAAAAGAATATTCAATATCCCCTTTTTTATTTTTTATTAAATCTCATTAACAGCTTTTGAAACTCTTTATTGTTATACATTCTTGTTTTTCACAATTCATTTTTCTCAAGAACCCCATTTTTTATTAATTTTCATAAAATCAAAACCTTTATCATAGAGAATGTATTTAATACACAATAGTGGATAAAGTAATATTTTTGAAGGAATTATAACACTCACTAACAATAATCTTTTTTCATGAAAATATAAACATCCCATAAATTTTGTTCCCTAATTTTTTTATTTATCTCTAACATTATTATAGGCACAAATATTTATTTCATTAAAGATATATACTTTGTACCCCCTTTCAATATAATGTTTTACACATTCTACCAATTTTCCAATATAATGTAAATAACATTGTGGGGATTCTTTACAAACACTATGAATTCAATTGTGGAGACTGACCAAGAAGTTTGAGCCTCAGTTCCACTAATATCTGTTTTGGAATATTTTTTTAGAAAACATTAGAAATTTTTATTTTTGTAGAAATATAATCAAGAATTAATTTTCCACTAATAACTTTATCTTTTAGGAATTGATAAAAAAATATCAATGTGCATTATTCGTGAGTGTTATTTAGGGTTATTATAATGATATATGGTAATATGATAATCAAGAAGCATCTTTAATGGGGTAGAATCTCTCACTTTAGAATCTTCTAGTTTAGCTTTCATCCAAGCTATTTGAATAAAATCATGGGTTGAAGAAACATATTATGCACCTTGTGTACTCAAGTTCACTAAAATATTTTTTTACTATGTTATCACACAAAACATTCTCTGAAGAAAATTTTTACGAATACTATTAATTTTATATCATTGCAGTCTCCATCCCAATCAACATCTATGATTCTATCAATGATTATATCATAAAATATTTTTTACATTTTCCCAAACCAAGTCATTCCTTTAACATACCTTATAATTATTTTTACTCACAACATATTAGATTTACTCATATATCAATGGTATCTGCTACAAAAAGTTACAACATACACAGTTTTGGGCCTCAAGACTATAATATAGATTAAAATTAATATAAACCTTAAAAAACATCTTATTGATACGTTCCCCATCATCATATTTACTCAACATTACACTAATTTACATAGGGGTAGATAATTATTTATATTATTCAATTCCATTATTTTATAACAATTTCATAGTATACTTCTATTAAGATATGAAATTATATCTCTCTTTTGGTAAAAATTATAATCCCCGGAAGATGGTCAATTCTATAAGCATTGAAATTTAAATATTCTTCTTCATTTATTCTATGAGCACATTAAATTATTTTTTTAATCCCCAATAAGCATTATTTCAAAAATATAAATAATAAAAATCAGGGTACCTCAGTTCACCCCATTCACATAGAAGTTGATGTTAACTTTTCCTTTAGCAAAATTATATTTTATTAAGAAACTATCATGTTTTGAGTACCAAACTCATAGATCTTGTTTTATCCCATACAAGGATTTAATAAACCTACAAAAATAATTCAATCATTTTCATGTAGGAACCATCACGTATTCTCAGTATAAAATTCTTCCAAAGTCTTCAATTTAATAATGTTAACTTTACATCTATCTGATAAACATTATAACAATTATGTGTGATCATAGGTAAGAAAATTCTGATTTTTTTTAATTTTACAATAGGGGAAAAAGTTTTTTCATAGTACCAAACATCCACCTATGAGTATCCTTTTAAAATACCATGCTTTGTTTCTTGTAATGCCCCCATGTTCATTATGGTTATTTCTATACACCTATTTTTCTTATTAATAATGTTTTTTCCTAGTGAACATGGAACAAGTTCTGATGGTTTATTTTTCTCAATATGACATAAATATTCATTCATTGATTGTACCAAATATTTGTGTTAAAAAACATCTAAAACTGAATTTGGATAAACCTGTGAGATATGTACTGTTTGATTTTATATTATAAACATTATTCAAGTTTTTGTTGATTCTTTCTAATTTCCAATGATATTTTCTGATTCAAATTATATATTGGCTATTAAATTTCATATATTTTTTTCCTGCTTCACTTTCCACAACACAATTTTATTTTAAATCATTAGTTAACTATTTTGAATCACTTTCATCTTCAATTTTGTTATTCTCATTGAAATAATTTAACTTATATTCTAATAAATTCTAAAAATACTTTATTAAGAAAGATAGATTTTAAATATCATTCACATACCAAGAATCAACCAAATTTTGTAAATGTTTGTTCCAAAATTTATAAATTTTATCATTTGATTAATATCCTATGTAAATTCTATCCCTATATTTTTCCTTAAATTTTCCAAGATCTGGATTTTTGTCTTCAGTAATCTTGGACTTCTAAAAAAGATAAAATATTTCATTAAAGGTTTTTTGTTATACCAATATTCAAAGGAATTCATGTTATATTACATATCTAACAAACATGTTTTTTGCACATTTACAGTAGTAATAACAGCTTATATCTTTTAGAATATAAGAAGTTTATACTCAACCAACATACTTTTTTCCAATTTATACCAAAAATAAATTTTTCCTTTCTTTCACACCATTTTAGTAAAGGTTTTATGGAGAGCTATAATAATTTATAATTCCACGTTTCATAGGATAGAATTTTAAATCATTATATGTGAAATACTTTCAATTATATATTTTTAACTTCAGTAAGTAATCTACCAACACTCGTTTCATATCACTTATAAAAAATATTAACATTTTCATTGCATTTTATTTGTACTTCATAAAAATAATCTTGGTTATTGAAGTGAAATCATAAAAAAAGTGATAAATTTAAATTATTGTTTATTCTATTTAAGTCTCTTTGTTCTATATAAATCAATGTGAATAAGTTTAAGAGGTTTTTTAAAATAAATTTCAAATTTATTCTGAATTCTTCCAATCATCTTCCCTTTCTAAATTGTTTTGAAAACATTATATTCCGTTCCCTTTATCATTTGAAATTTTATTACAAAAATTACTTTAGACCGTTTTTTCATACTTCCCTATCCAAGACTCCTTATCTTATGACCCCATAACTTGTTCTCATATTCAACACTTAAATAACATGAGTTACAATGTTATCTAATTTGAATGATATTTTCACTGCTTCTTTATAGCATGGTAACAAATCAACAATCTTCCATACTTATAATAATTCATTAATTTTTCTATAAATTACATCCATTTAATCATCACAATTTTGGATAACACAATGTAATATTTTCTTTGGACCATAAACATATAAATTGTCCTTATATTTCAGTTTTTTAGCTTCAATCTCTATAGTTCCTTTTCCTTTAATTAATAAGGAACTATAATTTCCAAAAGACATTGTACCTCCTTTATGATATTCAACCTCATTAAATAGTTTTATATTAACCATCATGTGTGAGGAACAACCAATATAAATAATCCATAGTTTGTTCCTTTTGTTTTATTTTAGTGTTGTCTCAATAACAAATTCTGTTACTTCAACTTTATTATTTTTAACATTATTTTTGTTTATATTATAATTTTTCTGGACTATAGTCATAAATACTTTAGAAAAGTTACTTGGCTTTCATAATCTCCCACAAAGTTCATTGAGATACTCAAACTGAATTTTTAATTGAATCTTTTAGGCTTCGCGGGATTTTATCATTCAAACTTCTTACATCTTAGTAAATTCACAATTTCCTCTTCCACTATTCTCCCCACTCTGTTCATTCATATTTCTAGGAAGTGACATGGTGTTCCATTAGTTTCAATATTTTTGTCCATAATTTCTACATGAACAAAAAAAATATCAAATCATGATTTTCTATAAAAGTAGAATCATTCCCTTTAAGAATGTTATCATGGTTTATAATTTCTTTCTAATTTTCATTCCTCTTGGTGTGGGGTAACATTATTATGAGAGATATTTTAAAATATTTTTTATGTGATAGATTTATCATAGAATCTATGAACCCATTATATCATATATTTTTTCATAACACCGTCATTATTAGTAAAATCAAGTGAAATTTTACATTTAGAGGGAAAATGATTTCACTTGATTCCTAAAATGAGATTTCTCTGTAGCATGAGATGTTTTATATTTTACCTTTGAAGATTTATTGATATTATCTTTCATCTTACATAAGGAAGTATTGACATCAAGATGTTTGTAGAGAGTTTAAAAAAAATTCTTCCTTAGCTACCAGTTTCGTACTGAGATCTTCTATCATCTTTCCTTGTTTAGTAACTCTCAGTTTACGGTTTGCGAACTCATGAATATATTCACATACTGTTAAAGAATATATTTCTTTTCTTGATTGTTTATTCACATTAATTATTCATCATAACTATCTCCTTCTACAGTTATCTATTCTGATCAAGATATGAAAATCTTTTTGATCTCAAATGATATTCTCTGTATCTTTCTTTAACTCATTTCTTCATCTTCACTATTTGTGGAATCTACATTTTTCAAAAAATATTTAATGATAGTTTTGAACATATATAAAATTTCATAATATGAATAATTATTTTAGTAGAGTCAAAATTGAATTTCTTACTCAACATGTTTCTTATATTTTTAGTGAACTTTTTCTTACCAACAATAGGATTCTTATCTTACTTACAATATTTTTTTAAAATTCTTCCAACATGTTTCTTATTCAGAATTATATAAATATTATCAAACTTTATTATTGGGTAAATTATATAATAACACCAATTACTCTACAATCAAAACATTTCAGTGTATGTTTTCTTTCAAACTTTCCTCTATCTATCAGATAGCTTTCAGAGATAAGATACATGATATTACATTAATTTCATCATCTTACCTATCTTTAGAATTATCGAGTTTATCATTATTAGTATAGTTATTTGATAATTTATCATAGATCTAAAATCTATTTTATCCTTATTCTTTTTTTTATGTTCTGATCATTCCTCTTCTCATTAGAAATAACAATGTTATGAAATAAATCAATATATAAATAATCTTAACCCTTTAAGGATGAAATTATAGAATCAAACATTTCAGGGATGTTTCTCATGAGTTTCTTTATAATGGTATAATATTATGATAAATATTCCAATATATTGATTTTCCACTAGAATTAATTAATTATGGTAAAATATTCAACAATAGATTCATTATCTATAATTTACATAGCTTCAAACATCCTAGATAGATTTTTTTACTTTTTCTATTTCACTGTTGTGATTCCTTAATAGAATAATTGTTATTTTACCCATTTTTTCATAAATATTTTGAGAACCATCACCATAAAAATACATCTTTTTGAAATATAAATAAGAATAAATTTTTTATATTTCCCATCAACCTCAATGTTCCTTTTTTATCAAAAGGCATCGGAGAATTTTTATCCATGGGTGGAAACCCAATATTTTCTACATCAAAAAACTAGAAACCAAGAGAATGAAGATACGGTATTGTTTTATTTTTATATCCATGATAATTTGTTCCATTGAAGGTAGGAATACCTCTAATATTTGTTGAATTATTATTTTACATGATAAGGAAGAAACATGTGATCCTTGTCTCTGATCCCAATTTATATTCGTAAGGACCATTAAAACAATTGGAGTGGGTGAGTCAGTGATTTCATTTTAAAAAAATTCCAAATTTATGAAATTTAACCCATATAACTTGTAAAATTTGCTTTCTTTATCAACTTTTATAGAAATATCACATGCATGAAAAAAAATGGGAAAGTAAACAAGGAACATCATATTTACATGGTTCGAACATAGATTGAAAACCTAAAAACATTCCATAAAAACTCCCATGGGTCTATAAAAATTCAAAATTATAAATAAAGGAATAAATATTTTGATCTAACACCCATTCGTGTCCTTAAATCTCCCAATAGGTATTATTATACTGAATCTCGACATTTTAATAAAAATTTCTTAAAAAACCAGATCTGCAAAAAAAATATGGGAAACATTTCAAAAAAATATTCTAGAAAATTTTATCTAAGAATCTTTTAAAATTATCCATTTGATAATGTACATCTAGTGTCTCATTTTCTATGTCCGGTGAATTTTCATCAATCCTGCCACTCTAAAACCATTCTCAATACAAAATTGTGTTTTGTATGATCAGAAAATATTAATATATCAAAATTATGTATGAAAACTCTTTACAATGATTTTTATAACTCTATTTCAAAAATATATTGACTAAAGGATCTATCAAATTTTATGAGAGTAATATCTAATCATAAACTTCTTCTACATGAAAAAAGAATTGATTATAAACTCACTCTAGAAACTAATTCTACAGTTCTTCAAATTATGTGTATCTGTGAACAATGCTTAGTCTAAATGTACTTTTAGGAACCCTTTATATATGTACTCATATAATTGAAAAGGAAGGTAACACTTTTTTCTCACTCACTACATTTCTCAATTCATACTTTCTCACATATTTGAATTTTTATTGGCATCTTCAAAACTATTCTTGAATTTTCTTGAATCATCAATATTTCATGTGGACATCTGATATTCTTTAAATTTTCTTAACATCATGATTTTAGGAACTCTTAAAACTTACTAATTTTCATCACGTTGAAAAACTAATTGACTGAAAATAACCAACATTGAATCATTTTTGGAATTCTATATATTTTATTACAAAAACACCATCTGAAAAATATTTTCCGAGAAATCTTTCTCTAATGAAAAAAATAGATTTTTATTTTTATTTTTCTAGTTGATTAAATATATTAATCCTACATTAGTTCCTATTTGATCATTTTCTGGTTAAAACATTTTTTATTATGTGGAATTATGGAATTTTTTTCTTATGAAATGGTATTTATATATATGGTTTCTTTTGGTCTGCTCAAACATTATACCTCGATTTCCCAGAAATGTTTTTCTATTGAATTACCATAAAACATTTCATCTAATGGACTTCCTTAAGTAGAAATCTATAAAACTTATTCAACCATACAATTTTATACAATCATTTAATTTGGTTTCTTCATATTCCCCTACTCATTTCTCTTATATCTATATAAAATCAATTATATCTACCTTTTTCCACTTGATTTAATAAATATGGTTGACTATGTTATTTAATGTTCTAAACACTCCAATCCTAATAACATTTTTCAAAAATAAATTCTAGCTTCAAAATCATTAAAATATCCCCTTTTTTTAATTTAAAAATTATTCAAATATGAATATTTATGCCAATTTTATTTCTTTCACATAGTGTAAAGCATCACAAACTTGGGAAAAACAAAAACATATTTTTTATAGATTTTAATCATAGAGTATGTTCGATTATCATTTTCACTACAATACCCTTTGTAAAAATATGGGAAAATATGCACATTTAGTAACTCATATTGTAAGATAATAGTTTTAAAGGTTTGTACAAAAAAATCCATTTTTTACATCTAGAATACAATATTCCGGGAATTCATTAATACAATCTTAGAAACATAATTTATTTAGAATCGTAGTATAAAACAACTATAAATTTATGAAAATTTCTTCTCATGATGACGTTTATTTCGTACATTAAACATAAATGAGAAAAATTATTATAAATTTTTTGATTGATGACTCAATCCATATAAAGTCGCTGATTTTTTCATCTGATTTTTAGTTTTCAAAAATTCTTAAAGAAATTATATCCAATGTGGCATGTCAAATAATTAACATTGGCATGCTAGTTTCTATTATAAAAACAATGGAAACTTATATACTGGACTTTTAGAATAATTAAATATTGATAACACATTAAATTTCATCACAATATTCTTTCCAAAAACCTTTTTCAAAATATTCTATTCTAAAAAACAATGTTGGTCTCCTTCATTTTCATAACACACATTGTAAAAATTATGTACACGCTAGCTTGAATCATGATATATTTATGATTATAGGTAATTTTAGATCTGTAAATAATTTTCTAACTTATTTAGTATGTTTTTTAAAAATGTTAAGGAAACATCTATACTCTCTAAATTTCAGTATTTCTTCTTCTCCAACAACTACATAATAAAAACATTCTCATTATCCAGAAACCCTTTTTTCCTTTTTTAAAAAAACATTCATGATAGAATAATGTGGCAAATAATATAGAATTTTTATAGTAAAAATAATCAATTATCTTCCAAATTAATTTCATTATAGTAAAATCATTCATGAAAACATGTTTTTTAAAATAGTTATATATAAGAGAGAAGATTCTTTTCCAAAAGGAGAAATAAGGATAGTTTTTATTAAAAACAATATATTGATATTATTGAGTACCATAAATGGTGACATGAAAGGAATCATGTAAACCTTATAAATAATAAAAGGAGAAGAAAAGTGATGTGGTTAAATAAATAAGTATTATAATTTTCTCCAAAATGAACATGGAATTTAATCAATCCTATAATAAATTGAAATTATAACATAAAACTTTTCTCGCTTGGGTATCTTTTGAATCAAAATTAATTAGGAGTAATAATTCAATATGTATTTGTAAATCAAAAAATTTCATTAATTGATATATAAACATTAATTCATGCGGTATTTACTAAAATATATTATTAAATAATGGTGGAAGAAATTAAATAGCTTTCTAGAATATTAGATCCAGACAAAGAAACCACGTGAAAATATCATAAAATTTAATGTGAAAAAAATTCCATAAAGTGATTAGCTGAAAATATATAAGTATAGTAAATAAATTTAAACATAACATAAAATAATGTCAAGATTAATTTACACATAATTATGGTATAAAAAATCCAAAAATGAAGTGTTATAACCCAATGAAATGAAATCGGCTTAAGAATCCCCTTAACACAAGTCCCAAATCACTATTTACATTATTTAACTACTATATAATAAAAATATCCTAATTAATTAAAAATTTAAGAAAATTTTATAGGTTTATTCCATTATCATTAAATCATTTTCTCAATTATTTCAATCAAAAATTTTATTACATAATCGGTTATGTTTGTTTAGGGATGTTGAGGATATCCAGTTCATAATTAGTAAATGACATTTGGAGACTGATCAGGTTTAAAGGGGTCATTGATTCAAAATATAAAGAATAATAATAATGAAATAATTATCATTTTAATACGTCCAATACAATTTTATATTCATACATGAATATTGATAATGAAAAATGAAATACATTAACTCATGAGCCGATATTCAGTACATACACACGAGCAATGTTTTTAATTATTATTGGATAGAAAATAAATTAATAAAATATTATATTATATTTATATAATAATAAGTATTTTATAAAAATAAAATAAAATCATTAAATATATTCCCATGGACAACCATGATATATTTTATTGAAAAATGATGTACATCACTACATGTACATAATAGTCTGTACATACGCATGCACGATGATTCAATTTTTAAATGTTTAGAATGCTATGAAGATAATTGATATATCATATTTTTAAAATAATAATTATTTAATTAATATCACACACACACTTATATATATATATTAAATCAATCATAATAACTATCCATGAAAGGTGGTGATGATAAATTAATTACATTGGTTCGCAAGGCGGTAGTCAACATGTACAAATGGACCATGGTTTCATTATCCATTTGATGGACAATGAGATGCATATGGTTATTAAATTAAAAAAACAATATCTATTCATATGTGATATAATTATTATATTATGTTTTAATTGTTAAGATATAACTGAAAGAGGTATACAATTAAGTAAAATAAAAATGCTTGAATGAGTTGATTAACTCATCTTTGAAGATTCTATTTTGGATCGCTCTTTAAAGAATACAAGAATAGTTTTTTAAGAAAAAAATAACCTATTAAATATATATAAATAAGTTAATATGGGGTATTGGTAATGTTTTTTCTTATCTAAGTGGCTCATGAATTATGAGGAAGAGAGGTGACATGGTGTCTTTTTATAAGAGTGCATAAGGGCACCGTTAGAATTACTTAAATTATTAAACTGATATATACTAATTTTCTTATTAATGTGGCACAAAATTGATATATTTTTAAAATATAATAGATAAATCTAAATAATCTCATAAAATAATTTATAAACATGTTCGTTTTATGTTTAAACCTTACCCCTTGGTTTTATCCTATCGTTACCTTTTTTAACAATTACTAGGGTAACATTATTTTATACTTTTTATTGGACAAGAAATTTACCAATAATGTAAAGGTTATCCATCAAGAGAAAATATTTTTTATTCTAGACCACACACCGTTAAAATTTCCAAACATATTTTTTATGAATTTTAAACCATTTAGTAAAATATTATTTAACATAAAATAACATTATAGTCATTTGGGGAATACTCACTTAATTTGACATTAAAAAATTTCAAGATAGTAATGTAGAAGAAATTAAATTTTTTTACACATCATTAAAACATTATATTTATCTAAAAAATTAATATAACACCATAACTCTCACAAAAAAATATCACATTGTAATGTTTTAAAATCAAATACTAGATTTTTTTAATACCTGAACAAGCACAATATCGTTGTTATGTAGTCATTCAAGGTAATTATTACATACATATAAATTAAAAATAAATTACAATGATAAAAAAAATATATTCATATTTAAAATAATCATTTAAAACCAAAAACAAATTCATTTTATCCCTATTCAAAAATTTTATAGATATTAAAACAAAAAGTGTGACATTTCATATTTATTGTTTCTGTAAAATAATACTAAGGTCATTATTAAAGGCAAGTGAATATAAATTTATAAATTATCTAATTTTGGATGATTATGGTTGAAAAAAATAATAAAAATAAATAAAGTAGAGTTTTTGTGTGATTTTAACGTCTTATCTCATAGTTTTAAGGATGCTTTCCCATTTAACACTTACCATGTTACAACATTTCAACCATTGTAACTATTCATAATAACAAAAAATAAAAGATTCATATTTACCAAATTAAAAACTCTAATATAAAAATATTGAATATATTTAATCAAATTCAATTTATATATGTGATAGAAATTACTTTTAAAATATAACTGTGAAACATGATGAATACTAGTTTTCTTAAAGAATATGTTTTTATGTATAATTTTTATGTAGGCAAATTAATTATAATGTTGATTACAATGAAATTTGATTGATTATGTGTCATTAAAACTCACTAATTCAATTTTAAAATCATTTCCAAAAAGTGGGACTTTTTAAATACTTGAATAGAAAAAGTCAGTTTCTTATAAATTCCTTATTATTCATTATTTACTAAAAAATCATATTTTTAATAAAAATTTGAAAATATAACATTATAGAATTTTTATAAGATAATGTAAATTTTTTTTCATTTTTATAAAATATAATATAAAAAATTGATAAATTGTCATTATAATATTTTGTCACAAAAATAAATAAAAACCACTTTTAAGGAAAATGTATTTTTGAAACATGAAATAACTTTATTAAAAATTGATAGCTTTTTATGAGGAATTATTCATTAAATTATTAATAATTCGAGAATATATATATATATATATATATATATATATATATATATTTCATTATACGGTTGCACCTATTCATATCCACCAATTCAACTGCTAGGTTATAAAATTCATATTCAAATAATAATATTTCATATCAATTATATATTAGTGTTTCCTATCATGTACACTATCAATAAGAATATTTCATATCAATGTTGCATGTCATGTATGTTATAAATATAATTAACTAACATATGGAAACATATTAGGGTATTATATTCCTCCTCCCCGTATAACATTATTCGTGTGTACGGCGGGCTACCACCTAGCGAACCGACATCGTTAATTATCCTATTACCACCTTTAAAGGTTGTAATAATGATATATTTATAGTTTATATATGATCTATATGATATTTAGGATTTATATATCATTCCATAATTTTTATATAAAACATACCTATATGCTTTCCATTTTGTGGGAATACGATAACATCATTGTGGATGTATAGACTACCACCACCTCAATGAATTTTGATTAATTTAAACTATCCATGGAATCTATTAAAGGTGATTTTAATAAAAAATATTTCACAAATATGATATAAATATGATACTATAATTATTACATAAATATATATCAATTACTTTTCTTTCTTTTAAAATAATAAATAAATAGAAGCAGCATTCGTGCGAATGTATGACCAACCATCTCCATGAATAATTCATTTCATTTCCAATATACTAAATTTATGGATTATTATAAGTACATATATAAATAATATATAATATATTTAAAAAAATGTTTAAATTTTGGATATGGTTAAATAATTTTTTAATTAATAGAAAAAAAGTAACAGGTCAAAACATGCTTGAAAAACTAGGCAATTAGCACCATAAATATTCAAAATAATGAATGATTGTACAAAAAAGAGTAATAAGATATTGTAATAAGTTAATATATGATATTATACATATTATTATGGTTCTTTAATAAGTTAATAACATTCTTAAATCAATTATATAAAAGTTTAAATTATGTTCACTCAAAATGAAACACAAGGTAAGGGATTTCATCTCAATTTACACTCTATTGATTCTTGTTTGTCATTATACACCAATTCACGTAAATGTGGTGTATAAACCAACCATTTTTCATTTAATATCATGA
The DNA here is from genome assembly GCA_963277665.1 of Viscum album. Taxonomy (NCBI): domain Eukaryota; kingdom Viridiplantae; phylum Streptophyta; class Magnoliopsida; order Santalales; family Viscaceae; genus Viscum; species Viscum album. The sequence continues at coordinate 70,168,915 of OY728142.1, forward strand.
TTAAGTTATAATTTGTGGTATTTTAGGTTTTAATTTGATGTATCTTATCCAATGGGTTTTTTTGGAAATTTACCATGTGGTAAAACATATCTTTGCGTTATCACATTCCTTTATGATTGTTAAATTTCTCACAAAACAATGAATTTATCATTATTTTTCTATAAAAATTATTTTTATTTGTTATACTGAAATTATTTTATGATTTATATGATTATTTCCGAAAACATATACTATATTTACATATGGTTATCACTTTGAAATCCATCTAATTTACTGGGAAAATAATTATAAATCTATATCATTAACTCAAAAAATATATTTTATAAGGCACATTTTTAATGAATTTAAATAAATTATTTTATATATGAGTAATGATTTGTAAATGAAATAAATGTGTCTGGGACTATTTAATGTAAATCCCTCGATGCATCGATAGTCACATGAGAGAAAATTAGTTTTAAAAAACCCCTCGAGTTTGTTTCCAAGAAGAATAGATGTGTTTATACACACATATTTTAACTATATTGAGAATAGATGTTGATGGTGAAGGTATCATGTTCCTTGGAAACAAGACATCCAATAATTAATAAATTCCTTTATCTATAATTCTATTATTATTAATATCCATGAGAAGTTTTTCTTTGACATTATATATGCATTCTTTTCATTATGATTTTATTGATTAAATGGAATGTGTTTAATTTTTCTACAATGACACATTGATTATACCTTATATATATATTTATATGGAATGTGTGCTTTGTTATATACCTTTCCATATTGATTAATTCTCCTGATTCATTATTTATTCCACTGTACATACCCCTACTAAGAATTTGAGATCACCATTATTTTTTTATATTACCCTGGTTATAATGAAAATATATATAAATGTTTTTCAAAGATGAAGATTATTATATTTTTTATTTATTTTGTTTAATTTTCTATTTCCTAATGCGAAATGGTTATAATGTGTGTAATTTGGTTCTCCTAAACTGCTAAAATTTTAGTTCTTCAAGATTTTATTCATTGTAATTATACCAATGTAATAAATTATGGTATTAGCTCTTGGATACTATAGTTAGGGAATTACAATTGGTATGAAAGGATGTTTTGTAGAATTCTTAATAATTATATTTTGGAAAACATAAATTAAGGAATATAACTCTATTAGAGAATTTAAGTATTAGTATATAAGAACCTCTTGGAATTTTTTTATGGTTGAGGCTATGTGGGTCTTTATAAGAAATATACCTCGTGGGATACTATAAGTGGATGTGGATCATTAAGAGATATACTTAGGGGTAAAAACTCTGAAAAGGTGTGTTAGGATAGACTCGAGCATAACCTGGTATAAAACAATGGGTCTTACTTCACACCTGGTTTGACACTCATAGGCGATACAGTTTGGATAATTCAAATTTTCATTGCAAATAATTATAAATTATATTAAAGTAATGATATCCCCAAAGAAACCATGTTTACAATTATGAGATTATACACACATACAATTTTCAATTTATGGTATGTATTTCAATATTGTTTATTATATATTTAATGTTACCTAATGTTATTATATATTTCAGTATATGTAATTATTTAGAAACAACGTATTGAAGGAATAATGGTATCAATACTCATAGAAAATATAACTTTTTCCCTCCCAAGAAATCCAACATCAATGGTATTGGAACATGGAACATTTTGGATATATTAGGGTAACATAATAAGGTTATGAAACAAAAACGTTCCTAGATAGAGGAACTTTTTTGGAAAATTGATTCTCAAATGATGTATTTCTTTACGCAAAAGAGGCCACTATCATTTAGTCGGACTACTAACCCAATTGAAGAATTGAAATGCATTACACCTTTGAAGAAGATATTCATGGAATTAGGATGTGGTGAAAGGGAGAATTTTACACTTATAGTATGTTGTCATAATGGTTATGTTGATCAATGGTGGTAATTAATCCAGAAAACATGGGAGGAAGATAAAATAGAACTCAGGGAATAGAAAGATTTTAAGGAGACATTATTTTAAAATATTTCCCTCATGAGAAACAAACTAAGATGAAAATAAATTTCCCTAGCTTAAATAAAATGGAGGATACAAATGTTTCAGTGTATGAATATATATTTAAAAGGTTCTAAAGGAATGCTACAGATTTTCTTACACAAAATAGGTTGTAAGATTGGCCACTTCATTGAATTTATAAGCCCAAATCTCTGAAGAGCGATAGTTTCTCATACTTTTTCTTCATACAAAGAGATGTTATTTTGTTCCATCAAATCCGAGAAGGAATTCTAAATATCTTACATATTAAAAGGAGTCCAAGAGAAGAAGAGGTATTTTGAACACCATGAAAAATGGATTGATTGAAATAATAATGGATATAAGTATTTTCCAACACATGATAACTATATAAAGAATCACCCTAGGAAATTCATGAAATGACTGGGAGTTTGTTATACGATTGGAGAAAATGGTAACTAGGAAAAAGAATAAAAAGTGAATAAGTAAAAACATTATATTATATGTTACAACAACTAGGAGATATAGAACTAATTAAATTAATTCCCCGATAATCATGATAATAAACCTTATAAGAAGTTAAGGGATCAAGGTTAGTCTTATGTTGTTGACAAAACCTAAGTGGAATGATTAATGTGCATCTGTATTTGGATATATGGAATATGTTATGAAATTATTTTATTGGTGATGCTCTCATCATATGATTTATGAAATATATAAGTATTGTATCGTATTTATTTTTATTTAATATTTTGGATCAGATATTGGATGATTAGAAGGAATGTGATTCGGTGGTAAGTAATATTTTTTGGAAGACACCTGGTTAAGGTAAAGAAAACCTTTATGATGTTCCTGATATTGAGACAATTTTTTTAGATAAAGATATGATTTATATAGATAAATTAAATTAGATACTAGTAACTACCAATAAAACGATTCTAAAGTTTTGGATCATAATTCTTTTAAGGTTCAAAAGGATAACCATCTATGAAATGGTATACTTTTAAATTTAAATTAGGATTTAGATATTACTGTATTACATCACCATATGATGGAACCAATACTAGGAAAAAAAGAAGTAATAGTTAAAATCAAGACCAAATGATAAGGTTGTAGTTATATAATCATTTCAAGTAGTGTATATACTTGTATTCATAGTGAATTAAATACTTCCTCAACTCAGGGAAAATGGTCATGAAATAAAAATGTTGTCCTATTATCATCATTTTTGATGATTTCAATGAAATTTATTCACACATATGGTTTATGGATTTGTGGTCTACAAAATTATCATAAACATGTTATTTATCACCATCCATCATAAGTTGATAGTTATATTTCTCTTCCATATCAATGTCTTCACTAATGATCTTCTATTCAAAAACATAGTTTTGTGGAGACCTTCCCATTTCCTTTTCCCGATTATTAATAAGATGTATTATTAACACTATTAATGATATGAGTTTTCAACAATATTATTTTCAATTATAAAATGGAAATCTTCTAAGATCAACTTTAAATTATGAGGATGCAATTTGATTTAGGTGGGGATAATGTAACACCCTAAAATTATAAATTTAAAAGATTATATTTAATAGTGTCTATGAAACACAACAAAAACCATATAATGGAATATAAAATCCTGATACTTAATGTTATATTTCATATATTAAATAAATATATTTTATATCTTTTAATTAATGAAACACTGACTTGGCTTAAATTACATACAAGAATGACTTTTTTTGATAGTATACATTACAAACAAGACCGAGTTTTATCAAACAACAATATAAGATTTAAATATTAATACAAAATATAATATGATATAACCTAGCCATTAAATTGGAGATTATAAATAGGATAAACTAACTTATAGAAATAAATTTTTGAATTTATCGGTTAGAAACTAAATACATTTGAATATCAAAACTAATTGAATATATAAGAAATGTTTTTATAAAGAACAATTTTAGGATTTCAAAGGTGTTTTTTCTTAATAGATTTATTTAATTAATATTATTGAATGATATTAGTGAAATATAAATATTATATATTAAATAAAATAGTTTTGATATTCATAAAATATATTTTATTGACCTAAGATAAGAACAACATAATAATATACATAAAATCAATATTTTTATAAATGTAGTTTTCTACATTTTAGTGGAACACAAATTTTAAAACAAAATATTTACACTTTCATCAAATTTATTAGTCAATATAAACTTTATTTATAAAATTAGAATTTAATAATTATGTTACTTTTATTTTTTTGTACATTTTTTGAAAATTTAATTTTTTTATGAATAGTGATAAAACTAGATTCTAATTAAAAACTCTATATTTTTATTTATTATTTATATAGTTATTTTTTTTATTTTTTTATTATAATTAGATAAATTTTATATAATTCAGACTAATTTATGTTATTTTAGTAAATTTCACATTGAAATTGTATATAAAAACATGGAAAACGTTTGATCATATTAACTTTTAAAACATGCTTTGTTATCCGATATGCAAGAATAATTTTAAATTATTTTTTTCCACATGTATTCTTAAAATTATTAAGTTTGGATTACCTATTTGTAATAATCATAATTTATAATTTCGAGTATGTTTAAGTTATTTTTTTAAAAAAATTAGTGAATGTGATTAAAAAAAATTATAATGAATAAGTAAAAAAATAGCATAACAAGGCACTAAACCTTATTCTTAAAGGAAAAAATGACCTAGAATATTGTGAAAATAAATTTTATAGCCATATTTTAACCATATCCTCCCATTTCTAAAATATGGATCATAATTGGAGGCACATTATGTAAGGAGGTCCTCTCAATAGTGTTTATCTTTTTATATTTACAGGAATGTCACTCATCCACTCTAAAAAGAAATTCACCCCTGCTATTTATTCACACATCTCACGACCATTATCGTGACCAAAATAAGAAAAAAATAATCTCATAAAATCACTTGCACACACTTCAAATCCTCACTTAAATCTTACTAAGGATTTATTTTGGTATAAACTAGAAGGTGTTACCCGAATAAGAGGTAATGATCTTCAATGATCACTTTGGTTTCATTTAATTATACACCCCTTAAATTATTTTTAAATAATGAATATATAATATAATTAGTATACTTAATATGATGATTTTTTTATTATATGAGTTAATCTAACACCTTTACACACAACCATCAAATGGGATACACAATAATCGCTTGTGTGTACGACAAACTACTTCCTTGTGAACCAATGTCATTTTTTCTTCCATTACGACCATTCAAGATTGGATTAATGATGTATTTATAGTTTATATATGATATATATATATATATGATATTTATAATATGTTTATACTATATAAATGTTTATATAAAACTTGAATGTATTATTTCTATTTTTCAGAAATACGATAACATCGTTGTGGCTGTGTAGACTACCACCTCCTCCAAGGGTTGTGATTCGTTGATGCTATACATGGAATATATTATAGATTATTTTAATAAAAATATGTGACATATATGAAATAAATATGATAATATAATTATAATATACATATATATAATTTAATTTCATTCTTTTAATATGAAAAAGAAATGGACGTAGAGTTCATGATTACGTACAACATACCGTCTCCATTAACAGCACATATCATTTCATATCTCCAAATTTTATGGATTTTTATGAATACATATATAATTAATATATTTTATATTTATATAATGTTTTAAAATATTTAGATGATTAATTTTTTGTCTAATTAATAGGTAAAAAAATTACAAGTTTAAACATACTCAAAAAAACAAGGCAATTAACACCTAAAATAGTGAAAATAATGAATGATAATTTTAAAAAGGGTAATAATATATTATATGAAGATAAATATGATATTATAAATTTTAATATGTTTTTATAAGTTCATAACATTATTTAAACCATTATATATGAGGGTAATGTATGTTCACTCAAAATAAAATACAAGGTAAGAATTTCATCTCAATTTACATTCCATTAAGACATATATGTTTTTATTCAAAAAATCACATAAATGTGTGGTATACACTACCCCATGGTCATTTCATATCATTATCCACTCATAAATATTGGTATTTTATGTTTCAGTTTTGACAATCTCATTCAAGGTGTTTGGAAATGAAAATTACCAAGTTGTAAAATTTATATTCAAAATATCACTTTATTTTGTGATTACTAACTTTCTCTCATAAAAATCCCATTATCGTTATCATTTTTCATTTAAAATTATATTTCTTTGTGATATCAATATTATTTTATGATGGAAATTTTTATTTCATAAAATGTATACCATATATACATATAGTTTTTAATTTTAATGTTATTTGATTTACTAATGAATTATTGATAAATCAGTATCTTTGACTAAATATGGGAATTCAATAAGGAAATTTTTAATGAATTTAAATAAACAATTAAATATACATTAAATTATTTGGAAAATAATTTTATGGGTTTGGTACCAATTAATGTAATCACTTCAATGCATCAGTAGTCTCATGAGATGAAATCAGCTAGTTACAAACACTTAAAGTTTGTTTCCAATTAGAATAGATGGGTTTCTTCCAATAGATTTTGTCATGACCCACCATCACCAAGAAGAGGGAAGGGGAAAAAAACTTCCAGACCCTTCCTTATTTATGTTTAAGGGGATATAATGACCCTCAATTCATGCCTTCAATAGGTCCCAGAGTGTCGATAAGAAAAAAAGGGTATAGAATCTCACGTATCTTAAATGAAATTACCCTTTTTATAAAAAAAGATCAAAAGATAGGATGGTAAATCCCAAAAAACTCCAAAAACTGAAAGTAAAAGTAAATCCATAAATCCATTCCCATATGAATGTTCAAAAAAAACCGAAACAAATTATAATAAAACTATGATGAAAAGTACCAAAATAAAGAATAAGCATCAAAAAAAATTTCTGAAGCCTGAGCTATTAAGATCTAGAACATCCTCAAAGTCCTCTTGGAAAAATGAAAATAGTTTTATATACATATGGTGAGTATACAGGTATACTCATTAGTGAAAAGAAAAATATCTCATGCACAAGTAGGGATTCATTCTAATTCCCAGTGAGAAAAAAGGTAACCAAAACACCTTGCAAAGAAATTGTCCACCCGACCTCACCAAGGCACACTCTTCAAATGACACAATTCAAGTAAAGTAATAGTAATATAACATCGATATTTGTGTTACTAGAAATTCTTTCCCACTGGTTATTTATGATATCCTACTTTTCAGACCTCCCCTGCAGGTTCCACTACAGTCCCACTGCCAACCCAACAACAACCTTATGGGCCACCACCACACATCCAACCCATAGACACCCGAGCCACCAAAACCACACATAATCACACCCACAAAAACCTAGACCACATCAACTACACATTACCACCCCTGATAACACATGATACATAACAACCACACGTAACCACACCCGCAGACACTTGGGCCAAAACAACCAATTCCATGCCTGAAGACACCTCACTCTCACCACAATGAAACTTCGGAAATAATCCTTGATATCTTTGAACACATATCCCTCATCTATCTCCTGAACAAATATTGATACACCACTGATCTTATCCACGATGTAACCACACAAACATGAAAAGTTCACACTATCTAGACTCACAGATTAGGGAGTTTCTTATCCCATGTCAATATATTATCTTCTTTAGGAAAAACTGACTCGACTGCATGGATTTAATCACATACACATTAACGCGTCTTGATTAGGGATCAGGTCATCCCTTCCCCATAGTTAGGAAATTTCACACACATTCATAGAATAAGGAAAAAAACCCATCTCATAGTTAATATGGTCAAAAATTAAATCAAATCCAGGTAAAAAAAGGCAAAATATAAACTCAAAACAACTATAGGTACTAGGAACGCATATGGGCCTCCCATTCTCAGGTACTCTCCTCGAGGCCACCATGACTCCACAATAGACAAACTAAGGGAATGGTTTATCCATGAAGAACCTTCTCCTGAGGGTCTTTAATCCGCAATGGTCGATTCAAAAACTTCACATCATCCTCAATATCCCACTCTCCCTAGTCGAGGACATGGGAGTCATCGTGTAGATACTGATAGATCTAAGATACACTGAATATTAGTGGACCCTCTCTAGTGGTGGTGGTAGCACTGGATGATACGCCACCTCACTGACTCTTCTAAACACCTAGAAGGGTATGATGAATTTGGGAGAAATCTTACTCCCCCTGTCGAACCTCTGACGCCCACGCCGAGGGGAGAACATTATAAAGACATGATACCTAACCTCAAATTCCATGGGACCCCTAGTATAATTGGCATACAACTTTTGCCTATCCGGAGACACCTTCATCCTCTCACGCACAAGATGAGCCTTCTCTGTTGTGCTTTATACTACCTATGGGCCAAGAACACATGCCTCGTCAACCTCTGTTGAACACACGGATGAATGAGACAGCCTCCAACACAGGAATTCAAATGGTGTCATGTTAATGGTAGAGTGATATCTATTTTTTAGGAAAACTCCACCAGAGGAAATTGTCATACCCATGATCCTCTGATGTCCATAACACATGCCCACTACATATCCTCCAATGTATGGATGGTCCTTTCTATCTGCTTATCTGCCTACAGATCGAAAGTAGTGCTAAGGCATAGCTTGGGGAAAAAAGAACGTTGTAATCCCCTCTAGAATCATGAAGTAAACAGTTTATCTCAATAAAAAACTATGGTTTTGGGAACATCAAGTAGACACACTACTTCAACCATGTACTTCTTTTCCAAGGCATCCACAATGCTCGACTCCTTAATCGCAAAAAAGCGGGCCGATTTCGTCAACCGATCCACAACAACCTAGATAAAAACCCATCATACTTCATCTGTGGGTATACCTATGGAAAAATCCATTTAAATGTCATCCCACTTCCTCTTAAAAAAATATAAGGGCTATAACAGAACACCCGAAACACGTTGGTCAGGCTTCATCTACTAACACATGAGGCAGTTTTCCACAATCTAATCCACTACCTACTTCACCCCAATCCACCAAAAGTGACCCTCAAGCCCCGATACATCTTTTAAACTTCTGGGTGTACCACCCGGGGCGAGTTCTGGAACTCACCAAGAACATTCTCACTCATTACAACTTGGAAAAACAGATTTCCATGAAATAGTATCTGATTCTGACCTACTTATGATAATCCTTCTAGAGCTTAACCATGTCAAACATGATCATGCATCACATCAGCCTCAATGTATCCCCATTGGGACTCCTCCACTCATCATACCAATGAAGATTGTACTTTTTTCTGAAACACACAACCTACACCATCTGCCACTTTTTCATCCAGGTGTAAGGAAAATAAATCCTCCATCACTTTCCAAACATCTACTGACTCTTGAACCACGCCTTTCTATGACTTCCTACACAAGGAATCAACCACCTTATTCCCCTTTCCTGAAGTATAGGAAATATCGAAGGCGTAGCCCTGAAGAAACTCTATCTGCCTCCATTGCCGCAAGTTCAGGTCTTTCTGGGAGAAGACATACCTCAAGATATTATGATCTGTGAAGACAACGAAGCATTACCTAATTAGTTAATTCCCCCACCACTTTAGTGATAACACAACTGAAAAAATCTCCATGTAGTGGGTGGAATAGTTGTTCTCATGAGGGGATAACTACCTATACCCCTTAGATATCCCTCTTAACTGATGCATCAGCACAAACCTCAAGCCTAGACCAGAGGCATCACAGAACACATCAAAAGTTACCCCTTATTATGGAAACTTCAGAACTAGGGCACTGACCAACATCTTCTTCATGTAATTTAAATCTTCCTAGAACTAATCGCTCCATAATAAATTATAGTCTCTTCTGTTCAAGGCTATCAATGTTGTTGAAACTCAAGAGAAGTTGGGCACGAACCTTCTGTAAAAACATTCTGATCCAAGGAAACTACAAACATCTTCCACGTTCATAAGTGCTACCTAAGAAAAAACCTCTTTGACCATTGATGGGTCCACTTATATTCCCTACAAGGAAAGGACATGTCCAGGTAAGTGCACCCCTCATGTCTAGAACATTCACTTGGATAACATCCCGTATAGATGGTGGTGTTAGAGAACATCCAAAACTATACATAGATGCTCAGCGTGATCCTACTCTAATCTTGAGTTGATTAAGATTTTCTCGATGAATTGGACCATGAAACTGTCCAGATACTTGTGGAAAATAGAGTTTATGATCCCCATGAACAGCGATAGTATGTTCGTAATGCCAAACTACATAACCATGAACTCAATGTGTCCGTACATACACCTGAAATATTTCTTCAAGATGTCACCAACTTTCACCCTCAACTGGTGATATCCTGACAACATGTCGATCATAGATTACTAACTTGATCCCTCCAATTGGTCAAAAAGGTCATCAATGCTCAGAATGGGGTAACTGTTCTTGACCTTTATCTGATTCAGCCTTTGGTAGTCTATGCAAAACTTAAGACCACCTTTCTCTTTCTTCGTGAACAAGACTGAAGCACCCTATGGTGTTTTGCTTGGTCAGATAAAACCCTTCTTCATCAGGTCATCAACATGAATCTACAACTCCCACAACTCATAAGGTTCCATCAGATAGAGATCAATCCAAATTGGACAAGCCTTAGGATGAATGTCTTTCCCGAACTCATCATCATGTTGGGGGGAGGGGGGGTAAGGTCAAATCTTCTTCAGAGAAGACATCCAAGAACTCAATGAAAATCCTCAAAACTCCCACCATCTCTGCGTTTACTTATTCCACAGACACCTCAGCTAACAAATAAATGAGGGGCTCTACAAACCGGCTGCCCTCTAGGCAACCCCGCTCGTCCACGAAAGCAAAACAATAGTCTCCCTTATCTATAAAAATGACCCTTATTCCGAAATAGTCAATAATAGAATGCACTAAATATAGCTATATAATGACTTTGATGACATCATATGGTTGCATTTTAAGCATAAAGAGATCCCCACTAGATTGATGCAGCCCCAACATCAGTCTGTATCCTTGAAAAACATCAAACAGGCTGGTCCGACCCCCAACTAGCGTACTCAACACTAGGGTAATGTAGATTCTCTCTACGTCTCGAACCAAGTTATGGGTTGTATCGGTGAAAAAATGGAGTGCGATGTTCCAGAATCAAACATGGCATAAGGAATAGTACTAAATAAACTGATCATACCTCGTAAATCCTTCAACACTGCTAAAATTGCTGCCTCTGTGGTGTGAAACTGTCCATGCCTAGCTCCCCTACCCCTTGGCTACCGACCAAATCCCCGAACACACCCTATTCGAGGTCCCTGAGAAGTGAACTAAGGTCGGACTCCCCTAACAACATCTTCTCTCTATGGAGAGTGAGATTTATTTACCTACTAATGCTGGTTAAAAGGATAGACTGAAAACTACTACTACTGCGATGGTTGTTGAACCTACCCACCCCCAATGAACTGCACTAAGTCTAGGAACTAACTACGAAGATGCCCATATATTACATAGATAAAAAACATCAATCCTTAGCTCATAGATAAAGGGAGAGGACTTGGTGATCGAAACAAGAACTGTTGGGGCCTGCTCCCCATCGACCAAAACCTAGAAGGCCCTGATGCTGGTGGCCTTCTCCTAACGACCTTCCCCTTCGATGAGCTCATCTGGATCCCCTCACATGGAACACCTCCTAGTGTGTGCATTATAACCACCACATTATCCTTCTTCTGGACCTCCAAATACATCGGTAGAGTTAATGGAGTAACAACATACTGGAGGGAAAGTTGAAGAGCCTCCTCTAAGCGCCTTTCCCATGAATCGTCATCTAGGAAGAGGTCTTGAATAAAACGAAGGAGATCCAAGAACATGATCCACTAATCTATTAACATCATACTCCATTGCTGAACGGAGATCATCTCCCTTATCTTCTTGACCTTCATTGTGGAATAACAAAATTGTGCATGTATCTCCTTCTCGAAGTCATTCCACAAAACCTCATCATCCCTCTTCTCCCTAAGATAGAGAATCCATCACTGACATGCTGCTCCACTAATATGGCTTAAAACCAGAGGAACCCTGTACTATAACTGATCCCATATCAAGAAACAATATGTCACCAAATCCTCGAGCCAGCTCTTTGTCTCCATGTCTAAGACACTTCCCTCATACATCACTACAACAAATTGGCCATTTTTCTACGCTAAAAACTGACATTAACAGAGCTAGAAAAGCACTGCAAATTTGGTCGAAGATAAAGGGGGGGGGTCCCATTTATCAGAACTTTTTGGAGTGTTGATAAAGGGACCCCCCCCCCCCATTATCTATGCTGGCATTTCCAGCACATTTCTAGCACTGATAATGGGGTTCCTTTATCAGTGCTATCTTGAGCACTGATAAAGGGCCCCATTATCATCGCTCAAGATAGCGGTGATAAAGGGACCTATTATCTGCCCTCAATATAGGGCTTATAAAGGTGTACATTATCAAGGCTCAATATAGCGCTGATAAAGGCTCCTTCAGCTACACCTACAGAATCAACACCTTCACAAACCAACACTTACACCTGTACAAAATAGCACATGCACACCTGTACAAAACAGCACCCGCACAGAATATTTTGACAAAAAATCCTATATACATTTAGATACCATCATTAATACAAAAACACACACTGATATATACATTTCAAACAATGTTTTACATGGTTACAATTATAATTATCCAACAACAGTTATAAACATTAATGTTTCATCCTTTAATATCCGTGATCCTCTCTCAAAAAATTTCATCCATGGTATTTGTTGCCGAACTAAGCATCCAAACGCAAGGAAAAAAATTCACCTATATAAGAAAATGAATATTATGTTAGTAATTCAATAATGAAATAAATTAAAACATTAATATTAAAGAATACATTAATATGGAAATGTGAAACTAAATACTGATTCTTTATCTAATAAAAAGCGTTACCGGTCACACCATGCATTGTATTGAGGTGCGGTCGATTCGTACACCTAAAAAATGACTCATGGATCCTTTTCATAAAGTATAAAAACAATCCGAATGCATTTTCATGGCTTTCCGTATGTTAGTACTATTGTTTTCTAAAGTTAATGTCAATTTCAAACAAATATCAGACACTTTTAGCCATACCGATCACACCATGCCTCGGATTGAGGTGCGGTCGATTTTTACACCTCACAAATGACTCATGGATCATTTTCCTAAAGTATCAAAACAATCCAAATGGGTTTTCTCAGTATTCTGTATGTGAATAGTCTTGTTTTCTAAAGTTAATGTCAATTTGAAACTGCTATCAGACACTTTTAACCATACCAGTCATACCGTGCGTCGGATTGAGGTGCAGTTGATTTGTACACATCAAAAATGACTCATGTATTGTTTTCCTAAAGTTTCAAAACAATATGAAATGCGTTTTATCAGTTTTTCATATGTCATTTTTGTTGTTTTCTAAAGTTAATGTTAATTTCAAACTGATATCAGACACTTTTACTCATACCGGTAACACCGTGCGTCTGATTGAAGTGAAGTTGATTCATAATCCACAAAAATGACTCATGGATCATTTTACTAAAGTATAAAAACAATCCAAATGTGTTTTCTCAGTTTTCCGTATGTTAGTAGTGTTGGTTTTTAAAGTTAATGTCAATTTGAAACTGGTATCAGACACTTTTAGCCATATCGGTCACACCGTGCATCAGATTGAGGTGCAGTCTATTTGTAAACCTCACAAATGACTCATGGATCATTTTACTAAAGTATAAAAACTATCCTAATGCATTTTCTTAGTATTCCTTATGTCATTTTTGTTGTTTTATAAAATTAATGTCAATTTGATACTGTTATCAGACACTTTAATCCATACCGGTAACACCCTGCATCGGATAGAGGTGAGGTTGATTCGTACACCTCACAAATGACTCATGGATCGTTGTACTAAAGTTTCAAAACAATCAAAAAGCATTTTCTCGGTATTCCTTATGTCATTTGTATTGTTTTATAAAGTTAATGTGAATTTGAAGCTGGTATCAGACACCTTTACCCATAACGGTCACTCCGTGCATCATTTGGAGGTGTAGTTGATTTGTACTCCTCACAAATGACTCATGGATCATTTTCCAAAAGTATCAAAATAATCTGAATGCGTTTCCTCAATATTATGTATGTCATTTGTGTTGTTTTCTAAAGTTAATTTCAATTTGAAACCGGTATCAGACACTTTTAGCCATACCGGTCACACCGTGTGTCAGCATGTGGTTCGGTTGATTCTTACACCTAAAAAATGACTCATGGATTGTTTTACTAAAGTATCAAAACAATCCGAACATGTTTGATCGATGTTCCGTATGTCATTTGTGTTGTTTTCTAAAGTTAATGTCAATTTCAAACTGATATCAGAAACTTTTAGCCTTACTAGTCACACCATACATCATATTGAGGTGATGTTGATTCATACACCTCACAAATGACTCATTGATCATTTTCCTAAAGTATCAAAACAATATGAATGTGTTTTCTATGTTTTCCATATGTCAGTAATGTTGTTTTTTTATGTTAATGTTAATTTGAAACTTTTATCAGAAACTATTATCCATACCAGTCACAGTGTGCATCGGATTGAGGTGAGGTCGATTTATACACGTCAAAAATGAATCATGTATCATTATCCTAAAGTATAAAAACAATCTGAAATTGTTTTCTCTGTTTTCCCTATGTCACGTGTGTTGTTTTTTAATGTTAATGTCGATTTAGAAACTGGAATCTGACACTTTTAACCATATCGGTCACACCGTGCGTCTGATTGAGGTGCAGTCGACTCGTACGTGTCAAAAATGACTCATGGATCTTTTCCCCAAAGTATCAAAACAATCCGAACACATTTTCTTAGCTATTTTTATGTCAATAGTGTTGTTTTCTAAAGTTAATGTCAATTTGAAACTGATATCCGACACTTTTAGCCATACCAGTCACACCATGCATTGGATTGAGGTGTGGTTGATTTGTACACATCAAAAATTACTCATGTATCATTTTATTAAAGTATCAAAACAATTAGAACGCATTTTCTCAGTTTTCTATATGTCACTTGTGTTGTTTTCTAAAGTTATTGTCAATTTAAAACTGGTATCTGACACTTTTATCCATACCTGTAACACTGTGTGTCAGATTGAGGTGTGGTAAATTCGTACACCTCAAAAATGACTCATGGATCATTTTCCTAAAGTATTAAAACAACAAAAACGCATTTTATCTATATTCCGTATGTCATTTGTGTTGTTTTCTAAAGTTAATGTCAATTTCAAACTGGTATTAGACAATTTTAGCCATTCCGGTCACACCGTGCGTCAGATTGTGGTGCGGTCAATTCGTACACCTCATAAATGACTCATCGATAATTTTCCAAAAGTATAAAGAAAATCATAACGTGTTTTCTCAGTATTCTATATGTCATTTGTGTTGTTTTCTAAATTAATGTCAATTTGAAACTGTTTTTAGACACTTTTATCCATACCAGTCACACCGTGCGTCGGATTGAGGTGTGGTTGATTTTTAAACCTCAAAAATAACTCATGGATCGTTTTCCTAAAGTATTAAAACAATCTGAATGCATTTTCTTGGTATTACATATGTCATTTGTGTTGTTTTGTAAATTTAATGTCAATTTGAAACTTGTATCAGACACTTTTAGCCATACCGATCACACCGTGCGTTGGATTGAGGTGCGGTCAATTCGTGAACCTCAAAAATGAATCATGGATCATTTTATTAAAGTAAAAAAACATTCCGAACTCTTTTTCTCAGTATTTTGTATGTAATTTGTGTTCTTTTCTAATATTAATGTCAATTTGAAATTGGTATCAGATACTTTTTTCCATACAAGTCACACCGTGGGTCAGATTGAGGTGTGGTCGATTCGTACACCTCAGAAATGACTCATGGATCATTTTCCTATATTATCAAAACAATCTGAATGCGTTTTCTCAGTATTCCATTTGTCATTTGTGTTGTTTTCTAAAATTAATGTCAATTTGAAACTGTTATCAGACACTTTTACCCATACCGGTCACACCATGCATCAGATTGAGGTGCAGTCGATTCTTAAACCTCAAAAATGACTCATGGATCGTTGTAATAAATTATAAAAACAATAATAATGCATTTACTCGGTATTATGTATGTCATTTGTGTTGTTTTATAAAACTAATGTCAATTTTAAACTGTTATCAGTCACTTTTAGCTATACCGGTCAGACCGTGCATCGGATTAAGGTGTGATCGATTCGTACACCTCAAAAATGACTCATGGATCGTTTTGCTAAAGTATCAAAAAAATATGAATGCATTTTCTTTGTATTCCATATGTCAGTAATGTTGTTTACTAACGTTTATGTCAAATTGAAATGGGTATCAGACACTTTTATTCATATTGGTCACACCATACGTCAGATTGAGGTGGGGTCGATTCTTACACATCACAAATGACTCATGGATCATTTTCCTAAAGTATCAAAACAATCTGAATGCATTTTCTTGGTTTTCCATATGTCATTTGTGTTCTTTTCTAATGTTAATTTAAATTTCAAACACCGTGCGTCGGACTTAGGTGCGGTCAATTCATACACCTCACAAATGACTCATGGATTGTTTCCTAAAGTATCAAAACAATCCAAATGCATTTGATCAGTTTTCTGTATGTCATTTCTGGTATTTTTTAATGTTAATGTCAATTTGAACATGGTATCAGACACTTTTATCCATACCATTCACACCGTGTGTCGGATTGAGGTGTGGTCGATTCATACACGTCACAAATGACTCATGGATCATTTTCCTAATCTATCAAAATAATATAAATTCATTTTCTTGATTTTATATTATGTCATACATACACATGTTTCCTACACTTTTTGTGTGTTTTCATCTGTTAGTATCCCCTCTTTATTTACACGAGCCTCCTTCTATAGCAGATGGCATGGGATGGATTTAGATTTGGATTTTGATTCATAAATCTGTATATAAACAAAGAAAAATGGTGATGGTGTTGTTTTATGTCACATATAAGCGGTACAATATATTTAAAAGATGTACTAATTTTTTCTCAAGTGATGTGTCTCCCAACCTTTCTTTACGGTAAGGGTACGCTGGTTCTGCTGCGCGTTTTTTATTTTCAGCACTCAGTTGTTGTTTCATAAATAAGAAACTATCAATCAAAGTGATGAATACAAGAAACGTCAAACTACATATTACCACACACAATGTACCTGAAAATTATGCTCCCCACGAAGGTTGATAAACGCATCCCATGCTCCTTGGGATATCAAGTGTGAATAAAGAGGAGGTGGGTGCGTCTTGATTTTCCCTTCAGCATATTTAAGATGATATTTCATTAAAATTGTGCAGAAACCTCTATGAATCCTTCCTACAACTCTTAATACATATTCCTTGGTTGAGGCATCTACTATAAATGCACTCTGCAATGGATGATGAAGAGTAAGTCAATTTTTTGGTATTTTATTTTAATAAATTAAAAAACTATATCATAATGTTACCGTAATCTCTTCCCACGTTAGTGTCTTAAGACCAGTGACAACATGGTGCCACGACTGTACATCAATCGGCACGTGTTTCTGAGTGAAAATTCCTATGTAGCTACAAAAGATGGCTTTGTTGGGGTTAACATGTTGGCCTCACTTATTCCATCCCACATCAAATTAGATGCCTTTTTTTCCTTAAGGATTTTGGCTACCATTGTCAAACTACAATGCTGTTATTTTTTTCACATTTAGGGTTTCATTTCCTACCATTTCCTCATAAGTATAATCAATATCTTTTTCCAGAGCACTAGCATCAGCACTGGAATAAGTAGAAACTTGTTGAGAAACTTGTTGTTGCTCTGCACTGGGACAAGCAACAACAGGTTGAGAAAATTGTTGTTGCTCTGCACTGGGACCACTAGCAGCTGGTCGAGAACCATGTTGTTTCTCTACACTGGGACCACCAGCCGATGGTTGAGAGACCTTTTGTGCCTTGGGATTGCGCGCATCAGCAGGTGCAGATGTCAATATCTGCAGAAGTGGTTTAACATTTAATTTAGATTACATAAAAGCAACAACGGACAAATAATAAGATAATGTATCACAATGTATATTATAATAAAAAATAACCTGATTATGGTACTCACTCTTTTTTTTAAAGGGTGAAGAGATTTGAATCCTCTATCGACTATGTAAATCCCTTAATTGTGGTCTACTCTGACATACCAAATGTCGTCTGCATTGGGACCGCTGTGAAATGATTTTGAAGTCCCTATAAAAGGGTCATCCTCTATTGAACTTTCATCTGACCCTTCATTTGTTTTGGTTGATAATAGAATAATTGACCAATTTCGGTTTGAAGGGTCTGGAACATAAAATACTTGTACCGCCTATGATGCCATTATAAATGGTTCGTCGTTCTCCCCTTCCTTACTAAAAACAACTTTTAGGAATTCTAATTCATATATTTTAACAGCACTCTTATTTTCAACCCACTTGCATTGAATAATCTGCACATTAAATTTCATATAGTAAAACTCCCATATTCGTTTGATGATGCCAAAGTATGACATATTCGCATAAATTGGATTTTTGTCCTTAGAACCGGAAACATGCATCGCCTCAGCCACGAGTGTAACCCCACTGTCTGCATGGTATTTTCTTCATCATGTTCATTAGTATAGAATGTACAACCATTAACTGCATAAGAATTGTAAGATAATACATACACACTTTCTCCTCCGGCAAAACATCAAATTTTTTTATGAAATTGAGTTTTTATTTTCATCTAACTGCTTCAAAATATGGTCCTAAAACCATCCTATAAAATGTCGATTTTGTGTATATGATATCGATTTTTCATCCCAAGATGGATTCAAATGCCTATGAATTTTTTTTGGGTTTGAACATATCGGTCAACGTCAAAACTGTTAAGAAAAACATAAAGGTGAGCCTGCTCCCGATCTGTAATATTGATTGTGACAACCTCTCTTCCAGAAATTCCTTCACTCTCAAGTTGCTCAGTGTGACGAGATTTTGACAGGTCAACGTTTTCCACGCCAGACAGGTATTCTGTACAAAATTCAACAGCTTCCTCAATAATATATTTCTCCGCAATACAACCCTCTGGCAGACTTCAATTTTTGACATACCCTTTCAAAATCACCATATACCATTTAATGGGGTTATCTATCTATAATGTATAGGACAACATAGTCGAATCACTTTCACCAAATGAAAAATCAAATGAACCCCCATATAAAAAAATGTCGGTGGGAAGAACATTTCCAATTCACATAATACAATGGCAATTTCTATTTCCATAGATGGAAATTTCTCCGGGTCTATAACTTTGCTGCATATAGCTTTGAAGAAGAAAAAGAGCTTCGTTAATGTATGGCAGACATTCTTGGTCAAAATGCAATGTAAAGCTATAGGAATTAGATCTTGCATCAAAACATGTAAGTCATGTGATTCCAGACCCTTTAATCTTAAATCGATCATTGACACGATGTTCTTTATATTTGATGAATACCTCTCTCGAACCTTTACATCATTCAAGAAGTTGAAAAATGGATATCTCTCATGCCTGGAAAGATTGTAAGCAGCAGGAGGAAGACATGTTCGTTTTTCACCCGTCACTGGTGCCAACTCTTTTTGTATTCCCATCTCAACCATGTCCCATCTAACAATAATACCATCATTCATTTTGCCAGGTGCATTTAGCAATGTTCCGATGACACTATCACATACATTTTTTTCGATATGAATAACATCAAGAAAATGTCTGATATACTGACAATTCCAGTATGGTAATTCAAAAAAAACTGATCTCTTTTTCCAACCAATTTTCGTATGGTTTTTTGAAAATGGTTTACCAAAAGTAGTGTTAAAATATTTTACCTTCTCAAACAATTGATCACCTGTTAGTGGAGACGGTGTTGTACGTTCTTCTGAACTTCCATCGAATGATGTCGTCCAAGATCAATATTTATGTCGTCGGGGTAGAAATCTATGATGTCCTAAAAACACGGATTTCGATGAATGTTTCAACCAAATTGAATGTGTACCTTGTTCGCAAATGAGACACCCTTGATTTCCATTAATGATATTTCTTGAAAATAAAATTTAAGCAGTAATTTCATTTATCATCCCGTAAAATATGGCTTTCAAAGTGAAATCTTCTTTTTTGTACAAATCATACAATGTAACACCTGAATCCCACAATATTTTCAAATCCTCGATCAATGGAGCCAAATAAACTTCAATATCATTACCTGGTAGTTTTGGTCCTAATATAAGTATAAATTACATGATGTATTTTCATTTCATCAATAACCAATGTGGTAAGTTATAATTTACCAAATAACCGGCCATGTAATGTGACTGCTTCTTTGAAAACCAAAAGGATTCACCCCTCTGTAGATAATGCCAAATGAAGGTTTCTCAGCTCTTTTCCAAATTCAGGATACTCATGATCAATTATCTTCCACTGAGGAGAGTTTTCCAGGTGACAAAGTTTCCCATCTTTAATTCTTGTATATGCATGCCATGTCAATTGTCCTTCATTCTAATCACTTCCATATAAGCGCCTAAACCTTGGAATGATTGGAAAGTACCATACATCTTTCGTAGGACTAGAATCATCATTCTTGTATCAAGAAGCACTACACTTTGGGCATTATTTAAGTGATTTGTCATCCTTACGAAACAATATAAAGTCATTCGGGCTGACGTGTATTCCTTCAGAGATCATACCCATCGATTGTAGCATTTGTTTGGCATCATATGTTTGGATTGGGAGTTCATTATCTTCTGGGAGCATGTCATTCAGGAGAGAAAGTAGTTCTGTAAAACTGGTGTCACTCCACCCGTCACTTGCTTTCAAATTATACAGCTTTAGTACGGCTGACAATGCTGTATATTTAGTGCCCCAACATACAATGGCATTTTTTCACAACTCTAACATCTCAAGCAATTTTGGGAAATCAAGAAGTTCATCCTCAACTGTCCTTGTCATTTCCTCAATAGGATCTTCGTAATCATTCACTTTTGTAATCACACCCTCCATACGATCGTCTTCACTGTTCACGCTTGTGATCATATCAGATCTTCTATAAAATGTTCTGTTATCTGAGCCACTACCTATATTCGTTTTCCCCATATTTATTCCACCATGTATAATTTCGATCTATTCCGTGACAAATCAGGTTTTCTTCCAACTCCTCTGGTCTAATTGGTGTTGAATAACAACAACGTAAACATAGAAAGAGGATTTGAGAAGGGTCACATGCATGTTCTCTTAAAAACTTGATAAACTCTTTCACGCCATCTTCATACTCTTTTGTCAACTGATTGGCATTCATCCAATCTTTATTCATATTCATCATATTTATGGGTTCAATCTCGAACTTTCCAATTCTTATTTTTTAATTAATCAAGTAGAATTGTTTGGGTTTAATAAAAACAATCATGGTATAAATGCCTCTACAATGAAATAGAGGAACCTACCCCAAAACATGTGAATGTACTTGAACTCTATCTATATAAGGGGGACTATGCCCTGCCATTTTTATATCTCCATGGAGTACCTAAAACCAATACATGGAGGACTCTTCACCGAATCATGGGGGAGTACCATACTCCATATTTTTTTCCAAACATCTCACTTGTCACTTGTCAACTGTCAAGAAGAGTGAAGATAATTAAAATATCCAAACCACATCGTGTGCAGTTTACAATGAATGAGGGAATCATAATATTGTGATCTACATGAGAAGATATTTATAATGGGCTACTCATACATGAAATATTATCATCTAAGTGAAAAATAAATAATAATAATGAAATTAACATAGCACACGATTTGTTCAATGGATACACAATGTGTAGGGTTCTCAGTCAAGGTTGGTTGTATACTACCATTTCTAAAATCATGTGAAATCCATATCCATGGTGTGTCCAGTAGGGTGAACATATTCTATGGATAAGATACCTGATTTACTTTGACATATATCAAATTATTTCCAAGTTAGTCTTACAAAGACTACATGATTCCTTTGAAAATACATGACTTATAGAACAACTTGAGCTAAAGGCGTGTACTTTAGATACAAAATGAGTAACTTCACTGGATATGCATCAAAGTTTTGTGGAATACATGGTGTGTAGTCCTTACATGACCACTAGGGGTGTATAGTCTATACACATCAAGTTTCTATGGTATCTATACATAGTGTGAGTGAAGTAAAACACATATCATATGGTTCTACCATTATTTCATGGCATGTACAAGGTTTCATGCTGACGTATATGTCTTGGAGATACATTGTGTGTGACCTACATTCACATAACACATAACATTGAAAATAAAACTTATTCCAAGTTTGAGTCAGAACATGAGTCATGTGGTGTAAATTTTGGAGATAACTGTTGTCTGGCATTAAAATCAATATGAAATTCATGTATGGTGAAGCATGTTCAATTTAACAAGACTACATACCATGTATTTTAAAAATATATAGAATCTGAAAAACATCATCTTCACACCATAAAGTGTCTCATAGAGTCCTCTAGAGGTGGTTTTTTAGGATTCAATGGAATTGCACTAGTAACAAAGTGGTAGTGCCATTGAAATGGGTAATGTTTTGATTGATATTCAATGGTGGAAGAACTACATCATAGAAAAAATGGCATAACAATCATGCCAAAAACTACAACACCTTACAAAAACCTAATCGTGCTCACAATCGCAACACCATACAACCAAACAATCACAATTTTAGATTTTACAAATCATCCCTTATTCAATTTTGTTTGTTAATTCAAGTGTTATCACAAAATTTTTATCATCATGGGGAGTTAATTAATAAGTCAAGTATATGTAAATTAACAATTTTTATATTCAAATGTTCAATAAGAACCAACCAACATGAAATCCATTTAGTGTGCAACCAAGGACCACCAACAGCCATGATTTTCAGCGGGGCGTTTAGCCTGTACATTTCACATTATAACCATCAATATCAATCAGTAATAACATGAGAACAAGAGGAAATCAATGAGTAACAGGACAAAACTCAATGTGAAGGTGTTGTTAAGCACACGACAGAGGTGCGTTCGTGGCAGAGGAGAGGCACACAACAGAGGATATTTCCAATTGAAAAGAAAATATAAAATAGGGGAAACTCATGAGAATAAAATAATCTAAAACTGAGTACACCATTTACCACATCCCACAAACCCCAAGAACACACTAAAACCTAAATCTACCCACCCCATGGTTAAACACACCTTAATATAACAAGAAATTATAGAACGCACCATTGATAGAACGAGTTCAACAAACTTCTTAAAATATAAAAGATGAAAATACAATGGGTAAGCCCTGACTAATAGGTCCTCCTTACTAGGTATAATCCCCAAGTTTATTCTAGATAGCATATCTTAAATGAGTAAGCCCTGATCAATCCTCTGTTATCACACATTTCATGACACATACATCCTAATCGCATGACTTTAAAATTCATGGTACAATCTTTTTAACACAACACGTGGTATCTAGTGAGTAGGATCATATCCCTATTCAAACTCAATGAGCCTACCCGTACATCTTGAAAAAAAATAGTGGGAATTCACATATTTCCAATGGGACAACCCTGCTAGTCATTTCCAATCTTAACATCACTCCATGCCAAAACCCACCACATGATCACTCGTTACCCAACATTATTCCAAAACCAATGGAATATACCCATGATTCAACACCCTAAACCCATCCATCTAGGTTCAATAGTGATGGTCACATTAAAACCATGATATAAATCAATAAGGTTAGGAATCTAAATGATCATTCCCTCAATCCAGTCATAACACCAAAACTCTAGAATAGAGAGTGCTTCCCTTATACAAATCTAAGGCATGACCATTCCTTCGGTATAAACATGATAACACCTAATATTAATCAATCCCACATGTCAAATAATCTACCCTTGATTTATGTATCTATGGTATTCATAACACCAAGATAACCCCACTCATTAGTCTCCCCCAACCACCAAAACTCACAAACCCACTACCATCCTGAGTCACATGCTAACGACCACTGGGATCTCACACAAACCCCTTACATAGATTCTTACACAATCCTTATCCCATGGGTGCCACTCTTATCCCCACCTCAATACACACATCATCTAGTGAACCAAACCAAACACTTACTATTGGTTCTCACAAACCTGTTATCTAAAAGAACCTAAAATACAAGGGTCTCACCACCTGGGCTCTCACTCTTCCCCCAACTACCCATACATAGGTTCAACTAATATATAAAAAAACTATAAGTCATCATAATAATTAAAGGATCATAATTTCACATTTATATTAACCGAAGATTAGGAAAAATACTCATACACAAACCAGCGGCGGCGGAGGTGGAGGCAGTGGCGGGCGCGGCGGCGGAGGCAGCGGTGGTTGCGGTGGCGGTCGCGGCAACGGAGGCAATGACGGACGTGGCGGAGGAGAAAAACCAATGGCGCAGAGGAAGCGGTGGAGGAGAAAAACCCAACGACAGCGACGACGGAGGAGGAGGATGAGGAGGAGGAGGAGGAAGAGGAGGACGCGGCGCAGATGAGGAGGAGAAGTCGTGGCGGAAGAGGGTCCTAGTTCAACTTCCGCGAAAGCTTTACCACGTGTGAGAGAGGAGGGCCTGTTAGGGTTATCAAATGGTTACCATTGGAACCTTTATCAGCACTCGTTAAAAGCTCTAATAAAGGTACGTTTTATTGGAGCAAAAATAAAAAGTGCAGATAAATATTAGAATTTTATATAAATTAAGAATAAATGTTTTTATCAGCGCTAAAATAAGCACTGATAAATGTGCCCATTTATCAGCACTAAAAAATGTGCTGAGAAAGGGTATGCCTTTATCAGTGCTTATTTTAGCACTGATAAAGGCATACCCCTAATAGCTCATTCTTTTTAGCGCTGATAAAGGGCAGCGCTTCCCTTGCCCTGTTTTGTGGTAGTGCTTCCCAAGGGTCTACTACTGAAATGCAGTAAGTGTCTTCTACCACTGGTCATCTTCCTCCTCTCGATCATCCATCTGCTGATCATCCATATCATCTTGTTGGACCTCGATCTCCCTCACTACTCAAGGACGTTATCTGGGACACAAAACTACATGTTATGAAAGGAATTCCTATGACAGTGTAGTGTAAAAGACTTATTTTAAAATTTTCATAAAAAAATTATTTATTTTTATGTACTCAAAACACATAGAACACATAGGAACACAAGTAATTATGATGCATGAATCTTTAATAAGGTCTATACCTTACCATTAGTGTATCCTCACATGGTTGTTTAATAGGTCCATAATCCATTCATCAGATCACATGGGGCCCTAAAATCTGGTGGCCAAGCCAATCTTCCCTGGACTATTTCTCACACCATGATTTCCTAACACTATCTCCCTAACATTCTATGAAATCATAATTATGCCTAACCCCAAAATCCAACCTATCTTTCAACCATCACCTCTAATACCATTCTATCACAAACTGCCTTCACAAGAAGAGGGATGGGATAACAAACTACCAGACACTTCTTCTTCAAGTTGAAGGAGATATAATGACCCCTGAGTCCCACATTCAACAGGCCCTGGAGTAGTGAATAGAACCAAGGGTATATAATATCACCTAACATGGAAGTCATTACCCTTTATATAGAAAAATATTGGGAGATAAGATGGAAAATACCAAACAACTCCAAAAACTAAAAGTAAAAGAAAATCCAAAAAACCATTCACATATGCATGTTCCAAATAAAATGATAAAAATTAAAATAAAACTATGATAAAAAAGTACCAAAAGTAACAAAGAGAGGCAACAAAAACTCTCAAAGAATGAGCTACTAATATCAAACATGGTCCTCAATGTCCTCCTAGAAACTTGAAAACAATTTTATATACGTTGGGGGAGTATATAGGTATACTCAGTATCAAAAACCAAAACATCTCATGCCCAAGTGGGGAGGAATTCTAATTCCTCATGAGAAAAGTGGTAACAAAAACACCTAGTACGGAAACTGTCCACCCGACCTCACCAAGGCACACACTACAAATAATGAAAGTGGGGTAATGTAATAGAAATAGCACTTCGATATTTGGGTACCCCGAACCATTTTCCAAATAGCTATTTAGTACATCCTAAATGTCAGACCTCCCCCATAGGTTCATTGTAGTTTCTCTGCCGCCCCCACAACAACCTTATGGGCCACTACCACACATCCCACCCACAGACACCATGGAATCGGCCAGCGGTGCCATCGATGGGCCATTAGTGGCACTAGTAGGTTATTAGGGGCACTGATCAACACTGCTTGTAGGGTAACAGTGCTAGAGCGATGGATATAGGGAGATGGTGTTGTGGCGATCGTTCTTGGGTGACGGTGAAAAACCTAACATCTAGCCATTCCCGGTTTTTCTAGGACCTTCCGGTTTCTCCCAAATGATGGATCTTTTGACATAAAAGTTTTTTAATATTCCATTTAAAGACATTTAAAGCCAATATAAGATGTTTTAAACCTCCAAGAGTCATGAGACCCTTGAGTTACCAAAATTTGTGGACTATTTCCTTAGTGTTTCACTTATTGGAGTTTTTTCAATTTCACCCTTATTACCTGTTTTCTCCATTTCACGAAAATAAATTCACTCACAACCAGTATATCCACCATCTCTAAGTAGAATTATTAAATATAAATTAATACAAACATTTGAAACTGCCCAACCACGTGCTCGATCCACGATTCGATTTCTATGTACCTTCAAATCATCTCCCTAATTTTAGGATCTGTCCTCTTCTTATGCCAAGATCCACTCTTCTTTTTCCTTTCTGTTTCTCATAGTGCATCTGGAGACTTCTTTTGGAGACGAATCATGCACCTGGGATGGAGAACTTCCCCCTCAGTCTTGGAGTACTCAGATTTCTTCTTCTACAATTCAGTCATCCCCAGTTCTTATCACGAGGAGAAAACATCGATTGATGATAATCTAGTTGGGGGTTATTCCTTCATTTCTCTTAATTGTGTATCATGATGGGTAGGTAGAATTATTTTCCCATAGGACGTAGATGAAACCATATTTAACAAAGATAATGAATGGAATTTTTAAAGAGTTATGTGGTGGGAATGACCATGTTTATGTTGCTATGTTTTACCTTCATTTTTATGCTTTGAATTGTATGAAATCATGTACAATGAAAATCATGGTTGTTGGTGGTCTTTATTTTCACACTAATGAAGCTCTATTTTTCTGGATAATGTTTTTATTCAATGGATGTAACCTGAAAACTAGTTAATCATGTAAAATGGGTTGATTAAATGGACATCTGATGAATAAGAGCCCCTGTGTTGTCACCAATGTTAACAAAATGGAAAGAAAAAACTTATTGAATGGTGTGGATAAATCTTAAAACACCCCTTATCTATTATGCTAATACTCAAGGATGTTCTATTTAATGTTTGTCTGGTGACTTGAAAAGGTGGGTGAAATGTTCTGGTTGAGAAGTTGTTGGATTGTGAATCTTTGTCTTTGTGGAGATGGCATGTTGGGTCTAGTTTTGGTTCTAGTACTTCGAGGGATCCCACATATCCCTTTTGTTGTTTTGACTATACAATAGAACCACGTTTGAATGCTTAACATCCTACTTGGCTATTTTTCCTTTAGTTGTTTCTTTGACTTGTGGTTATTCTTGTCAGTCTCCTGGTAGTGGATAATTATTTAAATTTAAATCACATGAACATGTTAATTAGAATTGTTGAAATGGGAAAACACTTTTCCAGAAATGGGTTGTGATATTGTTGTGGTTTTTGTGTATTTTTGCATGTAGGGATATCAGCAAGAGTGGTTTTGAACGGGTTGGTTGTCTATTTTGGAACCCTTTTATTGGGATGAGTGCTTGTTTTACTATATGTATAATTTTTATTTCTTATGTTTCTTATATTCACCAACCCATGTTTAGAAATTCGTGCCAAACACAACCATTTCATGGGGGTGTTTTCCCAACATTTATATGAGTTGCTGTTTATTAGCTTGTTTCTGATTCCTCTCCCAGGCATCCCAAGTCCCTTCAGGTAAGCTGTGACTGCCTAAGGCTAATTATATCCCAAGACACATCCTGATGGGTGTGTTTTGGTGGTTGGACAAGGTGAGTGTGGCCAGGTTTGTTAACCCAGTGTCTTCGGGATAAAGCCTAGGTTTCTTCGAGCATGGAAGTGGTTGCTATGGCTCAGGTCTCTACATGCGTTGTTACATGTGGTTATTGTTTCTTGGTGTTTTTTGGTGTGTTTATTTGTGGTTATTTTAGATTAGGTGTTCGCAGGCATGGGTATGTGTTGATGTGGTGGCCCAAGTGTCTATGTGAAGGATGCGTAGTGGTGACCAATAAGGTTGTTGTTGGGGTGGCAGTGGGACAACTTTGAAACCTGTGGGGGATGTTTGACACATAGGATGTCCTAACTAACTAGTGGGAGTGTGGTTCGGGGTAAAAAATATTGATGTTATATTATTATTAATTCACTTTACCTGCATTATTTGGAGAGTGTGCCTTGGTGAGGCCCGGTTTACAATTTCCATACAAGGTGTTTTGGATACCTATTTTTTCATTGGGCATTAGTATGGCTTCATAATTGTGCAGAAGATCTTTTGGTTTTCCATAATGAGTATACATGTATACTCACCCTATGAATATAAAACTGTTTTTAGGTTTCATGGAGAACATTGAGGATAGTTCCATATATTACTAGCTTGGGTTTCAAGAGTTAGTGTTTCTGATTTTTCTTTATTCTGGTACTTCTCATCAAATTTTTCTAGTAATTTATATCCATTTATTTTGAACATGCATATGGGAATGGATTTTTGGATTGACTTTTACTTTCAACTTTTGGAGTTGTTTAGAATTTTCTATCTTATCTCTTGATATTGTTCAATAAAAACAGTAATGCCTCCCATGTTATGTGAGATTATATACCCTTTGTTCCAGTTTTTACTCCGAGGCCTATTGAAGGTGGGACTCAGGGTCATTATCCCTCATTCAACTTGAAGAAGGAAGGGTTTGACAGTTTTTCCCTTCCCTCATCTTGGTGAAGGCGAGTCGTGATAGATTTGGTCTTTCTTGATAATAAATCTTGATGGTAATGACATCATGTGCCTAGGAAACATAAAATTCAATAATTAAGAATTAAATTTATTTAGAATTTAGTTATTATTATCACCCATGAGATTTTTTCTTTGGAATTATCTATGGATTAATTTCATTCATATATTTTTTATTATATGGAATGTGTTTCCGTAATCTACCATCAAATATTGATTATGTCTTATACATGTATTTATAGGGCATTATTAATCAATTATTTACATTCCAATATTAATCTATCCTCATTGTTTCATTATTTCCTCGACTATACTTACCCTTACTGAGCATTTTAGTTCACCTTTATTTTGTTTCTTTACCCCAAATTATGAAGAAAAGATCATTGAATCTGTTTTCAATGATGTAGTTCATTAGATTTTTTTATTTATTTTGTATCATTTTCTACTTCCCAATGTAAAATTGGTATCATGTATGTAATATTTTTTTTTTCAAAACTTCTAAAACTTCATTTCATCCGGATTTGATTTCTTGTAATCATTCCAATGTAAAAAAGTAAGGCACTGAATTCGGGGTACTGGGTGTGCGGAATTACATTAAAATAATAAACACATGATGAAATCCATAACTCTTCATTTAACATCACATGAATACTTCATAATATTCAATGTTATCTAATCCTTTCTTCTCATACCAACCATAAGAATACGGATCCTACACTCCTGGACCCAATTCTAAAAATATGATATTTACATTTATGGATTTTATACTAATAGTCATGAAACAATTTTAGTTATCAAATTCATACAACATCATCATAAAATATTGGATCACTTATAAAACCATGGACCTTATTGGTTAATAGTTTTAAATAATTATAATAATTTGCGACCTACAATTACCCATGTCATTAAATGAGAAATTTTCCCACTATACCAATAATTTATTATTCTATATTATCTATACAACATCACCCACATAAAACCCTTATATGTATATCTTATGAAAAGTAATTTTTTTAACCATGTCAAAAGATGCATAAGAAGAGTGAACTCAAATGCTTTGTAAGGGTAAACATATGCATTAACAATTGAACATATCTAGTGAATACATGATGATAATAAGGGTATTATAGCATATTCAAAGTGTATGATAATTCCATAAGTAAATTTATACCCATTAAAAACAATATCATTAAACATTTGATATAGTATAAATTTTTACCAAAGCAAAGATTCATAAGAATCAACAATGATGATGCTTGTGATGTCAAAAATAATCAAAGGAACCATTAAAAACTCATAAAAATCCTAGAGATAATGTGTCGATATATTGTAACATTATCTTTATCACCCATTATCAATTATTTAAAATATAATAGGATTCTAGTTAAATATATCTGAGAAACCTCCCCAGTTAACTCTCACTCTTTTACCTTTAAATACAAAGAATATTTTCCAATGAACTAAAGAGATATATTAGGATCACTCATCATATAATCTCTATCAGAATCACACATCGTATAACATATATTTTCCTCACCCATCATCATTTATAATGATAAAGTGCCATCTAATTAATAAAAAATGAAAACATTAACATTTTCATTATTAAACTATTAAAAACAAATTGATTTCATTTATAGTTTGATTTACTAGTGGAAAAGAAATGGGTCTCATGATAATATCTTTAAAGTAATCATCATTATCAATATAGTTAAATAATATATATAGTATAATAATATCATATTCCTATTGAGTCATGGGAATAATTTATTTATGTCTATATAAATGAAAATACCTTTTAAATAATATATAAAATATTTCATTCAATGTAAGGGAAAATGATCTTTTCATTTGATTCCATTAAAAACCAAAAATGAAAAAAACGTTGAGAAAATGAATTCCTTTAAAAATATACATGGAAACTAGTAATTTAATTTTCATATAAAATAATTGTTATGAAATTAGGAAAAGGCAGTCAAGCCATATGTGTTAAAATTCATTCCTTTCACATGTTGGGTAACTGAAAATGTTCCATATGGTAATTGTTTAAAATATAGTTTTAACGATTTTATAATATGATATATTTAGTTAAAAATAATTTTTAAAAAATAATTTTATTATTGTAAAAACATTATTGAAAACATTGATATAGAAGAAAAAGATTCACGACCAAAAGGAGAATAAGATATGTTTTTCTTAAGAACATTTTTTTATCTTATTTAGTGAAAAGGAGAGAAAAATGAATGGAAATCATGTAATCTTTATAAATAATAAAAGGATAACAAAATATATATGGTTCAATAAAATCATATAATATAATTTTCTATCATCCAACTTTGAAAATAAATTGTCCCATAATAAAATGAGATTATTACATAAAAATTTTACCGCTTTGTTAACTTTCAAATAAAAGTAAATTTCAAGGAATAATGTGATGCGGATCTATAAATACATATAATTTATTGAATTTATATTTAAAAATTTACTCATGATTTAGGGAGTATAATATACGAATAAATCACAGTGAAAAACATGAAACTTGAATCATCAAAATGAGATTGAGACAAAGAAAACCCTTACTAAGATCAGAATTTTTTAATTTATAATTAATCTATGAACAGATCCTATAATATTATTTAATTCCTTATAAATCAATGTTAATTTCATAATAATTAATTTATATATTAATTTATACATAATAATGGAATAGAAAAGTCAATGAATAAGTGTTATACGCTAATAAAATGAAATTGAGTTATAAAACCCATCACCTCCACTACAGAATTGCAGTGTACATTATTTAAATCAGGAATAATTAAATTATAATAATTTTTTTATTGTTTAACAAACTTTTATATTTTTATTCCAAAATCACTAAAACATTTAATTCATTTATTAAAATTACAAATTTAATCACTCATTTGGTTATTTCTATGTCAGGTGTCTTGAAAAAAATCAGTTCATTATTGAAAAATGAATTTGTTATGATGACCATGGTAAAAGTGATTCATAATATAAATAATAATAATAATTACATATTTATCATTTTTATATATCTAATACAATTTTTAATTTATCCATTAAATGATACCTAGAAAAAAGAAATTCCTTGTCCTGTAAGGCGGTAGTCTGCATGTACAAACGAGTTATTTTTTTAATTTTCATGGGATAGAAAATAATGAAAAAAATAATATATTATATATCATGAATCATTACCAATGTATAAACATAATATAACTTTTATAAATAAATATTTATGACTATACTTGGCAGGTGATATTTAAAAAATAAGTACATGACTTTTTGTAGATAGTAGTCCATACATACACACATGCAATGATTCCATTTTTAATGATGGAATGGTATAAAGATAGATGATTTATCATATTTATATAATCATAATTATATAATTAATATCTTGTTTAAAAAATATATCAATCATATTATCCTTACATGAAAGGTAGTGATGAGAAACAAAATACATTGGTTGGTGATGCGGTAGTTTTCATGTATGCACAAATGATTATTCTGTTTTCCATTTGATATAAAAATAGGATGAATAAGGTTATAAAATATACATAAAAACATATAAATATTTAGTGGACACTAGTGTTATTATATTTTAATGTTTAGCATAGAATTATAGGAGTTAAAATAAGAAGTTAATTGAAAATTCTCAGTTGAGATGATTACCTCGTATTTGAAGAACCTTAATTGGATAAAAATATAAGAACCCTAGGGATGGTATTTTAAGAATAAGAAACATATAGAATGTATCTATGTTATAAATAATTTTTGTCAATATTTTTATGGTATATATTTCTCAATAAGTGTGATTAAGAGAGGAGAAGTGATATCCTTAAATAAGAGAGGAGTGGTGAACCCTTGGAATAAAATAAAGTATTTAATTAATATAAATTGATTTTCACATTCATGTGGAAAAATTAATATATTCCAAATATAGTATTGATATATGTTTAAATAATCTTAGGAAACTAAATTTAGATATGTTTAGATAATAGTTTAATACATATCACATAGTTTTAATATCATGTTAAACCTTTTAAATATTATCATGATAAGAATGTTTTTTACTATTTCAGGGTGAAAAAAGTTACTATAACAAGAAAATAGACTCATAATTGGAAAAGGATGAAATTATAGACTATTTAATGTCCCGATCTAGGTGCCAAAAGATGGTTCCCTAAGCCATTCATTCACATGACCTCAAGAACACCTCCTTTTAAACCAGAGGGTGCCGACTAACAGTGAGTGTTTGATAAGTCAATCGTGGGGATATTGTACCCTCTTTTATCAAAGTATACACTAGAATAAATTACAAAAAATAGGGGAAAATTATATATCAATAAACACTATAATATCTCATGATAATAAATTTCAGAAATATAATATCCAAATGAAGTAGAAAACAATCCATTATAATGGAAGGGTCCAAAATAAAAACTGAAAATAAAGACACTGATGACTCTTGAGAGGGTCTTGAACCATATCTCGTTCACTCTTCCATGTTCCATCCCAACTCATTAATCTGTCTCAGGGCCTTTTCCCTTAACCTATCCAAAAAACACCAAGTATATTTAGGTAAAAATCAAGAATCCTAGGTATGGGGTCAATACAACTCTGTAGGCCACCCCTAATGGTGTCTAATAAACAATCCAACCAAAGATAGTTCATGAAGTTGTATAAATAAATAATAAAAGTCAATAATTAAACAATTACACATTATCAATTAATCACTATTTATGAACATGAACCCTTACTACCATTGGACACCTATACCTCAATACCTTCTTCAACCTATTCCAGAATCTGATCTATCCATGAAGGATATCACTTGTTAGAATGTCCATGTTACCATTTTAATTTTGAAAAATGAATGAACATGTTTCCATTAACTTATTCTCAACATTGAATTACCATGTTACAATTTTTATTTTCACAAATGAATGACCATGAAACCTTTCCGTTATTCTGAACATTGAATGACCGAGTCACAATTTATTATTTTTGGATGAATGATCATGTTATCATTCACCATTTAATAACAAATAATTGAATATGCATGTTACCATTCATAAAAATTCGTTGAATGAGCATGTTACCATTAACAATTTAATAATATTAATTAAATGAGCATTCTACCAATCATAAAACATGGTCAAATGAGCATGTTACCATTCACCATTCAATAATCAAACATATTATAATAACAAAACAGAATGTATATCTCAATCTTCCATTAATTAAATCATTAATTAATTAATATTTTCAAAATATCAAAATATAATAATTAATTCACCAATAAATTATTCAAACAAAGAATTCCAATGTCTCATTTTTATTTTACAAATTAATTATTCACCCCATTGAATCAATATATCATAATTAATTCTCCCATTAATTATCTCAAATCATGATATCAATATAACATAATTAATTCCACAATTAATTATAATTAATTCATAATTTCAAGAATTAAATACCTTTATAATAAATTCATCAATTAATTATCCCAACTCTATAATTATCACTATTTAATGAAATCAACACTTCCCCAATTAATTAGATGAACAAATTAGTTAATTCAATTTGAAAATTCATATCACTTAATGAACTATAGAAATTATACAATTTTTCATAAATATATCGAATCACATCTTTGGTAATTTAATATTAGACAACATACCAATATGTCTTGATGAATATTCTGCCAAAGTAAATCAAAAAATAGAGTGTCACAATGACGATGATCTAGGTTAAAATTTTAAAATCATAAACCAAGATAAAAAGTAATGATCTATTTAATTACAAATCTAGATCAACAATCCTAGTTGTAGATTCAAAAAATGTATATCTAGATCTAGAATAAAATAAGTTGGAATCCCAAAAAATAATTATATGAGGATGTAGGATGAATAGTAAAGCGATGGGATTGAATCCACATACTGGGAGAGGAGAAAATCTTCGCTCTGGGCTTCGAATCATGGAAACGGGTGTCATAAAACCTTGGAATCCCTCCACAAAGCACATTAATCATGAAATACCTTCTAGTATGAAATTAATGTTGAAATATGTGAGTTATAGGGCTTTCGAGGATTTTAAAATTAATTTTTAGGCCACTCTAAAATTCGTGCATGCTTTCCTCTACAGAGGGCATGATTTTACCTAACCCAAATCCAATCATGCATCAATTATATTACGGGTGCACATTTTATATTTAAAGGGAACATAGTTTATCAACCTATGAGCCATACATGTAAATATCTAATATCAATGGTTGCACAGTTTCCTGGGTTGGGCGAATGGTTTTCTCAAACAGTTCTCTAACCATGCAGAAACCTTTTTTCTTCATTTTTTCTCAATCTTCATCAAAACACACTCCAAAGTATAGAACAAATTAAAAGTAATCATAACTATCCAAATGAATACCTATATAAAATCTTATATCAACTACAGAAATGGTAAAAATCTTTTAATCTCCCAAACATAAAATATTTCATCCTCTAGATACACTCCCAAGCTTCCATAAGATTTCGAGCCAAAAAGATTGAGCTACATAGCCTACATATCTTCTTCTCTTTCCCACGTTTTCTCATGCATACTCCAATGTTCCAAAAATACATGTTTTACCCACATGGACTTTCCCCATTTCCATTTCTCACTACGATCCAACATACCTATCAGATTCTTCTCAAAGGACCCATCTATCTCAGGATCATCCATCTCCATGTTAACCACTTGAGAAGGTCTGGGGTGATACCATAGTAGTTGAGATACATGGAAAACATCATGCATAAATTTTTTAATTCTATGTTACAGTTAATTGGTGTGACACTAAACTAATCTTCTCCAAATTATCAAATGGTCAAATAAAATTGGGCACCAACTTGCCCTGTATCTATATCCTACAGTGACCAAACCTAGGAGAAACCCGGGGAATACATGATCACCCACTATAAATCTAGGGTTCATCCCCATCTTTCAGTATAATAATTATCCCTATTTTGAGTTATATCCATACATTTCTAAATCATCTAATTTATCTCGGATGTCTCCTACATGAGACTCAGTCCTAACAACTCTGAATCACTGCCTTCATCCCAAAAAGTGTTGATCTGCATGGACTGCCATAAATAGAATCTTATGATGTCATCTATATTGTTTTATTATAACTGTTGTTATTTTAAAACTCTATTATATTTAAATGATTTTACCAACACGCACTAAAGTCAAGAACACACACCCCCCAACATATCCTCCAGAACCTCTACAGTAGGCTTTGACTACCCATATTTCTATTGTTGGAATGTTATACTCAATAATACCTATGTTCCAAGTTCCTTCTAAAATCCCTCCCGAAGTGTGAATTGAATCACGAGTCACGATATGAAACTATAATCTATGGAACCTCATGAAAACAGACTATCTTCCAAAAATATAGTTCTCCCAACTTCTCTAATTATAAATTCTCCCATATATGTAATAAATTTTCTACATTCATCATTCAATACACAATAAACTTGATTGTTTCATTATTCCAAATATTATTTGGAATAGAAACGTAAAATCCATGGTCACATCACTGAACTTCCATTTCAGACTGGGTAACAAATATAACATTCCTCCTGGTCATTGATGTTAAGGCTTCACATACTAAAAGGTATAGCATCGTTTCAGAAACCCTATTTTCTCATTTTTCATTCTTGGCCCCCAAAACTGTCGTCATAGGTCATGGTACATTTTAGTTAACCCTAGATGAACTTCCCTATTTGAGGAATGAGATACCTATTTGAGATCATATCACTTTTGTGTAGGTATAACTACTTTATTCCTGACGTAGATGATCTCATCCTCAACTATGATTAAATTTGAAGGTGACTCAACAACTTCAATGTTTTCCCTCAAGGTAAAAAAATATGAATGCTTATACTGTCTATCCCAAATTTTTATAATTTTTTACTCTAATTAATCTAATACAAGAGTCATCTGCTACTGATTCTACAGAACCCCAACTTGCATCTCAGCCAGCAAAGTCATCTTTTTTCACACAGCTCTGGACTCTTAATCCATCTGACAAA
Organism: Viscum album; assembly: GCA_963277665.1. Taxonomy (NCBI): domain Eukaryota; kingdom Viridiplantae; phylum Streptophyta; class Magnoliopsida; order Santalales; family Viscaceae; genus Viscum; species Viscum album. The sequence goes on from OY728142.1 coordinate 70,206,330, forward strand.
GTGTTTTCCTGCTCAAGGTGTCATCCATACTTTTTCCTTTCTGAGACATGTATTCAATTTGAAAATCAATTGACTATATATACTCAACCCATATCTACTTCCAAATATTTAATTATTTCTATTATAATATAAACCTTAAGATCTTATTATTGGAAAACACTATAAAATAATTTCACAATATATAGTTCCGCCAACAATTAAAATCATAAACCACTTCTACTAGATCAAGGTCATCAGTAGGGTAGGTCCGCTCATGTGGAATCATCTATTAAGACCCAAATTCCATGACCCATTTTCCTTGCATCAACATAGCTCCGAGTAAAATTATAAAAGCATCACAATACACAGCATACTCCTCACCAATATCGAGTAGGATTAAAATTTGTGCTGTTGTTAAACACATATTCGACTCATGGAAGGAATTATAACAAGCTTCTGAAAATTCAAAATTTATCCCTTTATTATTAAAGCCTCAAATCACTTATTATAAGTAGGAATAGTCCTGGATGTGTCTCCAACAATATCCATCAAACCACAGAAATCAATAAAGATAAAATACCTTCATGGTCTGCTCCCAGGATACTAATACTTGAACCATCTCTGGGTCCAGAACAGACCTACATATGTGATGATGTTTCCCAAGAAGTGTACCTAATAAATCCAAAACTGAAACTTAGATAGCTAGGTGTGTAACTGATTCCATCTCAGTGTATAGAAGATTATGTCAAGATGTTAGGCTTGGCTATCATGAGTCTTGGTGTACAACAAGATGGCGTTCACGAACACCACCAAAAACTGATCCAGGTAAAAATGAATGATTATATTCATCATGTATATAAACACTAATGGTGTTTTTTTTCATCCCATTTAGAATTACAATTAACACATATATTCAAAAATTCTTCTGAAATCCTTCATTAGTATTTTGGAAGTCTGAACATTTAAGTGACGATACCCTGATCTGAGGTCAATCTTTATGAACACACAAGATCATCTCAATTGTTCAAAAATATTGTCTATAGACAGAAGAGGATAATTATTTTTTTACATCCATCATATTCATCTTTTTGGAATCTACATAGAATTATAAACTCTAGTAAACCATCTTTGAAAGCAACATGGGTGATCCCCATGGCATCTTACTTGGACAGATAAACACTTTATCCTCTATCTCCTTCAAATAAGTCAGGAGCTATTGAAGTTATGTAGACACCATTCTATATGATTTAATAGATATTGTTCTAACCCTAAATATGAGTTCAATAGTTAAATCTACACCGCTATTAGGAGGCATCCTTTAGAGTCTTCGAGAAAAACATCCAGAATTTATTCCACCACTAGAGGGAAGATATCATGATTTACACATTCTTCTTCCAAAAATAAAAACCTAGGTTGTGAGGTCTCCCAATTTTTTAGAAATTTTCCATACTCAGCCTTACTAGATATCACAATATCCATGATGTTGATAGTTTTAACCATTATGAGATGTAATGGTTACTGTCTTATGGTAACAATCAATGTTGGCTTGGTATGTGACTTGCCAATCCATAATGATAATTAGGTTGAAGCATGATAAATCAAGAATATAGAGAAACCATAGAAAATGGTGCTCCTGATATCTAGAGAACACCCCTTGCATAAACAAATTTCTATAGACTTCCCTTTCAATGGGCTATCTATAGTCATATTCCTTCTCAAAAACTCTATATCCAAGCTTAAACCATTATAATGCTGTGTAGATATAAAGTAATGAGAGGAACCAATATAAAATAAGTAATTAGAAAATGTATAAGGTTCTAGAATAGTACCTCTCACAATCAATGTCCCAACATAACTATCCACATGTGTAGGCTTTATTGAATAAAAAAATCCTTCCCCTCTTCCTAGTGATTCCTTCTAATTCCCCTGAGTAGAACCACTCTGTTGATATGGGTTCGCTTTCCCAAAAGCACAATACCCACTACCTTTAACTACATCTCTAGTAGAATTGAAGGTGGTAGACAAATATGGTGTATAAGATCTTCTTCCTGTAGCCTTGTTATGTCTAGATCCTCCATCACTACTCATCTATCAAAGTGACCTGTAGAACTTTTGAAGATTCTCCATATTTCCTCAAGACCAACACTCTACTAGTAGTCGGGGTAGTCTCCATGACAATGGGCAAGCTGACTGCATAGATGAAAAATCACTCCAATAAGTTTGTAGGAAACCAACTCTCATATATGGATACTATGCTTTCTATTTCTCTGACTAAAGTTGTCAAAATGGATCTTCCTACTCTCAAAAGTCGCACCTTATGATCATCCAATGGGAGATATCTATTCAGCACTTGATGCCTTCTTTAGGTTACCCTCATCTATGAGAGCCTGTCCCACTAACTCATCAACATTATTTAATTAAAATATGTTAAATTGGGCCTTAATATTTTACATAGTTTTGTCCTGAATGTATCTCACCATAGATATCTCATATCATGTTAATGCTAGAGAAAAGGGATTATACGTCTGTAAAAGGTCTAGAAAAGTCAATCATGGACATGATCCACTAAGTCAGCTGCATGAACTCAACATCCCTCTCTAATATTAGAATCTCTAGGTCAAATTTATCCAACAAATTTTCTATAAAAATTACTTCTGTAGCATCCCATCAGTTTTTCCATTCCACACATGAATGTCCCACAAGATCTCCTCTAAAACTCATATCATATAAGTGGCCAAATTTTCCCTCTTCTCAGTAGGAGTCTTCAAATGGTCATGTATTATCTCAATGTACTCAACCCAAAACTCATTTCCCTCAGTTCAAACATCTCAATTAAATGTCAGAGAGTGTGGTAACTGAAACTCCCTCATCAGGTCAAACATACTCTTCACAACCAAACTTGTGGATCATTCCTTAAATTTTATGAAGTGATCTAATTTCACTCCGAACATCTCCCCAATATCCTCAACTAGCATAATCGGTGACTCTGGTTGTATCACTGGAGGGTCATTCCTAATCATGCCCTCAGTTCATCATCTAAATATGAATTATTGTGGAGTTATATCTCTATAATTCCAAACACACATTTTAGGAATCATAACAAAAATTTACCACATTTATTTAAGTGGAAAATCATAAAAACCCACAACATGACTTTTCCCAAAAGTATCACTGTGTGGTCAAAACTAAGGTGTTATCAACACCCTTAAGCATCATATAACTAGGTTATAGTTAACAAGGGTAAACACAATATCATATCAATATTCTAATTTAAAGACCCATTAATTCTTATTTTGAATCATTTTAACATACTGAATTTCACATTAGGCACCAATATAAATTCAATTTCACAAGATAGGAAAAATATATATCTTCAACAACATACCACAAACCCATTTTCCTATGGTACCTAAAATGATTCATGTCACAAAATAATATTTAGTTCCTAAAATGATGAATGCAAACACAACCCTCAAATCGTACCAGTCCATGAGTCAATTATCATTAATTTTCAGAACTAATAATCACATCACAATAAATTGCATCACCAAAGGTGAAATAATATTCAACTATAATAGCCAAAAATAGTAACAAAAATCCCACCATGAGTACTTTGATTTTTCCATCATACATGGTTATAAAACTCCCATGCATGAGATCATTATCAAGACCTGAGTTTTACTTGTATCCTATATACCTTTCCCAAATAGTAATATAGAAGACGAAGAAACAAAACTGGAGCTTTTGATACCACTTTGTAACTTCCCAAACCAAGTTCCACATGTCGGTCCCTAGAGTCGGCTAGTCACATGACCTCATGCATGCCTCCCCATATGCTAGAGGTTGCCGACTAGTAGTGATGGTTTGATAAGTCATTAATAGGGAAAATATACCCACTATTATCAGAGTGTACATCATCATAAATAAAATACAACAGATAAAGTAATATATATATATATATCCAATATCTCAAGATAATCAATGAAAAAAATACAATATCCATCTAAAGCAGAAAACATGCCATGTTAATGCAATTTTCTAGTGTCAAAAATAAAAAAGGATAATAAAGACACTAATTACTCCCAAGAGGGTCTCTAACCATGTATGGTTTCCTCTTCCAAGCTCCATCCCAACCCAACCATCTAACATAGGATCTTTTCCCTTAACATATCTAAAAAACACAAATTCTATTCAGGTGCTAATCATGCAGCCCGAGTAGGGTGTGAGTATGAATCAGTATGCCACCACAAATAGTGGATAAAATAACATTCAGAAAATTATATTTCATATAATTGTATAAATAAATAATCCCAATTTATAATTAAATAGTTATCACATTATCTAATAATAATTATTTAAACACATAAACCCTGGGCTCCCATGGACACCCATACCACAATACCTGATTCGACCCATTCTAAAATATGAACAATCCCAAAGGGATATCATGTGTCTAAATGTCCATGTTACCATTATTATTTTAAAAAATGATTTATCATTTTACAATTAATTTACTCCCACCATTGAATGATAATGTTACTATTATTATTTTCACAAATTGATGACCATGTTACTATTCCTTTATTCTCACCACTGAATTACCATGTTACAATTCATTATTTTTGGATGAATGTATATGTTACCATTCACCATTTAGTAATATATAATTTAATGAGAATGTTACCATTCAAAAAATTTGGAAGAATTATCATGTTACCATTCACTATTTACTAATCATAATCTAATGAGAATCTTACCATTCATAAAACATTGCCACATGAGCATGTTACATTCAACATTAAATAATCACATATATCATATAAAATCAATGACAAGTATATCTCAAATTGAAATTAATTAATTCAATAATTAATTAGTTATTTAGCAATAACAATATCCAAAAATTAATACACCAATTAATTATTCAAAAAAAAAATTCAATGTCTCAAAATTAATTTACAAACGCATAACATATATATCTCATAATTAAATCTCCAATTGATTATCTCAAATAATGACATAAATATTCCACAATTAATTCCCCAAGAACTTAGACCAAATCCTTAATTTTTACAATTCAACAATTTGATAATTAATACATCAATTAATCATCCCAACTGCACAATTCCCATATTTCAATCAAATACCAACATCCTCAATTAATTAATTAACCACATTAATTAATTCAATATAGAAATTCCAATAACAAAATGGACTCTTGAAATTCCGAAATTTTTCATATATGTATAAAATAATGACTATTTGGATTGAATATTATACCACCTACGTCAATTGTTTTATGAATGTTTTCCCAATGAAAATCAGAAAATCGAGATGTACAACAACGTAGTCTGAATCTCAAAATTCTTAACCAATATCTACAAATAAATATCACTTTAATTCCCAATGTAGATCCAAAATCTGGTAATTATATTTTCTAAATATAGATATGTGTCTGGAAAAAATAAGGCAACATCCCACTAAATGATTCAGTTAAGGAAGGAGAATGAATAGTAAAGCAATGATATTGAATCCACTTACTGAGAGAAGAGAAGATATTTCATATGAGCTTAAAATCATAAATAATGGTGGTAATATGACTTTATAACCCCTTTGATATGCTCCAAAATCGTGTAATACCTCCTAGGGACGAATGAGGGATGAAATGGGTGATTTATGGGGGTTTATAGAATTTTAATATCAATTTTTGTGCCACATTAAAAATTATGTAAGGTTTCCTGGGTAGGGGCTCACAGTTTTCCCTAATAGTGCACCAACTGTGTGCCGGTTATTTTAAGGGAGCACAGTTTCTCTATTTAGGGATCATGGTTTATCAAACTACGTTCTATCTATGAAAACACACACTATCCATGGTTTCATAGTTTCCTGTACTTGGAACAAAATTTGTTCTAACCATGCGCCAACCATGAAAACCCCCTTTTTTCTTCCATTTTTCTTATATTTCACACAAACATTCCACAAAGTACATCCTAAATGGAAAGTATGTAAAAATAAAAAAAGTAGTAAATATAAACAATCATAAGTCAAATATAGAAAATTTCAGGATCTTACAAACCATATAAAATTTATTGTTTCAATGATAATGTTTTATGTCTTTTAAATCATTTGATAAAATATTATTTAACATAAAATTCCATTATATTCATATTTGGGACTATTAATTTAATTTGACGAGAAAAAATTCCATAAAAAAACAAGTTTGAATATAAAATTTGAAAAAAAAAATAAATTATGTTTATCTATAGATTTATTGCAATGCCATAAATCACCCAATAAAAATATTACATTTTGTTTTTTTTAAAACAAATTTACATTATTTTTCTATAATATAAAAAATCACGATATAAGTGTTGCTTAATACATAAAGGTAATAATTTCATCTCTCAAAAATAAAAAATAAAAATAATAATATATCATTAATATTTTAAATAACTATTTCAAAAAACATAAATTTTTTTGTATCCGTATAAAAAATACTATAGATATAAAAACAGATATATTGACATTTTGTATTTATTATTTACATCAAATAATATTACGATCAGTATCACAATATAGTAGATATTAATTTCTATATTTTAAAATTTTGAGTTTTTATGGTTTAAAAAAACACATAAAATGAAATAATATTAAAATTTTGGGTGATTGTATAGTGTTATCCCATAGTTTCAATCTTGTTTTTCTTGTTTTATCCTTAACACAATAACAACATTTTTACCATGGATTCTATTCATAATTACAAAAAATAAAAGGGACTAGTTTACCATATTTGAACCTAATGATTTGAAATGTGTAATAAATTTTACAAAATTAAATTACTATAAGTGAACGAAGTTATTATTAATATAAACCCACAAAACCCGATGAAACAAAAAATTTTCTATAAAAAGTAATTTTCAATATAAACCTATTTCTTGGAAAAGATTAATTATAATTTCAATTAACATGACATCAGTTATATTATATTTAATAAAAAATAACTAATTATATTTTAAAATCAATACAAAAATGGATCATTTTTATACTATAAAAGAAAATATGCTTTTCAATAAAATCAGTATTTTTCACTATTCAACAAAAAATATATCTTCTCAAAAATTATCACAAAATGTTACCCTAAGATAATTTTGATATAATTGATACAAAATTATTTCCTTTTTGTAAAATAAAATTTCTTAAATTGGTATAAATTTATTATAATAGTCACTCATAAAATCTAACAAAACACATTTTGGAAGAAAATATATTTTTCAAGCATAAAATGATTTTACTAAAAATTGATTTCTTATATCATAATAATTAATTATTACATTGGTATTTATTGGGATTTTATTATATATATCAAATTTTATCTAATCTAATTCATATCGACCAATTCAACAGCTAGGTGATAATGGTAATATTAAAATAGTAATATTTTGTGGTCATTAAAGTTCCATGTTTTGGGTCCTGTATGCTATTGAACATTGTTTTATTTTAAAATATAGAGTTATCACAAATTTATTAATTTAATTTTACTAGTATATTTCATATAATAAATAATTTTTTAGTTTAATTATAATTTATTCACACAATTCATGTTTAGTGCATGAAATTAGTGCCACAGACAAATGAATTTTATAAGTACCTGTGGTATTTATATTAAATCAAAACATCATTGAAAGAAAAGTTATCATGGAGGTGCACATAAAGACCTAGGAAAATATGGCGTATTTAATTTAAGATATCCTAAACTATTATCCATAGAGTATTTACTTCTCTATAGAATTGATTCTATAATGTGTTCTTGTTTATAATGTGTAAAAAAATATAGAATGTTTTAGTGTTTTAATTTTGCTTTTAATTTCATTGATAATATTTTTTAGGTTCCCTATAAAACTCATGAACAATATGTAATAAAAATTAAATTTATAATTGTATTTTATAAAGATAAATTTTATGAGAGACATTTTCTTATAAAGACATGATTTTTTGATTGATATCACACAAATGAATTTATAACATTAGTACAAATGATTTTTTTTTCAAAATAAAACACATTATTATCAATTATATATTTGAAAATTCATATTCTTTTCGCTTCTAAAAATTATTATTGGTTCTCTTAGTTAGGCAATGATGTAAGGTTTAATTTTTTGTAAGAAGTGTTATTTCAAAATTAAGCGAGTATACAATTTAATTGTATCCAATGAACTTTAGATGAATTCACAATTTTTTTTGAGGATTTCCATAAATCCTACAAGGAATTAGTGCTTTGATGATATTTTTTTATTATGAAATAAAGTATAATTCGAACATCAAATCGAGGAATTAACTATACATGATATGAGCTACAATGCCTACAATGAAGTAGCTACATTGTTATTTGCGTTGAAATTTTGGAATAGGATATTGTATAGTTAAATATATTTAATTTTTAAGATAAATTTATCAAAAAATTAAGTATTGATACAAATCATGTGATGATACATTTAGAAAAATTTGGTCAATAATGAATTTGACGATCAAATAAAAAATTTAGGCAAACATTATAAATGTTTATAACACAAAATTAAGTCAAATGTCATCCAAAAATTAGGAAACATTATTGAAAATTCATTTAATAAAGAAACATGATGCGTGAAAGGGTTTGTCACCAAATTTGGGTAAGTGTTGATATAAAAATGATCAATATGAAATTATCTAAATTCTTTTTGTATACTTGACCCATGAGTGATGCAACATGTAGTTAGAGTTTATGTAGTTCCTAGAAAATAATTTTGTGATTCCATTAGCACATTAAGAGGTAGGAGTAAATTGATTGATACTTAATGATATTAATTAAGCTCAATTTTATAGAATAGAATCATAGATAATGATGCATAAATTTCATTATTTTGTATTTATATGGTTACATCATTTTATATCAATAGATCCTAGGTCATTTGGGGTTTTCTATTTCTTTTGGGAATTTCAATTTACATTCAAATAAAAAACTCATCTACTCCTATATTTGGTGAAAACTAAATTAAAAAGGTGAATTGAGTAGCATATTTCATCATAGAAATATCACTTTACCTGAGATATATAATAACCTAATCTTATTTGATATATGATATATTTGTGAATAATTACTTAATTAAGAGGGTCTAAAAATACTATTAGGATATTCCTTATTCCTCCTGTCCTATAGAAAGATGTTCCACAAATGAATCATTAGATCATATAACATAATGTTCTCCTAATTAACCTTCTTTTCCTTCAGGGTATCAATATATGTGGAATAAAAAATATATCCTCTCAACCTAATAATCTATACTCTATTACCCACCATCTCACTTGTATCATCCTGAACAGAACCAACCTGCCTAATCTAGAATTCCACACAACCTCATGCACACATCCCTATACATAAGAGGTTGTTGATTAGATTTTTGGGATCAAATAGGATAGTGGGTAAGCTATAACCTCTGTATCATATCATTTTATTAGTTAATAAGGACCAATAATTAAATAATGAAAATATAATTAGAGTAAAAAATGTGAAAAATGAATAAGTGACATATATATAAAAACATCTACCAAAGTGGTAAGTCTATTAATAGTATAAATAGAAGTAAAATAAAAGGAATGAAAAAAACATTAATGGAGTACTCTGGTGTGTGTCTGAGTCTACACCAGCTCCATTCTCCACCTCTCGACCATCCACCATAGGGCCCATTCCGTTTACTGGATCTTGAGTTATAAAATATATAGGCACGCTGAATTGTATGATTATGGTGTGAGTACAAGAATCAGTATGAAATGATGATTTTTTCTTTAATATAAGTCCATTATATATTTAACTGTTTATATCATTACATAATTAAATGCACAATAAACATTCATGGGTCGGGTCATCATGTGGTGGCCAAGTAGCCATGAACCTCGACCCCACCCAATTTTGATCATTGCTGGTACGAATGTTCTAAACACATGTACCCCATCAATGGCCCATATCTTGCCACACCATAATCATGGTTTTTATAGGAAATCAACATTTTCTATCAGGTCTATTATTAATTTTTCCATTCTTTTAATCACCAATGAACCAAGTTCATAGAAAGAAAAGATCAATATCTTCTAAAATCCACTATTCATTGCCCTTGACAGGGGTATCCATGTATTCCATTAAGGATGACAGAAATACATTAGGATGGGTAACTAGCCACTTGACTGTACAACTCCCACTATAACACCTAGAAGTTTTTATGAAATAGTCACTTTATAAAATTTTAATTATTTAATACCTTTCATTGTAAAAAATCTTGAGCTTAAACAAGCATTGAGATGCCCTTGGTATTAAATGATCATTATAACCATGTCATTATGTTATTTGGAATAAATATAACTAGCATATGAATATGTATATAGAATTATTTTTCTACCAATTATTTATGAAAAATATAAACCAATTAAATGTAAATTAAATATTTTTATTTTTATATCAATAAATTATGGGAATTACAATTAGTAAATGAAATTAAGGAAATTTATATGTTATTAATTTCGTAAAATATTTTATATATTCATCCAACAGATATTTTAGTAATAGGGTGTGAATAAACCCCATTTTATGTATAAGAAAGATACTTTCAAATGGTAAATTCTACCTTCTTTTAATGGTAAATCTTTTTTAAATTATAATTTTGACACAAATTAATAATTTTTATATGAAAACATACTACAATTATTTGGATTTAGGATATAATAATTTACTTTGGATTATTTTGTGATATTTTTTCTAACATCTTTCAAGGTTTGATGAATAGTAAATATATACAAAATTTTAATTAAAAAAATACTTTTTCACCAAAACAATTTATATGGTTAAATTATATTATTGAATGGTTTAAAAGTATAAATATAATATATTTTTATACATTAATATAATTTAGGTCATTAGAAAAAAAATTCATTGAAATTTGATATTAAAACATTTCAATATTTTGCAATATTTTAACTTTTAAAATTCACGTTCTCATTACGGTAATGAGATTAATTTTAAATAATTTTCATCAACTTCAGTGATTTAAATTTTTTAAAATGGGTTCCATATTTTTAATTAGTAGGTCCAAATTATGTAAATATATTTATTTTAATTTCGAGAATTATGAATAGAAACTTGGATAATTTTTTTAACTAATATGCTAAAAAGATAAATCAAGCAATTAAGGGTAGAACAATTATTATAAAATTACCCTAACACTTGTGTAAATATCATCATATGAGTGAGTTATGACCTAACTTATCCTTGGGTCTAAATGGAATTTTCATAAAGCCTCCTGAATGATAGTATGACATTTAATTTATTTTATTTAATGAAAAGCGAAATATGTCTAACTAAAATTTTAATAACTAAATCATTTTTAATAAAAGGTTTTACTGAAAATGAATTTTAGAATAAATACTCATTAGAGAGAATATGTTATTATTTATGATGTAAATTAAATTATATTTTTTTGGAAATAAAAATTACCATAATAGCTTATACAATAATGATGTGGAAATTATTTAATTGATGAGAAACCAATAAAACATTATTATTAGAATGATAAAAACCATTGAATTATAGTAACACTTTACCAAATATTATGGGTCAGGCATATCTCCACAATATTTATTCAATGGTTGATTTATTGACTATTTTGAACCATATTGAAATTATTATGCCACTTATGTTTTTTATTTAAAGTGATTTTATAGTTATAATATTCATGTTTTAATAAATATATCAATTTTAATGTTGGATTTTCTAGAATATATATCTGATTACAAGTATTATTATAAAAACATGTGTATTTATATTCATCTTAGTATTTTATTTTTAATTTTTATTCAATAAATTCATATATTAAATAATTACAAAATATTTATTTTTAATTATTTTTTTAATGGAGACAAAAAATAAAAGTTTTCTAATAATATTAAAAAATGTAATTTGGAAAAAAAATTATGTTGAATGAATTTTATATATGAATATAACATTATAGGAATATAATATTTTTTGTGAATTTAACCTGTTATCTTCATATTTTTAAAATTCATTGAATTAAATAGTGTGAATATTGACACTATTGATTGTCTATAAACATAATGTATTGTTAAATTATTTAAAAATCATAAAATATTTTTTAAAAATGTATAATAATTAATATATGTTCTAAAATGATCTAAATTATTCTTTTATGGTCTTATTGACACTAAATAAGTAAGTTTTCTCTCCTTTTATATTGGAATATTTGTTACCATAGTAAAATATTAAATAGAATAACTAAGTGTAATTTAAAATGACACGGTCTAAATTGATCGAAAAACAAATCTAAAAATAATTTAATGATGATATTAAAACTTTATACCATATCATATTTTAAAATAGGATATTTTTCAGTTTTTTGGATGTGGTTTGAATTTATTATAAATTAATATTTTTGGAAATTCCAATGGTACCCCAACCTCAATTATAAAAGGGAACCTTTTCTATAATTTAATCAAAACTCATTGATCATTAAAAATCACCACACCCTACCAATTATCCTTCTCAACCATCATAGTCAAATCTTGGAGGTTCTAGTCTTTTCGAATGACCAACCCTAGATCATTAAAATGTTATTTAGAGGGAGCATGTCGAAGAAGAGGTGATCTCCTCTACTGATTCTTTCAATCATTTTTGTTATCATACATCATATTACTTTGTTATTTCTATTATTATGAAATAAATCCCATATCATATATATTATGAGATTCTATTGTGGTTATTAAACAACTGTATTCAACCTTCTATTCACCCTACGAAAAACAAAACCACCATGCATTCGTAAGTACAGCTTATGGTATAAACACTGGGGTGTAATATTTCTTTCGCCACCACATTACCTAGATGGGTATAATGATTGAGATAATACAGATACATGATTATTATAAAAATATATTTATTCTTGAAAAATATATATACCATCCACTTCCATACCATTTTATAATAAAAGGAATGATATCATCACTTCTGCGTACAAACGACATACCATCTCCACGATACGTTGTGATTCATTCTTTAGGATATCAATTAAGTATTTATTATATAAATTTATATAATTAATAAATATGATATATATTATAATAATATAATTCTGAAAATTATATAACTAAAATACATGAAGAAGAATCAGATCTTATTTGATCAAACACGCATAAGAAAATGAAGTTATGTATACCTGAATAATGAGTAAAAATGAAATTTTATTGTCAAATGGATGATAATATGATCATATATTATATCATATATAGGAACATTATTTTTGAATAAGTCAGTAACACTATTTAAATAATTATACAGGAGGTTTGGATATATACAGAGGATATCATACATAACAAAAGAGATAATTCCCAATCTCGTTATTATCTGAGATTTTTTATACATAAGTACTTACTGGGATAAATTTATCATCCATGTCCATTTTTTTAAATATGTATTCAAAAATATTTTTCATAATATTATAAATGTTATAAATTTTAATTTTACCAATTGGTGAATTTTAATAACATGTATGAAGGGAATGTTTTTTGATTTTTTATGTGAGGTATTTTTTGACATATTCAACCAATGTATGAGATGAATGTATTATTTTAACATATTCTTCACGAAAATGTTTTAAATTTTTATTAAAATATATTTACATGAATAATAAATTATAATATTTCAAGTTCATTTTCCAATATATTTCTTTCTTTTAAAATTTTATTGCATTTTGAGAAAGGAAATGTTTTTGAGGAAAAAGGATGTTTTTAACAAGAATTCATTTCAAGTGTTCCATAAAAATTATTTTCCATATAAGATGAAATTAGTTTATATAGTTTTATTTCAAGAATAATATTAATAGGTTTTATTATGTTTATAATATAATTTTATTTATGAAATAAATTTTTTATATAGATTATGTTATGATGTAATGATGTTTAAGAAACCCATTTTATTCTTTAGGTTATGCAATAATAAATGATTTCTATTTTTTGTGGCACACATAAGAATGATTTAATTATGTGATGGGTGGGACCTATATCTCCATACACTGTATTGGTTAAAGATCTATATATCATGAGATAGACAAGGCTAGAATGGGAAATTATCTTAATTCAATCATACAGGGCAGGTACGAGATGTAAACCTAGTTTAGTAATGGAATCTATTCTCTATGATGGTCTTTGAAATGAGAATTGAATAATATGAAATGATTTATATTCTTATGTGTATTCCAAAAATTCCATGTCTTATTTGATTTATTTTATGAATATGTTAATTGATTCATTGTGAAATCATAGAATTTATCACAAGACATAATATCCTGATCATTCATATGAAGGACAACTGTAACACCCCGACCCTAGATACCCTGAGTCGGTGCATTATTACCTAACATTGGCATGATCACAAGAAAGATCAGGTCTCGAAAGACCGATTAGTTTAGTATCCATAGAATAACTAGATACATTAATAAACTTTACATTATATCATAAAATGAAAACTACAATAATATAGTCTCTATAGTCCACACTATTATCCCCTCATACTATCCCTGTAGGTAATTCATAAATTACTTCTTCACATCCTGAGAAAAATAAAACATAGAAAAGGGGTGAGCTCAAATTCCCAGTAAGGATAACAATATAGAGGAAACTTTCATAATTAAGAATAAACATTTAGGGAAATGCATAACTAAAAAAATCCTTTTAAACATGAACTTCAACATAGTATGTAAAAAATAAAATTTAATAATGCCATTTACTTATTCACATGTATATTATACTAATCGAATAATCACATGCAATATCAATAACCACTTTCAGAATTGATGGAATTCATAAATCCAGACTATCATAACCACATAGCCAAGTCCTCATGCCAAGACTACAAATAAGATTTTGTAAAGGCCTTGTGCCAAGACCCTAGTTTGTCTCATGAGACCTACCGATGCATCGAGAAGCTATAGCGGGCTCCACCCGTCACTTATTAAGTCTAATGCATTCCTCGTATGAGCAGGTTTAAACATAACATAAACATTCGTATTAAAACTAGAATACGAAATGTCAATACATTCTTTGTAAACCATGAATGGTTCAAAAATAACACATCCACAGTTAAACATATCCCAAAACAATCAATACAATATGGACGTTTTTTATTATAAATCAACTCCAAATACACTAAAAATCCATCAAAGAATGTTGATATAGATGAAATCAAAACTTTTTTTAGAAAAATATCTCTTCATATTTTGAAATCATATAAGAGTCACATAATTATAAAATAAAAAACATTTACTTTTAAAATTTCCTTATAATATTGTATGGGAAGCTTCGATGATTTTATAACGGTAGAAAATTATTGCACCCGCCGTATAAGTTAAAAAACCATTCTTACCTTAATTCTGTCGAAAAGGTTAAAAAGCACATTGTTTGGAAAATGACGAAAATATTCCTTTATAAGCCTCTTATAAAAAGTCAAACAAGGGTATAAATGACTTTAATCCATATTCTTGTAAATAGTAAAAATGTTTTGAAATACATTTTTAAGAAACATGGATGTGGAAGATAAAGAAATCCCAGTAGATTAATAGGTATAAAAAACCTCGGATAATGAAGAGATTGCAACATTAACCATTACCTTGTAATTTTCATTGGTTGAGGGTAGGTTAACCACCTTTATAATGGTGAAATAATTGTTATTAAATTATACAAGAATCATATACATTAATATTATATCATATATGATCTTTTAAACCTTCTTTGTTAATAATATCGTAGAATTATCGTCGTTTCAGGTGTTAACTTACTCGTTTTATTCTATATGTTTTGTTACATAAGCCATGTTTGTTATGGATAGGTTGTATCTTATTCATATCCAGAATTATATGAAGTCCTTAAACATTATTTTTAATCATAAAATGAGAATTATTCTTGAATGGATATGATGTAGAATGAATCTCATCGCGTTTGTAGAGACGGTAGTTCGTACGTACGCACGAGCGACAATATCATTCTTTTGATATTAAAATAATATATAATTGTATGGTATATAATATATACAGAATAATTATCATGTTATATTTATTATTTAAATGAATTAAACATCATTATTATACCATCCAAATAATAATTTATTGAATAACAATTACACCACGTCGTGGAGATGGTAAGTCGTACGTACGCACGTATGGTGACATGTCATTCAAAGGATAAATAGAATAATGAATATGGTAGTACCATGTTTAAAATAACATCACAGTATATATAAGATACTGGAGTTATTATTTTATAATGGGAATAGCAAAGAAATAAGAAGTTGAAAAAGAAAGGAACTTGAAATAGGTTGGTGAAAACATTACCTCTTGTTCGGGATCTTCCTTCTGATTTGATCAAAAGGGCTATTTAGGTTGTCTTTATGATCAAACTAAGGCCTCTATGTATAATTTAGGGAAGTTGATAGAGTATTTGGGTAGGGGTTGGCCGATCCAATAGGCTTTTAATGTGCGAATTAGTGAGAAGGGGGGGGGGTGCCCTTTTATAAGAGGGGTGAGGGGCACTTTTGGAAAGGCTAGAAATATTATTTTATAATAAATTCATATTCGGTTTCTAATGGCTTAAACGTGTATTATTTAATGGTTAAGGTTGGGATGGGTCAAAATCCACTCAACAAATAGAATTTAGACAGGTTTGGGTCATTATATTAAACTTATCTTTTAGTTTTAACTCTTAGTTAATTAGTTTGATACTTACCATGTCACTTTGTATTTTTATATTATATAGTTAATAAACATACTATATACCTCCCAGAGACCCCCAAGTGGTCCATTAATGAAAAAAATATCATGATATAAGTCTCTTGGAAGAACCATAGATTTTTAGGAATTGAATATCAATTAATAATATAATATTTCTTTTAAAAACACTTTTATTTCAATTTTGACACTATTTGGAAAATTGATTTTTGTGAAAATCATAACAAAATTATTACTTCAACGAAATTTAATTAAATCAATCCTAACATGTCATAGTGACCTAGAGAATTAATTTAATTCATGAAAAGTCTCAAATTATATTTATTTGGGTATTAATAATATCAATTATTTTAATGTTTCACTATTATGGTAATTATTGTATCATCATTGTGTCATAAATAAATTAAATTATTAAATGTCTAAAAATTATAAATAAAATATAATTATGTAGGAAATATTTTTATCTTTATAATTAATATTTATAATCTAATTTATATTATGTGTATCCCTATATTAAAAAGTTTTTTAGTTTTAAAACATTGATTTTACCTCTTTTAACTCTTCTTTGAATTAAATAATAATAAATGTCCTAATCAAATCCATGTGGACCAAAAAGGTTCATATTTTATTCCTAAGGTTTTTTTGGTCTAATTAAGCTTATCCAATAGAATTAGGACATGTGTCAGGGTAAAAATAGTATCATTTTTACCCTTAATTATCCTATTTATTTTAGTCATTGTAAATAAAAGTAAAAAGTTACTACTCAAAAAAAATTATTTTCATCTCATTGAAGCACATTTTACTCCTTGATATTAACCGTGTCTCTCAGATTTTCGAAATTCCACTCACAGAAGCGGTAAAATTATGTTTTATGAAAAATTCAGTTTTTTAACTACCACTTAGTGGTTTCACTATTCATCAAAAAATGAAGTTTTTCCGAAAAATACCAAAAATCCACCCTATGCTAATTTCTATATTCCAAATCCAAAAAATGAAGTGCATTTTGAAAAATAAAATACATAAATTTCAATAGGTGTGTATTACTATTCATAACGGCTAGTTTGATTGGTTGTGGTGTGTTAGAACTCGATGTTGCGTACAACACACGCTATTTCATTATTCAAAGGGAAGCGTACCATAGAAGAATGGGGTGTTACATTCTCCCCTCATTCAAATAATTTTGCCCTCGAAATTTCTAGAATACTACATCATGAAAAGACTCGGGTGGTTCTTCATCATAAGATCCTCGGGTTCCCACATTGCCTCTTCCATCTTATGGTTTCTCCACAAGACTTTTACCAGACGAGTCGTCTGGTTTCTCAGTACATGTTCTCTCGCATCAAGAATCTTGATGGGCTCTTCACAATAAAACAGATCAGGTTCCAGTTATAATTCCTCATAGGTGAGTACATGCATTGGGTGAGGCATGTATTTCCCCAAAAGAGATACATGGAACACATCATGAACTTCGGAGAGACTTGGCGGCATTGCCAATCGGTAAGCTACAACCCCAATTCATTCTAGAATTTCGAAAGGTCTGATGTACCTAGGACTAAATTTACATTTCTTACCAAAGCTTATGACTCCCTTCCATGGAGATACCTTAAGGAAAACATGATCACCGACTTGAAATTCCAAGTCCTTCCTTTGATTATCGGCATAGATCTTCTACCTAATTTGAGATGCTTTGATATGAATTTGGATTACCGTCACCTTTTCCATCGTTTCCTCCACCAGTTCTGGGCCTACAAGATTTCTTTCACCAACGTTATCCCAACAGGTTGTGTGCAACATCTCTTTCCGTATAACGCTTCATATGGTACCATCTAAATACTCGAATTGAAGCTATTGTTATAGGAAAATTCTACAAGACGTAAATATTGGTCTCATATACCCTGAAAGTGAAGTGAGCAGGATCTCAACATGTCTTCTATGGATTTAATTGTTCATTCTGATTGTCCATCTGTTTGAGGGTGGTAGGCAGTGCTCAAATGAAGTTCAGTATCTAATGCTTTCTGAAGACTTTTCCAGAATCTTGATGTAAAACGGGGATCACGATCAGAAACAATTGATAGGGGTACTCTATGAAGTCTCACAACTACATCAATATATAGACTTGCTAGATGTTCCAGTGGTATATCTTATCTTATAGCAAGAAAATGTGATGACTTGGTAAGACGATCAACAATAACCCATATTGCATCGTTCCTTCTAAGATTCCTTGGTAGTCCCATGATAAAGTCCATCGTGATATTATCCCATTTCCACTTAGGTATGGGAAGAGGTTTTAATACTCCACCAGGCAGTTTCCTTCCAGCTTTCACTTGTTGACAAACCATACATCATGACACAAAATCAGCAATATCCCTCTTCATGTTGTCCCACCAAAAATGTTCCATCAAATACCTATACATTTTGGTGCTCTTAGGGTGTATAGAGAAATTGGAACTATGAGCATCATCCAGCAATTCCCTTTTTAAATCAGGTATATCGGGAACACCAAGTCTCTTCCTGAATTTCAAAATTCCTTCTTCATACACAAAGTCTCTCAATCTCCCATCATTCACAGCTTTAATCTTCTTTTGAAATTCTTCATCATCGGTCTGATAACTCTTAATCCTTTCTAGTGAAGATGTTTTTCCAACCATTTGAAAAAGAATTGATTTTTCACCTTTCCTGTTTATTCCCATGTCCATCTTCACTAGATCCATGAAAATTGGATCCCTTTCAATTCTCATATTGTTCAAAACTCCATGATCTTTTCTGCTCAAAGCATCTGCCACCTTGTTTCCATTCCCCGGGTGGTAGTGTATCTTACCATCATAATCCTTGAGTAATTCAAGCCATCTCCTTTGCCTCTTGTTGAGTTCTTTTTGTGAGAAAATATACTTCAAACTCTTGTGATCAGTATAAATCTCACATTTTTACCATATAGGTAGTGACTCCATATCTTCAAAGAAAAGATCATAGCTGCTAACTCGAGATCATGAGTAGGATAGTTTTGTTCATGAATTTCAACTATCATGATGCATAGGCAATAACCCTATCATTCTGCATAAGGACAAAACCCAGTCTATTCTTAGATGCATCACTATAAATAATGAACCCATCATTCCCCGATGGAAGAGTCAATATAAGAGAATTGAATAATCTTCTCTTCAGTTCTTTGAAACATTCTTCACACACTTCTTTTCAAACAAATTTAACCCCTTTACGTGTGAGCTTTGTTAATAGGTTAGCCAACCGGGCAAAATTCTGGACAAAACATCGATAATAACCTTCTAAACCAATAAAACTGTGTACCTCATTTATACTCTTCAGTGCAGGCCATTATTGGATTTCCATGGTCATATAAGGATCAACAAGGATTCCATCTTTAGAGACAATATGGCCATGAAAAGAAATCTCCTGAAACCAGAATTCACACATGCTAAACTTCCCATATAATTTATGTCTTCTCAAAGTCTTAAGATAATGTGCAAGTGATTTTCATGATCTTCGTAGCTTTTATAGTATACCAAGATCTCATCAATAAATACCACAACAAATTCATCAAGATATTCCTTGAAAACTCTATTCATCAGATCCATGAATACATAGGGTGCATTAGTCAATCCAAAAGGCATTACTGTAAACTCGTAATGCCCGTACCTGGTTCGAAATGCTATCCTTGGAATGTCTTCCTTCTTCACACACAACTGATGGTATTCAGATCGAAGGTCAATCATTGAAAAGTATTGAGCTCCATGCAGTTGGTCAAATAAATCATCAACGTGAGGTAGGGGATACGTGTTATTTATTGTAATTTCATTGATCTCCCTGTAGTCAATACATAACCTCATAGATCTATCTTTCTTTTTAAATAAAAGAACAGGGTCTCCCTATGGAGAAACACTAGGAGGAATAAATTCCTTATTACTAAATTCATCTAGTTCTTTCTTTAGTTCATGTAATTCTATAGTGTCCATTCTATAAGGGGTCTTTGATATAGGCCTTGATCCAGGAATTAAATCAATGGAAAACTCTACTTCTCGTTCTGGAGGATGTCTAGGTAAATCTTCCAGAAACACATCTACATATTCTTTCACAATAGGTACATACTCTATTTGAACATTCCTTTACTCACCCACTGTAATTTCATTCTCTTCCTCCCCAATAATTGAATTTAGTTGAGCTACTGGAGGTGGATCTAGATAAGAATTAGGTGGTGACGATTCTGCTCTAAAGATAAGGTATTCCTTATCATCGTCATCAAAAATCATAACCTCCTTCTTCTTACAATAAATATTTGCATCATGATCCAAAAGCCAATCCATACTGGGGATTATGTGAAACTCAATCATAGGTATGACGATGAGATTAGCAGATAAAGAACATATATGTGCTCTAATGGAGAATGATTCACAAAACATTGTGGCAATGATACTTCCCTTAGGAGTTTTAACTGACAACTCCCCTATTAAATCAAAATGGAAATATCTAATTTTCCTAGAAAACTGGGATGAAATGAAACAATGCGATAATCCAAAATAAAATAATCCATTTTCTAAACTTGAGGAAACCATAAATTACCTGCCACCATGTCTTTTGGAGCTTCTACCTCAGCAGTAGTGATAGCATAAGCTTGGCCTTGATCCCTTGTCCTTTTCTGAGTTACGTTCCCCTAACGCTTAGGGCTTTCATTTGCATAATGTCCCATCTCCCTACAATTGTAGAATTGGACATCAGTAGCGTCCTTCTTTCCCTTGCAATCATGAGCTTGGTGGCCTTTTTCACCACACTTGTTACAGACTCCCATTCCTTTTAAGCAAGTACTGGGGTGTTTCGTCACACATTTACTGTAGGTTGGAAATTCAACTTTTACCTTCTTCCCCTTATTTCCATTCCCAGATTGATTAGTAGATCTCTTCTTCTCTTGCTTTTCTTTAAATTCATAAGACTTAGAGAATTCATTTTCAGTCTTGATAGCACATGAGACAATGTCTTCGTACAACGAGAAGGATTGTGAGACTAATGCTTGATGGAGAAATGGTTTTAACCCATCAAAGAAACGATCAATATTACTTCTTGGGTTACGTATATAATCTCCAGCATACCTTGATATCCTTGTAAAGTTATCCTCATACTTTGCGACAATCTCATCCTCCTTTTGTCTCAGACTCAGAAATTACCTTTCCATATCTGCTCGATGGTCATGAGGAAAGTATTTTTCTAAAAACAGATCTTTGAACTCCCTCCATTCCATATTTGATACTTCATCATCTTCCTTCATGTTTTGAATCAATGACCACCATTGATCAGCATCTCCAGTGAGGCGGTAAAATTCCATGATAACCTTTTCCCTTTCAGTACTTCCCAAAGCCTAAAATATTTTCTCTAGGGAACTTATCCATTGCCCAGCTACCAATGGATTTGTACTCCCATTGAATGATGGGGGTTGTTTCCTTATGAAGTGATCTAACATTGATCCTCCACGCTATGGATCAGGGTGCTCCATACAGTTAAGGTTATTATTCATAACCTGAGTGAGTTTTCCCAGTATATTGATTAGTTGATCAGCACCAGTTGAATCTCCATCTCCACTATAATTATCTTGAGCAGGAGGGAAATCCCTATATGTAGTGTGTGCATTGATACGGTTTCCATTTCTTCCACTAGGCCCCATTTATAAACAATGGCATAAACTAGATTAGTTTATGAATCAAAATACATAATTCCATACTTATAAAACACTTAACATAAATTGAACTATTTAATGGATATAATCCATAATCATAAAAATGTTTTCTTTGAGTAAGTATATACTCATAAACCCTTCATAATGATTTGTAAACAAAATGAGAGTTATCCTGTGAATATCCCCTAGGACTGTCATAACAAAGAGTGCAGAAAGGCCTGTTGTCGTGCACCAGTTCCCGTTCGAGTCTATCTCAAAGTGGTGTTTTTGGGTTTTACCCCTAGGTACATCTGTGCCAGAGCCGACTCTACCTGCTCGTATCCAAACAGGGATGTATTTCTTAGAAAACTCACAAAATCTCTATAATACGAAAATTATAGGAAGTTCTTCTATACTAATCCACAATGTCCATCTTAAATCTATGTGCTCTAATCAAAGTTTATCTAAATCTAGCTTTCAAGGTTTGTACTAAACTTAATCTGATACCAACTGTAATTCCCCAACCCTAGATACCCAGAGTCGGTTCATTATTACATAACATTGGATTGATCCCATGAAAGATCAAGTCTCGAAAGACTGATTAGTTTATTAGCCTTGGAAGAACTAGATACATTAATAAAGTTTACATTACATCATAAAATGAAAACTACAATAATACAGTCTCCATAGTCCAAACTCTTATCCCCTCATACTATCCCTGCAGGTCATTCATAAATTACTTCTTCACATTCTGTGAAAAATAAAACATAAAAAAAGGGGTGAGCTCAAATGCCCAGTAATGATAACAATATAGCAGAAACATTCATAAAAATGAATAAACATTTAAGGCAATGTATAACTAAAACAAAATCCTTTTAAACTTTAACGTCAACATAGTATGGGAAAAATAAAATGAAATAATTCCATTTACTTATTTACATGGACATTCTACTAATCGAATAATCACATGCAATATCAATTACCACTTTCATAATGATGGAATGCATAATGACAGACTATCATAACCACATAGCCAAGGCCTCATGCCAATACTACCAATAATATTTTGTCAAGGCCTTGTGGAAAGACATAAGTTTGTCTCATGAGACCTATAGATGCATCGAGGAGCTATAGAGGGCTCCACCCGTCACTTATTAAGTCCAATGCATTCTCATATGAACAGGTTTAAACATAACATAATCATTCGTATTAAAACTTGCCTACGAAATATCAATACGTTCTTCATAAACCATGAATGGTATAAAAATAACACATCCACAGTCAAACGTATCACAAAAACATCAATACAATATGGAAGTTTTGTATAATAAATCAACTCCGAATAAACTTAAAATCCATCAATGGATGTGGACATAGATGAAATCAAAACTATTTTTAGAGAAATATATATTCCTATTTTGAAATAAATTAATAGTCACATAATTATAAAATAAAACATTTACTTTGAAAATTTTCTTATAAGTTTTTATGTGAAGCTTTGAAGATATTATAATGGTAGAAAATAGCTTCACCCACCGTATAAGTTAAAAAAACATTCTTACCTTAATTCTGTCGAAAAGGTTAAAGAACACCTTGTTTGGAAAACCACGGAAAGATTCCTTTATAAACCTCTTATAAAAAGTCAAACAAGGGTATAAATGACTTTAACCCATTTTCTTGTAAACAGTAATTTTTTTGAAATACATTTTTAAGAAACATGGATATGGATGATAATGAAATCATAGTAGATTATTACGTATAAACAACCTCGGATAATGAAGAGATTGCGAAATAAACCCTTACCTTATAATTTTTTTTTGTTGAGGGTAGGTTAACCTCCTGTACAATGGTTAAATAATTGTTATTAAATTATACAAGAATCATATACATTAATATGATATCATATATGATCTTTTAACATTTCATTGTTAATAATATCTTAGAATTATCGTCGTTTCGGGTGTTAACTTACTCATTTTCTTTTATATGTTCTGTTACCTAAGCCATGTTTGTTATGGATAGTTTGTATCTTATTCACATATAGAATTATATCACATTCTTAAACATTATTTTTATTCATGAAATGAGAATTATTCTTGAATGGATACGATGGAGAATGAATCTCATCGTGTTCGTGGAGACGGTAGTCCGTACGTACGCACGAGCGACAATATCATTATTTCGATATTAAAATAATATATAATTAGATGGTATATCATATATAAATAATCATTATCATGTTATATTTATTATTTACACGAATTACACTTCATTATTATACCCAACCAAATAATAATTTATTGAATAACAATTACACCACGACGTGGAGACGGTAAGCCATACGTACGCACGTATGGTGACATGTCATTCAAAGGATGGATAGAATACTGAATATGGTTGTACCATATTTACAATAACATCACAGTATATATAAGATACATGAGTTATTATTTTAGAAAGGGAATAACAAAGAAAGAAGAAGTTGAAGAAGAAAGGAATTTTAAAGAGGGTGGTGAAAACATTACCTCTTCTTCGGGTTCTTCCTTTTGATTTGATCATAAAGGATCTTGAGGTTGGATTTAGGATCAAACTAAGGCCTATAGGTTGAATTGCGGTATGTTTAGAGAGTATTTGGGAAGGGGTTAGCCGAGCCAAAAGGCTGTGAATGTGTGAATTAGTGATAAGGGGGAGTGCCCTTTTATAAGAGGGGTGGGGGGCACCTTTGGAAAACTACAAATATTATTTTATAATAAATTCATATTCTGTTTATAATGGCTCCAAAGAGGATTTTTCAAAGGTTAAGGTGGGGAGGGGTCGAAAAACACTCATGTAATATAATTTATATAGGTTTGGGTCATTATATTAACCTTATCGTTTAGTTTTAACTCTTTGTTAATTAGTTTGACACTTACCATGTCACTTTGTATTTTTATATTATATAGTTAATAAAATAACTATATACCTCCATGCGACCCCCAAGTTGCCCATTAATGATACACATATAATTATATAAGTCTCTTGGCCGATCCTTAGATTTTTAGAAATTGAATATCATTTAATAATATAATATTTTTTTAAAAACTTTTTTCTGTCAATTTTTACACTATGTGGAAAATTAATTTTTGTGAAAATAATAACAGAATGATTACTTAGAAAAAAGTTAATTAAATCAATCCAAACATGTCATATTAACCTTGAAATATAGTGTAATTCATAAAAAGTCTCCAATTATATTTATTTGGGTATTTATAATATCAATTATTTTAATTTTTCACTATTATGGTAATTACTACATCATCATTGTGTCATAAATAAATTAAATTATTTAATGTCTAAAAATTATAAATAAAATATAATTATATAGGAAATATTTTTAGATTACGAATTAATATTTATAATCTAATTTATCTTATGTGTAACTCTATATTAAAAATATTTTAGTTGTAAAACATTGATTTCACCTCTTTTAACTATTCTTTGAATTAAATAATAATAAATGTCCTAATCTAATCCAAGTGGACCAAAGAGGATCATATTTCATTCCTAAGGTTGTTTTTGGTCGAATTAAGCTTATCCATAAGACTTAGGACATGTGTCAGAGTAATATTAATACCATTTTTACCCTTACTTATCCTATTTACTTTTAACCGTGGTAAATAAAAGTAAAAAGTTACTATTCAACAAAAATTATTTTCATCTCATTGAACCACATTTTACTCCTTGATATTAACCGTGTCTCTACGATTTTCGAAATTCAACTCACAGAAGCGGTAAAATTACGTTTTATGAAAAATATAGTTTTTTAACTACCACTTAGTGGTTTCACTATTGATAAAAAAATGTTGTTTTCAGAAAAATACCAAAAATTCACCCAAGGATAATTTCAATATTCCGAATCAAAAAATGAAGTCCATTATGAAAAATTAAATTTATAAATTTCAAAATGTGGGTATTACTATTCATAATGGCTAGTTTGATTGGTTGTGGTGTGTTAGAACTCGATGTTGCGTACAACACACGCTATTTCATTATTCAAAGAGAAGCATACCGAAGAATCTTGGGGTGTTACAACAAGATTTTCAATGGTAATGCTCGTATATCTTATG
This sequence comes from Viscum album, assembly GCA_963277665.1. NCBI lineage: Eukaryota > Viridiplantae > Streptophyta > Magnoliopsida > Santalales > Viscaceae > Viscum > Viscum album. Next base: position 70,232,882 of record OY728142.1, read on the forward strand.
ATTATAAAATAATGGATTTATAAATTGTCTTCCATTAGTGAGAATCCAAGATTATACATTATTATGTTTCTTTTTCCTAGGTCACAAATAATGTTATATCCTAAGATATCTAAAAATGGGTATATTTAAGAAGAAACAATTGGGAGAAAATGAAGATGTCTTTTGAAACCATTTTTTTGTGTTTCCAAGTTTATAAATACACTAAACCTGTAGAGTCCAATGGTGATTTCTCCATGTTTTTTAATCAATGTTATTCAATTTTGAATTAATATATATGTATGTAAATTATTGAGATATTATAGTTCATATTAGAGAAAAGGTATAGTTAAACATTGAAAACTAGGTTTAGAAAACCTTAGTTATAACCCAAAAGATGTTTCGAAGTATAGGTCACATTCACAGTGTTTCAGAAATGATCATGAATAAACTATTATAAAAACTAATGTATCTTGAATTGGAATTTTATTCTTGATTATTTGGTTTTCCCATTAGGATTAGTGTTGTTCACACAATGATTCTTGGTTTTAGTCAATTGTTGGAGCCCGAAGTAACCACGTTAACAATGAATGTGAGGGGAAATGAAATGATTGTCCTCCCAATAAACTAAATGTTATGGGTGATGGAATTAAAACCCTTATTTATAATCTTATAAAACATTATTAAGTTATTAATCATGAAGTACTTCCAAATGAAAAATAGAGGAAAAGTCATTCTGTTAACTCCTTAATGAGGTAGCATCCACCTTCTTTCAGTAGGTATTTTGTTCCACTAGTGTCTAGACAATGGAATAGTAACATTGAAAAGATATTTTTTGTTCTTTAGTGTTCATAATATGATAAAGTCACCTTACCAGTATATAATTTGTAAGGTGAAGCTGATTAATTGTGGAATATTATCAAGAATATGATTCCAATATATGAAATTGAATACATGTAATGCGATGAGTTCAAGAAATATTTTTCAATAAATAAATTATTCATATTCACTAAACTGATATGGAGAATGAGTTACATGATCTTAAGAAAAGGAAGATGAATCTGTCAGTACATATAATGAAAATTTTACAAGATATTCAAGGTACGCTTCTAGAATTATTATCCAACCTTAGAGTAAAATCGATTGATTCTTTAGTGGCTTGAAACCAAGCCTCCAATGGGAATTATCCATAAGGGACATAAATAATTATGATGAAGTCATTCAATGTGATTTCAATGATGATATATAGATTGGAATAGTCAAACATTCCTATGGTTTTGATTAGAAGAGAAAATCAAATTCAAGGGAAAATATCAAGACCACTCTAAAAACAAGATGATTTTCCCTTATGCTCAATGTGAGGAAGGAAATAGGGAGGAAATTGTCTTAAAGGGAATATAAAATGTTTTATGTTTGGGAGAGAAGTTAATCAGATTGTTGAAGTCCACAGTGATGGAAAAACGATTTTTAATGATTCGAAAAGAGAATGAATACACATAATGCACCATCTACTGTTCAATTCTACAAGTACAAGAAAATGGGTAATTATGGAAATGAATGTGATAATCTAAGTGTTATTGATAATGATAGATGTTAGAATACTTATAAGGGAAAAGAAAATTCAAAGTCACATGAGATCACTATCAATGGTGTGGAATACGATTATGAAGTGTAGAAAAGTACACATACCATCCACTGTAAGGTAGAAAATGTTTTATTTCATTCTGGATCCAACCACTCATTTATTTATAAAGGTTTTTTAAGGGAGTCATGACATTAACTCAACAATTAGATATCGAGTTAGCTATGAAAACTACTAATAGAACAACAATCACATCAAAAGTTTATAATTCTTCTCCAATTGAAGTTTGTGTGAAAGTTAATCTTGCAAATCTTGTAATCATTCCTTTAGTGGAATTTGATGCAATTATTGTCATGAATTGTATTTCTATATATCGATCTCATATCAATTACCATGTAAGGTAAGTCACATTTTATATTCTAGATCAATATATGATAACCTCTAAAGGAAAGGATTATTATGACATTCTAGTAAAAATTTTAACCATATTATGGGTCTTGATTCCTATAAATTATGTTCATATATCTCAAATTTCGGGGGGAGAGACTCACCCTTAAGAATACACCTATTGTATGAGAGTTTTATGATGTCTTTCCAGAATAATTGATAGGCCTTCTACTGAATCGTGATGTTGATTTTTCAATATTACACATATCGGTCATTATGCCTTTTTCAAAGACACCATATTGAATGGACCCAATTGAGTTGAAGGAATTAAAGAAGAAACTCCAAGATAATCTAGAAAAAGGATTCATATGCCCTAGTTTGTCACCTTAGGGTGAACCTATTCTATTTGTTAAGAAGAAAGATGTACCAATGTGACTTTTCATTGATTATCATGAACATAACAAGATCATTGTCATGAATAAATATATTCATACCTGAATTTATGACTTATTGAACAAACTGTGTGGAGATTAATACTTTTACAAGACTGATCATCATTCATGATATCATTAATTTATGGTTTAGAAGGAGGATATACCAAATATCAAATTCCATATAAGGTATGAACACTATGAAATTTTATTGATGAATTTTGGTCTTATTAATTCCTCCAGTAGCTTCATGTATCTAACAAATAGAGTCTTTTGAGACTATCATCATCATTTTTTGGTAGTATATATAGATTATATTCTTGTACATTTACAGATAAATAAAGATAATTAAGATAAATTGATAATTATACTAAAGAACCTGAGAAATAAAAATATTTATGAAACATTTATCAAGTGTGAATTTTTGATTCAAAATGTTTAATTTTTGGGTCACATATTCTCAAGAGAGGGGATATATATGGATCCAGAAAAATAGAAGTTATTGAAATTTTCCCCAGACTAATAATAGTAACTGAGATCCAATGTTTTTTTATTTATAATGGATATTATCATGTTTTTTGAAACAGTTTTAATGGCTATATAATCCACTCACCAAGTTTACTCAGAAAGTTGTAAAGTTCATATAGATAAACGAATACGAAGTTAATTTCAAAGAGCTAAAAAGAAGGTTATCCAGTGAACCTATACTCACACTGACTTATAGTGGAGAAAGGCTTGTGATATACAGTGATGCATCAAATATGGGGTTGGTAATTTTTCTCATGAAAAATGATCTGGTGATAGCTTATTCCTACCGACAATTGAAAACCAAGAAGAAAAATTATCCAAATCATGATTTAGAGTTAGCAATGATAATTTTTTTATTAATGATATAGTGGCATAATATTTATGGTGGATGATGTGGTATTAAGACTAATTGAAAATGATGAAAAGAATATTTTCAAAAAAAATAGATGATTATGCCCTAAAGAATATGGTTGATGTTAAGTTAATATTACAGCTACTCGATACATTACCACCCTAGGAAAGTGAAAAGGCTGGAAGATTCTTTGAGTCAAAAGGACTATGCTAGCGTATCCATGATGAAGATCACAAAAGATCCAATATATATAGATTCTTTAAGTGTGGATCTTTGAATTTTAAAGGATGGTAATGAGTCTTATCTTTCTAAAATGAATGTTCAAAAAAATATACATCTGATGATTTGGGAGGTGAATAAGGAAGAAGTAGATCTACAAATGAAGGCGAGAAATGATCTTGAATTCATCCATTATTGTTATGGTTTAATAAGTTTCAAGAACCATGTTTATATTCTTACCATACTAGAATTATTGAAGGTTCTATTGGATGAGACTCATAGTGGTTAATTCTCTATTAATTTTGGAAGCACAAAGATGCATAGGGACCTGAAAGAGTATTTTTGGTGGCACGACATGAAAAGATATGTTTATGAATATGTATCAAGGTTCTTGGTTTTCTAGTAATTTAAGGATGATAGACATAATCATAAGGGCATGTTACAACCAATACTAATTCAATAATGGAAATGGGAAAACATCAATATGGGTTTTTTTGTCATGATTCCCAAATAATCTATAGTCCATAATGTTATCTGAGTTATAGTTGATCACCTTATAAATTCAGTACACATAATTTCTATTAGAGATGATTTATGTATTTATCAACATTCTATGATATATTTAAAATAAGTTTTAATAATGTTCGGAGTACTACTTTCCAATATATCTGATAAGGATATGAGTTTTACCTAAAATTTCTAGTGAAGTCTTCTGTAAGATAAGGATACAGTGTTACATTTTAGCACTAATTATCATCTTCAGGCAGACAGTCAGCCTTAGAGTAAATTTCAAACACTAGAATTCATTTTGAGAGATTTATATATAGATTTCAAAGGTGGTTGGTATCAACACATACCTTTTGTATAATTTTCTTACAAAAATATCTTTCACTCGAGTATTAAGATGGATTTTTATGTATCCTTATAAGGAAATAAGTGAGGAACTATAAATTGATGGGATGAAGTTGGGTAAATAAATCTATTAGGACCTAATATTGTTGACTAAATGGATGAAAATGTTAGATCTATTCAATAACACATAAGTGAATCACAGAGTCTCCAATGAAGTTATACTGACAACTGAAGAAACGACATAAGGTTTGAGGTGGTTGATAATGTGTTTCTACAAATATCTACCTATAAGAGAGTAATGATATTTTTAAATAAGGGCATCTTGATCCTTATGTATATCGATATTTTAGGAACATCAAATCTTGTTGGGAAGTTATTATTGATAGGTGCTTCCACAGAATATCTCTCATGTTCATGAATTTTTCCATGTATCTATCTTGAGAAAGTATATAATTTTTCCTTCATATGCACTAAACTAAATATTCATACTGCTGGAGAAATATCATTTTTTTGAAAAACAACTGATAGGGATTCCAGATCGCAGTGAAGAAGTTCTACGAAACAAGACTAATTGCTTGGTTAATGTTATATGGAAGAACCACCAAATTAAAGAAGCTATTTGGGAACTTGAGGATGTAATTAGGTAAAGGTTTCACCATATGTTTTTACCCCAAAGAAAAATTTTCGGTTCAAAATTCATTTCCGAGGGAGGTTGAATGTAACATCCAGATGTTTTTATGAAATACTCTTTAAAATATTTTAATTCTTCAATAGGTTGCATTGCATGAAATCATGATTTTGAACAAACCACGAGACACCCTCAAAAAAATGACCATTATAAGCTATACTTTATGTTATTAAGAATAAATATAACTAACATATGAAAATTTATGGTGAATTCATTGATGACCAATTATTTATGAAAAATATAAACTAATTAAATGTAATGGAAATATTTTTATTTTTATTAATGTATTACATGAATTACAATTACTAATTGAAATTAATGAAATATATATGTTATGTATTTAAAAAAACATTTTCTATATTTATCCAACATATATTTTGGTCATAGGGTATGAATAATCTCTATTTTATGTATAAACCCCTATATTTTTTAAAAGGGTAATTTAACCTCATTTCAATGAAGAACCTTTTTAAATTAAATTTTTTTAAAAAAAATAATTTTTATATGAACAAATAATTGTCTTATTTATATTTTGTATATAAAAATTTACTTTGGATGAAGTTTTGATATTTTTCTGATAACATTCATATTATTATGAATTGTAAAAAACAAGTTATTTAATTGAAATAATTTATATGTTTAAATTATATTATTCAATGTTTTAAAAGTATAAATAGAATATATTTTTATTATTTAATATAATTTAGTTCATTGGAATTAATTTTACAATAAATTAAGATGTAAAAACATTTCAATGTTTTTCAATATTTTAACATTAAAAAACTTGTTCTACCCATTCCAACAAAGAGATTAATTACTGAAACTTATATGATTTTAATTTATAATAATGGATTCCATATTTTGAATCAGTAATTCCAAATCATTTAAGTAGATTTATTTTATTTTTGGGCATTATGAATAGTAACATTGGTAATTTATTTACTACTACGTTAAAAGGGTAAATTGGGTAATTAAGGGTACAAATAGTATTATAATATTACCCTAACAATTGTATTAATATTATTGGATGAGTGTGTTTATACCTAAATAATCCTTGGCTCTAAATTTTATATATTGGAAGCCCCTTGGATGACATTAGTATATTTATTTTATTTTATTTAATGAAATGTTAAATATGACTTAATCATAATTTTCAAACGATAACATTTTTAATATAATGTTATACTGAGTATAAATTCCACTATAAATAATAATCTGAAATATAACATGTTATTATTTACCATGTGAATTTATATTTAATTTTTATAAAATAAATAAATAACTTAATATCGTATATATTAAGGATGCCGATGTTATTTTTGACAAATCATGAAAAATAAAATGAAGCGGTTTATACTCGAATAACGAGTAATATTGATATTTTTGTAACAAACATATGAAAAAATGTTCATATATGATATCAGAAAAATTAATATGAATTAATAATTATTAAATGATATTATTTAAATAATTATATAGGAGGTTTTCATACAAACAAAGGATTTCAGACCTAAGGTAAGGGAAAATTTCACAATCTTATTATTATCTGAGTTTGTTTATATATAAGTACTTACTGGTGTACATTTCTCATCCATGACCATGTTTCCAAAATATGTATTTAAAAATATTTTTTATATTCATATAAAATATTTTAAAAGTCAACTTTAAATGTTGATGGATTGTAATAAATGTTATAAAATGATTCTTTTTTTCTGTTTTCAATATGCGGCACTTTTTGACATATTCAACAAAAGTGCGAGGAGGCTGTTTTCTTTTATCTTATACGAAATGATAGGTTTTTACATTATCATAAAACAATATTTACATGAATATTACTTTAAAATTTTTAATGGTTATTTTCAAAGAATGTATTCTCTTTCAGAATTTCTGTGGCATTTTGAGAAAAGAATTGTTTTTAAGAGAGAAAAGATATTTTCCTCACGAATTAATTTCAAGGGTTCTGTCAAAAAAAATCCATCAAAGATTGAATTCTATAATAATGTTATTTTTCATGTATATTATCCTTGTTATTCCCATAGTTTATTATGTTAATAATTGAATTATATTTATAAAATCCATTGGTTTTATATGGATTATTCTCTGATGGAATGATGTTTATGAAACCCATTTTATCCTTTGGGTTATGCTATGATGAATGATTTATGTTAATTGTGGCACATGTAAGAATGAGATGTCTTGGACCTATATCATCCTCCAATGCATTGGGTGAATATTTATATATCCTAATATAAAACGGTATGGAATATTAAATGATCTCGATTCAGTAATATAGGGCTTGAACTGAATGTAAACCCAGTTCAGTAATCGACATTGTCTGATATGATTGTCTTGGCTATGAGCCATGACTAATAAAAAATTATTTTATTAGATTATGGGAATTCCAAAAATTCCATGTCATATGTTATTACATTGGAATATGTTAATTTATTCTTTATGAACTTTTATGATTTATTACGTAGCATGATATCCCGATATTTCATATGCAAGATAATATTTTCAAATGATATACTCTTACGTATTATGATTATGATATAATTGATATCTACCTTGTTTACCCATACTATGCATCTGACTTGACCCTTTATTTTTATTCATCTCCCCAATTCATTAAAAAGACTAGTAAGTATGATATATCAATAATTGGTCTAGTTGTGAAGAAATAAGTGGCAGACAATTTAGGTGTCTTATGAACCAGTTGTTTATGTTTCCTGGTTTCTAAAGAGACTAAAGGTATATGGTCCTGGCATGTATTTTTCATTTTTTAATAAATATTCTTCAATTTGGAATTAATATCTACATATTTAATGTATAGACCATTATTTCTACCCTTAAGGATCCACATGTACATCTCATTATCCTCTATCTAGACACAAAATTTTCCCTCTATAGGGGTACCCCCACCTACCTTTAAAGATTTTAGGACCAAATCACGTTGGGTAACCTCACACACTCAACCTCAAGGACACCCCTTAATATCAGTACATTCCATCTAGCCACTATTCATTCCCCTTTATAATGGTATCCATGACTGCCTTTAAGAACGTTAGGACTGCATCAGGTTGGGTAAAATAGCACAACCACCCTCTAGGTTCCACATGAGAATCATGGTACCTACAACACAATTACATAAGTCATGAAACACAAAAAATATACATTCCATAAAAATGAATGATATCCCACTACATGATCAACTTCTGGATAATCACACAAAAACATGCATGACAACAACTACTCTATAATCCACACGTGTCTTTGAACAATAATGGGTTAGTCCAGTTTAACATCACATCATGACAACCTCATTAATACACATGTCCTATAAAAGTAGGGAACCTCCTACATCAAAAGTCTTCAATGTCAAAGGAAGGATAAACCACCTTGTGTGGTTCACAAGCTAGAGTGGAAACCTAAACAGTCAAGAATATGCACTCTTAGGACTTATTATCATTGTCGTTATCCCGTCAATGTTTAGGGTTATTAAAGGGTTCCTATAACTGAAAGTAGTTAAAAATTTTCAGAATGATATAAAATATCACAAGCCATCACACATTATCTTTCCTATATAATTTCTAAATTATCATTCAAATATATCATTCATTGATATTTTCACTCTCTTGAATAATTTAAAAATTATCATTTAGTTTAACACATGTGCTCTCTATATTCTCCTTAAGAATAATTATCTTGTGATAATTTCTGATAGATTATCCGTTATAATTATCACATAATAATTTATTATAAATTATTCTTTTATAATTATCAACTGATAATTTATCAATAATTAATATTTTATAATTATAATTTGATAATTTATCATAAAATATACTTTTATAATTATCTTTTGATAGTTTCTCCTAAATTATCCATTTATAATTATCTTTTGACAATTTATCATAAATAAAAAATTTATAATTATATGTTTATAATTTATGATAAATTATCCTTTTATAATTATATTAAAATAATTTCTAAAAAATTATCTTTTTTAATTATAAATTTATAATATAAAATAAATTATTTTTTTATAATTATTTTTTTGCTAATTTAGCATAAATTATCTTTTGATAATATCTCATAATTATCATTTGTAATTTCATTGATATTATCTATTGATAATAATTTAAATTATGCTTTGTTAATTCACTATTGGATTATTAATTATTTACAATGATTTATATGTTACGAGATCCCATTGAAAATTGTCATTTGTGATAGGGACCCATCATAAATGGCATGTAGCTATAGAATGAATTAGAAATACCTTTTTCCATAGCAAATCATAATTTTTTTTATGGGGAAACCCCCATTGAAAAAATCTTTGACAGTTATATATATATACTTAATTGTCATGGGAATGGTCTCCTATCACAATTTTTTTTTCTGTCTGGACAGTAATCCCTTCACGAAAATTCAAAAAATCCAAAAAACCAAAAATCCAAATATTAAAAAATAGTTAGAAAATAAAAAATAAAGAAACATAGTAATTAAATAAGGAAATTAATAACAAAATTTAATAATATAAAAAAATTTAATATATAAAATAGTAAATTTTTTAATTAAAAAAATATTTACAGAAAAATATTCATTCAAGTGGTTATCAAAATAAATGTTCCTAGGAATAAATAAATCGAAGAGGAGGGGGTCATTTGGAGGAGGTGGTGGAGGGAACTTCATCCCAATACCTAGTGCTAAATATTTCTTCTACTGCATCGTCTATTGTAGTTGCTGCTCATGCGCTCAATATTTCTCCTCCTATTGTTTCTGAAGATATTGACGAAACTCTTCTTACTCTTCATAAATTGTCTATATAACCTCATCCTAAACTCAAATAATATCCTCATACTCTGAACCTGATGATGATAACTCTCCATGATCTCCCCTCGAGCTGGATGATGACATCACAATTGTACCACAATTACTCTTACGCATCATTGAGAGATAATAAAAACAACTCAAGTTTTATTTATCAGGAACCATCAAAGATGGTCCAATACTCTGACAACCACAAGCCCTCCTCTAATAGGACAAGGGATGTAAATAGGTCAAAAAACTGATAGAATACATGCATACAACTTAGATCCCAAAATAGAGTAAAAAATTATGTAAAGGAAATGTAAATAGGTCAAAATAAAATTCAACCACAAAGATTCTATAGAAAGTGTCTCACTGAAATTGTAGAATTCCGACCTACTCCAAGGATGAGGGCTAAGTCAAATGTACGATCTTGTAAACACCTCTGTCTACCCTGCTCCAGCTATGCTCCACCCACTCATGGTCCTCCTGGGAGACCATAAAAGGGCCATTCTCTACAGAAGATATGACACATGTGGGTAATTCCTGTGCATGGGTGAGTACAACAATACTTTGTAAGAAACCCTTAAACCACTAAAAATGAAGAACCATGTATCGTTATCCCAATAAATTATGTAACAATATATGTTTACTATAAGCCTAAAGAGAAACCGGATATACTCAGAAAAAACACCATACCATCAGGACGTTATAACCAACTTCTAGCCACAAGATTATACTCGAAGCAACACTCATTCTGGGATAAATCACTCCATGAACCATGATATCATTAGAGTCACTCAATAATGAGTTTTAGCTCATTTAGGACCCACCCATACGGAAAAAATTGCTCTGAGAAGACTATGATACACATATAAGGGGTCATGGTTAAATCTAATAGGGGACACCATAAACCCAATATTTATCAGCTTGTTATGTAGGGGATCATATGCCAAAGATTCCTATAACCCTACTAATGAAGAAAACTATATGGAATATCAAAGACCTAGACAATGAGGTCACACCAATTCCTCAAAATCCACTAGGTGTGATAGTGGATCACACTACAGTCTCATAGAGGGAAACCAAAACTCTATCTGAGACTCGAACTCTAGAGGGGATTACAATCTAGCGATGTGGATGTTACGTCACACTATATCATCGAGGAAAGGGCCAAGGGAACACACTTAAAATATATTGGACCAAAAATGAAAAATAAAAACCTAAAATTATAATAAGATACCCAATATATATCTTGGGTTGACTGTCTTAAATTTAGGTCCACGCTGATACTGATGACACGCCATTTGGATGCTCTTTTTCAGATTTATGATCATTCAAAAGAAGCTTCCCGCAGACCTACCGAGGATTATGGACCTGACTCCATTGTCAGTCCACCTACCAATGTGGTCAGTCCACCTACCATGCAGATTGTCCACCCATGGATTGACCATCATTTATAGTCCACCTACCATTCCAGATTGGTTGTGCAGTCGATGTGCCCGCGATAGCTTGAGGTTCCACGACACCACGGCTGACCTCCATGGTGGACTACAATGGTTCTCTTCTCTGGTTTCCCCATATCCGACCTAGGTCCATCTCAACCAACCCTACCCACTCGCCCAACCCGACCCACCGATCTGACCAAGACCACTACCCTAACCTGGACTGCTCTACCTCTGCCACCACTCAGATGTCCAGTGCTCCCCAACAATCACTATTGTGTCCACCTATACTATGACTGCATGAAGATCCCCTATCTATAGGTGGGATTCCACTATGGGTTTCCTTCTCCTTGTGGGTCCCTTCCATATACCATCATGCCTCCTCTGATGCTTGAAAATTGAAAGGATAATAGATCTGAGCTCCTTGGATCCGGATCTACACTGATCCAACCTTTCCTGTCGATTTGCCTCAAATCTGGGAGTCCAATCGAGTTCATAACCACCCAAAAATGTTGAAATCAGATTAAGGGGATCCAACAACTTAATAATGATAGTTTTGAGGTATAAAAACACAATAATGATTGTTCATCATCATTTATCAAAAAAAATAATGGGGTACATGGGTTAGAAAACGAGATCAAAGAAATTACATAGAACAAATCCCATAATACGCCTGATCTGTGAATCAATCCATTAATTAATTGATTCATGTTCATTGTAAAAATGATTAATGGGGAGTAAACCATTCTAAAATAAATTCTATACTAGGAGTTTGGATCAATCATTGATGAATAATAGTTGTATTGTTGTCATTGACAACATCCTCCAAATATTCTAGTGTGATGATCCATGTTCTGATCCTGATTCATTATCATCTACAAAGAGGGGTTTCCTCTAATGATCCTCTAGAAGTTACAGGGTTATGTGCCCAATAATATTATTCTTACATAAGGATAATTTTAAATGAAACAAGTCACTACGTCAACATAATGAGTTAAAATAAAATTTTATCAAATTATTTTATTCATTTTATGCCCAGGACATATTTTTCACAAATGAACCAAATCGACTAATGTTAGATCTCACATAGGGTAAATACACTATTTTTAACTCAACAGTACACTCATATTTCTGATCTGGGAACCAGTTTAATAGTTATTCCACATTCTCAGGAAAACCGCATGTGAGTGCTATTAAATATTTTAATATTTTTCAAATGTTGATTTTGGGAACATCGGGACACAGAATCACAGAAAATTTTATCACCTAGTCTCGAAAATAATCCATATAATATCTAAAAACAACATAAAAAAAATATCATTTGTTACATTCTGCACACCTAGGGGATTTACGTCCATAAAAATCCAAAGAAAGTGCTACTCAAAAAGATGGGGGTACAGAGCACCAATTAGACCCTCTCACTCCCATTTTATCTCCTTGAGATTCCCATGCTTCCATGGAATGTGCACAAAAATAAATTATCACCATTAAAAGAACCTCTCTTGATGATCCTCGATCTCTACTGGGTACTTAGAAAAGTTCGATCCATCCTCGATCTGTCTTTACCCAGTCGATAATGTGTGATGGGTTATGCATGTACCACCATAGTTACAACACGTGGAAGAAGTCACGTACCTGGTCTAACTGCGGTATAATGACCCCGGGCCTTTTACATAAATAATTTCACGATTTTTAGTGAAATGAATCATCAGAGTACAAGCCAAGGATCGTTAAGTCTAGTGTCTTGGAAGACTACGTACATATAACATAAAACATGGGGCTAAAAAACATCTTTATTTAATCTCCATAAAGATATTCTAACTTCCATTGAGCCCTTACATCTACATATGGTGCCCTGGGGAAACACATGAATAAAGGGATGATCTAAAAGGCCCAGTAAGGGAATGAACATAAGGATACCTCTCAAGAACATGAGTTAGGAGGCATGACATAATGATATCCAGAGCATGAAACTTATAAAATAATTTAATATAAGCATGAGATTATATAAACATGGAATCATATGAATGTGTCAGAATCATAAGTCATATCTTTATTATGGTTCAAGGCTAACCACCAATCATGTTTCCCATTTTAGTATGAGTCAAGGCTAACAGCCAATCCCGTTTCACATCGCATCTCATGAAAATTATCCTTACCCAATGAATTGGAGTGCTATCTGGGCGCAACCATCTCAAACTTTTCATGATATTATTTCCACATAAATATTCTTACCACATATACAATCATACATAATCAACCATACATAAATATAATGGTACCCATGGAAATAATTGGATACCACTATCATAACATAAATCATAATGAATGGGTGTATCATGAAAGTGTCCATAAATGAAAAGGATTAGAACATAAATGGACATTAATAACGTATTATATGCATATATAATGGTATGTGGAAAAAAATATAAGAGACATCACATAAGAAATGTATTTGAGAGACATTATCATTAAAACATTTTTGTGCGGTTTTAAGGAATGCACAATATAGATTTTAAAATAGTAAAGAATACATTATTTTATATAAAACCAGAATTGAACCATGAAGGTTTTCCAAATAAAATACAGAATTTACATAGACAACGGTGTCTTAAAACAGAATATAGAGTGCACATGAAATTGGGTAAATGTTCGGGAAGTTCCTTTAAAACGAGTGTGCTTATTGGGAAGTATCGAGGAGAGATTCACTTAAAATCATGTATATCCCCAAAAGAAAGTGAGAGATGGATCTTGGAAAATTAGTTTGTATAATATATAAAGAATTTTTAAATTCTACATAAAATTAAAAGACATCTACATTTTGGTAAAAATAAAGATAGAGCAACCCAAAGGAATAAAGGAAGTTCAGGTAGAATCCATTATGGTTTATCATCAAGGTATCAAGTGTAACTAAGAGGGATTTATGAGAGATATAAGGAGTTTATCATCACTTATAAAACATTAGGGCAGTATGTGGAAGGTGTATAAACATTCCCCATCACTTGGTATTACATGAAAAAGACATAGCATAGAGAACAATCTTGATTAAGAGTGAAAAGGGTAGGATCCTTTACCTTATGTCCAGTGGTGTTCTCCACTTGTTATTAATGAACTGAATAAAAAAATTAGGATTATTAATTAATAATTCCATAACCCCTTCTATATGTAATTTATTTATTATAACCCTTTTTATTTAATTCAAATATTTTTTTAATTAGTTATAAGGTTCAATTTCATTGTTCGAGCTCGTTTGTTTACTTGTACTTAAAAGATCGGTCCACTTATATTCAAGTTTGGATTATATGAAAGATGAAATTGGTTGTCCATAAAAGAAGTAATATTATTTAGATCTTATATATTATATTACATGGTTTAAATTTTAATTAGGTTACTTAGAGTGAAGTCGAATTATTATATATGTATCCTTAGTGATAACCGTTTTTTTAATCGGTGGATTTGATTACGAAGAATGTGTTTTTCTTTATAACATAATTCCATTTGTACCAAAGAGTTAAAGAACCAAAAATAGGATATATTAAATATATAATAACCTGGTTCAACCATATCAAAAATGGTTTCATGACCAGAAATAAAGATAATAATAGAAATTGATAAACGGTTCCCCTTGAATGGGCTAAATTAGCACATCTGAAACAGTGCTTTCAATTTTTTCAAATAAAAGGGAGGGGAAAGAAGAGAAGATAATGAAATACACAACTAGTATGAAGAAATTACAGTACATGTTTGTGACTGGAATTACCATATTGTTATGGTGAATGGAGGTGAGGAATGAAATAAAAAAGAAAATATCTTAAAAGAACAGAAGAAATTGGGAAGAGGAATTTGCCTCTTAAGACTTCCTCCATTGAGAACCTCTTAATGGGAGAGATTTTGGTATTTTGAGGAGGTTGAGAGATTTTGGACATGGGGGAGGACATTGGGGATATATTTGGGCAGAATAATTTCAAGGAACAATGCTTGAGAGGAGTGGAGAGAAGAGGGAGTGAAGGGGGGGTTTTATAGTGGAGGAGAGGAGAGATTTGATAATATTATATTCATTAATTTATTACTTTTTCCCATGACAAGGAATATTAAGTATTACATGACCAAGAATAGTGATTTTATCATGTGATCCTGAATAAAGTGGTCTTACATCATTAGAACATAATCGATGACTCAATTAATCCATCATTTAGCATTTATTGTGAATTATCGGATTCTACAATTCATAAAAAATTCAAGAATTTCATAAAAATCACAAAAATTCACCCTACCAATTTGTTTACTTGTAGAATACAAAAATGAAGTCTATTTTTCAAAAAATAATTTTATAAATATTATTATTTTAGTATTTAATTAAAAGAATAATTTATTATCAAAACCAGTTTTAAAACATTCATTAACTTATTCTAAAATATAGATATATCATACTTCCAACTTGAATATTATTTTTATACCACCATATGTGTGGTTAATATTAATTATGGTATATGAATATTAATAAGGGTATGTTACTATTCATTAGGGTAGGTTACTATTCACAGAAAATTATGTTTTCCTTATCAGACTCCATAAACTTACTGATTACAACCGTATATGCCATATTATTGAAATTCCAACCACAAAAGTGACAAACATATGATTAAAGGTCACTTATCACTTAGTAGTTCATTATGTTGTGTTTTCATGTGATTTTATGACATATATATAAGAAGGGAATTTCCATTGAAAAACATTGGGTTGTTACATTCTTTTCCCATTATGAAATTTCGCCCCCGAAATTTTGTTTTACATTATAAGCCAAAAATAGGTGTGGGTACTTTTCCTTCATTGCTTCCTCTAATTCCCATGTTGACTCTTTGTACTTATGACTTCTCCATAGTACCTTAACCAGATGAGTAGTCTTATTGTGTAGAACATTTTCTCTACGATCCAAGATATTCACTGGCTACTCCCCGTAAGAGAGATCATCTTCTAGCTGCACCACCTCTGAGTTTAGTACATGTGAGGGATTAGGTATGTACTTCTTCAAGAGTGATATGTGAAAAACATCATGATCTCGAGCCGTATTCGGTGGAATTTCAATCCGATAGGCCATAGATCCTATGTGGTCATGGATCTCAAAGGGGTCAATATACCTTGGGCTTAGCTTCCCTTTCTTCCTGAATTGCTTGACTCTCATCCATGGAGATATTCGAAGGAAAAATATATCTCAAATGCCGAAATACAAGTCACTTTGATGGTCTCTAGCATAGCTCTTTTTCCATATTTGAGCAGCATTGATGTGTTTCTAGATGACATGATGCTTCTCTGTCATCTCTTGAAAAATATTGGATCCAAGTAGCATTCTTTCTCCGAATTCATCCCAACAGGTTGGAGCTCTATATTTCTTTCCATACAGAGCTTCCTATGGAGTCATCTAAATACTCGAGTGAAAGATATTGTTTTATAAGAACTCAACAAATGGGGGATGCTGATCCCATCCACCTTTGAATTCTAGAGAGCAGGCTCTAAGAATATCTTCAAGTGTCTGAATAGTTCATTCAGACTTGCCATCAGTTTGGGTGTGATAGGCCATGCTGATATTTAATTCGGTACTAAAAGAATGTTGGAGGCTCCTACAGAATTTAGATGTGAAACTTGGATCATGGTAAGAGACAATTGATAGTGGAACACCGTGTAGTCTCACAACATCCTTCACATATATCTTTGCAAGTTTCTCAAGCGAGAGATCTTCCCGAATAGCGATGAAATGGGATGTCTTGGTGATTCTCTCAACCACAAACCATATCGCATTATTTCCCATCAATGTCTTCGGGAGACCTGTGAAGAAGTCCATAGTAAGATTTTCCCATTTCCACAGGGGTATATGAAATGAATGAATCATACCTTTATACTTATTTCGCTCAACTTTAACTTGATGACATACCAATCACCTTGATATATATTTCGAAATCTCTCTCTTCAAGTTATCCCACCAGAAGTGTTCTTTGAGATTACAGTGCATTTTGGTACTCCCAGGATAGATAGAGAAGTTCCAGCTATTTGCATCATTCAAAAGCTCCATCTTTATCTATGGGTCAGAGGATACCCATAATTGTGTCCCAAATCTTACAACTCCTTCATCATCAATTCGGAATTCGTAGGATTTCCCATTTTAAAAGTTTCCACCCTTTTCTAAATTTTCACATCCTTTCTTTGAGCATCCTTTATTTTCTCCAAGAGGGATGGTTGAGAAATCATTTGAGAAAGGATTGATGGTGTTCCTCCCTTAATTATTCCCATTTCCATCCTTTGAAAATCATAGAATATTGGGTCCTTTTCAATTCTCATCATTGATAAAGATGCATGATTTTTTCTACATAGGGCATCTGCAACCTTGTTTGCATTACTGGGATGGTAGTTGATTGAGAAATCATAATCCTTGATGAGCTCTATCCATCTCCATTGGTGCATATTAAGATATTTCTATGTGAATATATATTTGAGACTCTTGTGGTAAGTATATATCTCACATTTTTCCCCATAGAGATAATTCCACCAGATTTTCAACACAATGATCACAGTCGCCAACTCCATATCATGCGTGGGATAGTTTTGTTCATTTATTTTCAGCTTCCGTGAGGCATAGGCTATCACTTCATAATTTTGAATTATCACACAACTTAAGACTTTCTTAGAAGCATCATTATACACAACAAAGAGTTCTCCACTTGAATGGAGTGTGAGTATCGGTGCAGTGATAAGCCTCTTTTACAACTCTTTGGAATAGTCTTCACATTCTTGTGTCCAGAAGAACTTTACACCCTTCCGTGTTAGCTTGGTCATTGGGTTTGAAAATCGTGAAATGTTCTTCAGGAATCGTCAATAATACCCAGCTAGACCTAAAAAGCTGCAGATCTCCGTTACGGAAGTTGGCCTCGGCCACTCTTCAATTGCCTTCGTCATGGAAGGGTCCATAGATATCTCTTTCCTAGTGATAACACTCCCCAATAATGATACTTCCTCAATCCAAAACTAACATTTACTATAATTTTCATTCAACTTATCCCATTAAATTTTTTTTACACAGTTTCCAAATGCTCCTCATGTTCCTCATTGCTCTTGGAGTATATCAGAATATCATCAACAAAGACCACCGCAAATTTTTCGAGATAATCTCTAAAGGCACTATTCATTAAATCCATGAAAATTATTGTAGCATTAGTGAGTTCAAATGGAATCACTATGAACTCATAGTGTCCATACATCGTTCTAAAGGCAGTATTGGGAATATCTTCCTTCCTCACCATTAGTTGGTGATATCCCGACCGAAGGTCCACCTTAGAGAAATAACTGGCCCCACGAAGCTGATCTAAGAAGTCATTTGTCCGTGGAAGGGGATACTTTTTCTTTATAGTGATTTTATTGAGCACATGGTAATCATTGAAGAGGCGCATTGATCCATCCTTCTTCTTGACGAAGATAACTAGAGTTCCCCATAGTGAATAACTCGGGCATATAAAACCCTTCTCCATATTCTCCTGCAACTGCTTCTTTAGCTCTTCTAGCTCTACGGTGTCCATTCTGTATGGTTTCTTTGAGGTTGGAAGATATCCAGGGATAAGTTCATTTCAGAACTCAACCTCTCAGTTAAGAGGAAGACCAAAAAACTCTTCAGGTAATACATCAGTGTAATCCCTCATGATAGGCATGACTTGAAGAATTATTCTATCCTTTGACCCAATAATTTGTGCTAGATATGATTTCTTACAAGGAAGAAATATGAAAACATGATATGATGATTCTGAAGAAGACTCATCTTCCTCCTTAAACTTGTAAATAATCAAAGGATGCTTCAGTATGTGAAAATTTATCTCCCTTTCCGGAAAATTGATGTTGGACTTGTACAAAGATAGCCAATCCATGCCCAATATAGCGTCGAACTCCACTAAAGGAAGTATGACAAGATTTTCTCGGAGGATCAGTCCACAAAAATTAACTGGGGAGGAGTTATAAACCATGGATGCAATAATTTATCCATTCACTATTCTCACAGATAACATTTCATCCATATTTTGAGGTGGTGTTTTAATGTTTCTACTAAAATTGAAAGATATAAATGAATGTGTAGAACCAGAATCAAATAGTATGTTCGCTATTCTTTAATGAATAACGAGTGTACCTGTCACCACATCGTTTTCCAACTCCACCTCAGCAGTAGTGATAGCATAATCCCTTCATTGTTTCCTTGGAGGTTGTTACTGATTTCCTCCGACAACCCTCGGCTTAGAGAAATTGTTCTCATAATTCCCAAACACCTTGCAGTTTTAACAATGCACTGCATGTTGAATGTTGATCTGAACCGTTCTTTCTTCTTCAACATTAGAGGAATTTTTCATATCTCTTTAACAGTTCTTGGCCAAATTACCAGACTTTCTATATTTTAAGAAATTCTTGGTTCCCTTGAGACAGTCACCAATATTATTATTCCCACAAATTCTTCAAAGGGTAAAGTGAGTCTTCTTTCCATCATGGGATTTTTTTGATGAACCACCCATGTTGTTCTCCATTTTACGCTTCTTGTCACTAGGCCTATGAGACCACTGAGAGTCTCCAATCTCCATTTCAACCATGAGGTCACAATGGACAATCTCCTCATAGCTATCAAATTCTCGAATTTCCAACACTTTTTGTAGACTCGGCTTTAGTTTGCTAAAGAAGTGATTCACCTTGCTTTCAGTGTTTATGAAAAACCCAGAGGTGTACCTTGAAATCCTTGTAATGTTTGCTTTATATGCCCCGATGGACTCATCTTCCTTCTTCATGAGTCCAAGGAACTGTCTTTCCATCTTGAGATGGAGGGTTCAAGGAAAATATTTGTTGAAAAACATCCTCTTGAATTACTCCCACTTTATGGAATCAATTTCCTCTTGGTAATTTTTATTCTTGATCAGTGTCCACCACTAATCAGCTTCTCCATCAGAACGATAGACTTCCAGAACAAATTTTTCTTCTTCCAAGAACAGGAGGATAGATAAAATCTATTCAATGGAGTTAATCCATTGTTTTGTGAGTAGGGGATTAGAAGACCCACTAAACATGGGAGGTATTTTCCGCATGACAGATTCTATAACAACTTGATATTTCATTGGAGGAGGGGGACGTTCCACCGGATTCATGTTATTATTCATAACTCGAGCCATCCGAGAAAGTACATCCATGATGTTTTGAGCACCCACTTTTGTCACATCATGCATATCAGTAGGGCAATCATCACATTGCCTATCTCATGTGTTGTTGTAATGTGTTCTTCTATTTACCGCCATTAACTAAGAAATAGAACATATAATTAGAGGTCTTGAATACTTAGATATTGACCATAAGAAGAAACTTTGAACATAAAAGTATGAACTTATAAAGAAGAAGTATATCCTAACTTGTGATTCCTTAGGATTATATCTAGGTTATCCTCAATCTATTTCATAACTTATTTTCTTATGGGCTTCTATTTTTCCCTTAATGACTATTTGTACTAAGCTCGTGAATCTACCAAAGCATACCCCCCCCCTTAGGAGTGTCGCAACCAAGAGTGCAACAAGGTCATTTGTCATGCCCCAGTTCCCGTTCGAGTGTAGCTCAAAGTGGTGTTTTCGGGGTTTACCCCTAGATATATCTTTCCCAGAGCTACTTATACCTACTCGTATCAAGACAAGGATGTATTTTCTTGATAAACCACTTACTCTATACTCACCAAAATGGAGGACTTTTTTCTTATACTTAGTAGGTTATCACTATGGTGCTCTATTCTTAATCTCAAAAAATAACTATACCATTTTATGATACCAACTATAGCGACCCGATCCTTTTACATAAATCATTTCATGATTTTAAGCATAATTAATTATCATTGTACAAGACAAGGACCATTAAATCTAGTGACATGGATGACTAGGTACATATAACATAAAACATGTGGCTAAAAAACTTCTTTATTTAATCTCCATAAAGAGCTTATAACTTCCATTGAGCCCTTACATCTGCATAGGGTACCCTGGGGAAACACATGAACCAAGGGAAGAGCTAGAAATCCCAGTAATGGAATGAACATAAGGATACATCTCAAGCACATGAGTTAGGAGGCATGACATAATGATATCCAAAGAATGAAAATTATAAAATCATTTAATATAAGCATGGGATCATATAAACATGGAATCATATAAATGTGATAGAATCATAAATAATATATTTAGTATGGGTCAAGGCTAACCACCAATCATGTTTCCCATTTTAGTACGGGTCAAGGCTAACCGCCAATCCCGTTTCACATCGCATCTCATGAGACTTTTTCTTACCCAATGCATTGAAGTGCTATATGGGGGCACCGATCTCAAAATTTTCATGAATATTCTTGCCACATAAATATTATTACCACATATACAATCATACATAATCAACCATACATAAATAAAAGGGTACGCATGGAAAGAATTGGGTACCACAATCATGACATAAATAATAACCAATGTGCGTATCATGGAAATTTCCATGAAATAAAAGGATTAGAAAATACAGGGATGTTCATAAGGTATTATAGGCATATACCATTTTAGATGGTAACAATTAGAAGTGACATCACATAAGAAATGTATTTGAGAGACATTAGCATTAAAACATTTTTTTGTGGTTTTAAAGAAAACACTATTGAGATTTTAAAATAGTAAAGAATGCACTCTTTTATATAAAACTAGAATTGAACCATGAAGGTTTTCAGAATAAAAATACTGAATTTAAAATAACAATGGTTTCTTGAAACAGACGATATAGTGCACTTGAAATTGCGTAAAATTTCGAAAAGTTCCTTTAAAACGAGTGTGCTTATTGGGAAGTATCGAGGAGACATTCACTTAAAAGCATGTATATCCCTAAAACAGAATGATAGATTGAGCTTGGAACATGATTTTTTTGAATATAAACAGAATTTTTAATTTCTACATAAAATGAAAACACAACTACATTTTGGTAAAAAGAAAGATAGAGCAACCCGAAGGAATAAAGGATGTTCGGGTATAATCCATTATGGTTTATCGGCATGGTATCAGGTGTAACTAAGAGGGCTTGATGAGAGATATAATGGGTTTATCATCACTTATAAAACATTAGGGAAGTATGGGCATGTTTTATAAACATACCCCATCACTTGGTATTACACAGAAAAGGCATAGCATAGAGAACAATATTGATTAAGAGTGAAAAGGGGAGGATCCCTTACCTTAAATCCCGTGGTGTTCTCCACTTGTTATTAATGACCTGAATAAATAAATTTGTATTATTAATTAATAAATACATAACCTATTTGATATGTAATTTATTTATTATAACTCTTTTTAGTTCATTCATAGTAATTTTTGATTAGTTATAAGGTCTAATTTCATTGTTCGAGCTCGTTTGTTTACTGGGATTTAAAAGATCAGTTCGCTTATATTCACATTTGGATTATATGAAAGATGAAAGTGGTTGTAAATAATTGAATTTATATTCTTTAGTTAATATCCATGAGATTAAATTTTTTTAATTTTAATTATGTCACTAAGTGTGAAGTCTAATTATTATATATATATAACCTCAGTGATAACCGTTTTGGTTAATCAGTGGATTTGATTACGAAGAATGTGTTTTGATTTATCACTTAATTCCATTTTTACCAAAGGATTAAAGAAAAAAAATAGGATAAATTACATATATATAAATTTCGTTCCACAATAACACAAATGTTTTCATGGCAATAATTAAAGATAAAAATAGAAATTGATAAATCATTGTCCTTGAATGAGCTAAATTAGCACATGTCAAACAGAGATTTCAATTTTTTCAAATAAAACAATGGGGAAAGGCGAGAAGATAATGAAATATACTAATACCATGAATCAATTCTAGTACATTTATGTTATTGGATTTACCATACTATTATGGTGAAGGGAGGTGAGGAAAGAAATAAAAATGAAATGAACGTAAAAGAAAATAAGAAATTTGGAAGAGGAATTTACCTCATGAGACATCCTCCTTTGAGAACCTATTAAGGGGAGAGGTTTTGGTATTTTGAAAAGGATGAGAGATTTTGGAAATGGGGTAGAATATTGGGGAGATATTTGTGAATAATAATGTCAAGGCACAAGGATTGAGAGGAGTGGAGAGAAGAGGGAGTGAAGGGGGGTTTTGCAGTGTAGGAGAGGAGGGATTTCATAATCTTATAATCATTAATTTATTAATTCTTCCCAAGACAAGGAATAGTATGTATTACATGACCAATAATAGAGATTTTATCATGTGATACCGAACCAAGTGGTCTTACATCAGCAGAACATCATTGATGACTCAATTAATCCATTATTTAGCATTTATTGTGAATTATCAGGTAATACTATTCATAAAAAAAATTCAAGTATTTCAGAAAAATCCCAAAAATTCACCCTAACCATTTTTCAAAGTGTAGAATCCAAAAATGATGTCCATTTTTCAAAAATAATTTTCAAAAAATTATTATTTGAATATTTAATGAAAATAATAATTTATTATCAAAACCTATTTTAAAACATTCATTAGCTTATTCTAAAATATTGATATATCTTACTTACAACTTGAATATTTTTTTTACACCACCATAGGTGAGGTTAAAATTAATTATGGTATATCACTATTTATAAGGGTATGTTAATATTCATTAGGGTAGGTTATTATTCACTGAAAATTGGGTTTTCATTATCAGACTCCAAATAGCATACTGATTACATCCGTGTATGCCGGATTTTCAAAATTCCAAACACAGAAGTGTAAAACTTATGTTTAAAGGTCACTTATAACATAGTAGTTCATTATGTTGTGTTTTCATGTGATTTTATGACATAAATATAATAAAGGAATTTCCATTGAAAAACTTTGGGTTGTTACATGTAGAGGAAGAGCTAAGTGGTACATCACTTCACTAACTTGACGCAGTATCTGGAAATGGCTGATGGACCTCAGAAATAGCTTTCCACTCAAGCCAAATATCCATAATCCCTGTTGAGGTGAAACCCGAATAAACACACGGTCTCCTTCCAAAAAATATAAAGGTCCCTATTGCCTACCAACATAAGACTTTTGAAAAATCTGTGTAGTCTTCATATTCTCATTGATGATCTGCACCTTTTCTATAGTTTCTTGCAACAAATCTAGGCCCATGAGTGCTGACTCTCCAAGGTCGATCTATAAATTTTGGGACCTACATGGTCTCCCATAAAAATCCTCAAATGGTTTCATACCGATTTTGAAAAGTTAGTATTTGGTTTATGAAAAATCAACCCTTGGTAGGTGATCGTTCCAACTAAGGATAAATTATTACAAGCAAGCCTACAACATGCCCTCCAGAACCTGAATGGTTCACTCAGTCTGGCTATCCATATATGGGTGAATCATTGTTCCTAAGCATAAATGGTTCCAAAATTCCTCATATAATTCCTTCCAAAAATGGGATGTTAAGCAAGAATAACTATCAGAAACAATTTTCAATGGAACTCCATGGAGTTGAACTATAACATAAACATAGAGGCGTCCCAAGATCTCTACTGAATGCTACTAAAATATAGATAAGAAGTGGGGTAAATTTGTGAATAAGTCATTAATAACCCATATGGAATCATGTACTATAGATGTTCGTGGTAAACCCATCATGAATTCCATCGATATCCCATCCCACCTCAATTAAAGAATATCAAGGGGTTGAGATAAACTCGTGGTAAACAAGTGCTTAGCCTTCACCTTCTAACAAGTAAGGTATCAAGAAAAAAACTTTTCAAATCTTTTTCTCATCCATGGCCATCAAAACAAATGTCAGAGGTCCTGGTAGATCATTTACTCACCTAGATGTACCCCCAAAGGTTATATATGAAACATCCTCAAAACCTCCTCCCACAACATCAATGATTCAATCATACATCCTCTGAAGAAACAAATGTTCTCTCCACCTTTTGAATATCCATCTAGAGTATACTATATATACATCTTATCTTGTAGGGTCTCATAGTCAGTGTGCCCATGCTTTGATTCCCTAACTCACTGTAAGAGTTGATGGGTGGAAACCATAGAATGGAGGTAATTTGATCCATCTCTATCCATAAAGTATATCTATAACAAATCCAAATAATTTGATGTCTCATTTAAAAAATACAAACTAGATCTTGTGATAAGGGAATCTACTACTATGTCCCCCTTCCCAGGAATATATAAAATCTATAATTAATAGTCCTGGAAGAACTCTATCCATCTCGTCTATCTCAAGAAAAGAAATTTATGAGAGAAGATATACTTGAGACTTTTGTCATTAGAGTAGATGATAATCTTCTCAGCCATCCGGCAGTGCTTCCACATCCAAAATGTGAAGACTACAGTTACTTACTCAAGATCATGGGTTATATAGTTATTCTCATGTGGTCATAATAAGAATGAACCATAGTTAATCACTACTTTAATCTACATCAAGTAACCACAATGTATGGTTCATTATGCATCATAGAATACTATTTACATGGAACCCTCCACTGGAAATCTCAATATTGGGGAACCCGTCAATCTCCACCTCCACTCCTAATAGAATTATTGAAACTTTTTTCCCATGCTATACACTACCCAATTCGAGTCAAATATGTAAAGGGTGCTTCCCCTACATTGAATTCCGGTACAAACCCCTGATAGTACCCTATCAATCCATGAAATCCTTGTACCTCAATTACACACATGGTGGGATCCCAATAAAGAACTACCTCAACCTTCACTGGATCCACTAAAACTCGAGCCTCTGAAATTAAAGGTCGCAAAAAAATGGTCCTCTCGAATCCATAAAAAACATTTTGTGAGATTTACATAAATTTTGTGCTCTTATAGAGCATTATAAATGTATTTAAGATTCTTTAATTCTCATCCATGGATGCTGAATAAACTAGGATGTCTTCTATGAAGTCACCACAAACCAGTCTATGTATGGTTGAATGATCTAGTATATGAATATCATGAACATTACTAATGCATTCATCATGCCAAATAGTATCACCGTGTACTCATAGTGACTGTAACGTTATATGAAGTTTATATTTGGTATATCCTCATCCCATACTCATAGCTGGCGATGTCCTAATCTAAATCCACTCTTCAAGAACCATTATGCACCTTTAAACTAAATAATGAGGTTGTCAATCCTTAGTTGTGGATACTTGTTCTTCAAGGTCACCTGGTTTGAGAACCATTAATCAACACACAACCTCAATCTCCCATTGTCCTTATTTGAATACAAAACTAGGGTTGCCCTGGGTGAAATTCTAGTTATCACTAAGACCTTCCTCTACAAGTGATATAACTATATCCTTAGGTCCAGAGCTCATCCAAAGACATATGATATACATGTACAGATATCGGTGTATTGATGAGGTGAAGATCAATGAATACATCCATCTCCCAATTGAGCGGAAAACCCAGAACATCTTCCAGAAAAATGTCCTCATACTCTGCCACTACTGTAGGAAATTGAGAACTCATATCATCCACTACATTGAGGTCAAGGCTTTCCAACTAATGAGTAATCAACTATACCATCCTATGTGATAGTTTATCTTGTCCTTCAAGGATTTCCCATTGATCAAAAAAGGAAATAATAGTTCCATAGTTGGTGAAACACTACAATATTTTCCAGAAATAGTCAATATGATCACGAGTTGTTGATAACCAATCCATACAATGAATGAAATTGTTAGTACACAATGCCGATACAACGAGATCCCAACTGAAATTCTTCCCTCCAAGATTTTGGTCACACTATTTGAACCAATGTGTGATCATTGTGTCTCCTCCAGTAGGTGTCACCAAGCGTAATGGCCAAGTCAATGGTTCAACCAAAATTGATGTGTCTCAAACAAGATCTGTGGGGATAAAATAATGACTATAAACTATATCTATTAATATTTCATCTATGTTAGAAATTAAAAAAATTGTACCTTGTGTCATCCTTGGGATATCAGGGTCATATGCCTCTATAGACTATAGCTAGTGTTGTCCTTATCCACCATCTACCAATGCTAGGTGTGGAAAACCTATGGTTAGAGGTGGTAATAGGTCGATCCTCCAACCACCTCCTACTACACAAATAGCACCTATTACAGATCCTATATACTATAGAACACCCTTCTCCCATCTATATCACTATCTAGGAGTTCCGTTTACCGTTTTCCGATCATATGTTTTAAGGGGTATGAAATATCAATCCATATGACCCCAACCGCCGCATGAGGAACACCGCATGTACCTTGGCCAATTCGAGCCACCTTGGGAGCCTTGAACAACTGACCACGTGTCCTGGGATTTATTTTTGAAGCACATGACCCACTTGGATCCCTGTTACTACCATTGGCTACCAACTTCGAAAGATTCAGTTACTTGGTTCCCACTAAGAGCTCCCACTATTGGTGTCTTCTCTTCTAGAAAACATTCCACTAACATGGATCATTCAAGTACCCCCAATAAGGTATGAATGATAAAAATTACCATTGATGCACTCATGTCCCAGTGCAATTCCTTCTCTATGGTCAGTGTCTTGAAGAACTGGTCTCACACCATATCTATGGAGTAGGATGAAAGATCATTAAACATCACTAAATACTCTACCATGGTCATACTTCCCTACTGCATATGAATAATCTCATTTTTGCATCTTGATCGAACATGGATAGATAGAACTCATATTTTAAAATAAACATGAATTCTATTCAGGATAGAGCTTTCTTATCGTGTGACTAAGTCATCAAGCTACATCATCACCCAGAAGAGACATGAAGAAGACTCTTGGAATAGACTATCATCTGGAAAACATGTATCCTCACATGCCAGAAAACATGGGTGACTACCTCTATCTAATTCTTAGCCATCTAGGGGAGTAGATCCCCCTTAAATCATAGAGGTTTCTACCTATGAAACTCATGTAATGAAATCAAGATGTATGAACCCTCAGTTGGGAGTGATGGTATTTTATGCTTCTCAAT
This sequence comes from Viscum album, assembly GCA_963277665.1. Classification (NCBI taxonomy): domain Eukaryota; kingdom Viridiplantae; phylum Streptophyta; class Magnoliopsida; order Santalales; family Viscaceae; genus Viscum; species Viscum album. Next base: position 70,261,199 of record OY728142.1, read on the forward strand.
GGATGGTGCTATAGACGGTAAACCACCCATAGGTTCTATTTCTAGTACAAGCCCTTGTACAGATGCCTCATCAATAGATAGTTCATCCTCATGATCATATAGTGGAATTTTGGATAGCTGTATACATGGAGACATCGTAAAATAAGACAAGATATACAATATTCCATAGAGTATATATGGGGATCTGACCCAATAAGGACATGGATGACACAACCATTCCCATATGATGCATATACCATTGTTTTTTCCTAAAACTAGTGTTTTAATATACCATGTCAAAAAGAAGGTGGTCAGAGTAATGGTGTATTTATAAGTCATCTATCACACAAAAACTGGAGTCCATGGTATAATTTAAAAACTCGAAACACTTAACACTATTTCCCTAAAACAACCTCATAGACTCATAGTCATAAGATAGAACTGATCAGTTCTGATACCACTCTATCATAACCCATCTTAGAGGGGCCCGTGCCGTGACTACTCCAAGACTACCTCAGATAGGCCAGGGGATAGTGACTAGAACTGAGTAGGAATTTCCCAAAATGGGAGGCATTTGACTAATGTACTTGTACACATGCACACATCTCTAAGACACACAGTGTTGAAATGTTAAAATAATAATAAGATGCATGCATACAAACGAAGGTCCAACAACCTAAGTACAACAAGACGTAATGGAAAGTAAATAAGTCCAAATACAAACCCCCCTAAAATAGTCTATAACAAAAGAATTACTGAACAGTATAAGTCCCATCTTAAACAAGGGTGAGAAATATGTCCATGGTACCCTCCTAGTAAACACCTCATTCTACCCAACTTCAGCTATACTCCACCTTCCCTATGTTCTCCTAGGACACCATCAAAAGGGCCGACATGTGCAAAATACATGACATGTACGACCAATCTTATGTCAGGGAGAGTATAATAATACTCAGTTGGACACCCCCGAACACTAAACACGAAGCAATAAGTATAGTCATATCAATAAAATATGATTCAATATAGTTATAACAAAAACAAAACAAGATCCCACATATACTTAGGAAGGACACCACGCCATCAGGCAACCATATCTAACTTGTAGCCATAAGATTATGCTCATAGCAATGCTCCTTCTATGAGAACTCACTCCAAGATCCATGATATCATCAGGGACACATGAAAAATAGGTATAGATCATTTGGTCCCCACCCAAAGAGCATGAACGGGTATGAGAAGATTATGATACACCGAGAGGGGTTCGTGCCTATAACTGTTGGGGGACACCATGAAACCAATCTGGATAAAACTGCTACGTAGAGGATCATATGAATATGATTCCACAAACCATATTGATGTGTCCCACTAGATAGGGAAACAAATCCTTGCTCATAGAGGTCACACCAATTCCATAAACTCCACTAGAGATGATAGAGGATCAAATTCCTGTATCTCGTAGGGACCCCACAAATCTATGTAAGACTCAACCTATAGAGGGGATTAAAATCTAGTGTTGTGGATGTAATGTCACATTGTACCCTCAAAGAAAGGACCAAGAGAATGCACTCAACTTTTATAAGTCCAAATGAGGAAAATGAAGAGCCAAATATACAAAGAAGCTACCAAATATTTTCATTGGGTAAATCTTATTAATGATAGGGTCATTCTTCCACTGACAGCACATTGTATGGAAGCTCCATTTAGGAGTTATGACTTCTTAAATGAAGCTTAACATAGACCTATCAGGGCCTACAGACTTACCTCCTTATTTGGTACCCCTACCACGCAGACTAGCATCTCATTGACCAACCATAATGGTTGGCCCTCCTTTGGATCCTGACAAGCTACTACGGTAAACCTCCCATAGACCAGTTGTACGGTTGATGTGTTTGTGGTAGCTTGAGTTGTTGTGACACCATGATCGACCACAAAGGGGCTCCACCCCGGTTGGCCCGAATCCGACCCAGTTCTGACTCTGGTCTATCTCATCTAACCCATCCCACAAACAAAACCCATCCCACTCCATATACCACCACCACTCCCACATTTTTCACTACCGCTCGGACATGGTCTCCACTACATCCACCTATGTTGTGGTCACACACAACTCCACTACCCACACATACATCTCCTCCAGTTCCAATGATCCATTCCATAGACCAACATGCCTCCAACTATGCTAAAACATTGAATGTATCATAGATACGAGATCCTTGGATTATGATCTACACTATTCTACTCTCGGTTTCCAGTCTGCTTCAAATCAAGGAGTTCGGTCGAGTTCAGAACCACCTAAAAATGTTGAGCCCAAACCATGCGTATATAATTAGCGAATAACATGAGAAAAGTTAATGAAAGGTCCAATAACAACGTTTTATAATCATGGTCCAATCATTCTTGGAAAAAGATCAAGAATGGGGGATTTGGGTTAGAAAATCGAATCAAGTAAATCCCACAGAATAATTCCTACAATACTCACAATCCATGAATCAATCCATTCATCGATTGATTCATGTTTATTATAGTAATGATGAATGTGGGATAAAAATATTAAAACACATTCCCTACCTGTAGATAAGATTGATCTTTGATAAAGAACGATCATGTTTTCATCGTTAATGAGATCATCTAACTCTTCTAGAACAAAAACCAATGATTCTATCCTAATCCATTTTCGTCTTCCATGAAAAATCTCTGCCAAATATCCTCTATAAGTTTCAAGGTTATGTGGATAACTATGGTGTTCTAACATAAGGATTATTTTAATGGGAACTGGTGACTGCGCCAACATAATTAATGAAATTAACTTTCTATCGACTTATTTAATTTATTTTGTGCCAGTGACAACATTTTCACAAACAACCCATGCCCACCAATGTTATGTCGCACCTCGGGTAAAGCTGTTAATCTAAAATCAATGGTTCGCTTATATTTCGGATACGAGAACACGTTTAAATGTTATTCAACTTTTTCATGAAAACATTGTGATTGTGCTATTAAATATTTTAATATTTTATTGAAAACTCAGACATATCGGTCCATATTATCGCATGCAATATCAGCACCTAGCCTAAAAAATAATCCATAAAATATATTAAAATAATACATGAAAAATCTGATACATTAAATTATTGAAGGATAATTGAGTATCTTTCATCCATGCTACATTATTAAATCTTACTACAATAGTAGCTAGACTATTGGTCTCATCCTGACTCTTATCATGTGTGTGAGAAATCACAGGCCCATATGACCCCTTCAAATGTATATTGAAATTAAAATAGTCAAAATATTTTTTTTTTCAATTTTAAAACTCAAAAAATAGGAATGAACACAATCTGGCACTTTCAACCACCATCAAAATCTCCATTGATAAAGTTTATATAAATTCTATTGTAAACATCAAACTCTATAATATCATGTTTCTCAACTGGTAATATGAAAAAAAATAAAAATTTTACATTTAAATTTATATAAATTATTAAATAAAACTATTTATTAGATGTCATCGATGAGTACAGAATGCATGAATACCAGCATTATGGGTGACCTCATGTCTCCCTCAGTTCTGTCGGCCTAATGATGATCACTAATGAAAACTAAATACCTTACAATATGATGAAAATCATCCCTAAACATGAGAGGATATGTAATAGAGTCGATGGTTATAGAAAGACTGATCCAACACTATGACCCCAACTTTCTTCATGGATCTATTCCTCATATTGTGCCAAAATTGATGATAAACTCTCATGCGTGAAGGCATCCCAAGCCTCTCAGATATAGTCCCTCTTGCTATCATTGATATAATACCATAAACCACACAAATAATTAATAATAGAATGTCAATAATTAAATAAATCTTAAAATAACTATTATATATTTTCATACCATCTAACGATCTAACATGCATTGATAGTCATCAATGGGAATATGATCCCTTATCACCCATGCTCTGAAAAAATAAATCGGCAGAATAGCACTCCCCTATAAAATAGCTATATGCAAAAAACATTGGAGAAAAAAATTTATGAAAAATTAAGTAAAATAATAAATTTATGAAAATTAGTGATAAAGAAAATTTAATGAATTACACGTAAGAATATACATCTACATGTGTGGGTAAAAATCATGATGTGGATGTCACTTGAGAATAGGTTCATAAATCATCAATCCCCCAATACCATGACCCCTTCGATACAATGCCCCAAATATAACCTCAGGGTCGGATGACATACAACAAATATCATCACTAAGTATTGTAATCTATTCAAGGCTACAAAACACCTCATCATAATATCTTCATCCATTTGAAACAGAAAAATAATGTTTTTATAAATAAATTTAAGATGATTATATATATATTTATTTATTTATTTATTCACTAAACTATATTTAACTAGCAATTATGTCATTATTTATCATCAACCTCATCTTGGTGTATGAGGTTGAAAATACATTTATATTCCCACTGAACATCATGAAATTCAACAAGAGTTTTATCTTCATTATCAGTTGTTAATTTTGATTCATTTGTTACATCATCTACATCATCATCCCCATCAACCAGTAACTATGGGATGTTATAATTATTATTTGTGTATCTTCATTGAAAATATGTATTTAGGGTTTTATGTTGAAAATTTTCAATTCCATGCACATAAATAGAACCACATTCACATCACATAAACTGATTTTCATAATATTCAATTTTTATATTACTTCACCAATCAATTAAATCTCTTAAAGTAGCATAATAATTTGAATAAGTTATTTTATTTATCTAATTAGTTAATAACAATGGTTCATTTATGTCAACGAAGGATTTTATATTTATTGTATATGATTCCATTTCATGGATGAATACATAATACTCTATCAATATCAAAACAATGGTATTTATAAATTATTACATAAATCTGTTTTAGATAACAAAATTAAATTATTTTATCTAGCATTCTATAAATGTCAACTTTACTTTCTCAATGATGGGTTCATCTTAAGAAAACAATTATATTCATTGTTTTCTTATTTATCATACTCACATATATGAAATCAAAAACCATTTACAATAAATCTATTTTATGATTTAACCATTTTTGGATGGTTGGTTACTCCACACACACGATTTATTATCAATTTTATCAGAAAGTTGAGGTGCCTAGAAAATTTAAAATAATTAAAAATAAAACAAATAAAATTTTGATTGAATATTTCAAACAAGAAACAATTTACATTATCAATTGTTGAAACCAAAAAGAAAAATTATGTTTCTAATGTTTTTCAAGAAAAGATGGTGTAATTTTAGGAAATTGTTTTTATATGATAATCATATAATCTAAAAATAAAATTAATTTAATTTAATTTTAAAACAATTTAAATAACATGTGATAGTAGAACTCACTGTACAAATCATGTAATATTTTTATGGTTCGGCAAAACATATGTTTGAGACTTATAATGTTCATCATCTAAAATCCTTCATTCATGATCTCCAGAAAACTCATTTTTAGATTTATAAAAACTGAATATGGAATGTTTAGTGCATCACAAAAATTTCCCTCATTACAGTCCATTAGATTAGGTTTTGAAGTATATTCATGTATTAGATAATGTGAAAAAAATTAAATTTTCTCCTATAAATAATCTTCTATAATTAACCCTTAAATTGATTCTTTGTTATGTACCTTTTGATTTAGTTTATACATGCTTTTCTCATATGGGAAAGTCCATCATAACTCTACTATCCCTCCACATTTTTCATCATGTAGAAAATTTAATATCAAATGGTACATTGAATCGAATAAAGATATTATAAATTTTTTCAGTTTATATAATATAAAAAAAACCTTATAGGATACTATGTTAATCAAAATCTTCTATCTCCACAAAATTGTCAATGAAAAAATATGATATTTATTTTAGAGAATCTCTAATTAAAGAATTCAAAAAACAAATAAATCTATTATTTAGAATCCTTTCCATTATAACATGACAATCATGGATTTTTAAAATGATAATATGTCTATTTTTGACCCAATATGCAAGATTGAAGAGATAACCTTATGGTAGTATCAAATCCCCAATCCACTAAAAATATTATAAACATTTTTTGGAGAGTGTTTGTGTACCTTTTAGATTCATTAGCATCTTTCATATGTAATTTTCAAACAAATAATGTTCTATTCACCTAAAAATTTGAGATAGATCTAATCGGGGATTTATATTATCCTTGGTCTTACCAGCAACGTCCAAAACTATACAAAATAAATTATCAAGATTGTTCTTCTCAATATTCATGGAATCCTACATTTGATGGACTAATAAATCAAACCAATATAAGAGATCCCCAAAAATTACTTCATTTATTCCAATTTTGATCTTTCTTAAAGACATCTATTCTTTTGTTGCTTTACAGTTAGTACAAAGGTAATATGAGGTAATAAAGATAAAATATATTTTAAATAAATACATGAGGTAATTTCTGGTGGTCCATATCATTCAATAGAACCTTTTCTAAAAGGAATTTATTTTCTTTAGAAATGACGATCAATAACAAGAAATATGTTATGAACGTGAAAAACAAGGTTTTCTTCCATTAAAGAGCATAAAAACATTATTCCCCCTCATACAGTACAAACATGATTTTAGACCATGGGTACTCCATCCAGATAACATTCTATATTCTGGGAAATCACAAATAATTCACATTAATAAAGATTTTATTTGGAATTTTTTTTCCAACAAAATCATATGTACTGATTCCATTAATATATATTGAATTTAACACAACAATTATTAGATTAAAATGAACATTCATATTCATTTTTGGATTTCCTATAATTAATAATATTAAGTATATATATGGTTCATTCAACAACATCCATGGATGTAAGTATTATGAAGTTAAAAAGATGGTCCAACAAGAATATTGACTGTCATACAAACCAAATGGATAGAAACCATCAACCGATAGACCCAATAACATGTTATAGTCTTCTAAAGAAAAAATTTATGTACAGAGTAAAAATGTTTCCATGAATCACCATCACAAGGATGATTTATGATTTGACTTGTAAAAATATTATATTTTTTCCCAAACATCAATGGTGTTGTGTTATGAAAGATAAATATACATTGTATTTAGGTTGTAATTGGGAAATTCCTCAACTGTTTAACAAGATCCAATCTTGAATTCCCCTATTCGGCCTCATTGTACCTAAATTTTCATCATGTTGGAAGACTATCTAATGAGTCATTTTCACCACAATATGAGATGTATTTTTTTGAACATGCATGAATCTTTTGATGAACATCGACCAAATTACAAACCAAAATATTTCTCATATATAAATTGGTGTGAAACACATTTTCACTAAGTAATTGTTATTTAACAAATTATAATATATAATCAAAATATATATATTAAATTTAATTATCTGATTTAATATCTTTAAATTTTTACAAAGCGTAAAATTTTCTAATCATGCAGTCGTGATATATGTCATATTCAAATGACATTAGAAACTCATAAAAATGAAATTGTTCTAACTCCTAAGTTAAATAAATATCATTCTATGTTTCTAGTTGTTTAAAAGGTAGACTGTCAACCTCATTTCCTATTGTTTGAAACCATGATGAATCTAGATCCAAATTATTTTTATCATATTTGAGACTGAGTTCACATAGTTGGTAACAAAAAACATAATCTATCCAAAAACCAATATTCAAAAGATGACCCCATATGTTTCCAAATGTTTCATATAACCTAATATCATATTTATTACATAGAAATATGGTTTTTCCTTTTAAAAATTTATGTTGAGATAATGTAATTGATATAAATGATTTAACACCATCAAAATATATATGATTTATTCTAGAACTGTGTAGATTCATATGATGATTAATTTAATTATGATCTTGTAATAAAAAATGTTGTATACTTCCTCGTTCAAAATTTTTCCAAAAAATATAAAATAAAAATATTTTATATAATAAATCAAATAGAATGAAGGGGCTATAACAAAAATTTTAAAAATCAAGAAATTTAAAATCACATGTAAATATCATCAATTTAAACCAATTAAAACAATTTTTTTTCAATTTCAAAAATGACAACTATTTTTTTTCTAAATTCAACTAAATTTTTTAATTACCATTAATTATCATTAAAGGAAATAGAAGGTTATCCCAGGGTTTGATGGAAGCAAGGAGTAGAGTGTATGAAGACAAAAACAGAGTGATTGTATTACAGTTCCCCTATATTCAGATCATTTAGAGGAGACACAACCATGGGTAACCCTATGAGTTTACCCATGACTACGTCTCCTTTAAATAGTATGGATAGAGGGGCACTAGAATTCATTCAATCCATCGTATCCTTTATCTCGTCCCCTCTGCACTTCCTTCTAGGGAAGTAAGTAGTGGAGGGTATGGAGGTGACTATTGAGATAACTAATGTTATAAATTTAATTCTTTTTCTATGTCTTCCCCTTCATCCCTACTACTACATGCTTCCCTTACATCAGTTGGATTATATTCTTTTACTACTTGTGGGTAATTGTAGTTAATTGCGGTTAATTATTGTTAATTCTTGTTAAATATGGATAATTGTTGTTAATTATTGTTAATTGTTGGTAATTTTGGTTAATTGGGATTAATTGTGTTTAATTGGAATTAATTGAGTTATTTTTAACTAAATTCAAATCAATTCCAGTATTTTTTAAAAAATACTGCTCATTTTCGATATTTATTTTCCAAATTGATGCTTATTACTGGTATTTATTTACTAACTACCATTCATTGTCAATATTATTTACTTACTATCTCTCATTGGTGGTATTTTTAACTAACAACCACTCAGGGTAATTTTTTACTAAAATACGACTAATCTATAGTATATTTTTCCAAAATAACACTCATTATTGGAAATGTTTACTAATTATCATTCTTTGTAGGTAATTGTGTACTAATTATCCCTTATTAAACATATTATTTACTAATTACATATAATTTTAGGTATTGTTTTACTAATAACCACTAATTTTTCATATTTTTTACTAAATACTTCTCATTGTAGGTATTTTTTACTAATTACCACTCATTACATGTATTTTTACTAATTAAAACCGATTGCATGTATTCGTTTACTAATTACCAAACATTTCTATTATTTATTACTAATTAAAACTCATTGTCGACATTTCATACTAAATACCATTCATTGATGATATTTTTTATGAAATTCCCCTAATTAGTTATACTTATTTCTTAATATCTCTCATTAGCAGTATTTTTTACTAATTACTGTTCATTGTATTAATTATTTAATAATTAAGGATCATTACCAATAATTTTTAAATCATAATACTCATTTTCTCAAATTTTTACTAATTACTTCCCATTAATAATAGTTTTTAAAAATTAAGACCCACTCCCGGTATTTTTTACTACTTACCACTCATTTATGCTGCTTTTAACTAATTAAAGCTCATTTTTTATTATTTTAACTAATTAATGCACATTTTTTCTAATTTTCAATATTTCCCACTCATTATCACTAATTTTTAATATTTTCCTATCATTACTACTGATTTTTACAAATTTATAGTAGTTTTTTCTAATTTTACAAATTCACACTCATTTCGGCTAATTTTTTCAAGTTAATGCCCACTACCACTAATTTTTTAAAATTCCCACTCATTAAAAAAATTATAATAATTCCTACCCATTAACACAATTTTTTAATAATTACCCCTCATTACCACAAATTTTTTAATAATTACCACTCATTGCCCCTAATTTTTTCTTATAAATGCTCATTTCCGGTAATTTGAACAAATTACCTCTATATTATTCTATTTTTTAGCAAATTTATACACATTTTTTTAATAAATTCCACTTATTAACACAATTTATTTCTAAATAATTCTAAATACTACTAATTTTAACCAATTTTCGCTAATTATAGACAATTTTAACAAATTACAGCTTATTTCAGCTAATTTTTAATAATTATCCCTCATTACCATTAATATTGACTACTAAACACTCATTATCGGCAATTTTTACTAATTACCACTCATTACAAGTAATTTTTAACAATTATGAATCATTTCCAGTAATTTAAACTAATTAATGCTCATTTCTCATAATTTTAACTAATTACACCTCATTTACACTATTTTTACCAAATTAACATTCATTTTCACTAAATTTAGCATATTGACTCTCATTTTCACAAATTTTAACTCATTGAAACTCATTTCCAATAATATTTAATTATTTCAATAATTTCTAATAATTTTTACTAATTACCACTCATTTTATCTCATTTACACTAATTACCACTATTTTCTACTTATTACCGAAAATTTAAATTAATTAATATTAATTTTAAATAATTAATACTAATTAAAATAATTAAAACTAAATTTTCCTAAATATTTTTAAATTTTTAATATTCTGCCTTAATTATTAAAAATTAGAGTGAATTAGTACCAATTATTAATTAATAATAATTATTAGAAATTAAAATATATTGTTATTACATATAACTAAAATCTATAAATTATTACTAATTATTATTAATTAATACTATTTATTTATCAATTATAAGTGATTAATATTAATCACAACCAGTTACTAAAAAATAAAACTAATAATTTCAAATTAATATAAATTAATCCGCATTAAAAAAATTACTAATAATTAAAACAAAATATTTCTAATTTAAAATAAGTAGTGGTAATTATTAATAATTACTTATAATTAATGGTAATTATTTCTAAATAATAAAAATAAATTATAATATAAAATAAATTAAACGAATTTAAAATAAAAAAATAATTAAATTCCACAAAACTGAAGCTTTGGTCGGATACGAAACAAAAAATTTCCATCCCTAAAAAAATAAACATTTAAAAAAATAATTGAAAATGAGAGAATGGAAGAGGAGGTGGGGAGAGATCAGATAATCAATGAATGACCAAAAATAGGGTGGGGTTATATATAAGTTAGATTAGTAGTGATGATACAATTTTCGATGGATACCACTTACCAAATATGAGTTTTTACGATGGAACCCATCATAATTTGTACCCACCATAAATAATTATGTCTACAATAATAATGTTATTTGGGATTTTTTCTTAATTATCATCAAAAATAACAATAATGATGAATGATAGTTGCGATAGGTGTAAATAAACATCGCAAATACCATTTCTCATGGTTTGGTGCACTTATGTGCCAAAGGTATTTGCCGAGGGAATGTTTTCCCCTAACAGATAATTTTTTATTTAGGATTATCTACAACAGGTTTCGTTTACCATGAAAAATAGTCCCGTGATAAAGACTGTTTTCAACCGGCAACAATCCCATCACAAAATGACTTTTCCCATAGTGGTTGTATAATATTATCTTTGATACTCTCATGCAATTTCCCTATGATAATTCATAGTAATTAGCGTTATATAATTCTTGAAAATTATCATTTGTTAAAATTAAGATATTTTCATTTAATAGTTTTCCAAAATTATCTTTCTTTACAATTGCACATTATCCTTTGATAAATTTTCACTATTATTGTTTTTAAAATTTTACATTTATCATTTGATAATTTTCCACAATTATCGTTGTTATAATTTTGAAATGACAATTGATAATTTTTATAAATTCTCTTATGATTTTTCATTTGATTTATCCCTCGATAATTATGGTTTTATCATATTTTTTTTAATAAACCATTTTTATTAGTTTTGGGATAAATATATAATGGAATAATAAAAATAAAATAATAAACAAATAATAAAAAATGAAACCTGGTTATCTTACACAGATATCATATAGAGGAACGGAGGAAGTTTCACTCACCCAGATTGATAAATAATGGTGTCACCAAATGTGTTCAAGGTAGTCCTAGGATCAATCAAACTCAATGGGGTTGACCAACAATGAAGGAAAAACGATTCAACTATTTATAACCTAAAATCATATTATTTAAAACCCATATTTAAAACACCCAATTTAATTCTCAATTCAACTGACAATTAATGATGATGTCATTAATTTCTCCCCATTAGGGCTTTGAAAAATAAATGGATCAAAATAATTATGAAATAGAAGTTTTTGAAATAAAGGATGTATAAAATGTTTTGCAGAACCTTTTTGGGAATGGTTATCTAAAACATGTTTTTTCATAATTAATTTAATAATAATTAATAATAATTATATAAAAAACATTACCTAACAAGAGATCTATCCAAACACCCGATGCACACAAAATTTATGTCCCACCTAGGATATACCTCACACCCCAAACTTCATGGTGGCATCATATATTTCATACGATTCACCATTGGGTGGGTATTCAATTTGTTTCAAACATATATAAATAAAAATATTAAATAAGTTATTCTCAAGTGGGATGTTACAAAACACCCAACACATACTAACATTATATCGCATATAGGGTAAACCCCACATTCAATGTGGATATTTGGCCAATGTGAAAAACATGGAACACATAATGAATGTATCAATAATACTGATGAATTTCTAGATGTTACAACACAATCCCTACCCATTCAGTGATCCCATATGGTCACATAAACCATGGTTCTATCACAGTCTGCTTCCTCAAATGTTGATGGCCTAACTAAGGAGTCACTTTTAAGAAGACCTGATCACCTACAAAGAACTCAAAATACCTACTCCTATTATTGATAAATAATGTGTTTCAATTTTTAGTAGTGATCAAATTCTTCTCAAATAGATTCACTCTCTATAATGAATCCTCAACTACAATTTTCCCACATGTGTTTTCTCGCTTTCCTGATGCTAATGAGAGGCAACATACATGATCTACCAAAAATATCATTGTACGATTCCATCTGAATAGAAGCCTAGTACATATTATTAAATGAAAAATGAATCAATTTTAGTTTATTATATAATGATCTACTGAAGTATAACGTGCATGATTGAACTGTATATTCCAATATGTGTATAGTCCTCTTAGATTGTATATCAGTTTGAGGATGGTACACCGTTCTCAATATCAACTAAGTCCCTAAGGATTTTTAAAATCCCTTCCAAAATCATGATGTAAAAAGTGAATCTCTATCAAAATCAATATCCAATGGTAATATACATAGGATAATGATCACTCAGAAAAATATCAATACCAACTCCACTACTATGTGAGTCTCTCTGATCAGTATGAAGTGTGGATTCATCGTTTGATGTTTCAAAATCACCAAGATCGTGTCAAAATCCTTGGGGTATTGGGGAACCACTTAATAAAGTCTATAATTAAATCCTCCAAATTCCATAGAGGTATCAAGAGTGTCTTACATATCCCATGTAACGCCCAAGTTCCGGAAGCCACCCAGAGGCACCCTGTACCCGGTTGGTTACATGGACTCAAGCGCATTTCCCCAAATTTCAGAGGCTGCCAACAAGAAGTGAGGTCCTTAGGTGTGATAGTGGGGAAACTATTCCCTCATTGGAAGGGTACACAGTGGAAGTAAAAACACATACCATAGAGGAATCAGTAAATATCCAACAACAATAACAGCGGAAGACTGATAAATAAACAACTGGAGAAAAAAAGGTAAATGATTCATGATAGATATATGTCTATGAAAACATCCAAACAATTCACGATGCTGAATATAGTACTAAACCAAAGTATGAAAGAAAAATGAATGAGACACTCCTCAGAATCACAAGCCTTGGCTTGGTCCCATGGTCTCCATCTCCAGTGCAATCAAGCACCTGAAGTAGAATGGTGATTACCCTTATCTATACCTGCAACAATATAATTTGTTTGGGCACAAAATCATGACCCAGACAGGGTGTGAGACAAAGTCCCAGTAGGAAACCACCTAATGATCTGTGCCTAATAGTTAGTGAATATATGACAGGTAAAGTACAGTAAGCAGTAAATAGGATAATACACAACAATAATGATCCACAGTTTCTAGCATATAATCTAGGAACAATGAATAAGACACTCAAGAAAAAAGAACAAATAGGCAACCCTATAGGTAGTTCTCATAGCCTAACCCCTATGGTTCAACCAAAAAGTACTAGAAACACTCTAGGAGGAACAAACAGTCTCACCCCTATGATTCAGCTACAGAAAGAATAGACTCTCTGGGGAAGCACTCACTGTCAATTCCCCCTATAGTCTCGTACTGTACTAAAGGCACTCTGGTGAAGCACTAAATGTCTCATTCCCCCTGTGGTCCATGTCGAGGAACAAAAGACACACTAATGAGAACTCAATGTCAATTCCCCATATGGTCTCACATCGTAAATTAAAGACACTCTAGAGAAGCCCATATATCCATTCTCCCTATGGTTTGCTACAATAGGTTCTCTCAGCCCTATGTAATGTCAGCAAGTATCACATTGCGTAACGGCCAAAGTGAACCTCAAGAACTACTTGGCTAGCAGTCTACAACATAACATCATGGAAGAATAGTCATACCAGCCTACAAACTAGGCATTGAACTAACTATGGACTAATAGGAAAAACTAGACCAAACAGTCCTAAACAAGCAAAACATGCATGGGGAAAAACATCCAAAGCACAATAAATTACCCTATTCACTATTAAATACCTCTACATAGGTATATAAGCAAAACATGCAAACAATAAGTGCAAAACAGGAAACACATAATACCCCGTTCATAGGTATTGGTGGAATTTGCACCAAATACTCAAAGACATTAGACAGAAAGGTACAAACCACCTACCTCGATGTTAGGAGGTCACTATACTTGAGACATGGGGCTTGAATCTCTTTATAACATCTTAGATCTAAAAAAACGTATAAAACATTCAACCTAAGATAACCTAGAAAAGAGACAGGATTGGAAGACAAGGTTTCATGAGAAGAGAGAACTCACTAATGCAGTTCCAATGCAATCGATGGAGTTCGATTCAGTGAACAGACGGAAGATCAGGGGCCTGTCGAAGATCCATGGCTACTCGGTGCTCTCGGATGAAGAACACCTAGAAGAAGAGGGTTCTGTCCGTTAGACATGACCCTAGTGCATTTATATCAAAAAAGAAAGTACACTGCGTGTAATTTTTGAGTACACGCCGTGTACTAGGCTTTTCCGTACTCCGCTTTGGGAGGCCTCCATGTCACCCTTACATGGCCGTGTGTGTGGCCCTAACACGACCATCACACAGCCTCGAGTGGCAACAAAGTACATGGTGTGTACTTATAAGTACATAGAATGTAATTTGAAAATTTTAATATTTTCCTATTTTTCCCAAAAACGACTAGAAAAGTAAAAACATACCATAAAACAATGTCCGTGTTCTCACAAACTTCCCCCTTAAATAAATTCATCCCATATTTTCTCTAACAGGGCGTAAAAGAAGGAACCCCGAACAGCTCCGACCACTGTGATCGTACATCATCCTCCCTCTCCCAAGTCTCGTCCTGTACTCGCCCGTGCTGCCATAGCACCCGTACGAGAGGAACAGACCAGCCATAGAGAACCTTTGTACTGTGATCGAAAATCCTAATAGGTTGCTCCTCAAACGATGCATCCGCTTTAAGCTCAGCCTCCTTAGGTTGAAAGACCTGAGATGGGTCTGAAAAGTAACGTCGGAGGTGGGAAACGTGGAATACGTCGTGCATATCCCGATATCTCTAACATAACTGCAAATGATAGACAACCAACCCCACTCTCTCCAACACCTCAAATGGCCCGATGTACCTCTATAAAAGCTTACCCTATCTCTTAGTCCTCTTGTATCACAACCTCGGCGCGACACATAGGAACACCCAATCCCTGACCTCGAACTCTAGAGGTCATCTCCACTAATCAGCATAAGACTTCTCTCGAGACTATTCTATAGCCATACTCTACTGAATCAATTGTATCTACTCTGAGGTCTCCTGAACAAGGCGAGGTCCCAAAAAAGATGCCTCTCCTCCCTCCAGCCCACTAAGGGTGATTGGAATGGCCTACCGTACAAAGCCTCATAAGGTGCCTTCTGAATAGTCACCTAAAAAATATTATTGTTGGAAAACTCTACAAGAGGTATATGCTTCTCGCAAGAACCTCCAAAATCTGGAATGCATGCTCGGAGCATATCCTCAAGCACTTGAATCGTACCCTCGGACTGGCCATCTGTATTGGGATGGAATGATGTACTCAAAAGTACCTATGTACCCAAAGCCTTCTAAAACCCCTTCCATAACTGAGAGGTAAAACACACATCTCTGTCTGAAACAATGGAGTGTGGAACCCCATGTAGACATACAATATCTCATATGTACAACCGTCCAAAATAATCAACACTGAAGGTCTCCTTGATCGGCAGAAAGTGAGAAACCTTCGTAAGCCTATCGATGACAACCCACACAACATCATTCCCTCGAGGAGACCTCTGCAAACCGGTCATGAAGTCCATCACGACAACATTCCACTTCCACTCGGAAATGGGTAACTGCTGTAAAAGACATGATGGTTTCTGATGCCCCTCTTTCACCTGTTGAATGTGGAACACCTCATGACAAAACCCACAACATCTCTCTTCATACCTAGACACCAATATTGGTAGTGTAGATCATGATACATCTTGGTGACACCAGGATAAACTTCCCAAACCGTGGAATGAAAATCCTGCATTAGCTCCTCACGTAAGTCTACTGGCACCCATACATTTCCTTGGAAACACAAGATCTCACCCTCGCCCACTGTCCATCCAAGAATAGGGTCTTATCCTGACATGCTTTCTCGTAGGACTAGGCCTTCAGAATATGATAGCAACCTCATTCACACTCGATCAAGAAGTGTAGAGGTAACAACTGCAGAAGATAGGTAAGTCATTCCCTGTCTATCATGCACTTATAAATTCATCTCAGGGAATAGATCCATAAGATGCCACTCCCTACTAGCCTCCTGAACTGCCTGTATCTAAGTCCTCCTGCTCAATGCATCAGCCACTGAGTTGCCTTTCCCAGGTGTATAGGAATGCTCAATGTCAAAGGAATGAAGATTCTCGACCCACCAAAGCTGTCTGAGATTCAGATCACACTGGGTGAAGATGTAATTGAGAATTTTGAGGTCGATAAACACCACAAATTTCTCTCCTGTGAAGATAATTTCTCCAAAAAATCATAGCATCAACAACAGCTGGCAACTCTGTATCGTGCGTCGGGTAACTCCTATCATGTGGCCTTAACTTCCAAGACCTGTATGCAACGAATCTGTCCCCCTACAAATGTACATCTCCCAGCCCGATACATGAAGCATCACAATAGACATTGTATATCTTCCAGGGCTCTAGAATGACTAGTATCAGTGTTGAATTCAACCTCCCTTTCAGCTCCAGAATGGATGACTTACAAGAATATGACCATAAGAACTTTTCCCCTTTCTGGGTCAGACCTGTCAGTGGTGCTGCTAGATGTGGAAATTCTTGTATGAAATGTTTGTAGCATCCAGTCGGCCCTATAAAACTCTGCACTTGAAAGACCTTCATTGGCTTCTCCCAGGAAACTACTGCTCTCACTTTCTCTAGGTCCACTGATACTGCTATCTCCGAGATAACGTGACCCAAGAAGTGAATCGGAATGATCCAAAAGTTGAAATTCGGGTGCTTAGCATATAACTGATGCTCTCTTAGTGTACTCAAAATGATCTCAATATGGGTAGCATGTCCGTGTTGAGTGTGAGAGTACACCAAGATATCATCCATGAAGACCACCACAAAAGTGTCCAAGTATGGATGGAACACTCGGTTCATTAGTGCAATGAAAACTACAGGAGCGTTCGAGAGGCCGAACGGCATAACCATATACTCGTATTGACCATACCTGCTCTGGAAGGCTATAAGATGTATATCAGATGGTCTAACACACAAATGATGATAACCAGACCTCTAATAGATCTTTGAGAACACCAGGGATCCTCGAAGCTGGTCAAAGAGGTCATCAATCCTCGGCAAGGGATATCATTTCTTGACCGTCAACTGGTTCAGCTTCTGATAATCCACACAAATCCTAAGGGTGCCATCTGGCTTCTACGTAAATAGGACAGGTGAACCCCAAGAAGAAGTACTGGGTTAGATGAAACCCTTTTCCTAAAAATCCTCTAACTACTTTTTGAGCTCCTGCAACTCAGGGGTAGCTATCCTATAAGGAGGAATGGAAACCGATGCCACTCCTGGCATGAGATCAATAGAAAATTATACCTCACCCTCTGGAGGCAAACCTGAAAAGTCATCTAGAAAGACATCCCTGAAATGATATACCACTAGAGGAAAGTCCGACTGTGAATTACCCTGGTCATCCAGATACAAACTGACAATCTGAGCTGTAACTCCACCTAGCCCATGATGCTTTGGTCCTTCTCTACTCACGTAGACATTCCACTCACCCTTATGAAAGAAAAATCACCCTCTAGTGATATAAAACTCACCCTATAGAGATAACAATCGTCGACTTCCCGAAAGGGAACTATCCATTCCATTCTAGGGAATGAAATCATAGCATGACATCTCTAGGACATAGAATACCCATAGAAAGTGATAACCAGCCTCCTCAAAAGGGCACTTCTTGCATTGATATACACTAGCCGTCTAGTCCCCAACAATGTGTCTAGTGTTAACATGTCGGCAGAAAAAATGATACAGAGCCCAAGGCACTCCACAATAGCATCAGAGATAAATCTATGTGTAGCACCGGTATCGAAAAGAGCAGAAGATAAAACTTAGCCTACTATGATCGTACTTCGAACTGTAGAGGGTCTAGGATCCTGCTCCTTCTGGGTCTGCTCCACTAAAAAAGCCTGACCAGTACCACGGCCCTATGACCCTACCTGACTGCTCTAAGCTGATCCACCCTGTTGTTGCTGAAAAATTAGTGACAGGCCACCACAGCCTCGACCTCCACCTTGGCCTAAACGGTCGGAAGAACTCCCCTTCCCATACCGGTGAAAAACTAGTGGCGCTGCTCCAGAATGAGGAATCATGGATGAACCTCTTCACCAGCTGCTGGTGAGAAAAACATGCAAAAGAGATAAAGGTGACCCATCTTGCCACAAGATCGGCACTCCAATGGGTCCCTCTAGAACTGCGTCCTTGTATGCCCATCTCTTCCAAAGTAGTAGCATACCACCTGGCTACCTGAAGATGTGTCTCGCTGCCTCGGATCACCATGCATAGGCTCTCTACGATGCTTCCTCATGTCAGCTGGTGAAGCACTAAATCTAGAAGCAGAATCGCCCGGGCTCTCAACTCTAGAATCTCTCAGATTGCACTCCGCAATCAGTGCATGTTTGACGATGAAATTAATGGAAGTCAACCTGAAGATGTCCACCTGTGAGTAGATTTCCCGTCTGAGGCCATCCTCAAAATCCATTCCATGAACAGCCCATCTACGCTCTGGAGGGGTGTGAAATTCTGAAGTTTGGTGAAACAAGAGGGATACACCATGACAGAAAGAGTACCCTGTTCTAGACTCATAAAGTCTTGGTCTTGGTTGTCCCACAGGGTCTCTGGAAAGAAGTAGTCATAATAGATGTGCTGAAACTCCTCCAATGACATAACCTGATAATGAACCACCAATGAGATCACGTCCCACCAACTATTGGCAGAGTCACAGAGCATATAAGTGTCAAGCTTCAACCTCCTTTCTAGCGGTTTCTCCAGATGCTCAAATATCATCAGCATGGATTCTAGCCATGACTCTGCAGCCTTAGGTCCTCCTTCCCCTGAGAAGGTGGGAGGGTGCTGCTACTAGAATACCAGAGTCAAGTCTGCCATAGTATGGGAAGGAGGTGGAGCTCTCTGGAAGTTATGCATCATCCTTAGAAATCCTTCCCTAAGATGCTCATCGGTGCCTTCAACTGGTATAACTGTTGGTTCCAAGGCTGGCAATGCAGGAGGAACTGCATGAGGTTTTAGATCAGCCATATCTAGAATCTGATCACTTCCCTACAACTAACGGAAAACCGGAGGACGTCTTTGTGACATAGCTCTGAAAGTTCAAAAGCACACCATAGATCAGGATTATCAAGGACTGATAACTCAAGAGTACATGAGGGGAACTGGAAAAAGAAACAATCATGTTTTACAAAACATGACTGCACGACATGTACAAAAACTACATGGAGTGTTGTTGTAAGCCATTCACATGGGTGTGTACTTCTGCCCCAACTGGTCGTGTAACACCACAGACATATGGCATGATGTACCGACACACGGTGTGCACTTGATCTCTATTTCCCTTCCCGAGCCTCCTTACACGGATAACCCACATGGTTCTCTTAAACCCTAGACAACACGGTGTGTTTAGGAAGGACACGACGTGTACTAGAAAAGGTTTCGATGACCCATGTTGTTAGTAACACAACTGGCTACACGGTTGACTATACATGGAGTGTTCCACTGGAACAATGCATGCACTTGAAAGAATTCCCCGACCTGTGTTGTCCGTGACATGGCTGGGTACCCAGGCCAGACTACACAGTGTGTTCAAGGTGGACACAGCGTGTTCCCACAAGATTTTTCACAACCCCATGTCCCTTCTCAAAGAGTCAGTGAAACGACAAAAAACTACAGGGCGTGTATTTATAATGTACACGCCGTGTATTCTGGGTTTTTACAGACAGTAGCCCTTGAACTACACCGGAGCCCAGAAACACAGAAAAACTAGCGTGAAGATGCAAAATTCGGATCCATGAAGTCCCATACTCCCCGCGAATCAAATCCAGGCATCACTTATATATCATATAGCAGGGAAATAAATGAATGATCCACCAAGTTCCTATCCATGAGGGCCCATCACACCTCAAGAATCAAAATTTGGCGTTCATTCCAGTAAATCTCTACACAAACAGTTTCTTATCAAACAACAAATATTTCTATCAAGGAAACAATCACAATACCATGCATATTTTATAGATCATCTATCACAACAACATGCAATCACTAATGCATCCTAGATGTCATGGAAAGAATTCATAACATTTGATTTCTAAAAAGTGCATATATTATGCATGATATGGCATACCTTCGCCACATCGGGTTGCGATTGAAATAGAACCGCAAGCACAACAATGGTAGCAACAACAATCATGTGAATCACTCAATGGTGAAATCAAATAAACTGTAAAAATTGAAAACCAATTAAAATTGCAATAAAAGAGCTTGTTTGGGTTTTCTCGGTACACGGGTTAACTACACCCTGGCATAACTCATTACAAAGTACCTATTCCGTCCTATCCCTGGCTATAGGATCCAAACAGTATGTTAAGAGAAAATAATCCTTCTGATACCACTTTATAATTCCTCGGTTCCGAAATCCACCCAGAGGCACCCCGTACCCGATTGGTCACATGACCTCAAGTGCATTTCCCCAAACACCAGAGGCTGCAGACTAATAGCGAGGGCCTTGGGTGTGATAGTGGGGAAACTATGCCCTCATTGGAAGAGTACACCGCAGATGTAACAACACATAAAATAGAGGATGTAGTAAATATCCAACAACAATAAGAGTTGAAGACTGATAAATAAACAACTGGAGCTGAAAAGAAGGTAAATGATGCATGATACATATATGTCTAGGAAAACAGCCAAAAAAGTTACAATGCTGAATACAGTACTAAACCAAAGTATGAAAGAAAATCAAACGAGCAACTCCTCACCATCAGAAGCCTCGTCTTAGTCGCTTGCTCTCCAGATCCAGTTCAATCAAGAACTTGAAGTTGAAGGGTTCTTGCCCTTATCTATACTTGCAACAATATAATCTGTTTGGGCCCAAAATCATGACCCAGATAGGATGTGAGACAAAGTCCAAAAAGGTAACCACCCAACGATCTGTGCCTAAATGTCAGTGAATATATGGTAGGTAAAGTACCGTAAGTAGTAAACAATAAGCTGTAAACAAGATAATACATAGCAGTAACAATACACAGTTTGTAGCATATAATCTATGAACAAGGATGCAACCACTCAAGAAGTAAGAACAAATAGGCAACCCTTTGGGTAGTTCTCAAAGCCTAACCCTTATGGTTCAACCAACAAGTACTAGAAAACCTCTGGGAGGCACACACAGTCTCATCTCTCTGATTCAGCTAAAGAAAGAATAGACTCTCTAGGGAATCCCTCACCGTCAATTCCCCATATAGTCTCGTATTGTACTAAAGGTGATTTGGGGAAGCACTCAATGTCTCATTCCCCCTGTGGACCACGTCGAGGAACTACAGACACTTTTAGGAATAACTCAACTTCAATTCCCCCTCTGGTATCATATCGTAAATTAATGACACTCTAGAGAAGCCCTTCTATCCATTCTCCCTATGGTCTACTACAATATGTTCTCTCAACCCTATGTAAAGTCAGCAAGTATCGCATCACGTAACGGAAAAAGTGAACCGCAAGAACTACTTGTCTAGTAGTATACAACATAACTGCATGGAAGAATAGTCATTCCATCCTAAAAACTAGGCATGGAACTAGCAATGGACTAATAGGAAAAACTAGACCAAATGGTCATAAACAGGTAAAACAGGCTGGGAAAAACCTTCAAAGCACAGTAAATTACCCTATACACTAGGAATGACCTCTACACATGCATATATGATAAACATGCAAACAATAAGGGAAAAACAGAAAACACGCAATACCCGTTCAAAGGTATTAGAGTAATTTTCACAAAATACTCAAAGAATTTCTTCAGAAAGGCACAAACCACTTACCTCAACTTTAGGATATCACTATACATGAGCCACAAGGATTGAATCTCTTTAGAACATTGTAGATCTATAAAAACACATAAAACGTTTAACCTACGATAACCCGGAAAAGAGAAGGGATTGTAAAACTAGGTTACAGCAAAATAAGGAACTCACCGATGTGGTTCCAACGCAATAGATGGAGTTCGATTCGAGGAACAGATGGAATCTCAGGGGCTTGTAGAAGATCCATTGCTGCTCGGCACTCTCGGACAAAGAACACCTAAAAGAAAATGGTGTTTTCTGTCAGACGCGACCCCGGTGCATTTAATAAAAAAAGTACACAACGTGTAATTTTGGAGTACACAGCGTGTACTAGGATTTTCCATACTCCTCTTTAGGTGGCCTCCATGTCACCCTTACATGGTCATGTGTGTGGTCCTAACACGGTCAACACACATCCTTGAGCAGTAACAAAGTACAGGGCATGTACTTATAAAGTACACGGCGTGTACATAGAAAATTTCCAGATATTCCTATTTTTTCCAAAAAATGTCCATAAAAGAAAACAAATACAAAAAAAATGTTTATGTTCACAAAAACTTCCCCCCTTAAAGAAATTCATCCCTGAATTTCCGTAATTAGGCGTAAAAGAAGGAACCCCGAATAGCTCCAGCCATTATGATCGTACATCACCCTCCCTCTCCCAAGTCTCATCATGTACTCGCACGTGCTTCCATATCACCCATACCAGAGGAACAGACTGGCCATAGAGAACCTTTGTACTATGATCGAATATCCCGATTGGATGCTCCTCAAATGATGAATCCGCTTCGAGCTCAACCTCCTCAGGTTGAAAGATATGAGACATGTCTGAAAAGTAACATCAGAGCTGAGAAATGTGGAATACATATTGCATATCCTGATATCTCTATGATAACTGAAACCAATAGGCAACCAGACCCACTCTCTCCAACACCTCAAACAGCCTGACGTACCTCGGTGAAAGCCTAACATGTCTCCTAATCCGCTTGTGTCGCAACCTCGGTGCGACACGTAGGAACACCTGATCCCCGACCACGAACTCCAGAGGTCATCTCTGCTGATCAGCATAAGACTTCTATCGATATTGTGCCATATCCAACCTCTTCCGAATCAACTTTATCTGCTCCGAGGTCTCTTAAACAAGACGAGGTCCCAACAAAGATGTCTCTCCTACCTCCAGCCAACAAAAGGGTTATCGTCATGGCCTACCGTACAAAGCCTCATATGCTTCCATATGAATAGTCGCTTGAAAACTATTATTGTATGAAAACTCCACAAGTGGTATATTTTTCTCCCATGAACCTCCAAAATCTATAATGCAAGCTCAGAGAATATCCTCAAGCACCTAAATCGTACGCTCTGACTGGCCATCTATCTGTGGATGGTATGATGTACTCAAAAGTACATGTGTACCCAAAGCCATCTGAAACCCCTGCCAGAACTGAGAGGTAAAACTCACATCTCTGTCTGAAACAATGGATTGTGGAACCCCATGTAGTCATTTAATCTCTCAGATGTAAAACCGTCCCAAATCATCAACACTGAAGGTCTCCTTGATCAGTAGAAAGTGATAATCCTTCGTAATCCTATCAATGAAAACCCACACAACATCATTCCATCAGGGAGACCTTGGAAAACTGACCATGAAGTCCATCACGACATCATTCCACTTCCACTTGGGAATGGGTAACCCCTGTAAAGGACTTTCTGGTTGCTGATGCCCTGCTTTCACCTGTTGATAAGTAGAACACCTCATGACAAAAACCAGAAACATCTCTCTTCATAACATTCCACCAATACTGGCAGTGTAGATCACGATACATCTTGGTGATACCAGGATGAAATGTACAAACTGTGGAATGAAAATCCAGCATCAGATCCTAGAATAATTCTACCGGCACAAATACGTGTCCCTGAAAACGCCAGATCTCATCCTCACCCACTGTCCATTAGGGAATAGGGTCTTCCCCTAACATGCTTTCCTGTAGTACTAGGCTTTCATAATCTAATAACTGCCTCATTCGCACCTGATCAAGAAGTGTAGAGGTAATAGCTGCAGAAGATACGTTAGTATTACCATTTCTATCATGCACCTCCAAATGCATCTTAGATAACAGAGCCATAAGCTGCCACTCACTACTGGCCTCCTGAATAGCCTGTATCTGAGTCCTCCTCCTTAATTCATGAACCACTACATTGCCTTTCCCAGGTGTATATGAAAGCTCAAAGTAAATGGACTGAAGATACTCGACCCACCGGTGCTATCTTAGATTCAGTTCACGCTTACTGAAGTTGTACTTGAGACTTTTGTGGTCGTTAAACACCACAAAGTGCTCTCCCAGAAGATAATTTCTCAACCAACGAAAAGCATGAACAGCAACTGCCAACTCCCTATCGTGCGTCAGGTAATTCCTCTCATGTGGCCTCAGTTGTTGAGACCCGTATACAATGACTCCATCTCCCTGTCTATGTACATCTCCCGACTCGATACTTGAAGCATCACAGTAGACAGTGTAGATATTTCTAGGCTCTGGAAAGTCTAGTATCAGACCTCAATTCAACCTCTCTTTCAGCTCCGGAAAGGCCGAATCACAAGAATCTGACCAGAATAACTTCACCCCTTTTTTGGTCAGACCTGTCAGTGGTGCTGCTAGACATGAAAAGTCATGTATGAAATGTTTGTAGTATCCAAATATCCATAAAAAACTATTCACCTCAAAGATGTTCTTTGACTGCTCCCAGGAAACTACTGCTCTCACATTCTCTGGGTCCACTGATACTTCTGTCTATGAGATAACGTGACCCAAGAAGTGAATCTGATCTATCCAAAAGTGGAACTTTGGGAGAATATAATATAACTGATGCTCTCTCAGTATACTCAAAATGATATCAATATGGGAATCATGGTCGTGTCGAGTGTGAGAGTACACCAAGATATCGTCCATGAAGACCACCACAAAAGAGTCCAAGTACGGATGGAACACTCGGTTCATCAGTGCAATGAAAACTACAGGTGCGTTTGTGAGGCCGAACAGCATAAACATATACTTGTATTGACCATACCTGCTCCAGAAGGCTATAAGAGGTATATCAGATGGTCTAACATGAAACTGCTGATAACCAGACCTCAAATCGATCGTCGAGAACACCCGAGCTCCTTGAAGCTGGTCAATGAGGTCATCCATATTCAACAAGGGATATCGGTTCTTGACCGTCAACTGGTTCAGCTTACGATAATCCACAAAAATCCTAGGGGTGTTGTCTGCCTTCTTCGAAAATAGGACAGGCGAACCCCAAGGATAAGTACTGGGTCGGATAAAACTCTTTGCCTAAAACTTCTCCAACTACTTCTTGATCTCATGAAACTCTGGTGTAGCCATCCTATAAAGAGGAATGGACATTGGTGCCACTCCTAGCACGAGCTCAATAGAGAAGTCTACCTGAGGCTCCAGAGGAAAACCTGAAAAGTCTTCTGGAAAGTCATCCCTGAAACGATCCACCTCTAGAGAAATGTCTAACTATGAAGTCCCCTGGTCATCCAGATACAGACTAGAAACTTGATCTGTAACTCCACCTAGCCCATGATGCTCTGCTACTTCTCTACTTGCCTGGACATTCCACTCTCCCTTATGAAAGAAAGATTCACCCTCTGGTGATATGAAACTCACCATGTGAAGATAAT
The DNA here is from genome assembly GCA_963277665.1 of Viscum album. Classification (NCBI taxonomy): domain Eukaryota; kingdom Viridiplantae; phylum Streptophyta; class Magnoliopsida; order Santalales; family Viscaceae; genus Viscum; species Viscum album. The sequence continues at coordinate 70,287,621 of OY728142.1, forward strand.
AGTCGTCGACTTACCAGAAGGGGACTATCTAGTCCATTTAGAGAATGACATCATATCCTGTCATCTCTAGGACATAGAGGTCCCATAGAAAGTGATACCCAGCCACCTCAAGAGGGAACTTCTTTCACTGACGTACAATAGCCGTCCTAGTCCCCAACGGTGTATCTAGTTTCAACATGTCGGAAGAAGAAATGATACAGATCCTAAGGCTCTCTACAACAACAATACAGATAATTATATGCATAACACTAGTATCGAAAAGAGTAGAAGATAAAAATGAGGCTACTAAGATTTTACTTCAAACTGTAGAGTGTCTGGGATCCTACTCCTACTGGGTCTGCTCCACTGCAAAAGCCTGAACTGTACCATGACCTTGTGACCCTGCCAGACCTCTCTGAGCTGATCCATCATGCTTTCACTAAAAAACATGCAACTTTCCACCACGGCCTTGACCTCCACCTTGGCATGAATTTCTAGAAGAACTCTTATTCCTAGACTCGTGAAAAACTAGTGGCACTGCTCGAGAGTGAGGAATCATGGATGAACCTCTATCACGAGCTTCTGGTTAGAAAACCTTACAAAGTTGCTAAAGGTGACCCATCTTGCCATAAGATCGGCACTCCACTAGGTGCCTCTAGCACTGTGGCCTTGTATTCCCAGCTCCTCTGCACTGGTATCAAACCACTTGGCTTCTTGAAGATGTGTCTTACTGCCTCGGATCACCATGCATAGACTCTCTACGATGCTTTTTGTTGTCAGCTGGTGAAGCACTAACTCTGGAGGGAGAACCACTCTGGCTCTCAGCTCCAGAATCACTCAGATTGTGCACCGTAATCAGTGCCTGGTTGAAGATGAAAGCAATGGAAGTCAACATGAATATGTTCACCTATGAGTGGATCTACCATTTGAGAACATCCCCAATCTTCCTTTCCATTAACAAACCATCATCACCCTGGAGGGGTGTGAAATTCTGAATCATGGTGAAACAAGAGGAATTCTCCAGGACAGAAATAGTACCCTGCTCCAGACTCATAAACTCCCGGGATCGGTTGACCCACATGGACTCTGGATAGAAGTAGTCAATAAAGACGTGCTGAAACTCCTCCCAAGCCATCACCTGCTGATGACCTACCTGTGAGATCATGTCCCACCACCTATTGGAAGAGTATTGGAGCATAGAAGTGGAAAGCTTCACCCTCCTTTCTAGAGGTGCCTCCAGATGCTCAAAGATCATCAGCATGGATTCTAGCCATGACTCTGCAGCCTGAGGTCCTCCTTCCCTTGAGAAGGTGGGAGGGTGATGCTGCTGGAAAACTCGAGTCAAGTCTTCCATAGTAGAGGAAGGAGGAGGAGCTCTCTAGAAGTTCTGCATCATCCTTAGAAAGCCTTCCCAAAACTGTGCATCGATGCCTTCAACTGGTATAACTGTTGGTGCCAAGGCTGGAACGGCAGGAGGAACTGCAGGAGGTTTTTGATCAGCCATATCTAGCATCTGATCACTTCCCTACAACTGACGAACAACCAGAGGACATCTCGGTGCCATAGATCTGAAAGGTCAAAAGCACACCATAGATCAGGATTATCAAGGACTGAGAACTCAAGAGTACAAGAGGGGAATAGGAAAAAGAAACAATCATGTTTTACAAAACATGACTGCACGACATGTATACAAACTACACAGACTGTTGTTTTAAGCCATTTACATGGGGGTGTACTTCTTCCCCAACTAGTCGTGTAACACCCCGAATACAAGGCACGTTGTAACCACACACAACGTGCACTTGATCTCTATTTCCCTTCCCAGGCCTCCTTACACGGCTAACCCACACGTTTCTCTTAAACCCTAGACTACACGACGTGTTCAAGAAGTACATTACGTGTACTATACAAGGTTTCGACGACCCATATTGTTAGTTACATGGCTGGCTACATGGTTGACTATACACAGAATGTTCCATGGGAAAACTGTGTGCACTTGAAAGAATTCACCGACCTGTGTTGTTCATGACATGGCCGGGTACCCAGGCCAGACTACACGACCTGTTCAAGGTGGACACAGCGTGTTCCCACAAGATTTTTCACAACCTCGTGTCCCTTCTCACACAGTCAGTGACATGATTAAAAAATACATGACATGTATTCATAATGTAAACTCCATGTATTTTCGGTTTTTCCAGACACTAGCCTCAGAACTGCACCAGATCCCAGAAACACCGAAAAACAAGTGTGAAGGTGCCAAATTATGATCCATGAGGGCCCATACTCCCCGTGAATCAAAGCTTGGAATCTCATAAATATCATATACCACAGAAATAATTCAATGATCTGCCTTGTTAAGATTCATGAGGTCCCATAACACCCCATGAATCAAACTTTGGCATTTATTCGAGTAAATGTCTACAAAAACAATTTCCAATCAGACAACATGTATTTCTATCAAGGAAACTATCACAACACCATGAATACTTTACACATCATCTATCACAACATCGTGGAATCACTAATGCATCCCAAATGGCATGGTAATAATGCATGACATGTGATTTCTAACAAGTGCATATATTATGTATGAGATGGCATACCCTCACCTCATCGGGTTGCGATAGAAATAGAACCACAATAACAACAATGGTAACAACAACAAGAATGTGAATCACCCAATGGTAAAATAAAGTCAACAATAAAAATTCAAAACCAAATAAAATGGAAATAAAAGAGGTAGTATGGATTTTCCCAGTACACGGGTTAGCTACTCCTGGGCCCAACTCATTACCAAGTACCTATTCCAACCTATCCCTAGCTATAGGCTCCAAACAGTAATTTAAGAGAATATAATACCTATGATAACATTTTGTAATGCCCTGGTTCCGGAAGCCACCTAGAGGCACCCCGTACCCGGTTGGTCACATGGCCTCAAGCGCATTTCCCAAAACACCAGAAGATGCCGACAAGAAGTGAGGGCCTTGGGTGTGATTGTGGGAAAACAATGCCCTCATTGACAGAGTACACAATGTAAGTAACAACACATAAAAAAGCATAATTAGTAAATATCCAACAACAATAACACCAGAATACTGATAAATAAACAACTGGAGCAGAAAAGAAGATAAATGATGCATGATACATATATATCTATGAAAACAACCAAACAAGTCACAATAATGAATAAAATACTAAAACATTGTATGAAAGAAAAAAAAATGAGCAACTCCCCAGTATCACAAGCCTCGGCTTGGTCCCATGCTCTCCAGCTCCAGTGAAATCAAGAACATGAAGTAGAAGGGAGATTTACCTTATCTATACCTGCAACAATATAATCTGTTTGGGCCCAATAGCATGACCCAAACTGGTTGTGAGACAAAGTCCCAGTAGGAAACCACCCAAAGATCTTTGCCTAATAATCGGTGAATATATGGCAGGTAAAGTATAGTAAGTAGCAAATAGGATAATACAAAGCAGTAATAATCCACAATTTCTAGTATATAATCTACGAACAAGGAAGCAGCCACTCAAGAAGGAAGAAAAAATAGGCAACCCTCGGGGCAGTTCTCATAGCCTAACCCCTATGGTTCAACCAACAACTACTAGAAACCCTTTGGGAGGCACATGCAGTCTCACCCCTCTAATTCAGATACAGAAAGAATAGACTCTCCGGGGAAGCACTCATCATCAATTCCCCATATAGTCTCGTATCGTTCTTAAGGCGCTCTAGGGTAGAACTCAACATCTTATTCTCCATGTGGACCGCATCGCGGAACTACAGATACTATGAGGATGCACTCAATGTCAATTCCCCCTATGGTCTCACATTATAAATTAAAGACAATCTGGAGAATCCCTTATATCCATTCTCCCTATGGTCTTCTACACTATGTTCTCTCAGCCCTATGTAATGTTACAAAGTATCGCATTGCATAATGGCCAATGTGATCCTCAAGAACTACTTTGCTAGTAGTCTACAGCATAACAACATGGAAGAACAATCATTCCATCCTACAAACTAGGCATGGAATTGGTAATGGACTAATAGAAAAAACTAGACCAAATGGTCCTAAACAGGCAAAACAAGCATGGTAAAAACATCCAATGCATGGTAAATTACCCTATTCACTAGAAAAGACCTCTACAAAGGCATATAAGCAAAACAAGCAAACAATAAGGGAAAAAAAGGAAACATGCAATACCTCGTTAAATGGTAATGGTGGAATTTGCACAAAATACTCAAAGACATTCTACAGAAAGGCACAAACCACATACCTCAATGTTAAGATATCACTATACATGAGACACGAGGATTGAATCTCTTTATAACATCGTTGATCTACAAAAACGCATAAAATTTTCAACCTATGATAACCCAGAAAAGAGAAGGGATTGGTAAACAAGGTTCCGGCGGAAGAGAGAACTCACCGATGTTGTTCCAACGCAATCGATAGAGTTCGATTTGGAGAACGGACAGAAGCTCAAGGGATTTTCAAAGATCCACAGCTGCTCGAAACTCTTGGATGAAGGACACCTAGAGGAAGATGGTTCTGTCCGTCAGAGGTGACCCCGGTGCATTTAATGAAAAAAAGTACATGACATGTGCTTTTGGAGTACACAATGTGTACTAGGATTTTTTGTACTCCGCTTTAGGTGGCCTCCATGGCACACTTACAAGGATGTGTATGTGGCCATGAAATGGTCAGTACATGGCCTCAAGCGGCAACAAAGTACACAGTGTGTACTTATAAAGTACACTTCTTGTAATTAGAAAATTTCCAGATTTTCCTCCTTTTCCCAAAAATGACCAGAAAATGAAATACATACCAGAAAAGGAGGTCCGAGTTCTCAAAACCCACCAGGATGCTGGTGCTTGAACTTGATCCTCTGACAGGTAAGTCATTCCAAGAAAATACAATATTTTCTTTCTACATCCCTAGTTGTATGAACTACTTCATGAAGAAATAATATATATTAGACTCACCAGGATGTACTACCCATCAAGAGGTATGGTAACCCCCATAAGCTTCTCTTTGATGGAAGTAGAGAATACTTCTCTTCCATGTACCATGATTACATCATTGTTTTCCATCAACCATTTGGTTTTCAGGTAACCCCTAGCTTGTTTTTCCCCCATCACGATACCCTATGGGCCTAAATCCTGACTAGTATTTACCTAGTCCATAATTGAATTTGTGACTATATATGGAGGACATGTCATAGAACCCATGTCCTCTAAGGTATCCATCCTTCAATAATCCAATAAATTCATCAAGTACCACTACTACTCTAGGACCTATATCCATACCCCTACTATGCCTATGAATTATGATTAATACATATGAAATGATATTACACTTCACAGGTGTATACACCATCACAAAGTCAAACGTCTATAGATACTCAATCCATGTCCTCTACCTCAGTTTCAGGTCCCTCCATGTGAATATACAATTAAGTCTCCAGTGGTCCATGATAATAATAAACTATAACTGCAGATATAGAACCTCTATCATTTCAGAATGTGGACTATTGCTTCCATATCGAAATAATTTGCAGGGAATTTCCTCTCATGGGTTTCTAACTATTGAGACCCATATGCTACTACCTAGTTTCTTTTATTCATTACAACTCATGTAAAAACCCATAATGCCTCACAATACACCACATAACCAATCCTAGTATCAAGGAGTGTAATTAGTGGATCTACCGTAAACCATCTCTTTAGCTCAAGGAACAACTCTTCACATCGATCCCTCCACCGGGACATCACTTCCTTCTTTTTTAGGTAGTCTTTGATGCTGCTTTTTGGGAGATTTCCTAGATTATCCTACATTAATATTATACTAAAACCAAAAAATCTCAATATCATAAACATTATGAGGAAATTTCCAAGACATGACTACCTCAACTTCATTTGGGTCTACCGATATACCAGTCTCATTCACCACATGTCCATGTAACTTCACATCTCAAACTCAGAAGTCACACTTCAATATCTTTGTGTAAATCATGTGTTTTGGAGGCATTTTCAAGAATATATATTAGTTCCTATCACGTTATCTAGTTTTAGTGATTTTATAAGGATATAAATGATGAATAATACATTTAATGATTACATGTTTTGATGGATGGTCCTTTTCATGAGGTCTATGAGCACTATTAGTGTCGTCGTCAGCCCTAACAATATCTCTATGTACTCATACAGTCCAGAACATCTATGAAGCATTTTCCTTAAAATGTACTCCTCTCAAAATCAAAACTGGTAATAGCTTTACAGAGGATCAATCTTTTAGAACCAATAGCCTCCACATACCCTATCAAAGGCAATGGATATCAGTTCTTCATTATTATCTAGTTTAGTATAGTCAAATAATACTATCCTCCTTCCTGTTAAACAACATAGGTGAACCCAATAGTGAATTAAATGTCTCTATGAAATTATTCCTCTCCATTTAATCCATATGAACTAAGAGACCCATCAAATCTGTTGGTTTCATATGATATTGGGGTATCAATGTGGGTTTCACACTTGGACTAATCTAAATATCAGCTTAATGTGTCAATCCTTCAAATTATCTACTAGGTTAAAGATTCTCAAATATATTTCAAACCATTATATATAATCTTGAGAGAATTTGGTTCTCTATAAGGATTAAGAAATATAGAGTTGAAAATCATGTCGTACATGACCATAGTTATAAATTGTTATGCCTCAAACATACATTTAATGAAATAATATTTGTTGAAGCTTCCCTGTTACCTAAACCACATAGCAGGTGTTGGTTCATAGTCAACTACATTCTCTAACACATGCTATATTGAAGCAGACACAAACTTCCTTTTAGAATTATTTCATCCTGGTTCCCAAGTAATCCCATAAGACTACATCAATGAGACATACTCTTTAATGAAAAAGTGAACACTTTAGAAAAGAATCATATTCATTAATATAATTCCTCATCAATCAATGGGATCACACAAGGTTTCTCTTAACTATTCTATGGGATCATAAAAAGTTCTCCATGGATTTGACCATTAATCCAAGGTATAAACCTCCAAGCACTAACTCTAGTATCTATCCATTCATGTTAGTCACACTCATTATATATATAATCTATCATAAAAACATGTTCATTTTAAATAATTAAATCCTACAATTATATATCACACAACATGGAAACAAAAATATATCACAAAAAATTAACTATTATATATAGATATTACAAATCATGGAATATAATTAATGAACTATTATTTAGCACAACAAAAGGTATATATATGGAATGTAAACATATGTGCCTTGTACTTATGCATGAAAACGTATTGAATATCATAAATCCCATATAAATATAAAGTGAACCACCCTCGGTGAATTTTATCATTGGTAATAGTGAAACATAATTTCTTATTTATGGTAACTCTAAGGTCCACTATATTGTGTTGTTTGGAATGTAAAATATTTCACTTACCCGAGTTAGAACCATCTTAAATCATGTCTACCCTATCACAAATCCCATCAATAATAAGAAACAAGGTAGGAAGTCATGGCCCTCTAATAAAAATTTTAACATTCTGATTCAGATAAGTTGGTTTGGGTTGGGATTTTATAACACTAAAATATTAGACGATGTTATATCTAACACTCCATGGAAATATGCATCATGGTGTCCTTACCCCTCAAGATCCAATTATCTAATAAAAAATCACCCTCATTAATGATTTTATGATCTATTCATCAATCAAACAGCCCTAATCTTCCATATAAATAGTACACTCTGCTATTTTCTCTACGTTCTCTAATGAATGATTTCGTAATGGCATATTTAAATTACAAAAAACCCATGTTTTAAGATATTCTCAAAAAATATCTAATATTAATATTTTATTGAAAAATTTATATACACACATCCATAATACCCTAATACTATACTTGATCAAATCTATATAGATTTGAATTCACACATCTAAGATCACACATCTAACCTATTTAGTCATACCTCTAATTCTTTTAAACCACATATAATACGATCTAACCATTTATTCTTCTATTCCCATGAAACCCCCATTTCATTATTGTGTAGTATATTATTTAATTAAAAATTATTTTGAAATTTCATAGTATTTTCATTGTGTTCAAGTATTTAAAGAAGTCCTATATGATGGTCATTATTCGCTATATTAGCTCATGCTGCCATTGGTGGGTCACACAATTATGGGTTCTTGCGACTTAGATTTTAGTTATATCTACAATGGGTTATGCTAAGACTAGGATAGTTCATATTGTGAATGGGGTGTGGAAAATCTATATATGGTTTTAAAAAATTATATTTTTGATTGAGGAACTGGTCATTCCATGACATTGGGGGTTATAGTGTGATGGGACCCAAGTATTATGATCATTTTTAAGGCAGGATTCATGACTGAGTGTCGTGATATGTGGGGTTTCTCGTGTAGGGAGAATCACACGATGATGGCAGGGTCACACTATGATGTAACTCTATGTAGTAATCCCTTAGTTCTATTCCCCCTTCGAGGAGGCTTTTCATACTATAACAGAGAGGTTTTTCCATAATGTTCCTATGGCCAATTTTTAATAATAATGTTTTAACTTCTTCCCATGAGAGTTTTAAGCCTTTCGAGGATTATTTTTCTCCTCACTCACATTCAAAGGTTTTACCTTTATAGGTTGTTTCTATTTTAGTTCATATTATGTATCTAATTATTCTACATGTTATTAAATTAAATATCCTTTATTTATGCTATTTATGTTTCAAATGAGAATAATAAATTTATTTATTACATCACATTTGATGGTTAGTTTTAAAATTTTCATTTTTGTATTGTTTTTTAATTTGAAACTTCTTAATTTTGACACATAATTATTATCTGTGGATGCACCATTCTAGACTCTTAGTTAGTTTTAATTGTGTGGTTTTATCATATTATAAGGATGGGAAAATTATTAAGTGTGTGTTCTCGATTCCCTGAAACCAGTTTACATCCCAAGGGGATTGGTAATGACCTTCATACTTTCTAGGGAGCTGCACCACGTTGGCCAAAGTTGATTTTTTACAAATGGTAAAAGAGACTGGGTTTCAAAAATTCCAAGGTTATTAAAGATAACTTTTTACATTTTGGAAGTCTTACAGTATTGAGATAGGAATGTCATAACATGAAAGGTAGGTGCACAGAGAGTCTCACTACATCTTTTTTATCTTGAGATATGAGTTAACAAGGGTTTTTAGGATTTAAATATAGAGTTTTATATTTTTTTGGATATTATTTATGGTGTTTGATCCCAATTGAGTTATATCAAGTACTTTTGAGTCCTCATGATTTTTGGTATGAAAATGTGTTATGAATCATAGGAAATTTTTCAAATCACATGGTCTAAAAAATTATGAAGAGAATGGGAACTTGGTTCTTATAAAATTTTAATGGGATAGTATATGATTGGTTTATGGTATATCAACCCATTTGGTTAGATCATTAATATATCCTTATCCCCCTTGGATTTTTTTTATTTCCTCTTTTAAATATGAAAATGAATTTAAATATTTTTATCATTAAGTTGAGGTGATTCTTTATGTGTTTTATAATATTTTAATGCTTGATGGGTTAATTGTTTTGGAACCATGTGGTAGGTTTTTTTCATGTGTTTGTTATAATGTTATTTTTGTGTGTAAAATAGGTATTTATGATTTTCTTAATCTTAAAATATATTTTAATTTGTTTATTACATTTATTTGATTTTTAAGAAATGTTTTAAAAAGCTGTTGAATTCATTATGATAATGTTTAATTATTTTGGAAATGAATGTGAATTTTTAGGAAAATATTTTGTAATTAACTTGTGAGGGAGTTAGAATTTTTACTTAACACTGCTTTAAAAACTATATTTCCATTGGATTTATAAATCTGGTTTAGTATTTTAAAAATAAGGTTACGAAAATGATTCGGAATAAATTTTTTGGTTTACACTTGTTAAAGGTTTTTGAATTTTATTTCGATTAGTTTAATAAAGGGTAATGGATTTATAAATTGGATGTTCTGTTTTTAAAAGTATTCACTATTTTTTAAAAATGACTCTTTTTAAAAGGGTTGTGGTTTAAAAATGAAGTTTTTTCAATGTTTTTAATTTTATATTTATTATTTTCTAATTTTATCTTGGATTATATTGTAAACCTTTGATTTTATTTTTTATCATAATATTTTCAGTTCATTTTTGTTTTTTTAGATTTTAACTCCATGAAAGTTCTTGAATAAAATTTATAGAATTTATCACTAATAATGATTATCAGGATGATTTTTATCATCAATTTGGAGTGATTATTCTATTTTTAGACACCAATTAGACTATGAATAGTTTGATGGAAGAAAAAGTGTTATAATTTCGTAGATTTAATGTTATTTTCACTTAATCTAGTAGACGGTGAATTTTTGAATGATTTTTTCAACAAATTATGGTTTCGTTCAGACCATATATTAGTTATTGAGGTTTATCCTTATAATACCCTTATTATTTCTTGTGATAAGAGGAAATTTTGGGTATGATCTGAATTGGGATGAGTATCAGTTTTGGGGGTCTTTACTCGATGGGTTTGGGATGCATTAAATATTTTGAGGTAAAAATTTTTGTTTGTTTTTTTGGGTATCCCAAAGATTGATCCTTTTAAAATGGTAATAATGTTCATGCCTCGCTGATATGGTATTCTATGTGTGGTTTATATGCCTTTTGGTTTTATGATGATATTTAGATTTGATGGATTGAACATGGGTAAATTTTGTTGTGGGTGTGTAGGTAAAATGGATAAATATTAATATAGTTTATTTTATGAACTTATTAGTTATGGTTTTTATTTTTGAACATTTCACCATGATTTATTATTCCATGATTGAGGTCCCATTTTTCCTTTCATTATGATTTTTATCCCAAAATTATATCCATGTGGTTATATATTATGGAATTTACTTTATTGGTGTGATTATTTCATTATTATGGGTTGTGATTAATTTTTTTAGTTCTATTATTTTATTTTCGGGGTTTTTTGATGTATTTAATTAGGTGAGACCTAAAATAGTTGTTTCGGATGGTTTTTTGGGGTTTAAAGACAGTTATTATTTTCCTAGATATTTTATGGAGTTCTTGTTACTGTGGTGATATCTTTTATATTGGGAATTTCAATACATTTGATCACCATTTTAGATAAATTCTAAACTGTGGGTAGACCAATTCTATTCCTCTATTTTCATAGAGATCCATGTTTTACAGTTGATAATTAGGACCTTATTAGGTTTTATAGATGTTTTTGGAATAATTTTTCCACTTATTTTTGAAGAATTCTATTGTTATTATTTTTCCATTTATTAGGGTACTTTTTGAGTTATCTCTAATCCTACATCCTCTTATATTTTTTTATTGGTTTTCTAACATTATAATTTTTACCTAGATTTTCTAAGATAGAAAGTAACATCATGATGAGAAATATGACACCAACATATCATTGTAATTTATTATATTAATAAACTATGTGTTATTTTGAAATTTCTTGATTTCATAATTGTCTTCATTTGTTTCATAAAATCTCGGGTGACCACTATATTACCCCATAACCTTTTAGGGTTTAAATTTCATGATGATTTAAAATTTTCATTTGGTGAGAAGGTTGTTTTCTTAATTGGGACTCATATTAGGATTCTTAGGGTTTTTAAATTTAAAATAGGTGTTTTGGGATGTGTTTTGAGACCTTGTTGGTTGTAAGGGTGGTCAAATATGATTTATAGGAAGATTAAGTAGATAATATTTTGTAAATTTTTAGCCGTGGTCCACTCATGGTGTGTAGTATTCATTCACACCATGAATTAAATTTGAATAGGTAAAGGATCCTTATATAGGATACATACAACATGAATGAGGAATTAACCTAATGAGTCATGTTTTATAATTAAAACCATTGAATATTTTAAAAAATATTTTTTTGACCTAATCATGGTGCTACCAATTTTTTTTGGAATCATATATCATTAAGGTTGATATATTAAAAATATTAAATATATAAACTCACTTGTGAAAATAATGTTATAAATAATTTATTATCACCCCAAATGAGTCCTGAATGGGGAAAATACGAATTTTTGTGGATCTGTAACATTGGTTTCATCCTAGGTGTGATGTAATGTTTATTCACATCGGACATCTAATCGATACATAGTTACATGAAAATTATAGTGGAAACAAATTAATTAAATTAATTAATTGTTGGTTTCATTTAATTAATTATTGTCTTAATCTCTTTTATATTTATATGGACTCTATTCCAAATATCAATGGTAATCCTCATAAATATATGATTTGATATGGAGGGAAAAAACATCATCAAATGTAGAATCATCGACGAATGAATTTGGATGGTTCTTTGATCAGATACCGTAATCAATAAAACACGTCAACATCAATAGTGTGTATTTATTATTCCATACTAATCAATCCAACATCAGGTAATGGCTATTGTTTCATGGATTTATTCACATTTCTTTCTATAATTTAGTTATTTCATTAATTATCCAAAGAATATATTTCTAAAATATCCAAATCATGGACCATTCAGTTGATTATTTTCGAAAAATTAAGAATTTTAAATTTATTTATCTTAGGAATTACTTTTTCATTTATTCCTTGAATACCTAAAAATGACCCATTATGAATGAAACTATCATTTTTCCACAAATTATTAGTTTCTTAATTTCCTCTTTCATTCTTCATGTTCATCATTTGCCTAAGATATACTTACAATTCCACCACAAATATGGTTTAAATCATGATCAAACTATTTATTCACCTTTCCTTATTTGAACTTCAGAAAAAAATATCATTTCAGGAGTTATGATTATCTATTATTATAAAAAAAAGTTGGAGGAGACTATATAATTTTGCTTTGTGAACTGTTATATGTATAAAAGAAAGGAAATGACAATGATCTGATTTTCTAATGATGGATAGATTAAATCCGAATTTTGGAAAGGATATGAAAAATGGTCAACATGGGGATGGGATTTTTGGTAGAGATCATGGAATGTGTAAAAGAATATATGAAGCCATGATAAGACGATAATTTTATAGAAAATGCCTAACTACACAGTATATAGTTTGGAATAATACATGTTTTGTGTCTCATTCATGTGGTGTTAGGGTTTTGGAACTGAGATTAATAACACATGATCGTGTTCCTAAGTCTATAGATTGTGTAACCCTAGATTTCTTATTCACCAATGTATTACTAGGATACACCCAATGTACCACCCTTTGGAATATGAATTTGGAAGATTGGAACAAACATTGTGTCAATCTTGGACCTACACATTGAGTGGCATGACACAAATATCATGTAGTTGAATTCTGGCACATTATATGGGGTTTCAGTGTATGGGTAGAGGATTTCTTCTAGTAATCTTATCATGTACCCATGGGAAACATTGTGTACCCACATTTGGAGATGTATTGGGGCATTCAAGTAGTACCCTATGAGTGTATTTCCACATGCAATGAAACAGTAGATTTGTATTTGTAGATATAGATTATAATTAAGAAAATGTGATCTTAATCGACTACATCAATGTCTTGGATAGCTTTCGCTTATTTAATACACACTTAGTAATTATAAACCCACACTAATAGAAGATTCTGAGCACAATATACCATTCCAATCCTTATGTGGTGTTGTAAATCCCTCCTCCACCCCAATGAGATTAGATCATGGGATCCTTTACATACAAATCAGATAGGGTTGGTATTCAGCCTATACATTATAAGATGTTAGATCCGTTAAATATGGGATAATATAAACCATTCCTAGTGATCTAAAGTGTGTGTAACATCATCTAATGTGGAAGAAATTACACCTAAACTACTAGGGGTATGATATATTCCACTCCTTTTATAGAGTTGTTTCATGGGATGAATGATTATATGATTCATAGGTCTTGATAGATGTTCAAAAATTCTAAGAAGACTGTATATATTGAAATTGTAATCTGTGGATTGAGTACCTTATATGAGAATATCTCGGTTCTTCCCCTTTATTTAACATATTTTTTATGGGTTGAACTGACTCTGTTTTAGGGATTTTCATCTTCTTGATTTCAGGTTTTTTGAGTATTTATAAAATCACCCTACATGGGTTCTTCCCATAGGTGTCATGTATTATATTGATGAAATTATATTTGTTAAAATATCCTAGTGACATTTTTGTAGGGTATTCTTAGTATTTCATGGTTGTGGAGATAGAATTATTGTGGTTCATCTATAGATATTACGTGTTGGGATGATACTCTATTTTATTATTAGGTTGGACCTACTTGTTGGTTGTTGTTCCAATAATTTTCCATTTTTTATATGGATTATGTATTGTTGTAATCCATTTTTTGATTTTATATGTGGTTTCTAAATTTGATATTCTAGTTTTTTACCTTTATGTATTAATCTTGTGTATATAGATATTAATTTGCAAATATAAAACTATTTTAAGAAAAGGCCTCCCATCAATTTGATATTCTTACATACTACTAGTAAATAACCCCAAGTATATTGAAGGTGAACTTTGGGTGGCATAATTTTTCTACCAACTACCAGGTGAGTCCTGATGGGTTAGGTTGTGTTACAGTGGTATCAAAGCATAATGTTTTCATAGGTTAGATTATTGATACAGAGTAGTTGTAACAATTTGTTTATGATTTTGAGAAAAGGTGTTAAAGTTTCTTGAGTTTGGATCACTAGAAATTGACCCTAGTGATTTCAAAGAGACCAAAGTAACTATTTAATGAGATTCTAATAACCTGTTTTCTATCTTATTACACTATGAAATTGATTAAAGGGCACAAAATGACACATGCATCTTCTATGAGTTTTAAATAGTTTACATTTTTTTCTATAGTTATCATTATAGATATTATCTACTAACTGTAGTACATCATAAATATTTTAATATTCCTCCACAGGGAAATATTTCTACGATTCTATGATAGGATCACAATGGGGATCAAGTTAATAATAATACCACAATTCAGTGGCTTGTTCATAAGGTGATTCCTCTAGGTGTAAAATATGAGGAACATCCACTTATTAAGTACTGATAAGAACCACCTCTAGTAGCACATGAAAATATTTTTCCACTTTCTTGGAATCAAGCCATTATACTAGTTTTGGATGGTATCACACATAGTTTGATCATGATTCATGATTTTTAGAGATAGAGGATTGTTTGGTTTGTGGGTGAGATAGACCCAAATGTTGTTGAGGACTGGCCAGACATGATGGTTCGAGTATTAAACATTATTAGGATCCCTTTAGATCATATGGAGTTTTAGTGGCTTGAATTATATATGGATCACTAGTATGGTAGTATATCTTGATGATGCATACCCATCGTGAAATGAATCTATGATGGACTATGCTTTATCACCACTTATGAGAGAATTATTTCCATGTGACTCTGTGATTAGTGCACATACAAGAGAATATGGAACTATGATAGAGAAGTGTATAAGTTATTTAGTATAGATCATGAGTTAATGACCTCATATGATACACTCCTTACATGTATCATGATGGGTACTTCCGAGAACAAAAGTTTAAAGAATAACTTTATTGAGGTGTTTGGGATGTATCAGTTCCCTTCTATATTCATACTTATGAAAAGGAACCGGATTGAGCCCTAGTGGTGGATTAATTTCTTAGAAAAATATTATATGGTGTTATAGAAGTTTGGTATCCTTAATTTAAAATACTCTTCATACATATATAACAGATTACGTTCTTGAAGATTGCTACATAAAAGGAAAGTGTGTCTTCAGTATCTTATGTAGGGATCAACAGTTCTGGTATCACGTAAGAGATCGTGTCAATCATGGTATAGGAGATTATTCACCTATGAGGGATTATACCATATCACATAATACTACCCAGCCTTCCATGCAGATGCCGAGAGGCCGATAGTGGATGGTCCATCATGGTAGAGAAGTTGCAGGAGTAGGGTGATCAATGTGGAGGTATTCATGGTAGAAGATCTAAGAGGGTTATAATAAATGGCTATAATTATGATCTTAAGCTACAACAACCACCTCCAGGTGGTCTACACCAAGATCAAGGAGCTGGAATCTAAGGATGTCATCAGTTTTGTGATGTTGAAGACTATGACTCAGAGGCTCTTGATATGATTCAGAGAAAGATATTTTTTTTCTCTATCAGCTATTTAGTTTTAATAGAGATAAGAATGAGACATTCCTATATGGAATTTTCCATTATTCAATAACTCTAGATTCGATCAGAACTTATATCTTGACCCTTATGATTAGATATCCCTACTGGAGGGGATTCATTGATCACACACTTCTATTAGAAGTGTGACTTAGATATTGGTTGAAGGATGTTCTTGTATGACCTATGAATATCCATGAGGAGACTGTATGATTTAATTTTTGGTATAAACTATTTATTTATCCTAAATTACCAGATTTATTATTATAAATGAAGGATATGGTGTATATGGGATAACAGGTCTTGTCTTTCCATCATTAGTACGAATAAGTTTCAATCAAAATAGGATGGGTTCATGTATAAGAGAGTGAAACAAATTTCCCCTCATTTGGATAAATTGACTCTTGTTATTGAATAATTACTATAATTTTGATTCCTTGTAGTGGTAGAGGATTAAACATATATGTTATTTGATGATTTGCTTAGGTTATCTCTTCATCAAGAGGTTGAATTATATATTGAATTATATCTAGGTATAACTCTTTTATCTTTAATCCCATATTTTATTTCTCCCACTATGCTTTGAGAGATTAAGGTGTCATTAATGGACCTTAAAATGGAATTGTTTATCCAACCCAATGTGTCCCCCTAGACATATTTTATATTATTCTTGAAGAATATGGATGATATCCTGAGGTTAGGTGTGGATTATTATATCATAAATCAGGTAACCATTAAAAATAATCATCCACTACCATGAATCCATTACCAATTCACTCAATTGATAGGTAAATGTGGTTCTCAAAGGTAAATATTAGGTTAGGTTATCACTTTCACTGATTTCATGATGAGTACATGCCGATGAATGATTTTAGATATCTATATAATCAATATGAGTACCTGGTGACACCCTTTGGTTTGATGAATTCCCAAATGATGTTTATGGGGTTTTTGAAGCTTCTAATTTCTCATATTTTACTCTACAATTGAATTTTTCAATACCAATAATATAATTAAATGGTAATTGTAATAATTTTAGGTTTTAATAATATTTTGATCTCAATTGTGAAAATGGAATTATTTAATATTTTATGTATTATTATATCATCGTGGTATTTCCGGAAACATTTTTTCTAAACTAATAAAAAGTGAAAAATTCATTTTTTTGGATTCAATAAAATATTATATATATTTCATTAAACTAGACCTTGATCTGAATTCAAAAATAGTTATCTAAAAGTTACCTTGTAATTCACACCTTGTAATCTATTTCATGTTTTAGTGAATTTTTAATATGATCCCATATAAAACAAAATACATACCAAAAAAATCATAAATTTTAGATTTAAATCTAAAATAGGTAGTAAAATAAATTAAATATGGATTCATTTTATTTGGCCATTTTCATGTACATAAATGCATTAGAAATGGGAGGAAGCGAATTTGAAGAGTCTTCCAGGATAAAAAATGCCTTTGTAATTCACTGATATTTTCATATAAATATCACAAAAAGAAATATTATTTTTGAGGAGATATAAAGGATGCATAAAAAAATTTTTAATAAATAAACATTTCCCAAATCATATTTTTATTAATTAAAACATGAAAAATCCATGGAAGATTGATTTAGTGCCAAACTTGTTCACCCATATCCCTATAAAAATGTATCTCTACATCCTTTCAAAATGGTTGGAAATTTTATTTATCCATTATGAGTATATTAGTTATGTTTTTATGTTTAATTCTCTTATTCATATTATATATATTAGTTCATATTTCTCATATTCTTCTCTCTCTTTTTATTATTTTGTGTTCCCCCACCATGTTGTTTCTTATCTACATGAAAATAGATAAATAACCCTCATTGTCATTTAAGGGGGATATATGGATGCTTGGGGTTACAAAATTTAATGTTTATATTTATTTTACTCTAATTATCTAATTAAATTGAGAAACTAGTTGCAGTGAAGGGTTAACCCACTTTTTAATTATTTTATTATTCATTTTATTCATTTTCTCACTCTACTTCATCATCATAATGTTGTGTATAGAGGGACATTGCGGAATTTTGTTGATAATGTAGGAGATATTATATTGTCCTCATGGGATAAGAAAATATCAATTTGGAGGTTGTTGAGATTTAGGGTTGATCTCAACATTTATTATAATATTGAGATACATTTAAATAATAATGTTATTATAATTGTGAACTCCTAAGATTAACATATTTTCCTTAATAAACATTTATTATTATTATTATTTTTCATGAATTCATATATACAAATAATATTCATTTTAAACTCCCTCCCATTATATTATTATATCATCTAGTAGTATATTTGTTAGTGTATAAATTATGATAATAGAAATTGGGGCATATTAGTAGTCTCCACCAGAGGTCAATCGAAGGGTTATTTATTTGAAAAAAATAATTTATTTATAGGGATAAATTAAAAATAAAATTTAGGACTCTTGAAATTAAATTAAATACTTTTTTAAATTCAAACATTCTTCGTATTTTTTCACATATAATGATTTGAATAATTGAGGATTTAAATCATAGTTGAATGGATTCGATTTCTTGACTTACAATATTTTCATTTAAGGAATTTATAAAAGGGGGTTTTATATACCTATCAATAAATTATTATTTTCTTAAGAATGAAACATTGCATGCACCCTAGGTTCGATCTCTCGATGAGGCCACTCACACACACTAATTTTCTATTATCAATATTTATTAACTAACTAATATACTAAAAAATGATATAATAATATAAAGGGTGTTTAAAAAAATGAACATGATAAAAATATATATACTAATACATGAAATAACACAATGAAAAAAACGAAAAATAATGATTTTAGAAAATAATGAAAAAATAATTTGTTCTTATGGATTCATGATTAAGTTATAAATATTCCATAAATAAATATGAATTTTATTCTTAATGATAAGATATAACCAATAACTCAACACACTACCATTTGAAATGTCATTAACCCACATTGAACTTCTTCATGATGGATAATATCCCCCACATCTTCATTATAATGATACACCGACCCTCTACATGTAGTATTATGATGACAAAGGAGAGGAAAATGAATGGAAAGAAGAACACAATAGTAAAAATAGGTGAAAACTTCACTACAATGAGCTTACCCACAATCAAATTTAATAAAAAATAAAGATAAAAATTCAAGTGAATTAAATAATGTATATTCAACTACGCCTAGAAAAACAATGAGGGTTAGTTCTCAATTTTCATAAAGATAACAAAATGAAAAGTGAGAGAATCACAAAATAATAAAATGAGAGTGAAAATTTGATAATGTGGAACCAATATATGGAAAATATATGTGATAATTAAAAATAAAAAACTAACTATATATAAAAAATTGATATCAAAATTGACCAACATAAATTTCCAAACCTTTTAAAAGGAGGTGGAGACACATTTTTATAGGCATTGGGGTGAATAATTTCAAATCAAAATCTATCTTCCAAATTATTTTCGTTGTTTTCACCAATATATATATAAATATTGAAATTGTTTCTTCTTGAAAATTTTTCTAATGTGTCTTCAATATGTATTCACAAAATTTGGACTCTTTTGGACTTGTGTAGAACAAGATACAACAAATATTGAAAACATCATTTGTATTATAGAAAGACTCTAAAAATCACTAAATCTATTTTATAGTGAAATTATGGCCATATAACGTCTAAATCAAACAAAAAAATAGTAAATTAATTTTATTCTATTCATTTTCTTGATCTAATACAAAACAAATAGCTCAATTGATCCCTTATTTTGTGAGATATGTTCTCATATTAAAAATTATACAAAATTTCCCATTTATTTCAACTCCTAAATTGAATGATTCCTTTATTCCGTATATTATTGGATTAATCTGATGATATAGTTTAATGAACTATATCCCATAATGTGTTAAATCCAAAAAATAGTAAATTTTTCACTTTGTATTAGTTTTGAAAAAGTTAGGACCAATATAATACGATGACATATTATTACATAAAAAACAAAATTTATCCATTTTGATAATTGAGATAAAAATATTAATAAAACAAAAAATTGTGAAAAATAAACTCAAATAAAATTGGGATTAATAAAATTAATGAAAATATAAATTGCAATGTTATGAGCTTAATTAAGGACCTGTGAACAATGTCTTAACATCCTTTACTAGAATGTTTCATGGTGGTATTTATTGATGATATTATCATATACATGGCATTATAGCATATTCATGAAGGGAATTTGTATATAGTTCTAGATTTACTATGACAGAATCATCTATATAGAAAACACACAAAGTGTCAGTTCTATAGTAGAAAAGTTCACTTTTTTAGGCATGTCGTCTCAGAAGAGGGAGTATCTATGGACCTAGTCAATATTAAGGTAATGCAAGCTTGAGAAACATAGAATACAGTAAAATAGAATCGAATAGTCTGTGGGTTGGCCGAATATTATTATAGATTCATTCAAGACATCTCTAACGTTGCGATTCCTTAAAAAACCATGATCTGAGAGGGGAAACCTTTTATCTAGTCAAATAAGTGTCTGAAGTCCACTGAGGAGTTTTGAAAGGGGAAAAATCTGATCATGTATTAATGTTTCTAGAGGTGGGATTGAGTACATGGTGTTCTACACAACCTTTGAAGTAAAACATGGGTGTGTGTTGATGTAGAGTAAGATATTGATTACTGAATTATCTAGGCAACTGGGAAGCTAATATCAGAACTACACATCCTATGACTAGAAGTTGGAAGCATTGATGTTCACTTTGAATAATTAAAATCACTGACTTCTTAGTGATTATTTTATAATTTATTATCACCAAAAATAGACTCGAGTTCATATTTTCTCCTAAATATATTATCATGTGAGAGAGATGATGGATGAATTTCCTACAAGACTATGAATTCGAGATAGATTATAATCATCTAAAATTTAATGTAGAGGAAGATACTCTAAAAAGGAATTATCATTCATGGATTCAAAGAAAGAAATTAGGTCAGATTACCTCATTAAATTTATCCATTATATATGGTAGAGGTGAAGCATAACTTCAATCATCTATTGTAATCTATTCTAGTTTTGTAGTGCATGATTAATTAAAAACACGGGGATATTATTTTTGAGGTCTTGCATGAATAGGTATTCAATGGAAATTCTTTTAATGGATTATCTGAAGGTGGGGAGAATATCATCCTCTTAGAAGGGTCAATTTTAGTACCACCCATGATTTTACAGGAGGAGATGAGTGAGTTAAATACATCCCCCTTAACAGTATATCCCAAAGTTGAAAATATGTACCAGGATATTTGTAAATGGTTTCAGTGTATAGGGTTGTAGGGGATAATTGTTGAGGTCATCTTTTGATGGCACATTTATTAGTAGGTGAAGGCTGTCCACTAGGTTCTAGTGGGGTTTTCTCAACACCTTGAGTTACTAGAATTTGAGTGGGATGAGATATCCATTGATTTTGTAATATGATTTCCAAAGATGGTCAGAGGTCCCAAAATTATTTGGGTGATCATTGATAAAATCATAATGTCAACACACTTCCATAACTTTAGGGGAAATAATTCAATGGAAATATTGGGATGCTTGTAAATTCAGTTGATCATATGAATTCAGGGAGTACCCTCAACAACTATCTTATTTTGTGATTATTTTTTTACATATTTGTTTTGGAGAGTCTTATAGGAGGATTTTGGGACTCATTTAAGGATGAGAACATAGTTCAATTCCCATATAAATTACCCTAACGAGAAAACCCTTCATGTTTTAGAGGATATATTGTGGGCTTATTTGTTTTAATTTTACTAAATATATGAGGATCACCCATCATTGTTAGTGTTTTATAACAACAACAAATACTAATCTACTATTATTTTGGATCAATTAAATTCCCTTTATGAGAGACTACAAATTCACCACTGTGATGGTTATATTTAGAAGAATTGGAACATATGGGAGTAGATTTTGTGTGGTAATCAATAGGGAAATTATATATAATACTGAATCATATGACTACAACCCATATCTTTTATAATTTTATCTTTTCCTGATGAATGATTTCCATGGAGTAATGTAAGTGAGACCATGTATTCCTGAAGGTCTCACCATGGTGCGGTTTGAAAATAGTTGGTTGAGGTGACATGTTATCTATAAGGTTCATCAATATATTCTATATTATTTACATGATCAGAGATGTTTCCTACCCTTATCATTACCTTCATAGTTGGAATGAGTTCGTGATGTCTTCCATGTGTAGTATCCATAGAGATACTTGCACAATCCAATTCATGTTTTTGATTGTGGAAAAAGAGATATTGAAGTAATAGCCATAATTTTAAAGAACCTAATATAGCTTAAGTTTCGATTGGATAGGATCTTTCATGGTAGAAAAATTCCCCTTGTGTGTGTTCTCTTAAAGAATTTGATCCATTAAGATACCTCATGGGAGTAGAAGAATTTGATGTGAGTTAAAATATCATAATCTGCATAGTAGTTACTACTTTTTATGATGAAAAACATTAAACTGAGGATAATTTAATGGCTCTATTTTTTTAAAATTGTCCATTTGAATATATTAAATAATACATTATGATCTAGTAATAGAGTTGGAAAATATTTTTGTCATTTTGTATCCCTAATGTTAAAAAATAATAATTAATAAATATATAAACCCAAATGTGCTTATAATATTAGAATTAATAGATTATCTCTTAAATGATATCTCATATGGGGGAAACAAAAAAACTTATTGATCATAAAATTAGGGTTATACACTAAGAATGATTTTAGGATCATTTTCATTGCACCTTCAGTCGATGTACAATCATAGGAAGATACAATATGATTTAAATTAATTAAATTAAATAATTAATTTATTTCATCTAATTAATTTTTCACCCAATCCCTAATCATTATAGTACCATATATACCACATATATTGGGTTGTCTACTTGACACTTAAATTTTAGTGGGAGAAAAAATATATCATTTTAGGAAGAATCATTAACAAATGAACATGGAAGGTTCATGGATTCATAACCACAATCAATAAATCTCATCATCGACATCCCCATAGATTTATCATCATAATCAATCAATCAATCCAAAAATGTTGCATATCTGTTATTTTTTGAATTTATTCTCCTTTTTTTATTTCATTGATTTCATAAATTAATTCCCCTAGGAAATTAATCCAAAAATGATCAAATCAAGGCCACTTCAATTTATTTTTTTCTTATATTTTGGAATTTAAAATTTTTAAGATCATGGAATTTTTTTATTTTATACTTGAATCCAAGAGAATGATTACTTTACATATGTGGCTCTCATTTATCCTATCATTTTTGTTTTGTATATTTCTTCCATCATTTTTCATGTTCATCATTGGCCATTGATTAGTCGAAAATTCGACCATGAATCTAGTTTATATTGTCATTGAACACAAAATTCTCATTGATTTGTTTGACCACAAGAGGAGATAACTATTGTTGTAGTTATGATGGTTGAAGATGTTTTTTGTATGGTGGATGTGACCAGAGTTTATTTTCTTTCAAATCAGACGTGTGGACTACACATGACATGATGAAGATATGATTTCTTGAAAAAAGATGATTTGAATCTGATTTATGGAAAATATATGGACATCATTCAACATTTTAATGTTATTTTTAATTGGGATCTATTAAAGATAAGAGGAAATTAAAATGATTTAGGACGAAGATTAGTTTTTATAAAAAAAATGACTACACAAAAATTAGTTTAGAATAACACACATTGTGTGTCTCATTCACGCAATAATAGGGTATTGAAACTATGAAAAATATCACACAACTTTGTTTCTAGGTCAACATTCTGTGTTATTCTAGCACACCTAATTGATGTGTACAAGAAGTACACAACCAAAAAAATAGGTATCCTACATGACAATGAATTCCCTAGTTATATCATGTGTATTTCCCAATAGAAAATAACTTTGGATGGGAAACACATTATGAGTGTTCAACCAAGTTTTTTAAGTCATGTGGCACGACACACACTCAGAGTAGTTGAATTTCAACATTCCTTGTAGTAATAATGTACATGGTAAGATGATTACTTTTGGTCCACACACCTTGTACCCTAGGAACACACCATGTAACCCTTTCTGACTTGGATTAGGACATTTAAGAAATCACAACTAATTGTATTTATGTAGGGGATGTGATGATAGATTTATATAAAAAATAAAATATGAGAGTTAATAAGATGTGATCATGATTTACCATGTTCGAATCCTAGATGTCAAGATATGGTTCTAAACACTCTTAGTGAGTGGGAACCCACCATAATAAGAGTTTCATATTGTATTATCCTCTTATAATCATTTGGTAGGTTATAGATTGGCCTTATTTGATTTTATCATGGGATATTTTACCTAAGAGTAATATAGGTTCAGTATTACCCTACTATTATAGGGTATAATATCCTCTATTTGTGTGGTCAGTATTACCCCTACCATGTGAGATTAGGTGAGGCATGAGATCCTCCACCGGGGTCGGGATCCCCTTGAAGTACTAGGTCCTTGAGATCCCCCACTACAGGTACAAATAAGCTTTACGGGTTGAAGGATTTTATTATTTTAATGACTCGGTATAGATTCATAATCCTTAGGTTGACTATGAAAACTAAAATCATACTATGTGTCTTGAGTGAATTCTATGAGAATATCAAGGTTCTTCCCCTTTCTTTACCATCATGTTTATGGATTGAGATGACTCACTTTTTATGTTTAACTTATTGGTTATTTAAGTGTGTAATAATGGGTATGTATATACTCACCCATGTATGGGATATTCCTACATGTGTCATGTCTTATGTAGATATGTTGTTTATAAGAGATATTAGTAGACATGGTGTGGGATGTTCATAGTGCTGATTAGTGGAGGAGGTTGTGGGATCTTTTCTTAATTGTGGAGATTTCATGTTGGTATGGTACTCCTTTTAATTTTCTGGTTGGACATATTTTCTTGTTATTGGGCCTGAATTTTCTATTTTTACATTGGTTGTATAATTTCATACTATGTGTAAGGATACTAGATGTTGTACATGCATTTTATATTCTAGTTTTTTTCCTTAATACATTACTCTAGTGTATCTAGTCATCCATGTATGTGTATATTTACTTTATTCAAAGGCCTCTCAAATGTGTTCTATTTGGACTCGACGGTAATCACTATCCCCAATTCTATTACTGGAAAGATTCCATTGACACAATTTTCATACTACCAACCATGTAGGCCCAGCTAGGTCGATTAATGTAAATTCATTCCATGATATTAACCCATTCATGAGGATAAGGGGACGCTAATTTGGTTCAGTCACAACATTTACTATGGTTAATTTTGTAAATGAGGTTCTTATGAGTGGGATACCCGACTACCATGTATATTTCAAGGCATTAGATGTCTATTAACACCAGGTTTGGGTGTTGGGTGGGTTTTTTAGGGAGTGGTTGGCCCATAATTTCATGGTCACCCCCATTTTCAATTTAGAATTAACTAAGGGAGTAGGGAGGCCAATTTGGTTGAAAATTGCCTCCACATACTTTACATACCTTTCCCCTTTAGATGGGTGGGATTGGTGTTGAATATTCAATAGTTTAAGGTATATTTTTCATCATTTTATTTTTTGATTTTAACACCATTGTATCCATTGATTTTGTAATGTGTATGATTAGGTTTTAAAATTATTTCCACCAGATCATGGGGTAAATCCTCTTATTTGATGGGGATTTTAATTGTTATGCATATAGGGCGTCCCATAAGGAAGTATCCACACTTTTTCATGGTGTTTTGGTTGTAGTACATCACTATGTGGTTTTTCATTGTGTTTTGAAATAAAATAAATTATTTTTCACTGTGTTTCATGTTAGATATTTGTAATTTTTCATATATAAAGTTTTGGTTCATGTGGGAGTGGACCACAACCTCTGGATCATGGTTCTAACAAGAAAATGATGCCAACTATGTTTTTTTGGATCTATTCCTTTTTGAATAAAAACATATAATTAATTATAAATTATAAAATTGATTTTAATAATTAATTATTAATTTTTTATAATTACTCATTTGATTTTATTATTGGAGTTAAAACCTATAGTGTTTAAATGATGGATTGTAGTACTTGAATGAGCTTGGGTGAGAGTTTTTAGGTAGTGACCAAAATGGAATAACTTAGTAATTGAGTTAGTTTGTCCCTTGAGAATAAAGATATATTATTTTTATATATTTAGAATGTGGTAAGTGGTCTCATTACTGAGTGTGATTGAACCCCTTAATTTATAATTATTTTTTCTTTAAAATAAAATTCCAAGACTCATCAAGGTGCCAAGGTCAATGATAGAACCCTATGCATTGGATTTATATCCTTATCTACCAATGGAAACGGCCTTTATTATAAATTCAAACCATATGACACAAGGAATGTAATATACCAGACATTTTAGCCTGCTGTTTTGTGGTAATTCTTATGATGGTGGTGTCTAGAGGAATTTGCCAAGTGTTTGGAGAGGAAAGAGGAGATGGATATGTGGTTTTAGTTAAGGAGGTATATATGGTGTTGAGTGATGGTCTATACCTTTGGGGTGAACATTGAGTCATGGAGGGGAAAGTTACTATGTAGGGACCCAAGGGAGGTGTCATGGAGCTACTACCATATTTTTCTTCGTAGTATCATGGATAGGTTCATTGCATTATAGAGTCTGAGATATGAGTTTTGGGGGTTTCTATCAATTATAGGGAAGCTATGACATAGATACGGGATTCATTAGAGCCCCTATTCTAGTTGACTGGTCATGTAGCATAGCAGTCATGGCTACACCATCTTCATTTTTCTTGTTTCTTGGGTCTGTGGTGTTTTTGCATTATATAACACCCTAGAATGATTAATGGTGAAAATTGGATTTATAATTAAATGTGGTCTAGTTGTATCATGTGGTAGGGTTTCTGATATTATTATCATTTGGGAAGATATTATACACCTTCCTAATGATTATAATGAATCATTTTAATTGAAATTGGAGGGTAAGGGAAATGGAAAATCATGATGTACGATATTTGAAATAATTTGATATTCTATGTGTTTGAGGACCTACTGAAAATTATAGTCAATAGAATATTTGTTTTCTATATATAATTATTTTACGGAACCCTATTTGTGTGATTTTTTTTCATCAAATTGTATAAACACATATATTTTGATAATAAATTGTTTCCACAAAGAAATTATGGCTGGTGTGAGAATTCTATTAAAGTAAATTAGTAGAAGTAATTAAGAGAAACTTTATATTCCTAAAAACATTTAAATTAATGAGATGTGAAATGTATTGTTATTTTTAATTTGTTTTGGGGTGGTGATATGTGGTTGTGATGTGAGGTGGTGAATTGAAGAGGAGCATACCCAGTACGTCGAAGTTCTAATGTGGTGGTTGTTATATGCAAATTGGATATGGTTGTAAAATAGTGGAAATATGGGGTTTGTGGGCTTGAAAAGGGGGTGGGAATTATGGGTTGTTTGTGTTTTGTTGTTTCGTGTTATGATAGTTTCCTTAGGTAGTATGGGAATTAATTTGGTTAATAATGAATTGTAATAGCATGGTTTGAATGGTTAATTACTGAATGGAATAAAATGGGCTATGTGAATAAATGTTTTTGATGTGTTATGTTATATAAATGGGATGGATAATGAAAGACGGTTGGTATGTTGGAAATATGTAAATTGGATTAATAAAAAATAAATAATGTGGGTTGTGAATTGCGGATTGTGTCTTGTCATGTGTTGTGGGACATTTAGAGGTGACAATAAAAGTGGTTGATAGAGTGAGGCTTGGTGGTGATGTCATGACTTGGGATGGTGCATTGGTTGTATAACCATAGGTTGGAATTGTTTTTGGATTAATATATCTACATTTTACAATCATTATGATTTTTTATACATTCCTTAACTGTGTTGTCTACCTTGTGCTGATAACCAAATATTTTGGGAATATTTTTTCCAACAACTTGATGGAATGGAAAATGTATGGTTATCCCCTATTCCCTGTTATCTCTTCCACGTATCATTGTCATAAATAGTATGTGATGTCCAAAGCTCAAAATTTAATTATAGTGATGTTTAATGATATTATAAGATGGATTATGGCGGGGGTTGTGCATGACAGGAGGAGGGGATGAGGTTTATGTCCTTAATGTTCAAAATATCCTACTATTTTGTTTATGGATGTGATGTTATGTGATGTCCTAGGATTCATTAGAATAATTTGATGTGATACGATGGACCTTGTTTCTTTAGGATATATGTGTTGTAATGTGATTTCTGAAGTGTGTTTAGATAGGGTAGCTATATGGAAGAGATGTGAGCCCCATGAAACAGGTCATTTTGATGTGAGAGTAGAATAAAAGTGGGGATGTGGTGTGGTGTATCTTTATTGATTTGTTTCTTCTTATATTATTATACATGGATGAATTACTTGGTGATAAATCCTTGGTGTGGATTGGATTGGTTCGTGAACTACTTAGATGTTTTTGGTTCTCCTATTTTCTCAATGGTGCATTAGTATGCTCTTTTAAACATGTTCATGGGATAATATAGGTATGATCATATAGATTGTACTTGTATTATCACCCTATATATATAGAAACTATTTTTATAGTTTCTATGAGTACCACATGGACCGTGCTAGACTCTAATATCTTGAACCTTTGAAAATGTAGTTGTGTCGCTGGCTTACAATTTATTTTGGGTATTTATTTAAAAATTGTTGTTTTTGTTTAAATTATAGATACATTATGAGATGGTTTTGGATTTTTATATATATTATGACATTTAGTTTCTTACAGTTAATTTATCATATATCCTAATTCTATTACCATATGGAGTAATTCCCCCCATTTGGGATATTTTTACACTCTTAGTGCTAGTCACCAACCCAAGTCCTAATAGAGGTGGGATTTATGGGTCATTATATATCTTCGTTAATTTTCCTCCATTTATGGGAAAAATTGGAAGTATGAGGTCATTATATAGTAGTATCAATGTGATTATTTGAGTGGTAGGGTAGAGTTTGGAGTTTTTCACAATGTGGGTTGCATGGGTTGGTATGGTAATAATGTCAGTTGATTTTGGGGCATGATATAGGCTAGGGAAGAATGGATAAGACCTGGTATTTTAGGGCCCCATGATCCAACATAAAAACTCTGAGACTACCTAATCACCAACTGAGGTGGCATTACTTTTAGGGTTGAGACATAATATATGTACATCCATATTGATTGACACATGTTCTTGTTTGAATTGGGTAGTTTTTGGTATTTTAAAATGGATTAAATAGATCATAACATAATTACATACTACCAGGCTTATGAAATATTTGTTCCCATTTAAATTATGGATCTTCATCATTGTAATCCTATTGTTCAGGTATAGAGGTTTGGTAGGCTAACTAGGTTGATCGATAGAGGGTTGACCTGATTGATATGAATGACTAGTGGTAGAGAATGTATCACACCTTTCAGTGTTAGGATTTGGGGAATTATGATGGAAACATCTGTAATATGGATATTGAGTGTTAGTTGGGCGATATCGAGATCAACATCAGTTGAACCTGGGCCCAAATAGAGTATTGGGTATCTTTTCATATTAGTTAGATACGGTGATCTGTACATCAATGGGGGATTTTGTATCTATGTGTGATGAATGAGGAAGATGTTTCTTGGGAATTATTTTGTAAGGAGTTATGAAAAGAGTTCCTTTGATTGAAAATTAATGTAGTGAAATGGTAGGAGATTATATCTATTTCATAGGGGATAGAATCTATGTAGGATATGGTAATCACGTTAAAGGACCTTTTTCATTTCACCTCAGATCATTTTACTAATGATGAATTCTAATTTCAATTCCATGATGTGTAACGCCACCCTTCAATCTAGTATTCGGTTACTATTTTTATGTTTTCAAAATTTTAGTTAATCTAGAAGAATAAAGTAGTGATTTAGAATATGCAATCTTGAAGATGGTTTCCATTATAGGGGAATTAGTAGGGTTTACGTCAAATAATATTCTTTAGTGATGGGTTTTAGATTCCAATTCATTTGAGGTTTTGAACAATTGGTTGTCAACCTCAATATCTTCCTTTCCATAATTCTAGTATAGTGTTTTTTATGATTTTCCTAGGGTCCTTGCTCTAGTGTGTTTCACCTATGTAGGGTTCATCCACATCCGAGATCTGTGCCTCATGGTTCTCTAAACTCAATATGCTGGAAGGGGATAGGTTCAATATCAATTATAACAGAATCTACCAGTGAGGCCATTTCATATGTATTGGACGTTTTATAATGCTCTAGTGATAGGGTATGTATAAAGAGGATGTTTACCATGGGGTATTTCTCATCGTTAGGTACCCCTACATATGCATAACCATGAGGGTGACCATAGTCCAAGAGATATAGGAGTTGGGTGTGGTTGGTTTCATGTAGTTGAGGTTGAAACACCAGAAGTTCCCTAGATCATTTGAGGTACAATCAGTTTATCGTCAACCCTTTTTATTCCATGATTTGTTTAGGAACATTACACTCCTTTGGTTCAGCCAATGTAGTCCATCCTTTGGTAATATATTTAGAGAGGCTTCATATTCCACTAGTGTTGACTATGATAGTCCTAGGCTAGACTAGCTAGTTTGATGGGTGTCATGGATGTAGATTTATGATGTTTCCACATCATTATTATAGACAACCATTATTATGGTAGATACAATTTTATTATTTCATTATCAGCATTGACTGGTTATATTATATGCATGTTTTTTTATTAACTTCATTTTAAGAATTGTTGTGTTGTTGGATGTGGATAGTTAGCACATTCTTTTCATTGGTGATTGGGTTTGTCAATTGGAAAGAAGATTTTTGGAGTCCCTTATTTCTTTTATGGAAGATTTCTCTATGAAATCCATAGATTATAGGATAGAGGACACTCCTAGGGTAATTAGTGAGTTTTTGGATGGTTTTTCTATATTGGTTGTGATGCTACCCCATTGATGTGACATGAAGGCTGAGATAGAACTATAGCGCAATTTTTATATGACTTATATAGATTCTTATCAGAAAGAACCTTCACTATTATGATATTTTAGGATTTAGCTAGATCATTTGATGAAAATACAATTTATCCAGCCTAGTGGGTAACTGTGTGGTGCTCTATTTTTATTCTCCAAATAGAAGTATAGTAATATAAGGTTGTGTATTGACTATAAGTGGTTGAATCAGGTAAAAATCAAGAATTTTTAACCTCTACCAAGGATATTGGATCTTTTATACCATTTTAGTGGAGTGATTTGGTTTTCAATGAAAGATTTGTGATCTAGATATCACCTATTGAGGGTGAAGTATGATGATATCCCGAAGACTATTTTTATATATTGGTATAGTCACTTCATGTTAATGCTTATCCTATTATTGTCATGAACAAACCAAATATGTTCTTGGGTATCATTAAATATATGTTCTATGACTTATTGGACCATTTTTAGTCATTTTCATCAATAGAATCATTATTTACTTGAACTCATTGACTGAACATACTGATCATCTTAGGTCAATCTTTCCAGTTCATCGACACCAAAACATCTATGGATATTTTTAATAGTGTATGTTTTGGAAATGATAGTTTTATTTACTTGGGAAATTGGTGTCTTAGAAGGTTGTGACTATTGACCTATCAAATATCAAGGTATTTTTTTCTTAGGAGACATCCAAGAATGTGGTAGATTTTTTTAGCTTCCATCGTGTTTCACACTCATTAAGCCACAATAAGGTTCATTTAAAAAAAATAAAAAATAAAAAAATGGGAAAAATCAAATTTAACAAATAATTTTTAAAATGTTAAATACATTTTTTAAAAACATTTTGGGAATATATGGTTTTGGTAGAAAACATATTTTTGATCAAAGATAACTATGAATTCAAATTTTATTTGAAAGATTTTATCACATATTATAAGTACCAAAGAGTGGGAAAATGGTACTATTACATGAAAATATAATGATTAAACCAAAAAAAATTCAAGATAATTATCGATAGATGGATCATAATATCTCATCATTGGAAGAATAATCATAAATAATCACAATAAACAATGTGATTGTAACAAAATATTCTTACCATTTTTGTAACATTAAATCGTAATCTGCATGAAAGAATAAATTTAAACAAACCATATAATATCAGGAATAAAATATGATTAATGATATAATATTTCAAAATTTTATTATATACACTTACGAAAATAATACTGGTGTATAACATAATATACATCTCCAAGAAGAAAAATTGATATAAAAATATCTTACTATTTTGGTAACCTTGAATCAACAATCCCCATGAAATGGAGATAATAAAATTGATATTTAAATCTCTTTGAATATATTTATAATAATATTGAAATAAATTCATGTGTAGTACATAAACCACACAATAAACATAAGTAGTGAATACAACATATATCTCATAGAAATAAAAGTGAGATGAGAAAACCCTTACCTTAAGTCTCGACATTCATCGTAGCATTTCAAACAATAGGTATAAAAATTATATCGTTATTATACATATATTCATGAATTATAAATAAATATATATATATATATATTACCATATATTATTTTCATGTGACCCTTTTATTACCCACATATTAAAAATTCCATGTTAAAGTTACGTTTTGGAAAATAACCACTTTTTCGTATATATTTTGACTTGATAGTTTTTTGGACTTATCAATTAGATCATGGTTTAATATTTCATAGAATATAAAACATGATATAAATATCATATTATGTTATTATATATGTATTTATTGAAATATATAAAATTTAGTAATAGGAAATGGAAAACTCCATTCACGAAAATGGTAGGATGTACAAACTCATGAACGTTGTTTCTATTTTTATAACATATTAAATGAAAGAAAAGTAAATGATATATATATATATATTATCATTATAGTTTAATTTTCATATTTTATATATATATATATCATATTTTAATATTAAACCCATCCCTAATACATTCTACATAATGTGTGAATGAATCACTTCGCTTCGTGAGGCGGTAGTCTGCCGTACACATGAACAAAAGTATCATATTCTCAAAAAAAATGTAAATAATGAAGGTATGTGTGATATAATAATTATTAAATAATAATAAAATATTAAATATCATATATATATATATATATCATATATATATTATAAATACATCATTATTTATAACTGTGAGAGGTAGTAATGGAAAAATAAACGACATCTGTTTCCGAGGGGGTAGTCCACTACACACACGAATGTTGATTTGGTAACCCATTTGATGTATGTGTGTGAATTTTTTGGTCATAACATTAACATAACAAAATATATTTATAAATATGATACTGAGGATATTATATAATTATTATTAAATATTTTAATGGGTGGAGGAAAAATATAACAAAAAACTCGTTAATGAACACTACCTCTTCTTTTTTTATCCTTCTTAGGATTACGCTAAAAGTCTTCCTTGGATGGATTTATGAACAAAATAAAGATTCTAATATGATTTAAGGTATTTTTCTAATTTATTTTTGTATTTTTTGGTCTATCAAAATGAATTTAGAGGTGTGTAGAAGGGGGTGAGTGAGTTTCATTTTATAATTCTGGAGGAATGGCATTATTTTAAATACACAAAGGTATTTACTATTGGGAGGTCAATATTACCTAATTTGCCTCCAAAATTGATAAATAATTTATAGTAGCGTTTATTTGGCGGATAAATACCTCCAAAACAAAAAACAAAAAACATTTTTATCATTTTGTTCCTTAGCCTTTAAGATTACTCGATTTTACCTTTTTTGTTTTTACCACAGAAACTAGTATCATTTTATTTACCTATGTAATTCATCATTTAAGAATAAAATTAAAATGAGATTTATTAGATAATTTATAAGTACTTATTTGGAAAATTAAATGTAATTTATTAAATAAAAGTCATATGTGTAAAATTTGTTTTATTACGAACGCATGTAATGCACAAAACCCCGTTTTAACTTAAATCACGGTTATTATTATTATTATTTAAAAACTTTGGGATGTAGAGGCCTCTTCATTGAATTTAAAATTGTCCGGGACAGGAACAAGGTAGAAATAAAATACAAGGAAAACAACCGGAAAATTAACATGTTTTAGAGCGGGTACTCACGATGTGGTAATGAAGCCGCCCACCATTGCTGTGGGAGTGGAAACCCCTCCTTCCAGAATCTGCATACATCCATTCACCACCTTTATCATCCGAAGTTGCATCCAAAACATTGGAAGTAGTCGCAGTGGGGGTTGACTCAACATCACTGAAATTGGTAGATAGAAACTCAAATGGATTTGATACATTTACATTACTTATTACCTTCTCAGGAATCGTTGTGATATCCTGCATGGGCTTCATTCAATCCTTCTACAAAGAGTTTCCATTCCACTCCAACTCTTGCATGTTAGTGCTATTCAGACCCTCTACTTTTCTACAGGTAACCAAAGTACCATCATTATCTAGTGTGTCAATGTGAACACCTGAGACCTGTAGTGGATAGGGTTCCAAAACCTCCTCATTCATTCCTTACACTCCCCTACTATCACCATTTATAGCCTGACCTTTTCTCAGACTTATCCGTAGTTGAAGAAACAATCAGTTACTTACCTTCCTCGATTTAAGGGCATGAACCTCATGCCTAACACTATCATCCACAGCCTCTTGTGTTGAGCGTTCCCTTTCTTCTTGGCTATCTTCTAATTCATATCCATTTATTTCACCATCCATTCCTCTGACTAGGTCATCCTTAAAAGAGATGCTTCCCTTATTTTGATTACTTCCTTCAGTGTTATCAGCCCAGCTTGTTTCATCCACTTATAGAGTGGAATCAACCCTTGGTAAAGGATCCTCAACATCAATCTTTTGGCCCATGCCAGTAGGTTGTACAACCTTAATCTACTCAGTTTGGAAATTAACCACCGAAGTCTCATCAGTAGCCTTCTGAATAATGTCATGTTTTTTCTTCCATCAACAATGCAGTGCATCATGTCCCTTAATTTGGAAGTTAAGGCATAATACCTCTCTCCTACATTGCAAATATTAATGTCTAATAATTTGACAATCTTTACAGAATAGAGGAATTTTTTAATATTCAATTCCCAAGGAAATTTCATCATTAGATGTAGATAAATCAACTTGATCAATCAACGAAGCACATAAATCAATTTCAACTAGCACTCACACATAATGACCAAATCTAACCTATTAAGTTTCATAATCCATTCTAATTAGAATGCCAATCGCGGAATCGATGTCAAACAGGATCTCAGGGTTCCATAATACCTAGTTCAGACCATGGATTTTTACCCATACTTGAGCATACCTATCTTTAAAATCATTTAATGAGAATCTAAATTTCCAAGAATGAATCTGCAATGTTCGAGGCTTGAGGTTAATAGATCTTACACTCCATGCAAGACCTTTGTGTACCGCAGAGGGATAGATTACATGGATGTTACACTGATCAATTGAAATGAATTTGAAATCAGAAAAATGCCAAATTTTGGCAAGACACGAGACAAGATCTTGTAATTTCCAGGGATTTGTACCTTGATAAAGTGAAATACGAGCTATAAAGGAGTGCTTTTAGAGATCAATACATGCGGTAATCACAACCTCAGAAGCTGAAACAAGGGTTGTAGTCCCTTTTCGGATGATTCATGCGGGTGTTCATGTAACACCCTAAGATTTTATGAGAAGTATTATTTTTAATTTATTTGAGGTATTGTGTGATACCCCAAGATTATCTTTTGTTATACGAAACACCGTATTAGCTTGCAGTATATGAAACACTAATCTTGGATCATGTTACACACAATTTCAAGTTTGATTGATAGTAGTTATTCTAAGCAACATTGAGTGTATATATATATATATTCTATGTATTAATAAAATATGGTTGGATTTTGTTATACGCAACAACAAAGGAGTCGCGCACTACACGCAACCCTGACTTGGCTTGCATTACAGGCAAGCATGACCTTCCTCGATAGCGTTTGTTGTACGCAATACCTGGTTTTACTAAACAACGATATATTATTATAATATCATTATGAACTAGCTGTTATGAATAGTATTAAATAAAATTTGAATTTTATAACATTATGTTTTATTTTACACATTTTCTAGAAGATGGTATAAGACCAAAATAAATTTTTCGGGTAAAATATGTATTTTTAAAAAAATGTTGTTTTGCCACCTTTTAAAGGCGCACCCACTTTAAATCTACTTTTTTAGATTTCTATAAATTAAATTTGACAAAATAAAATTCTTATTTGGAATCAGGATATTAAAATTTACTTTGGATAAATTTTTCATATTATTCTAATAACTTTCATATTTTAATGAATAGTAAAAACACGCTAAATTTTTATTAAAAGAAACTTTTTTCATTGTAATAATTTATGTGGTTAAATTGTTATATTGAATGGTTTTAAAGTATAAATAGAATATATTTTTACCATTTAATATAATTTACTTCATTTGCATTGATTTTACATTGAATTCGTAGGTTAAATCAACTCAATCGTTTGCAATGTTTTAAACAAAAACCCTTTTTCTTTCGACAACAGGATTAATTTTAATTTAATTTCTGCGACTTATGAGTAATGAATTTTGAAAAATGGACTCTATATTTGGAATATTTGGGTCCAAATTATATTAATATACTACTTTTTATTTTTTGTCATTATGATTAGTAACTACGGTAAATTTTCTTTACCATAGTAAAAGGTAAATCAGGTAATTAAGGGTAAATATAATATTATAAAATTATCTTAAAACTTGTATTAATACAATTGGATGATTATATTTCGTCCTAAGTAATATTTGGGTCGAAATGGAATCCATTATAACCCACTTGGAGGTGATTAAGACCTTTAGTTTATTTTATTTAAAGGAAAGTGAAATATGTCTCACTCAAACTTTAATAATAACATTTTTTCTAAGATAAGGTTATATAGAATATAAATTCGGTTATAAATACTCATTGGAAATATAAAACGTTTTTCTTTATCATGGTAATTTATTTGTAATTTTTAAGAGTTATTTAATTACCTTATTAGCTTATACATTAATGATGCAGAAATTATTTATTTAGTAATCAAATCAATAATATTGTTTTTGTTGAAATAGTAATACATATTAAAGGGCTCAAAAACCTGACCCAAACTTATTTTTAGTGTATATATACACCATAAGAATCCAATTACTGAATACATGACCATTTGGAGTCTTATAATAGTGATTATGACACTTATATTATTTTCTTTTATATGATGTCAAAGTTGACACCTTCATAATTTAATAAATATAACATTTTAAAATTTGGGTCTTTTAGAAGATAAATCATAATGAATGTATTATTATCAAATATGTAATATTTATCTTCATCCTATTATTTTTTTAATTTTTATACAATAAATAAGTATATTTAATAATTATACAAATATGTTGTAGTAATTATTTTATTAAGAAAAATATCAAATAAATGGGTTTACAAATAGTAAAATAAATATTAAATGAACTATTTAATGTGATCCACTAATTTTCTAGATTAATATGACATGGTAGGAACCTATTAAATATTTTATTTCAAATATATCCTCTGTGTGGATTTTATTTAAATCCAAATAAATGAATAGTGTCAAAATGAACACTATTGTTATTTTATAAAAATAACATATTATTAAATTCTTTAAAAATCACAAAAACATTTAAAAATTATAAATTGAAATTTATATAGTCTAAAATTTCATAAATTATCTAATTTTAGATTATTCACATCACATAAATAATTATTTATAACAATTTAAAATTTAAAATCTTATTACCACAAATAATATTTAATAGACTAAATAAGGATAAATCAAGTTGATAATGTTTAAATAAATCCACTACATGTCTAAATTTTATTGTTTTAGGATATTAAAACCCTCTCCCATCTAATATTTTAATTTGAGTAAATTTTGGTGGTTTTTTAGTGGTTTTGGATTTATTATAAATTAATATTTTTAAGATTTCAAAAGGTTCCCATATCCTCCCTTATAAAAAGGGCACCCCTTCCCTCTTCTCTCCACACCCTTTTGAGCCTTTAATATTGGCCAACCCCTGACTATTTCTCTTCTACACTTCTCTAGCAACATTATGGAGGTTCTGGTATTCTCAAAAGACCAACTCTACTTCCTTAAGAGAAGGCTTAAAGGAGGTGTGTCAAAGAAGAGGTAATCTCTTCTTCTGATTCTCTCAAGTTTCTTCCTTCTTCTACTTCATCTTCTTTAGTTGTCTCATTATAAAGTAATACCATCAGTATTAATTATATAATAATATGTTATTATAATTATTAAAAATTCTTATTTCACCATCTATCCATCCTATGGAAAACGAAATCACCGCACCTGCGTACGTACGGAATACCGTCTCCACGCCGTGGTGTAATCTGTTTTCGACCACCACCATAATTGGATGGGTATAAGGGTGTAAATAACAAACTAGATATGATTATTTTAAAGTGATATTGATTCCAAAATGTTATACATACGCTTAAATATAATTCTTCGATCATGGGAATAATATAATCGCTCGTACGTACGTACGGAGTACCGTCTCCACGAAGCGATGAGATTTATTCTCCATGTTAAACATTCATGAATGATTATAAAGTATATATAATGAATAATAATGAAATATGTGAAATAATAATGATACTGGATTTATTTATATATATGAATGTCCTTTACTTAATTCCATTCAATTCAATAAGGAAATGATAACAGTGTTCATGTGTACGTATGGCCTACCGTCGCCATGAACGGTGTATTTCATTCCATTTATCGATCTATCACATATATATATATGTATATGCTGAATAAATATTATATATAAATCATGTTTTACATTCTGGAATTATGAAAATCAGTATATATGTTATAATATCAAGAACAACAAGCCGAAAAATGTACGTTAAATGTCACGATTTTACCCAAAATGCTACTTTAAAATGGAATTTACAAACTAATGGGTAATATAAAGTCATACATGAACCATATATGATATCATAAAAATTAATATGATTCTATAATAATTCAATGACATTATTTAAATCATTATACAGGAGGTTCGGATACGTACGAAGCATATCAGACCTAAGGTAAGGGATAACCTTTCCAATCTCATTCTTATCCGAAATTGTTTATCCGTAAGTATTTGCTGGGGTTATTGTTATCATACAAGTCCATGTTTTTCTAAAAGTGTTTTTATGTATGTTTAATGTCTTTTTTACCCATTTTGTCTTTTACTACATGGTATGTAAGGAATATTTCGTTTGTTTACGTTACGAGGTACTTTTTGACTTTTCCGACAAAAGTACACGGAGAATGTTTTTTTTAACTTATACGACATGAAAGGATTTTTACAGTTTTATAAAGCATTATTTTCATGAAGCTTCCTCCAAAAGATTTCATTACTATTTTAAAAGAAATATTTTTCTTTTAAAATTTCCTGACGTTTTGTGAAAAGAAATTTATTTTGAAGAAGAATGGATATTTTCCTCAAGAATTTAGTTCAAGTGTTTTATCAAAACCATTTTCCATCTAAGATTAAATTATTTCATATGTATATGTTTCAAGTATAATTCCTCTATGATTTACATGGTTTCACTTTTCTTATGGTGAAATGATATCCATTTTTTTGTATGGATTATGTTATGATGGGATGATTTTTATGAAACCCATTTTATTCATTGGGTTATGATGAATGATTTATGTTTATGTTGTGGAACACTTAAGAATGATGTCATTATGAGATTGGTGGGACCTATATATCCCTCCAATGCATTGGGTATAGATTTATATCTCATGAGATAGACCTGGCTGGAACGGTAAGTTAATCCGGTTCAGTGTTACAGGACTGAAACGAGGAGTGAACACGATTCAGAAAGGAACATTGTCCACTAAGATGGTCTTGGCCGCAATGCCCTGGCTACTGTGGATATCATAACATGTGCTGAATGGTTTCCACAATTACATTTTATATTCCCATTAAATTTTATCATGATTGATGTTCCATTATGATATATGCCTTACGTACTTCCACGATTTATGTCTTTGCTCAATATTTTGATGTTTAAATTTCATGTTCAAGTTTTTTGTTTCAAATGTTTATGGATTGTTTTATGTTCACTATGTTTTCCCTTAATGTGCATTTGAGCTCTCCCTTTTTATGTTTTCTTTTCCATAGTATATAAGGAAATGTTTTAGGTACGGAGAAAAAGTGGAAGATATTTATGGGAGATGTTGAGGATCTTTAACCAAGATTAAAAGAATATGTTCCATGTTTCCAGAGGCACTAAACTATTACGGTCCTTTGGTGTCTGTTTTTGTTATGTATTTAGTATTCCTCAAAAGTAATGTAATTTCCATTTATGTCAAGCTTTGGGTCTCTAATGTTGGTATTAGAGGAAAGGATTAGTTAACATTTGGAAACTAGGATGCGAAAACTTTAGTGAGATCCCTAGAGATATTTATAAGGTATGTCTAGGGATGTCCCTAAGGTTAAGCAT
The DNA here is from genome assembly GCA_963277665.1 of Viscum album. Taxonomy (NCBI): domain Eukaryota; kingdom Viridiplantae; phylum Streptophyta; class Magnoliopsida; order Santalales; family Viscaceae; genus Viscum; species Viscum album. The sequence goes on from OY728142.1 coordinate 70,328,600, forward strand.
AAGTATATGTTATAGTCCTAGGATTACGTTAAAGGTCATAGAATTAAACCTAAGATTTTATATATTGAAGGTACTCCCCCTTTATTATGTTGTTTTCCCTAGAATGATTTTTGCATCTCACAATATTCTATTTGGGTTATAGACGATGGGTTGACCACGAAGGAACCGTGTTGATAAATGTAATGGTCGATGTAATGATTGTCCTCGTGAACAAACCAATGTTATGGGAGATGGAGTGAAATATATTATTGCTACACTTACACAAGCTATGAATCATTCTGGACTTCCAAATGAGAAGAGGGGGGAACAATATTCTATTGAGTCCTTCATGAGGCAACGTCCACCTTTTTCAATGGGTCTTCTGATCCACTTGTTGCTGAACAATGGATCAGTACCACTGAAACAATATTTTCCATACTTCACTGTTCAGAACATGATAATGTCATTCTTGATGTTTACTGTTTATAAGGTGAAGAAGACCAGTGGTGGACTCTAATTAAGAATACAAGGCCCTAAGATAAAATTGAATCCATGGAATGGGACGAGTTCAAGAACTTGTTTTTTAGTAAGTACTTCCCTTGTATTCTTAGAACAAAGATGGAAAAGGAGTTTCTTGAGCTTAAGTAAAAGTATGATGAATCTGTTGGTATATTCGAAGCGAATTTTACAATACTTGCAAGGTATGCATCCGGTTTTATCATCCAACATGAAAGTAAAGTTGATCGATTATTCAGTGGGTTAAAACCAAGTCTTCGAAGGGCATTAGCTATTAGATACTTCAGTATCTATGAAGAAATTTTGCATTGTGCTATCAAGTTAGAAATGGAAGTTGGTGTTACATATCCATCTAATATTTTTGATAAGAAACAAAAGATTGAGTTCAAGGAGAAATATCAGGATAATGGTGAAAAGAAGCTGAATGTTTCTTTATGCTCAAAGTGTAGAAAGAAGCATGGTGGAGATTATCTTAAAGGGAGAAGAAAATGTTTTATGTGTGGAAAAGAAGTTCATCGACCTGCTGAGTGCCAAAGTAATGAAAAAAAGGGTTCCTAATGATGTGAATAAAGAAAATACTGCAAAGAATGCACCACCCACACTTCAGTGCTTCAAGTGTAAGGAAATTGGACATTATGCTAATAAATTCCCTAATCCATGGGTTAATGATTTTCAACGTGAGCATCCTCTTAAGGCAAAGGATAAAGGGAAGTCTCATGCGATCACTATTTGTGATGTTGAGAATGACAGTGATGTTGTGTAATGATTAAGTGTTTATGTAATGAGATTTCAAAATAATATCATGGAATCTCATTTATGGTATTGTGGAATTTTGGAATATCTATGCATTGGTTTTCAATAATTATATGGTACTGGTAACCATGAAAAAGTGATTGAAATAATTTTGGAAAGCAGATGAAATGCACATAATGAAGGGATAAGGAGAAAATAATATATATGATAGTAATCATGAGCTCATGACTAATATGAGGACAATGTGATATCATGGTTTGAGTATATAGATATTTTTGGATTTTGGTATGTGGAAAGAGTTAACTTTTGACAGCATTCATGTTTTCACAAAAGTTCAATGGGTATTCATTTTTTCAAGAGAATACATTTTTAAGGTATTCAGATGATTGGAATATGATCAACAAGATATATCGGGGATAAATGATGGTATTAAAATGCACGGTAGATGACATTTCTTGTAATTGTTTTCTTTATACTATAAGCTTGGACAAAAGTATTTTGAATAAGACTAAATATTTGAAATGGATTATGTTAGACATAAGTTAGTATTGTTTAAGGATAGAACTGTTTTTATTATTATTGATGGAATGTCATAATGATGCAATTTTGGAAAAAGGACAACCTGCAGGACGGGCGACAACCCGTCGCATCGGAAAAGGCTGTGGGAATCGAACCCACAACCTATATGAGACAGGCCTTTATCGCCTACCATAGGCCTACATGATATCCCTGGTTAGTATAAATTAGTTTTAATTTTATAAAGTGGTATGAGATATGATGTATAAGTCCATTTTTGGAACCCTATACGATTAATCGACTTATGTATATTTAATAACTTTTGATAACCTTTTGTTTGAGACAGATGGAATGACCCATTATTCTATCACATGATCAGATAACACTTCACGAATAACAAATTCAACTTCATTTTTTTAGAAGATGATGTGGAAATTGTTCAAGGCACGAACAACAGTGAGATTGAACCAAAATTATGTAAGTATTTCTCTTAATTCATCAACTTTAGGGAAATGATCTTCAAAACCAAAAATGTTGTCCTAGTTCCCACATATCCGATGAATTATATGGTACCATAGATCATCAAAAATTTATGGCTTTGTGATTGTCGGTTTTTTCATAGCCATGTTCTCTACCACTCTCCATCAGAATTTGATGTTTAGATTTGTCTTCTATATCCATATTTTCACCTATGATCTCCCACGAGGAAAACCAGTGATGAGTTAATTTGGGTAACCGTTATGTTTCATACATATCTTTTTAAAATTTAGTTTTAGTATTCCTTTTTATGATGTGGGTTTCTATTAAATAAATTTTCAAGTAGTCAACCATTTATAACCCCGACGAATTTCAGGGGAGAAATTCATTTTAAGGGGGGTAGTCTGTAACACCCTGAGATTTAATGAGAAGTATTCTTTTTAATTTATTTGATATATTGTGTGATACCCCAAGATTATCTTGAGTTATACACAACACCGTATTAGCTTTCAATATATGCAACACTAATCTTGGATCGTGTTACACACAATTTCAAGTTTGTTTGATTGTAGTTATTCTACGCAACATTGAGTGTATATATATATATATATTCAATGTATGAATGAAATATGGTTGGATTTTTTTATACGCAACAAAAAAGGAGTCATGCACTACACGCAACTCTGACTTGGCTTGCATTACACGCAATCACTACCTTCCTCGATGTCGTGTGTTTTACGCAATGTCGGGTTTTACTAAACAACGATATATTATTATATTATTATTATGAACTAGATTTTATGAATAGTATTAAGTAAATTTTGAATTTTATAACATTATTTTTTATTTTATACATTTTATAGAAGATGGTATAAGAACAAAATAAATTTTTAGGGTAAAATAAGTATTTTTAAAAAAATGCAGTTTTGCCACCTTTTGAAGGCATATCCACATTAAATGTAGTTTTTTACATGATTATAAATTAAATTTGACAAAATAAAATTCTTATTTTGAATTAGGGTATAAAAATTTACTTTGGATAAATTTTTCATATTATTCTGATAACTTTCATATTTTAATGAATAGTAAAAACACGCAATATTTTAATTAAAAACAACATTTTTCATCGTAATAATTTATGTTGTTAAATTATAATATTGAATGGTTTTAAAGTATTAATAGAATATATTTTTACCATTTAATATAATTTACTTCATTATCATTGTTTTTACATTGAATTCGTAGTTTAAATCAATTCAATTTTTTGCAACGTTTTAAACAAAAACCCATTTTCTTTCGACAACGGGATTAGTTTTAATTTATTTTCTGCGACTTATGAGTATTGAATTTGAAAAAATGGATTCTATATTTGGAATCAGTGGGTCCAAATTATATTAATAGACTCCTTTTTATTTTTGGGCATTATGATTAGTAACTACAGTAAATTTTATTTACCATAGTAAAAGGTAAATTGGATAATTAAGGGTAAATATAATAATATAAAATTACCTTAAAACTTGTCTTAATACAATTTGATGATTATATTTCATCCTAAGTCGTATTTGGGTCGAAAATGAATCCATTAGAACCCACTTGTAGGTGATTAAGACTTTTAGTTTATTTTATTTAAAGGAAAGTGAAATATGTCTCACTCAAACTTCAATAATAAACTTATTTATAATATAAGGTAATATAGAATATAAATTTGGTTATAAAAACTAATTTGAAAGATAAAATATTTCTATTTATAATGGTAATTTATTTTTAATTTTTAAGAGTTATTTAATTACCTTATTAGCTTATACATTAATGATGCATAAATTAATTATTTAGTAAAGAAATCAATAATATTGTTTTATTGAAATAGTAATACATATTAAAGGGCTCACAAACCTGGACAAAACTTATTTGTAGTGTATATGTACACCATAATAATCCAATTACCAAATATATAACCGTTTGGAGTCTTATAAAAGTGATTTTGACACTTATATTATTTTATTTTATATGATGTCAAAGTTGACACCTCCATAATTTAATAAATATAACATTTTAAAATTTGGGTCTTTTAGAAGATAAATCAGACTAAATTTATTATTATAAAATATATAATATTTATCTTCATCCTAGTATTTTATTTTTAATTTTTATACAAAAAATAAGTATATTTAATAATTATACAAAAATGTTGTAGTAATTATTTTATTAAGAGAAATATCAAATAAATGGGTTTACAAATAGTAAAATAAATATTATATGAAATATTTAATGTTATACAATAATTTTATAGATTAATATGACTTGGAAGGATCCTAGTAAATATTTTAGTTAAACTATATCCTCTGTGTGGATTTTATTTAAATCCAAATAAACGAATAGTGTCAAAATGGACTCTATTGTTATTTTAAAAAAATAACATATTATCAAATTGTTTAAAAATCACACAAATATTTAAAAATTATAAATTGAAATTTATATTGTAGAAAATTTCATAAAGTATCTAATTATTGATGATTCACAGCACATAAGTAATTATTTATAATAATTTTAAATTTAAAATCTTATTACCACAAATAAAATTTAATAGATTAAATAAGGATAAATCAAGTTGATAATGTTTAAAATAAATTCCCTACATGTCTAAATTTTAGTGTTTCATGACATTACAACCCTATATTATCTAATATATGAATATGAGTCATTTTTTGTGGTTTTTATGTGGGGTTGGATTTATTATAAATTAATATTTTTAAGATTTCCAAAGGTGCCCATCTCCTCCCTTATAAAAAGGGCACCCCTTCCCTCTTCTATTCAAAACCTTTTGAGAGTTTAAGCTTAATCAACCCCTAAATATTTCTCTTCTAAACTTCCCTAGAGATATTCTGGAGGTTCTGGTCTTCTCAAAAGACCAACTCTACTTCCTTAAGAGAAGGCTTAAAGGAGCTGCGTCAAAGATGAGGTAATCTCTTCTTTCGATTCTCTCAAGTTTCTTCCTTCTTCTACTTCATCTTCATTAGTTGTCTCATTATAAAGTAATAAAATAAGTATTAATTATATACTAATATGTTATTATAAATATTAAACAACCTTATTTCACCTTCTATCCATCCTACGAAAAACGAAATCACCACATGTGCGTACATACGGAATACCGTCTCCACGACATGGTGTAATCTCTTTTCGACCACCACCTTACTTGGATGGGTATAAGGGTGTAAATAAATAACTAGATATGATAATTTTAAAGTGATATTGATTTTGAAATGTTATACATACACTCAAATACAATTCCTCGATCAGGGGAATGATATAATCGCTTGTGCGTACGTACGGACCACCGTCTCCACGACGCGATGAGATTCCTTCTCCATGTTAAAAATTCATGAATGATTATAAAGTATATATAATGAAAAATAATGAAATATATGACATAATAATGATACTGTTTTTATTTATAAATATTATTGTCATTTACTTAATTCCATTCAATTCAATAAGGAAACGAAAACAGAATTCATGTGTACGTACGGCCTACCGTCTCCATGAATGGTGTATTTCATTCCATTTATCGATATATCATATATATATATATGTATATTCTGAATAAATATTATATATAAATCATTTTTTACATTCTGGAATTATGTAAATCATTATATAAGTATTAATATCAAGAACAACAAATCGAAACACGTACGTAAAATGTATCGATTTTACCCAAAATGCTGCTTTAACATGGAATTTACAAACTAACAGGTAATATAAAGTCATAAGTGAACCATATATGATATAATAAAAATGAATATGAATCTTTAATAAGTCAATGAAATTATTTAAATCGTTATACAGGAGGTTCGGATACGTACGAAGCATATCAGACCTAAGGTAAGGGATAATCTTTCCAATCTCGTTCTTATCCGAGATTGTTTATCCGTATGTATTTGTTGGGGTTATTGTTATCATCAAAGTCCATGTTTTTATAAAAGTGTTTTTATGTATGTTTAATTTATTTTTTACCCATTTTTTCTTTTACGACATGGTATGTAAGGAATCATTCTTTTGTTTACGTTACGAGGTACTTTTTGACTTTTCCGACAAAAGTACGAGGAGAATGATTTTTTAACTTTTACGGCATGAAAGGATTTTTACGGTTTTATAAAGAATTATTTTCATGAAGCTTCCTCCAAAATATTTCATGACTATTTTAAACAAAATCTTTTTCTTTTAAAATTTCCTGACATTTTGTGAAAAGAAATTGATTTTGAAGAAGAAAGGATATTTTCATCAAGAATTAAGTTCATGTGTTTTATCAAAACCATTTTCCATATAAGATGAAATTATTTCATATGTATATATTTCAAGAATAATGTCACTATGATATACATGGTTTCACTTTTCTTATGGTGAAATGGTATCTATTTTTTTGTATGGATTATGTTATGATGGGATGATGTTTATGAAACCCATTTTATTCATTGGGTTATGATGAATGATTTATGTTTATGTTGTGGCACACATAAGAATGATTTCATTATGAGAAGGGTGGGACCTATATCTCCCTCCAATGCACCGGGTACAGATTTATATCTCATGAGATAGACATGGCTGGAATGGTAAGTTAATACGGTTCAGTGTTACAGGATTGAAACAAGGAGTGAAATCGATTCAGAAAGGAGCTTTTTCCACTAAGATGGTCTTGGCCGCAATGCCTTGGATACTATGGAAATCATAACATGTGCTGAATGGTTTCCACAATTACATGTTTTATTCATATTACATTTTATCATGATTGATGTTCCATTATGATATATTCCTTACGTACTTCCATGATTTATGTCTTTGCTCAACATTTTGATGTATATATTTCATGTTCTTGTTTTTTATTTCAAATGTTTATGGATTGTTTTATGTTCACTATGTTTTCCCTTACTAAGCATTTGAGCTCATTCTTTTTATGTTTTCTTTTCCCCATTATATAAGGAAATGTTTTAGGTAAGAAAAAAAAGAAGAAGATATTTATGGGAGACGTTGAGGATCTTTCACCAAGATTATAAGATTATGTTCCAAGTTTCCAAAGGCACTAAACTCTTACAGTCCTTTGGTTTCTATTTTTGTTATGTATTTAGTATTCCGAAAAAGTAATGTAACTTCCATGTATGTCAAGCTTTGGGTCTCTAAAGTTGGTATTAGAGGAAAGGTTTATTTAACCATTGGAAACTAGGATGCGGAAACTTTAGTGAGATCCCTATAGATATTTATAAGGTATGTTAAGGGATGTCCCTAAGGTTAAGTATTAGTATAGTTTATAGTCCTAGGATTACGGTAACTGTCATAGAATTAAACCTAAGATGTTATATATTGAAGGTAATACTCCTTTATTATGTTGTTTTCCGTAGCATGATTTTGGCCTCTCACACTATTCTTTTTGGGTTTTAGACGATGGCTAGATCCCAAATAAACCATGTTGATCAATGTAATGGACGATGCAATGATTTGTCTCCTGATCAAACCAACGTTATGGGAGATGGAGTGAAAAATCTTAAATCTATACTTACTCAAGCTATGAATCATTATGGACTTCCAAATGAGCATAGGAGGGAACATTATTCTATTGAGTCCTTCATGAGGCAACGTCCACCTTCTTTCAATGGGTATTCTGATCCAATTGTTGCTGAACAATTGATCAGTACCACTGAAAAGATATTTTCCATACTTCGCTATTCAAAACATGATAATTTCATTCTTGCTGTTTACCGTTTAGAAGGTGAAGCAGACCAGTGGTGGACTCTAATTAAGAATAAAAGGCCCCAACATGAAATTGAATCCATGGAATGGGATAAGTTCAAGAACTTATTTTTCAGTAAGTACTTCCCTTGTATTCTTCGAACAAATATGGAAAAGGAGTTCCTTGAGCTTAAGCAGATGGATGATGAATCTGTTGGTATATACGAAGAGAATTTTACAAGACTTTCAATGTATGTATCTGGTTTTATCATCCAACCTGAATGTGATGTTGATCGATTCTTCAGTGGCTTAAAACGAAGTCTTCCAATGGCATTAGCTATTAGAGACTTCAGTAGCTATGAAGAAATTGTGCGTTGTGCTATCAAGGTAGAAATGGAAGTTGGTGTTACATATCCATCTAATATTTTTCATAAGAAACGAAAGATGGAGTTCAAGGAGAAATATCATAATAATGGTGAAAAGAAGCTAAATGTTTTTTATTCTCAAAGTGTAGAAAGAAGCATGGTGGAGATTATCTTAAAGGGACTAGTAAATTTTTTATGTGTGGAAAAGAAGGTTGTCGACCTACTGAGTGCCAAAGTAATGGAAAAATGGTTGCTAATGATTTGAATAAAGAAAAGATTGCAAAGAATGCACCACCAACACTTCAATTCTTCAAGTGAAAGGAAATTAGACATTATGCTAATAAATGCCCTAATCCACAGGTTAATGATGATCAGCGCGAGCAACCTCTTAAGGTGAAGGATAAAGGGAAGTCTCATGTGATCACTATTTGTGATGTTGAGTATGAAAATGATATTTTGTAATGATTAAGTGTTTATATAATGGGATTTCAAAATAGTATCATGGAATCTCATTTATGGTATTGTGGAATTTTGGAATATCTATGTATTTGTTTTCAGAAATTATATGGTACTGGTAACCATGAAAAAGTGATTGAAATATTCTTGGAAAGTAGATGAAATGAACATAATGAAGGGATAAGGAGAAAATAATATGTATGATAGTAATCATGAGCTCATGACTAATATGAGGACAAAGGGATATCATGGTTTGAGTATATAGAAATTTTGGGATTTTCGTATGTGGAAAGAGTTAACTTTTCACAGCATTCATGTTTTCACTAAAGATCAATGTGTATTCATTTTTTCAATAGAATACATGATTAAGGTATTCACATGATTAGAATATGATCAACATGATATATCAGGGATAAATGATGGTATTCAAATGCTCGGTAGATGACATTTCTAATAATTGTTTTCTTTATACTATAAGCATGGACATAAGTATTTTGGTTAAGCCTAAATATTTAAAATGGATTATGTTGGACATAGGTTAATATTGTTTAAGGCTAGATATGTTTTTATTATTATTGATGGAATGTCATAATGATGTAATTTTAGAAAAAGGGAAACCTGCAGGACGGGCGACAACCTGTTGCGTCGGACAAGGCTGTGGGAATTGAACCCAGAACCGATGTGATACATGCCCTGATCGCCTACCACAGGCCTATAGGATGTCCCTGGTTAGTATAAATCAGTTTTAATTTTTTAAAGTGGTATGAGATATGTAGTATATGTACATTTTAGGAACCATATACGATTAATCGACTTATGTATATTTAATAACTTTTTCTAACCTTTTGTTTGAGACAGATGGAATGACCCATTATTCTATCACATGATCTGCTAACACTTCACAATTAACAAATTCAACATCATTTTTTTAGGAGATGATGTGGAAATTGTTCAAGGCACGAACAATAGTGATATTGAACCAAAATCATGTAAGTATTTATTTTAATTCATCAACTTTAGGGAAATGATCTTCAAAACCAAAAATGTTGTCCTAGTGCCCTCATATCTGATGAATCAGATGGTACCTTAGATCATCACAAATTTATGGATTTGTGATTGTTGGCTTTTTCATAGCCATGTTCTCCTCCACTCTCCATCAGGACATGATGTTTAGATTTCTCTTCTATATCCATATTTTCACCTATGTTCTCCCACGAGGAAAACTAGTGATGAGTTAATTTGGGTAACCGTTATGTTTCATACATCACTTTTTAAAATTTAGTTTTAGTATTCCATTTTACGATGTGGGTTTCTATTAAATAAATTTTCAAGTAGTCAACCATTTATAACCCTGACGAATTTCTAGGGCGAAAATCATTTTAAGGGGGGTAGAATGTAACTCCCGGAGATTTAATGAGAAGTATTATTTTTAGTTTATTTGATGTATTGTGTGATACCCCAATTTTATCTTGTGTTATATGCAACACCATATTATCTTGCAGCATATGCAACACTAATCTTGGAACTGGTTACACACAATTTCAAGTTTGTTTGATAGTAGTTATTCTACGAAACATTGAGTATATATATATATATTCAATGTATTAGTGAAATATGTTTGGATTTCTTTATACGCAACAACAAAGAAGTCATGCACTACATGCAACCCTGACTTGGCTTTCATTACACGCAATCGCGACCTTCCTCGATAGCGTGTGTTGTACGTAATACCAGGTTTTACTAAAAAATGATATATTATTATAATAGTATTATGAACTAGCCGTTATGAATAGTATTAGCTAAAATTTTAATTTTATAACATTATTTTTTATTTTACACATTTTCTAGAACATGGTATAAGAACAAATTAATTTTTTCGGGTAAAATAAGTATTTTTTAAAAAATGCAGTTTTGCCACCATTTGATGGTGCACCCACATTAAATCTAGTTTTGGACATGTTTATTAATTGAATTTGAAAAAATAAAATTCTTCTTTGGAATCAGGATATAAAAATTTACTTTGGATAAATTTTTCACATTATTCTGATAACTTTCATATTTTAATGAATAGTAAAAAACAGGCTATATTTTAATTAAAACCCACTTTTTTCATCGTAATAATTTATGTGGTTAAATTATAATTTTTAATGGTTTTAAAGTATAAATAGAATATATTTTTCCCATTTAATATAATTTATGTCATTAGCATTGATTTTACATTGAATTCGTAGGTTAAATCAATTCAATCTTTTGCAATGTTTTAAACAAAAACCCGTTTTCTTTCGACAACGGGATTAATTTTAATTTAATTTCTACAACTTATGTGTATTGAATTTGGAAAAATGGATTCCATATTTGGAATCAGTGGATCCAAATAATATTAATAGACTACTTTTTATTTTTGGGCATTATGAATAGTAACTACGGTAAATTTTATTTACCCTAGTAATAGGTAAATCACGTAAGTAAGGGTAAATATAATATTATAAAATTACCCTAACACTTGTCTTAATACAAATGGATGATTATATTTCGTCCTAATTCATATCTGGGTTGAAATGGAATCCATTAGAACCCACTTGGAGGTGATTAAGACCTTTAGTTTATTTTATTTAAAGGAAAGTGAAATATGTCTCACTCAAACGTTAATAATAAAAGTATTTCTAATATAAGGTTATATAGAATATAAATTTGGTAATAAATACTCCTTTGAAATATAAAATGTTTTTCTTTATCGTGGTAAATTATTTTTAATTTTTAATAGTTATTTAATTACCTTATTAGCATATACATTAATGATACAGAAATTATTTATTTAGTAAAAAAATCGATAATATAGTTTTTTTAAATATTAATACATATTAAAGGTCCAAAAAACCTGACAAAAACTTATTGGTATTGTATATATACTCCATAAGCATATTATGACCGAATATATGACCGTTTGGAGTCTTGTAAATGTGATCATGAGACTTATATTATTTTATTTTATATGATGTCAAAGTTGTCTCCTTCATTATTTAATAAATATAACATTTTAAAATTTGGGTCATTTTAAAGATAAATTCTATAAATGTATTATTATAAAAGATAGAGGATTTATATTAATCCTAGTATTTTATTTTTAATTTTAATACAACAAATAATTATATTTAATAATTTTACAAAAATGTTGTAGTAATTATTTTATTAAGATAAATATCAAATAAATGGTTTTAAAAATAGTAAAATAAATATTATATGAACTATTTAATATTTTCCAATAATTTTATATATTAATATGACATGTTTGGAACATAGTAAATATGTTAGTTCGAATATATCCTCTGTGTGGATTTTATTTAAATCCAAATAAATGAATAGTGTCAAAATTGACACTATTGTTATTTTATAAAAATATCATATTATAAAATTTTTTAAAAATCACAAAAATATTTAAAAATTATAAATTGAAATTTATATAGTCCAAAATGTCATATAGTATCTAATTAGGGATAATTCACAGAACATATGTAATTATTTATAACAATTTATAATTTATAATCTTATTACCACAAATAAATTTTAATAGATTAAATAAGGATAAATCAAGTTGATAATGTTTATAATAAATTCCATACATGTCTAAATTTTATTTTTTGATGATATTACAACCCTATAACATTTAATAATTGAATATGAGACATTTTTTAGGGTTTTTAAGTGGTTTTAGATTTATTATAAATTAATATTTTTACGATTTCCAAAGGTGCCCCTCTCCTCCCTTATAAAAAGGGAACCCCTTCACTCTTATCTTAACATACTTTTGTGCCTTGAATCTCTACCAACCCATTACTATTTCTCTTCTACACTTCCCTTGAAACATTCTAGAGGATTGTTTCTTCTCAAAAGACCAACTCTAATTCCTTAAGAGAAGGCTTAAAGGAGGTGCGTCGAAGAAGAGGTAATATCTTCTTCCAATTATCTCAAGTTTCTTCCTTCTTCGACTTCTTCTTCTTTAGTTGTCTCATTATAAAGTATTAATATCAGTATTATTTATATACTGGTATGTTATTATAAATATTAAACAACCTTATTTCCCCTTCTATCCATCCTACGGAAAATGAAATCACCATGCGTGTGTACGTACCGAATACCGTCTCCACGCCATGGTGTAATTAGTTTTCGACCACCACCTTACTTGGATGAGTGTAAGGGTGTAAATAAATAACTATATATGATTATTTAAAAGTGATATTGACTATGAAATATTATACATACACTTCAGTACAATTCTGTGATCAATGGATTGATATCATCGCTCGTGCATACGTATGGACTACCGTGTCCAGACTCGATGAGATTCATTCTCCATGTTAACCATTCATGAATGATTATAAAGTATATCTAATGAATAATAATAAAATATATGAGATAATAATGATACTGGATTTATGTATATATGTGAATGTAATTTACATAATTCCATTCAATTAAATAAGGAAACTAAAACAGCGTTTATGCGTATGCACGACCTACCGTCTCCATGAACGGTGTATTTCATTCCATTTATCAATCTATCGTATATATATATATATATATGTATATGATGAATATATATTATATATAAACCATGTTTTACATTCTGTAATTTTGTAAATCAGTATATAAGTAATAATATCAAGAACAACAAGTCGAAACACGTACGATAAATGTAAAGATTTTAACCAAAATACATCTTTAACAAGGAATTTTCAAACTAACGGGTAATATAAAGTCATAAGTGAACCATATATGATATCATAGCAATGAATATGATTCCTTAATAATTCAATGACATTATTTAAATCATTATACAAGAGGTTTGGATATGTACGAAGCATATCAGACCTAAGGTAAGGGATAACCTTCCCAATCTCGTTCTTATCCAAGATTGTTTATCCGTAAGTATTTGCTGGGTTTATTGTTATCATCCAAGTCTGTGTTTTTCTAAAAGTGTTTTTATGTATGTTTAATGTCTTTTTTACCCATTTTGACTTTTACTACATGGTATGTACGGAATCATTCTTTTTTTTACGTTACGAGGTAATTTTGACTTTTCTAAAAAAAGTACGAGGATAATGTTTTTTTAACTTTTATGGCTTGAAATGATTTTTATGGTTTTATAAAGAATTATTTTTATGAAGCTTACACAAAAAGATTTCATGAATATTTTAAACAAAATCTTTTTCTTTTAAAATTGCATGATGTTTTGTGAAGAGAAATTGATTTTGAAGAAGAAATGATATTTTCCTAATGAATTCATTTCAAGTGTTTTATCAAATCCATTTTCCATCTACGATGACATTATTTCATATGTGTGTGTTTCAAGTATAATGTCTCTATGATTTACATAGTTTCACTTTTATTATGATGAAATGATATCCATTTTTTTGTATGGATTATGTTATGATGGGATGATGTTTATGAAACCCATTTTATTCATTGGGTTATGATGAATGATTTATGTTTATGTTGTGGAACACTTAAGAATGATTTCATTATGATATGGGTGGGACCTATATCTCCCTCCAATGCATTGGGTAAAGATTTATATCTCATGAGATGGACATGGCTGGAACGGAAAGTTAATATGGTTCAGTGTTACATGACTAAAATGAGGAGTGAAGTCGATTCAGAAAGGGACTTTGTCCACTAAGATGGTTTTGACAGTAATGCCTTGGCTACTATGGAAATCATAACAAGTTCTGAATGGTTGCCACAATTAAATTTTTTATTCCCATTATATTTTATCATGATTGATGTTCCGTTGTGATATATATTCCTTACGTACTTCCACGATTTATGTCTTTGCTCAATATTTTTATGTTTAAATTTCGTGTTCAAGTTCTTGCTTTCAAATGTTTATGGATTGTTTTATGTTCACTATGTTTTCCCTTACTGAGATTTTGAGCTCACCCTTTTTATGTTTTCTTTTCCCCAGGATATAAGGAATGGTTTTGGGTAAGAAAAAAAAGAGGAATATCTTTATGGGAGATGTTTAGGATCTTTCACCAAGATTAGAAGATTATGTTCCATGTTTCCAAAGTCACTAAACTATTACAGTCCTTTTGTGTCTGTTTTTGTTATGTATTAATTATTTCTCAAAAGTAATGTAATTTTCACGTACATCATGCTTTGTGCCTCTACAGGTCAGTTCACCTACGGGACAAAAGAGCTCTCTGAGAATCCAGAGAACCTCCTCGGCTCAGGGACACCCTCCATTCGCATCATAGAGGTACTCGAAGCCGACCGAGCGACGAGCTGCTGTGCGGTGAAGGAATGGAGATGTAGGGATTGCAGGTTTAGGGTAAGCTGAGAGCCATGTAGCGACGAAAGTCACCTCTCCAGTTCCTCCATCACTTTAATCATAGTTGTTAATTTTAACTGTTTTTACTAATCATTATGGTCAAAATTTAATTTCAACTTATTAGAAAATATAAATTGTTATGGTTGAAAATATTGAATCCATTTTTAAAAATTCCATTCAAATAAGTGCCAGAATTTTATTTAAAATAAATTCTGGAGACTTGATGAGAAAATTTGTTTTTAAAGAAAAAATGATCAAATGTTTACAATATTTTTAAAATAAAATTTCAATATGAAATTGATTAAAATTACATAAATTGGATTAATAAATTTATAATATAACTAATTATACTTTAAACCAATTTTAAATATAATTTAACTTTATTAAAAAATTAAACAAAAGGTAGTTTTCAATTAAAGTTCAATATTTTTTTACTATTCATAAACAAAGGAAATTTTTCATAAAAATCCAAAAAAAAACCTAAGATAATTTTGATATTATGATTTATAAAATGAATTTTTTCACATAATTTTTATAAATGTGTTACAAATTAGTTTTAAAATAAGTGTTCCATAAAAAAGTGACCAAAGTGTTTTTTAGAAAAAACCATTTAAGCATAAAATTGGATATATTCTCATCTATTATATATAAAAGAAATTATACGAATATTAGTTTTTTTAGAAAATATTATATAAAAATATCATTAAAATAATTCACCAAAATTGGTTTATTTAATTTATTGAGGTAAAACACGTTTATATGACAGAAATTTTTTTCCAGATAATGATTTTTTTATTTTAAAAAGGTTTTCATTTAAATCTATAATTAATTGGTCTCTAAATAATTTAATATATATAAATGTTTGAATAAAATGTTTCCACAATTCAGTTAATATTATCAATTCATATTGTTCCATTGACTAGGTGATGAAAATCACATTAAATAAAAATATTTTAAAAGTATATCACATTTCATATAAACTCGGTGTAGTGTGTAATGAATGATAAACTCGGTTTTGTGTGTAACTCAATAAAAACACAGTATTGAGTGTAACACAAGATAAATTTAGTATTGCGTGTAACAGAAAATATATAAAATATAAAATATATTTTTAGAAAATATTTCAAAAAAATATCGGGGTGTTACATTCCCCCATACTCTCCACTTCTAATAAATTAGGAACAATGTTTAGGTCATTTTAACTCCCAAAGAGTACCTGCAAGGTTCCCTCAAGGTATCAAGGTACCATCTACATGTTTTTGGAAGAAAATATTCAAAGTTTGGGCATTAGCCTTCTCTTTAATTTCATTCAATCACCTATTTTTTGTGAGTATTTTTAATGTAAATAATTATGTGGTTAATACAATTTTGGTCTAACCATTACTATCAAAATTTGTTTTTATAAATGGGATACCTCAATTCTCTCTCCTTATTCATTTTCCTTAATCCATGTTGTTTAACATCATGATGCCGAAATCATTTCATGAAATTTTCTCTTATTGATGAAATATTCTTATATTTTTAATAACCAACCCTCTTCTTTAACCAAGATAATTCACCAAGATGTAAATATAACATATTTATTTGGGGGTTTAAATTTATAAAATCAACATTCCATATTCATTGTTTAAAAATGATGTAGTTTTTCACAAGCAATTAAGTTCTCGATTATTTTATATAAAAACCTTTAATTATTCTCCTTGGGTTATTGATGAAATGATTCATTATGATCAATGGGGATCACATGAATTAATACATATTAAGGGTGCTTTATGATATCTCTCAAATGAATTAGGTAAATAATATATCATTAGAGATGACGTTTTTTATGATACCTTGGTGAATAAAAATGGAAATTATGATTTATGACACCCTAGTGATAATCCTTATTAATATTTTTATGAATACATAAATGTTATGTTGTAGACGCATTTTGATGTTATGATCTATTGTATTTCTATTATGATATTCCGCATGTAAATATGATCAGTACTTATTGATATGCCGCATGGCCTCATGCTAAATATAACAACTGTTTATTCACTTACAAGGATTTTGGCTCACCATTTTTTTTGATGTATGTCTCCATGATATGAGATGTAGTAAAAGAAACATAGGATGAACCTATGAATAAATATTTCAAGTGTATTAGAAGAATGTTTATGCTTTAATTGTATCATGTTCCTAATTTCCAAGACAGTAAACTTCAAAATATTCTATGCGTTATTAAATGTTGTACCATGTAATGAATGGTTCATGAAATAAACGGTAGGTAACTATTGTTGGAATCAATGTATTGGTCAATAATTTGTGGAAATATGGATTAGAGACCATTTCTAAAATCCCTCCAGGGATAAGTCTAAATATAAGAAAACATTCTAGTAATTTGGTGATGTATGAAGTAAGTGGTTTAAGCAATTACAACCCTATTTGGATTCTAAAATTAGATTTGGATCTATTAAAATTGAAATTCAGGTTTATAATACCAAAAATTGTGCATTGATCTGGACTTGACAATCACCTGATGCATGAAAATAGGTCTTGTGTCACAGTTGGTTTGATACTCCCATGGGATATGATTTAGTTAATCACATGTTGTTACAAACCAATATGAATGATATATCGATAATAAAAACCTTTATTAATATTTAAGTATGTCATCAAATAAGTATGATATTAGATAATTTTAGTATTAATATTTTCTTTATAATTGTTATTATAATATTTATTATAAGAAACACATTTCTTACGTTGGTTTTCTCCTTCAAGATAAAAGATGGTAGGAAATAGAAGAACTCATGAAAATAATTGATGAAATAGAAAAATTGTTGATGAACTTACCAATATTGGGGGATATGGATATGAAAACTACATAATAATTATGAATAATTTATGTCAAGTAATTAACAATTACTAAGAACATGTTGGGTATCTTGCTTTACAATGTAAAGATAAACTAGAATTTGAATCCTTCATGTTTCTACGACCAACTATTTTTAGTAGAACCTCAGATCCTCTGATCGCAGAATAATGTATCAAGACTATTGAAAATATATTTTCTGAAATCCATAATTCTAATAAATATAATTTTATGATGGTAGAATATCACTTGAAGGGATAAGCTGGTTAGTGGTGGGGACTGATCAAGAAGTAGAAGCCAATGGATTTGGTGGATTCTATGAGATGTGAAGAATTATAAAAGGTACTTTTCATCAAATATTTCCCATGTAACCTCTATTATAAAATGGATAGGGAATTACATGACTTGAAAAAATTGAAAATGAATTGGCGGGGAATTATGAGATGAAATTTACAAGGCTTGTGTGTCATGGTTCAATATGTTCTATCAATTCTAACAGGAATACACATATATTTTTTGGTGGATTGAGACCCCATATATGAAAAAAATTGAAACATAAGACATTTGGAGTTATAAGTATATAGTGTGATGTTCCCTAAAAGACTAAATGGGGTTTATAGATTCCCAATGGACACATGGAGTAAATGAAAAGAAGATAAGGATGGAAGAAAATTTTAGGAATAATATGAATGACATAAAAGTAAAACATCCATGGTGTAAAAAATGTGGGAAGTAGAATTTGGGGATTTATTTTCAAGGAAGTGGAGCGTGCTAAATGTGTGGAAGATATGGTTATACAGATTGAAAATATCATGGATATGTAAATCCTCATCATCTAAATTATAATGAAAAATGCAAGATGTTGTAAGAACTAACAATTGTGAAATTCTTCAACTGCGATGAACATGAAATTATTCTTATCAAGGAATAAATTATAAGATAATGGAGGGAAACCACCATAAAACCAATATAGTAAAAGGGATAATTTTCAAGATTTAACAATTAAGAAAACTAAATCTGAGGCTCCAATTGATGTTGTGGTGGGTACACTCATCACACACTCAAAGCTAACAAGTACATTGTTTGATTATGGATCAACACATTATTTTATTGTTTAATGTTTGTAAATAACATTAAAATAATCCTTTAACATGTAGTAGATGAGATTTATATTAAAACTATAAGAGGAACTATTCATGAATCAATGATACATAGGTATTCCCCTCTTATCTTTGATGAGTACAATATCTCTTCATACTTGGTGGTCATTCTTATGTTGAAATTTGATATAATAATTGGGATGTATTGGTTGTAAATGTTTAATTACATGATCAAATATAGAATAAAAATGATTTTATTAGTATTTAAAGGGAAAAATCTAATCATATTCAAAGGATAGATTTCTTAGTTAGATAATTTCCAAGAACCACCTCCTATTTTCATCTTTATATAAATGATTTGTTGAGGAAGAAGAAAGAGAAAGAATAAAGATAAGATATGTGACCATTGTTTTGGAATATATTGTTGTATTTTTTAATGATTTATTTGAAAATTATGAAAAAAATATAGGTAGAATTATTAGTTGAACTCATAGATAGATCCAAAATAATATCGAATACCCCATATAGAATGGAATATGTTGAGTCATAGGAATTAAAGAAGGAAATTCTGGACCTTTTGGATAATGTTTTTGTTCAACCAAGTGTGTCTCCTTGGGGAGCACCTATTATCTTTATGAAGAAGAATAATGTATCAATGAGACTATGTGGGGATTATCTAGAACATAATGGGATCACGGTGAAGAACAAATACCATCTTCCAAGGATTGATGATTTTCTCTACCAATTTCATTGATCACAATTATTTTCCGTGATTGATCTTCATTTTGAGTATTATCAATTGAGGGTGAATAAAAAATATATATCAAAAAATACCTTCCTAATAATATATAGGGATTATGAGTTTTTATTCCCTTTGGCTTGAATAATGGACCTACCATATATATGGATTTGATGAATAGAGTCTTTAAGGAGTCCTTTAATAATTTCAAAGTGGTGTATATTGGTTATATTGTGGAATATTAAAAAATTTGAGAGGAATATGAAGATCATATAAGTATAATTTTATGAAATATACAGAAGGAGACTTTTTTGGTATATTAAATAAATATACATTTTGGCTACTAGAAGTTTCATTATCAGGACCCATCATGACTAATGATGAAATTCCAATGGATCCAGCAATAATAAATTCATGGAGGAGTGGCCACATATTAAAACTATATCCAATATTCAAAGTTTCCCTTGTCAAGTAAGATACTATAAAATTTTTTTGAAAATTGTTTCTCATGGATTTTTAATCCACGAAACAAGTTAACTCTAAAGGGAGTTATATTTTTTGGACAAATGAGTGTGAATAAATATTTCATAAACATAAGAAGAGGTTGGTTAGTGAACATATGCTATATTTAACTTTAATGGGGAAATATTTTGCATTTATAGTGATAAATCCTTAAAGGGGATTGAATGTGTTCTCATGTAAATTGAAAAGGTGATCAATTATGCATCACTTTAGTTAAATATTCAGGAATAGAATTATCCTATCCATGATCTGGAGTTAGCTATAGTTATATTTGGATAAAAAATACAGAGACACTATCTTTATGAAAAAAATTGATATATACATAGAAAACGAAAGTTTAATGTATATATTAACACAGATAGAGCACAACATGTGTTAGTGAAGATAAATAGAGCTAATCATGAACTAAAATTAATATATTCAATGTCATCCTGGAAATGAAAATAAGGTATCTGACGCTCTTAATAGAAATCAAACTGCCATTCTGTCAATGTTGCGGATCGAGAAGGACCTTATATTCATTTATATGAAATGTATGTATCTAAAAATCATAATTACAAAGAATAAATCCTACCTTTCCCATATTATTTCCCAGCCATATATCAAAGAGAGGATCAAGGAGGAATGAAGGGATGCTTTGGAGCTTCAAAAGAATGTGAAAGTAGTAAAGTGTTGTTAGATTCATGATTTATTAATTGATGAAGATGGTTTCTTTAAATTTGTATCATGAATTTTTGTGCCTTAATCACCTAAGATAAAAAATGGTCAATTTGATGATACACATAGATCATCTATCTCTATCTATCATGGATTTACTAAGATGGACCACGATATTAATTATCACTTCTAGTGGGACAACATGAAGAGGAATATTGTTGAGGTTACCTGAAATTGATTGTATGATAGGATGTAAAAGTAGAGAGATAGTATCCTAAGGGGATGATGTATTAATTAACCAAAATCAAATTGAAATGGGAGAAAATAACCATGTACTTCATTCCAGTCCCCAAAAGACATTAATGGATGAAATGTGATATGGGTTGTAGTGGATTGAATCATCAAGACTGCCCACTTAATCGCAATTTGGGAAGATTTCTATATTGACCAACATTACAAGATATATATAAATGAAGTGGTGAGACTTCATAGGGTACCACTTTAAATAATTTATGATCATGATCAAAGGTTCACTTCTAAATAATACATAGGTCTTCAACATGATCTTAATACGGAATTAAATTTCATTATGGCCTTTCACCACCAAATTAATATCCAATCTTAAATTTCTATTCATACACTTGAAGACATACTCGGATCCTAATAAATGGAATTTAAAGATTTATTTTATCAATATCAATAATTAATTTTGTTATCATACAAAAATACCTTCCAAACAAGTATTCAAATGGATCTATATAAAGGTATTTATGGAAATCATTAAAAAAACATTTAAATTTTGTAATGAAGTAAATGAATGGAAGCTAATTGGACCTAATATTATGAAAGAGATGTCACAAAAGGTCCATGACATCCAAAGATACGTAAAAGATGCTCAAAGCCGGAAGTAGAGTTATATTAACAATCACCAAAGGGTCTTTCTGTTTGATGTTGATGATAAAGACTTCCTCTATATAACACCATGGAAGAGAGTCATGCAGTTTGGAAATAAATGAAAGCTTATCCCTAGGTACATTGACCCAATTGAGATTCATGATCACATAGGATCAGTTTCATATTGACTAGATCTGTCACAAAACATGGCTCAATTTCATGATGTGTTCCACATATCACTCTTGATAAATTACATACTTGATAAAACACATGTACTGATTTTATAGGTAGTGAAACTGAATAATGAACTCTCATATGAGGATCAAATGATGGAGATCTTGGACTATAGAGAAAAAGTTCAATGCGATAGGAAAACTCACCTTATAAATGTGATGTGATCGAACCTTAAATGTGAAGTAGAAACCTGGGAACAAGAGGAAATAATGAAAAAAATGTACCCTAATCAATTATCAATTGAAAAAATGTGTTGAAATTCTAGGGATGAATGTTATTTAATGGTGGAAGAATGTAATGTCTTTAAAGAAAATTTAATAAAGGAACTCTTGCCTCTCAATAAATTTTCACTATGTTTTACAATAGACTCACATACTTTTTTTACATTTCATAATAACATTACATTTCATGTGATGATATAGAATAATAAAACAAGGAATATTAAAGATATATACACATTAATGAATAGTAAATTCACTAAAAAATGTTTATAAGCTTGAATTCTTCCAAGAAGGTCTCTCCAACCATAAAGATCGAAAAATGAAAAATAATCATTAGGAAGACAATAGACATTATCATAGGATGTGTGAGAACCTTTTTTAGTTATGTAAAATGTGATAAAGAGAGAATGATAATATCATTATAGGGAAATATGACCATTCGACATGAGTAACATTGATCAATATCACTGATGTGCATTATGACCATTAATCAATAAGATAGTTGGTCAATATTGTTTGCATAATTATGTGATTGTTGGGATATTTTATAATTATGATTTTGGAATCTATATATATTATTAATTTCCATTAAAAGAATGTTTTATGACAATTTTTTAATGTAAAAAAAAATATTTTCTTAGAATTATTTTATAAATCACATTAATATGATAATAAAAATCAACTAATTCTTTATTAATTTCTATAACTACCAGAAAAATATTATATCATAAAAGAAAAAATTATGAAAAAATAAGTATTTTTTAGAAAGATAAAATTCTCATAATTATTGAATTTTTTTGATAAAATAAATATATTTTTTTAGATTTGGTACATCAAAATTAGTTTAGGGTGAATATATTGTAATTTTCAAAAAAGGTTTATTTTTTGTGTTACAAAGTTAAATTACTATTTTTTACGGAATAAAATTAATATTATTTTACAATTAGGATATGATAAATATTATAAATTTATTAACCCTTATTATTAATATAAATTTTTTTATGGAACAATATGTTACATTATATATTGCATTTAAAAACACATGTTTAGCATTTTAAAAACCATGATTTTATCCTTTTAAAAAATATCTTTTAAGAGTTATACACGTATAATATTAGAATATATTTCTATCACATTAAATAATTTAATGCAGTAAAATGGATTTATTGTTTTTAATTATATGGTCCAAATTAATTAATATGTTTAATTTATTTTTTTGAAATAAAAAAGTTTCTGTGAAAAATAATGTGTTACCAAAATATAAGTAAAATAATGTAGGAAATTAAAGGTAAATGGAACGGGAAGAAATACAAAAAAATACTACATTAAATGAATTTTTATGTATTTTAATACATTAACCATCATTGAAAATAATAAATTTTTTGCCAAAATATTTGGAATTAATTCCACCCAAAAGTTGTTAGCCTTAAATACTAATACTCATTATTTAATTAATTTAACCACCCCTTTTAATGTATGAATATCCCATTCCCACCAAACTATTCACTCTAAATCCCTTTAGTATAATGTTATGATTATTTTACCTCCCATAGGGCCCATCCAAGAACTATTGGAAATAGGATCTATACCACCAGACCTATACCAAAAGTTTTACAAACAGTTTTATGGGTCCCCTATACAAATGGTTTTTCATAATCATTTATATATCCTGCATATATTTGGTATATACCAATGGTTTTTTAGAATTTTTGGTATTGGTATGGCTATAACAACAATTATTATTACCTTTGGGTATAACATTCAAATATATGAAGCCAAAACCAATACATTTCTTGAACTACAAGTAAAAGTGAAGCCTATACCAACAATTTACATTAAGAATTATATTTGATTTTATACATTGAAGTCTATATAAATGGTTCATGAAAACCATTGGTATAGATAGTTCTATACCAATAGTTTTAAAAAAACTGTTGGTATATCCTCCTGCCACAATTCTAGCCATGTGGCCTCCCCTTTATTCCATCTGACTCCTACCCAGATTAAACCCTATGACAAGGGATGTTCAATTTTCTTCTCCAACTGTAGAGATATATCCTCCATTTCAATTATATTGTTCTTAAAAATCAAATTTGTGAGTTCCAAATTTTTATTTTATTCTTTCAAGAATAATTTGCATTTTTTGTAGGTATAAAACACTAACAAACATTCATTTGTGTGAGTATTCTCTTATAATCCTTGATCAATGTTTAGTTTTAACTATATTTTCTATTGTATTGCAAATAAATCTAATCATTAGTGATATAATTTTTTTTAATTCTGTTACCCCCTAATTCTACATTAACTATTATTTCCCTCATGCACTTTCACCGGATTTAATTTTGTGTTTCTTTAATTAACAATGTGTTGAATATAGATAATAAAAAAACAAAATAGTAATTGTGAAAAAATCTTATCAACATGTTTTTCATTGATTTTAAGCTTTTTTATCAATTGATATATCAATATAACTAAAAATTTGACTCTATAATATATATGATCATTAATTTTGGACATATAATGGTTATTTGAAATACCATAGAACGCATAAATGGATAATTCTACTACATTAAAACTAAATATTGGTGTAAATCATCCAATAGTTAATAATATACAAGAGAATCTATTTTTTAAATTATTTTGTAGCTTTAAATACCATATAAGTACTATAAATAATTATTATCAAATGTAATTAAATCCTAATTAAAGGATGTTTTTTTTCAAATTTTGGATATCAAAGACCACAATCATGTGGGTATTTACTAAGTTGTGGTTTAAATCATGGTACTCATGATCATAGATTATGGTGTAAGCCATCGTACTTGTTTTCAAGTCCTATTGAAAATGAGTTTCTAGGTGTTCTTAGTAAAATAGGTAATGTTTATATTATATGAAATTAATAGCATTTTTACTCTATAAAATTCAAAGAATATATCGAAAATTAATATGATAAGAAAAATATTGAATAAAATATAGAAATATGTACATGGGGATGTTTAAGAAAATTCATATTACATAAAAATAGTTTGATTGAAAAATGATTAGTACTATAAATTTCATATTCCAAATGATTATGAATCCCATATCTAATTTAAAATATTAATGAATGTTATACAGAAGTATGCAATAATACAAAGTAAAACATTAAATATAAATGTAATCATATTCAAACTAAATTTTTAAAAAGATAATGATTTTATACTATAAATTAACAATCATATTGAAACTACATATTAAAACTATATATTAGTGTTACTAAACTAAAACATAATAGTATGTGTGATAACTCATTTTGTAATATATGTATTGAATATATAATTTATCTTCATTTCATAAAAGTTGAATATGGATGATCAATTTTTTATTACGTGAAAATATTTATTAAATTATGTTAATTATTTTTAAAATATATTTATATATATTAAAGTAAGAAATATGTAGTATTTTTTGTCTTTTATATTATTATATGTATATATACTAGTTTATTGGTAATGATTTTATATAAAGTAAACAATTCTCATATAGAACAGTTTATCAGTTAAGATTTTATATAAAGTAAACACTTATTGTTTCCTTAAATGCATATTATTTCCATTATAGGAAATGAAAAAAACTTTTGAGATATGAAGTAAGAGGATGACTACTAATAATCACCACATGATAGAGATGAGTCTTCCCCCGCTCGTTTCTATTATGAGTAAACTATTTGAAGTATATATATATATCAATACCATATTATGTCAAGTCATTAATATTTATTTTCAAATTTTAATGAGGAACCATCATATAAGAGAGAACTATTCTCTGACATATCTAGTGTTAGTGATGTTTAGAATTATGATTTTTGAAATGTTGGTACTAGATCCACTCACACTATTCATTACACTCGATCTCACCCTCCCCCCCTGATCAGAGTCACCTTGTAGCATAATTTCTAATTCCACATTTTTGTTAGAAGAAATAGGGAAATTTAGTTTACTAATATATTCAAAACCATTTAAACTTGATCCTCCCTATATAAAATTTCCTTATCTGATGAAGCATCTCACTCCCTATCCATATTATCCTTCTCCACAGATTTCCATTCCATTTACTTTTCCTACTACTTCTTTCTCTCAGGGATTTAAGTTCATGCTCCATCAAATTCTACTCTGATGCATTCCAAACCTCTCAAGAATACCATTCATAATGAGAAAAAATTGGACCCCAATACAACATAGTTTGATGATCCACTCAAGCCAATGGATCTAGCAGTATCTTCTGATCATCTTGGGTTAGGTATATTTAGACAACCTTCATAATTTTTTGACCATAATTTATTATCATTATATGATGTACTAATTTAATATTTTTACATTATTTTTTCATAGCTGGATATAAAACTATAAGGTGTCATGGATGTACATTAATGGATGAAGTGTGGAACTTCCAAACATAGGTTTTGGTTTTGGATAATGAGGATAATCAAATGATTGGTAAAACATGAAGATAATGAAGGAGTTTTATTGTGACACAAGCTAAATACTCTAACATCATTCTCATTAAACCAAACTCCCGGAGACACCTAAAAAATAAAGTAAAATATAATTCTTGGGATCAAATATGGGTAATAAAATTCATTATATTTAATTTTATACTATTATTGTATTTATATGAATTAATATTTTGGTTGTAACTTTGTTATAATTTCCCTGATGGTGAGACTGTAAGGACTCCTCAACTAATGGAGTCATGTGAATTATAGAGAGATTGTGAACATGAGTTGTATAATGGTTGGGTTGTTGATTTGTAATGTATTTAGAGTATATACATGTCATGAATTAGTGTCTAGTTACCAGGTACTGTGAAATTATTTCTCATTGGAAGAGTGATCAATTCAAGGAATTAATGAAATTTAAGGTTTTGGATTTAAAAATAATGATGATTTTCATTAATATTATGCTATGTATTATGAAATATTACTTTCTAGGAAGCATCATAATGAAATAAAAAATAAGGATTCTATGAAGTACCTCCATATATTGGGCCAAATGATAATGCCAGAACATTAGAGAAAGTGGGTATTTTTTCATCGACACTTTCAATTTATTAATCAAGAGAAAAACATTTTGATTCATTGAATGATTTATTTTCTCACACTAATATTTTTAGTGACATCTTAAAATAAAAAAAATGATGAGTGAATAAACGTATAAATAGTGTAAAATTAAGTTCCACAAATAAAAAACACATGGCTAGTAACTAGATTGAGAAATCCATCACTAAAAAAGTCCCCTAAACAGATTGATCTAATAAAATATTCCATTGAAAAAATAAAATTAAATAGATATTAGTTGTTCATGTAGAAAATAAAATAAAATAAAAAGAGTTAAAAAGAATAAAATTAAGAAATTTTTATTTAATAGAAGTATGAAAAGTAATTATTTCCATTGAAACAAAGCAGAAAAACTACTCCAAAATCATAGTAGATGACACCAGAAAATTTAAAACATCATGGAGTAGTCTCTAGTCAAATTTACAATCATGTATAGAGATATTAATTTTTTATTTATCGTGTAGTTTTAATGTTCATACTCTTGTATATAAGGTTTACTATTGAGTAATGTATTGATTTCATCAATTCCATACAAAAAACATTTTGGGATACTATTATGATATATTGAGCATGATTATTTCATTTTCCATAGATTATTGTTATAGTATCATTTATGTTGGTAATATTTTTTTAAATTACACTACATTGTAAATCACCCTGAATGTGACATCCATAAAACCAAAACACTAGTTTTCATACACTAGAAATTATTCAGTTTACTTGAGGCCCTGTGGGACCTCCCCATAGGAGTTTCCTAATCAATTTTTGACTTTCCTACTAAATTATAGAGTTTATTATACAATTCTAGAGTTTCCTGTACAATTTTTATATTTTTATAGATAAAACATCTTAAAACTGATAAAATTTAGAGGAAAAAACATTGGATTTGCATAGTATAATATCAAATTTTCAATAGTAGAGAAACTCAAATAGTGGATTAATATAAAATTTTTATACAACGGTTATGATTTTTTTTAATTTATAAATTGATGTTAGAAAATGAAAATGTTTTTTTAACATGGAAATGATATTAGAATTGAAAATAATAGACAAAAAAGTATATATTTGAAATGATCATGAATAGAATTGAATTATATTTATGAAAATATATAATAAAAACATATATTCAATTAACTAATACAATATTTGAATAATATTTTAATAATATAATTAATTTCCATTAACATTTTTCAATATTTAAGTAATTATGGGTGTTTCATTTTAAATGAATAAATTATAAAATCTATATGTTTATACCATTAAATTATATTTTTCTCAATAAAAATACATGTGTTTTTAAAATGTAATTTTGTTAATCTAATTAGAACAAAATTTTTATTTTTACCATAATAATAAATTCTCATGAAACAATATGGTATAAGTGTAATGGGTTTTCAATACACATTAATAGAGTCACATAAATGTTCTAATCATTCAAAAATTATAATAGAAGTCATATGATATTTAGAGAGAGTCATATGAGAAAAATAAATGTTTTTTTGGTAGACATTTCAGATTCAAAAATGATATGTAAAATAACTATTAATTTAAAAACAACCTAAAGAATATTCATAAATGATGTATGATTACTTGGATGAAAAAAAACATAAACAATCATGTAGAAATACCGAATTGATGGCGTCTACTGAAATTGAAAGAAACACTGATGATCAAAAAAATTTAATAGAAAATGATCGTGGGATGAGGTAGAAATTTTCAAAGATTATATAGTCGAATTTGTCCCTATCACATAAAAACTTCATGAATTCTTTAAATTTTATCTAAATGTTCCATATAGTTATAAATGAAAAATTTTATATTCAAAATATGATATAATAGATGTGAACATTTTGGAATTTATGTCTAAAAACCAGGATTATAAATGGAAACCACCTTTTATTTATGAAATTTAAAAACCAAGGGTTACGATGAATTATTTTAAAACATAAATGATGGATGTGACATAAGAAAAACATGTTGATCACTAGTAATCTATCATTTGAATTTGTTTTCTATAATGGAGAATGATTGATGAGAAATGATTATTTGTTGAATTTGAATCACTTAAAAACAATTTAAAAGGAGATAATATAGAACTTCAAACACCAAGTATAAATGAAAAAACCATGAATGATCAACCACTCAGGTTCCCTTTGAAGAATAACAATCTACCTTAGGATCATGGTTGAATCTTGGAGAAGTATTTAGGGTGAGAATATAATGAAAACTTCTTGGTAGGAAACTCAAGCATTAGAATTAAACATTTCTTTCTTTTTGTAAACTATTTATCTTATTATTTAGTTATTATAATTATATTTATAATTATTAGATAATCCTAGAGAGCAGGTAATATAATAAAAGATGAATCCTAAACTATACTCTTAATTTGAATTCACTTCTCTTTAATGGATGAGATTCTTATTAGTATTGTGGCTATATAATTAATTCAGCACCATATCATTCAAACATTTACCATGAAAAATAAATTCCACCACAAAAAATACATATATAAAAAATTCAGGGCTAGTAATTAGAGTGAGAAACCCATCATTAGATAAGTCCCTAAGAGGGATTGAGCTAAGAAAATATTCCACTAATAAACAAAAAATAAATAGATAATAATACTAATTCAAGAAAATAATATAAATAAAGAGTGTGAACAAGAATAAAATTAGGAAATTTACCTTCAATATATATATGTACACCCCTTGTTTTAATAGCACACCAGTTGTATGCCTTGTCCAAAATCAGAGTAGATATCACTATAAAATTAGACCCATACTAGAAACATAGACCACCCCATAGTGTGATAGAACCTTAGAAAAATATATAATTCCACCCAAACCAACATCATTTAAAAAAATTTCCCTAAAAACCAATTTTCATTAAAAAACACATCATCATTCAAATTATAAAAACAACTAAATACACATATAAAAAATTCAAGGCTAGTAATTAGAGTGAGAAACCCATCATTAGATAAGTCCCTAAGAGGGATTGAGCTAAGATAATATTCCACTAATAAACAAAAAATAAATAGATAATAATACTAATTCTAGAAAATAATATAAATAAAGAGCATGAACAAGAATAAAATTAGGATATTTCCCTTCAATATAAGTATGTACACCCCTTGTTTTAATAGCACACCAGTTGTATGCCTTCTCCAAAATCAGAGTAGATATCACAATAAAATTAGACCCATAATAGAAACATAGACCACCCCATAGAGTGATATAACCTTAGAAAAATATATAATTCCACCCAACCCAACATCATTTAAAAACTTTTCCCTAAAAACCAATTTTCATGAAAAAAACACATCATCATTCAAATTATAAAAACAACTAAAAATATCCATAAAACATCCAATAATACTAAGGATAACAAGAACAAAAAAATAGTATTATAAATTAACTACTACTATAAAAAAAATCACATATCTACTTCCATTTATAATTTTATAATTAAAAAACAACTTAATGTATAATAAGAAAATTTTTTATTCTAAATTTATATATCTTTTATTTTGATACTTATGTTATATAACCAATTATAAATGTGATAAAAAATATTGAAATCACAAAAATAATGGATCATAGTTGAAAATTATTTTTTATATGATAATTAGACTTTGAAACATAGTAAATATTAAGTATAGTATTGAATCCAATAACTATATTTCATAATTCAATTAATGTACCTCTGAGATAGAGTAAAAATAATGGATTATGCACTACCAAATATAAAAAAGATTCACTAGAGGACCTATCAAATGAACCTTCTATTCATAAACTTTTTTAATCACACCAAATCCAATGAAACCTCTATGTTATAGCCCCATGTGAATAATGAATGATAGAGAAATATTGATAATATTTTGA
Source organism: Viscum album (assembly GCA_963277665.1). Lineage (NCBI taxonomy): Eukaryota > Viridiplantae > Streptophyta > Magnoliopsida > Santalales > Viscaceae > Viscum > Viscum album. The sequence goes on from OY728142.1 coordinate 70,359,920, forward strand.
AAGAAATAATGAAGTATTATTTGAATGAAATTAACCAATTACAGGATTCATAAGAATCACAAGCCTTAAAACTACACTAAAATAAAAAATATGAAAGTATAGAGAGCTTGTGGTTAGCTTTGGTTTTCAAAATTCCAAATTCCTTGATCAATAAAAAGGGATTGGTTAAATTTATAGTGATATTACAATAACTCCTGCCACTTTATAGTGAGGACCTCACAATGAAATATTTGGTCTCATTTAATGGATTCCCACATTTCAAGGCATTTAAAATAGAATATCCCATGAATCATTATGGTTATTATTCTCATTTTTTAATCAATTTTACACTCTTCGATAGAATAATTGATACTTAAACTCTCATTTTATCCTTAGAACTTGACTCAATTATTATGATATTTCTTCCCTTTGTTTTACTATATAACAAATTCTTCTAAAAATCTCTAGGAACCAATCATGAAAATACTCTATGTTTTGAGATTAATAAATACCAACTACCAGGACAACCAATAAAACAAGTGTTTCATATTCCATTTCACATAACACATAAAAAAATATAATCCACACAAAATTAATGGAGGAATACTCCTTAGAATAATATTAAACTCTAATGGGAATTATGAAACATAATATGAAAAGACACAACCATTCTTTTTTAAATATCCTCCATGATCTTCTCCAACACTTATAAAACATCTAATACACAATGTACAAGACATTATAACTTATAAGACACTGCAAAAAACATAAATCTATTTATGGTTCATGAAATAATAATATTTTTCACAAAACATGAAAAACACTCAAATATCATGGTGATATTTATCTTTAGTGTCAAACCAACATGTTACATACCTTCTGAACCAGGTTATATGCATTGTTTTTATTATGATAATTTTTAATAAAAAATATCACTTTAATAGACTATTTTGATTATCTAAATTTGATGTAATTATTTTATTATTTATTTTTTATGGTTCACCATGTTTTATTAGGTTGTATTGTGATGGTATTAACCGCTTAATTTAGTTAGACTCTCTCAATATTGAGAGATAATATCCCTCTCACTTTGTTAATAAAAACCATTCTTGATTGAATCATTAATTTGGGTTTATATGTTTAAAATAAATGCATAAAATATAAATGATATTTGTAATATTATTTCTGAATATATCCATATCAATTATAGGTTTTTTAAAATTAGTTCAAATGAAAATTATACTAGTATTTTATTCATAAACCAAAGGATTTTATTGAATTAAATCGAGTACATTGTATAATTAAATTTTACAAGGGCATGTTTTGTATGATTTTTTATAATTCAAGTTGACGAATATAATGTTTCTATTGATGTTCTAAAATATTAAATGTCATCCAATAGGTAATTATTAAACATTGAAGGATGTGTTCCTTGAGAAAAATTGATTTGCTGAAGTAGTAAGAAGAAAGATGTAAGTGTGGTAAACAAATAGAAAAAACAACATATTATAAATTTTAATTTTAGAATTTCATATTTTTGTATCTATATTTTGACAACATAGTTCATTTATATTTGAAATAGTTATCTTTGGTGGCCCTTGATGATAAGGAAGATAATAACAACGAACAAAACTATCATTTTCATTAGATATTAGGATATGAGCCCCATAGGAGAGTTTTCTATCAATCAGGGAAGTGTAATATACCCACTAGATATTAGAACACTTCAGTTAACACTATAGAATCATTGAGTGTGAAGCAGATCATGTATAGGTAGAAAAGGATCGAATAGAGGTGGTATAGGCCAAAAACATATCCATAAAGGAGTATGAATGGAGTTAAAAGGAAAATTAGAAATTCAAAAAAGTTATGGAATAATTATTTCCATTAATTACACAAGATACAATCATGGTTTTTGATTCATACATATCTATTATGAGTTCATTTTATGATGCATTGGGAAATGGTGATGATGGTCCTTGTGGTGGTCGGGATGATGAACTTCCTTATGATGGTAGTGATAGTGTTGGTGATAGTGATGATTATAACAACCCTTCTCTTTATTACACATTAATCAATTATTTATTACTTAAAAGTGCACATAATATAACTCAAAATATCTATAAGTCTAGTGTATTTGAGATTTATATACATAGAATAACATCTTTAACATGGGATTCAAAAACATTATCGAAATCTTCCTTTACATGCTTCTAAAATTCCATCGCTTTAAAACAACATGAGATAACCTTGGGAATTGCATTAGAAAGGGGATAGCTATAAATCCAGTAAGAAAAAAAATGGAATAACATGAACAATATAACATGTGTTAGATAATAATAATATCAATGGGACATAAAATTGGTGAGAATCCTGAAGTTGTATTATAAATCATGATATAGACAAATAACATAAGGGTAATATGGAAAATGCGGAAACAACTTATCACACTACATCAAAAACACATGTCAAGGCTAAATAAAAAACATCATGATGTAAACTGTCTCATAAAGGAATCAGGTACACTCCCTATCCCAAATTTATATCTCATGAGACTAAACATTATCCAATTCATTGAGTTTCTGTATAATTCTGGGTGAAGCCATCACATTCATTTCATTATCATGCTTAAGTGTGCCACATAGATTGTGGAGCATGGATTCATTCAGCATTATATATAATTACATGTTTATGGAGTGTGGATAAAATACATATAAGTCCCAATTTATATAATTATAATTGTATAAAGGTTAAAACCATTGAAGGGAAATGGATATGGTATTCACTACATAAATGTTTTCGCATGGAAACTTGTGGTAAAATATCAGTAGTATAATGATATCGCTTAAAAATTTATAAAATTTGGTGATGAGAGAAAATGGGTATCTCAAAATTTTGATGTAAATTGGATAGTTAGGGGGATATATAACAATATATCCCATCATAATGAAATAAAGATAAAATACATAAGGTAAATAAGATACTTGAATAAAGAGGATAATGGAAATGATCCCATAGTTGAGCGTGTAAGTCCAAATTCATGGGAGGGGAATCATTAGTGCATGGGGGAACCTTGGAATGACTCTATAGATTGAAGGGTAGACTATGGATTTTTTAAAATGAGTTTTAGTGATGATAACTGAGATCTGGGGTCAGTTTATATAGGAAATGAGGGGGATTTAATTATTATTCCGGTTTTGGACTCTACATAATAAAATAACAAAAAAACCCATAGAAAGTTTTTTTCCAATGGTTAATAAAAAATGGAAGTGTTTATCATTATTTTATAAGGAAATGGTCTTAAAATAATAAAATAATTCCATTTCTTATGTGTAGGTGTGTTATACTCTTAATGAAATTATTTTAAAACCTTAAAATACAGTAATGGAATTGGAGCATTCATAAAGGGTTATAAAATAAATCAAATAAATGTAAAATCACATTATTTTAAATATAAAACATATATTTTTTTCATTTATACATATTATAGTATTTATTACATCACTTTTGGGTTATTATGATGTCATAATACACAAAGTATATTTATATGGTATTTAATTCATACTTGAAAATTCGTCTGTCTTAGAAAATTACGAAAAATTCACCATTGTATAATTTTATTGTTATGATTCAAAAAATAATACTCATTTAATAAAAATTATTATCTAAATATGTAAATTTTTACTTTTAAAATAAAATCGACATTTATTAATAGATGCTATGTTTTTTGAAAATAATATTTTTCAAACCATTATAAAAATTACATTTTACTTCATTAAAATGATTTTAAAATTTATATTTATCCAAATTTATTTAATAATAATATTTTATAAAAATAATATTTAATAGAAAAATCTATTAATTCATCAAAATACATTCCTTGGTTGATGTTAAATATTACCTAGAAATACTATTCATGTTTTATTATATCAAAATAAAATTCATTTATAAAGTAACAATAATAGGATAAAAATATATCATTATTGTACAAAATAAATTATATAATTATATTTATACAGTATTGATTCATAAACATTTAATACACCAGAAAATACCATAAAAGTGATGTTCCCGACTATCAGACATTCATGGGGTGGTTCGACGAATAGGGTTTGGGATGGGATCTCGATGAGATTTAACTTATCATGAAAATGGGTTTTCTCATGATTAAATTATTAGATATCATCCTGTTTTCGATCAAGGGAAAATATCAGTGATGTTATATCCCTCATAATCTATGATAAATGAGATTCCTAGGGTATGATCATATTGGTTGAGTGCTTCACTTTTTAATCTATGTCAATTAGATTTGTTAAAACCTTATATTTATAATAATCAAATGATCATTGTTCAATAAAAAAATTATTAATGGTAATGACACTTAACAATATTTTAAATCCAACAGGATATAAAAAAACCAAATAAGTAAATGTGATTTCTATAAACATAAAACATAATAATACATTTAATTAAATCAAATGGAGATTTTTTTACAATAGTCTAGGCCATTAAAATCTTTCCTCCTTTATAAATTTCACCCTAAAAATTTTATTTACCAAAAATAAAAAAATGAGGGTTATTTTTTATCATCACTTCCTTTGGTTCCCACATCGCTTCTTCAAAATTTTGGTTTCTCTATAACACTTTGAAAATTTGCATTGTCTCATTTTGTTGAACATTGTCTCAACTATCTATGATCATCACTGAATTCTCCTCATAGGAAAGGCCATTCTCCAATGGTACAACCTCTAGATTGAGTACATGTAAGGGTTATAGTTTATACTTCATCAAGATGGATACATGGAATACGTCATGTACTCAATATAGGTTAGGTGGGAGTGTTAGTCGATAAGCCACCACTCTAATGTGATCAAGGATATCAAAGTAGATGAAGTTTATTTGACTAAGATTTCTCTTCTTCCCAAATAACATCACTTTATTTCATGGAGAGATGTGGAGGAATATAATGTCTCTAATTATAAACTCTATGCATCCTTTATGATGTCTATCATGTCTCTTCTGTCGACATTGAGTAGATTTGATGCTCTACTGAATGGTCTTAACCTTCACACTATTTCTGTGACCATTTCAGGATCTAAAAGTTTTTGTTGCACAAATTCATCCCAGCATTTTGGTGTTTTGTACTTCTTCCCATAAAGGGCTTCATTGGGAGCCATTAGGATTCTTGAGTGAAAATTATTGTTGTAAGAGAACTCGACCAGAGGTAGATGTTGATCCCATCCTCTTTTGAAGTCAATTGAGAATTATCTTAAATTTTTCTCAAGTGTTTGGATAGTCCACTCAGATTGGTCATCAGTTTGAGGATGATAAGATGTACTGAAGTTCCACTCAGTATTTAGAGCCTGTTAGAGACTCTTCTAGGACATGTTGGTGTATCTCAGATGTTGATTGGATACAATTGATAGTGTCACTCCATGATGCCTCACCAATTTTCTAATTTATATTCATGAATCTTTATCCAATGATAAGTCCTCTTAAATAAAAATGAAGTGTGCATTGTTTGTAAGGTGATCCACCTCAAGTCAAATATCATTGTTTTTCATGGATTTTTTTTGTAATTCCAAAGACAATGTCCATGGGGATGTTTTCCTAGTTTTATGTAGATATGGGTAATTTTTGCATCATCTCCTTATATTTTTTTCTTTACACCATCACTTTATGACATTCAAGACATATTGATGTATATTTTATGATACCATTCCTCATATTTTCCCAAAAATAGTGTTCTCAGAGATCTTTATACATATATGTGCTTCTAGGATGGATATAGAAGGTTGAGATATGTGCATCTTCGAACATCGCATTATTTACCTCATGATTTAACAGTACACATAGTCTTGATTGATATCGTACAAAACCTTATTTATTAACATCAACACTAAGTATTTTCCTTTTATTATAGTTTCCACTTACTTCTAAATTCCCTCATCATTTATTTGATCATCCTTTAACCTCTCCATATGAGACAGGTAAGAAATAATTTTTGAAAGTATTGATGTTGTTCCTTCCTTTATGATTCACATGTCCATCCTTTTTAAAATATAATAAGATCATATCCTTATCAATTATCATAAATGATATAATTACTAGATTCTTTCAACATAGAGAATATTCCTCTTTATTCACATTCCCAAGATGGTAGGGGACTCAGTAGTCATAGTCCTTGATGATCTATAACCATATTATTTGCCACATATTAATGTATTTCTGTGTGAATATATATTTGAAGCTTTTTGGATCCATATATATTTTACACATTTCCCCAAAGAGATAATTCTGTGATATTTTCAAATATAATATCACTATAGCCAACTACAGATCATGTGTTAGGTAGTTGTCTTTGTGAACATTCAAATTCCTTGACGCATAGTTTATCACTTTTTCATTCGACATTAACCCAGAACTCAATCCCGTCTTCGAAGAATCATTGAATACTACAAAAAGCTCTCCACATGTGGTTAGTGTGATAACAAGGTTAGTGATAAGCCTATTTTTATACTCCTTGGTGCCCAATTCAGATTCATCATTCCAAGAAAACATGACTCCCTTATGAGTGATCTTGGTATGAGGGTTTTCTAATCATGGGAAATTTTATAAAAGTTTGGGATAATTCCCAGCTAATCCAAGGTAAATATGGATATATATCACAAATGTTGGCCTCATTCGTCCTTCAATTTCTTCTATAATTTATGGTTTAATAGATATCCAATTTCTGGTAAATATATGCCCCAATAATGATAATTTCTTTAACTATAACTCACATTTATAGTACTTGGCATAAATATTCTCATTCTTATTGGTCCATATCATAGTTGTCAGATGCTCCTCATGATCCTCCTTTCTTTTAGAGTACTTTAGAATATCATCTATAAATACTACCAAATTTTTTTATGGTAATATATAGAGACTTTATTCCTTAATCCCATGGATATTTTTGGAGTACTAGTGAGTTGGAAAATAATTACTATGAACTAATTGTGACTATAATTTCTATGAAATGATGTTTTGGGGACATCCAACTTCTTCACCCTTAATTGATCACATCCAAAATGAAGATCCACAATTGAAAATTAGTTTTCTCCATGTAAATTATAAAACAAGTCATCAATCCATGGAAGATAATACTATTTACTTATCATGGCATTTTTCAGCTGATGATAATTTTTGCAAATACACAGTTAACCATTCTTCTTATTAAAGAAGAGGATTGGTGCACCCCATGGTGAAGAACATGGGCATAAGAACCCTTTATCTAGATTTTCCTATAGTTTTTTCATCAACTCATCAAGTTCTAAAATAGTTATTCTATATGGATTCAGGAATAATGGTAATGTGTGAGGTAAAAGATCAATTAAAAATTATACCTCTCACCTTGGAGGAAGACCATGATATTCTTTAAGAAACACATCAGAGTATTCCTTCATAATGTTTGTGTCTTCAAGGATGATATTTTTCATAGAATCAATCATTTTATCTAGATACTATTTCTTAAATGTAAATAATATCCACGCTTGAGATGTTGTTTATAAATAAGAGTCATCATCCTCCTAACAGTTGCATAGAATCATAGGTTGATTGGATATATAGAGAGTGATTTCCTTCCCTTGAATATTTATTTTTTATCTATATAGGGAAAATGAATCTGTGCCAAGAATTGCCTAAAATTATACCAAAGGGAGTGTGAAAAGATTCAATTGGAAGTTCATCACACAAACATTGATTGGGGGAGTTATATAATAGGGATGAAAAAATTAACCTATTTGATAGTTTCATCGACATATCTACTTCTATTATTTATGTTGGTGTTTTAATAGTTCTAATAATCTTTCCTGGTATAAAATAATGTGTATAACCAAGATAAAATGGAATGTTCTCTACAATTGAATGAATGAAAAGCATACCTATCCCCACTTTTTTTTGGGAACCAGTTTAGTGATAGTGATGGAAAAATATCACCCTTACTACCTTGGAGGCTGGTGGTTCTCTTGAAAAAGCCTTGACCTGGGAAATTTAATGGAAATGTCCCCTGGTTCGTTGAATTTGTAGCAATGAACAATGCACTGCTGGTTTACTAGAGTGTTCTTTTCCTCTATCAAATTAGCGGGTTTCTCTTTTCAGTAATCATTAACTAAGTTCCCTTCCATCTCACACCAAAAGAATTTCCACACCCACATAGGAACATTTTTGGGAGATTCTTTTCATACCTTTTAAATGTGGGATGTTGAGATTTCATAGCCCTATTAGATTTCTCCATCAGAACACCAATATTAAAATGCATTGTCTACATATTATTGACATGATATTCATGAGATTCTCCGATCCCTATTTCAACTTTGAGGGAACATCGTAAATTTTCTCATATCTATAAAATTCAAAAATCTCTAGAGATTTTCATAGACTAGGTTTTAGCCCACAAATGAAGTAGTCAACCATGCATTCAGGGTTAAAGACAAATAAAAAGGAATATCATTTAAGTCTTATGATGTTTTCATTATATTCCCCAATATATTCATTACTTTTCTGTTTGAGGGAAATTAAATCCATTTACATTTTATGTTAAGGAGTTAGAGGAAAATATTAATAAAAAAATTTCCAAAATTCCTTCCACCCCATCACATCGATATCTCTCTTATGCTTAACATTTTTTTATCAATGTTCACCATTTATAAACGGCATCCTCTATACGATAAATAGATAGTAGAATGTTTTATTGTTCAGAACATTACATGATAGACAAGATATTTTCAATTGAGTTCATCCATTTTTCCATGATTAATGGATTGGATGAAACAATGTAAATTAGAGGCCTTTATCGCATAATGGACTCAATTTAAACTTGTTATTTCATAAGGGGATTTGGAAATTCCTCTTGATCCTTGTTTTTTTTAGAACCTATGTGATCTGAGAGAGTGTCAACATAAATTTCGTGATTCCCACCCCCATCCAGTTGAATATCTCATTTGTGTAGCCATCACTTTTCCCATCACATTGATTTTTTACTCGATTCCACCTATTTTCAGCCGTTAGTTAGAATTAATGAAAAATCAGGGATGAGTATTTATAAACAATTAAACTCATAAAGGGGAATTTGATTAACTTTAAGGGATAACTTATAACTTACAATTATCTCCTTGTCTTAGGAATTTTAACACATTAGTCTATGTTATAAATGATATATTTCTGATCATATATTATTATTAGAAATTTTTGTTTCCTTAATAATGGTTCATAATGAGATTATGAATTTACTAAAAAATATCTCCTAGGAGTGTCAAATCAGGTGTGAAAGAAGGCAATTTGTCATGTTTTACGTTCCCCAAGTTAGGCCTGACACACCGTATCGAAGTTGTTACCCATAAGCACATCAATATCAAAACCATGTCTACTTTTAGTATTTATATAGGGTTGTCTTTTCTTAATAAACCACTTACAATATACATACAAAAATTTACGGATGCTTCTTTATAATTAGTCTTATCCCTGTTCATTTTTCTAGATTTTTCTAATCCTAACACCAAAAATAACTAAACATTTCCTCTAAAACCAACTATTACAATTGATCTATCTATTACACATTAATTCATGATTTATTACCCAAAAGTACACATAATAAAACCTAGAAAATCGAGAAGTCTAGTGAATTTGGTAATTATGTACATATCATAATATCTTAAACACGAGATGCAATAAAATTATTGAAAACTACTTTTAAGGTGTTTCTAAAATTCCAGGGCTTTCAAAACTATATGGGATAACCTGGGGATATAAATTAGAAAGTGGTGAGCTTTAAATCTCATTAATGGAATAGAAATGGAATAACATGAATAAGATAGTAGATTTTATACAATATAAATAATAATGGTACATAAATGGGATGATAATCTAGAACATGTATAATAAACTGGATATTGCATGATAACATAAGGGACACATGGAAAATGAGGAAACTACTTAAAACAGTTCATCATAAACATAGGTCAAGGTTAACTTCCAAGAAAAAATGATAGAAAAAGTCTCATAAAGGAATCAGGTTCATTCCTTGTTCCAACATGACATCTCATGAGACTAAACATTACCCAATGCATTGGAACGCTGTATAATTTCAGGTGCACCCATCACATTCATTTCATTCTCAAGCTTAAGTGTGCCACTTAAATCATAGAACATGGATTCATTCATTATCATATTTTTTAAATGATTAAGGATTTAGGACTAAATACATGTAAGACTTAATTCAGAGAGGTATATGTTTATAAAGGTGAATACCTCTGATAAGAAAGGGGAATGGTATTAACTACACAATTGTTTTGAAATTGAAAATAGTAATGAAATTTTGGTAGTAATGACATAGCTTAAAAATTCATAAAATAGGACGATGAGATAAAAATGGGTCTCTTAACATGTGTAAATAAATTTAAAAGTAAGGGGTATATAATAACATATCACATAATAAGAAAATCAATATAAAAGACATAAGGTAAATAATATACTAGAATAAAGAGTAGAAAAGAAATGATCCCTTACTTAAGTGTGCGACTCCAAATTCTTGGGAGGGTATTATTGAGATCTTTGTGTAAGGCTATACCGATGCCTCAACATCCAATTCATTTTAGAACCTTTGGTATATCCTATACTAAATGTTTTAAAAGATATTCCAATGGTTTAAAATCATTAGTATAGGGTCAATTTCTAGTAGTAAAGGTTCCCTCAAGGTATCAAGGTGACATCCTCGATTTTTAAGAAGCACATCTTCAATGTAAAGGAATTCCCATATTTTTCATTTTCATTCCAGTACGTCCTATTCATGAGTATTCATAACATCAATGTTTCTTTATTTTCATGCACTATTAATATTACCATTACTTTCCAAATGATGTTTTATTAATGGGAGACGTCCATTCTCTACCATTATTCCTATTCCTTAATCCATGTTGTATACCATCATGATATCAAATTCATTTCAGGAAATTTTCTCTTTTTCAGGGAATAATATTATATTATGAATACCCAAAACTACTACATACACATTGGAATTCAACTAGATATAAATTTAATATATTGATTTTTTATTTACATGTATGAAACCCATATTCCCTTTTCATTGGTTAAAATGATGTAATGCTTATGTCCTTAGGTGCATAAGTACAAAATTATTTTATATAAAAACCATTTATTATTCTCCTTGGTAATTGATGAAATTATTTATGATGATCAGTGTATCTCACATGAATTATGATATATGAAGGGTGGACCCTTATAATGATCCAATTAATTAGTTAAATAACTAATCTCTAGATATGAAATGTTTTATAATACCTTGGGGAACAACCTTGGTAATTATAATTTATGTCACCCTGGTGATTAAACATGGTGATATGATTATAAATGTCCCATTTTAATGTTATAGCCACATTTTAATTTTATTATTAATGTTTTTCTATTATGATATGCCTCATGTTTATATCATCATGCATTATATATATGACACGTGGTCACATTCTAAATATCTTATTTATTTATTCCCTTATTGGGATTTATGATAACCCTTTCTTTAATGTGTGTCCTTGTGATATAAGATGCAGTAAAAGTAACTTATGATAAACCTCATAAGAATACATTAAAGTGTATTAGAAGAATTTTTATGTTTTAAATGTATTATATTCATAATTAGAAGACCTAAAAGATATTATTTAATACAAAATGTTTTACCATGTAATAAAAGGTTTATGAAATAAAAGGCGGGTCACTATAATCCTGTACTAGAGCCAGTAATCAGACAACCATAATTCTCAATAATGGAGGCCCTATATATAGGAACTCCGTTCCCAGAGAATGTAGCATCACCATTTCAATAATTTTGGACCTCAACATGTTTTCAACCACTTTATTTTCATTATCTTTCTCTAGGAATGTAAATCCCCAAATAGGTATTCTACCAGCATTAACTCCAACCATTGGAGTTAATGGAACCCCTAAATTATGAGAACATTTATTACCAATATAGACTGAGTTCTATAGCCTACCCATCCTCTCAGATTCCCCATCCCTAGAGACATTTATGCAAAACAAAATATTCAGATTTTCACACCCCTGTAGAGGAACAATACCAGTCAACTGATGAGTTTGTGCTGGATGCAAGGACCATTCTAGTCCACTCTGGTTAACATGTATTGATTGAATTATAGTGATTTAATTGATATAAAAATTCATTCAATTGAGCTTAGTAGAGTGTGAACCTATTGAGATAGTTTGAAAAATCACATCGTAATTTAAACCTGCATTCCCTGGCCCTTCAATATTTCTATGATTCATGATCACTAAAACCTCATTTTTTATATCTTATAAGGGTCCATGTTTACCCCCTTGAAATTAAACTTAGAATCATAACGAGTTATTGGGTTACTAGTATGAAAAAAATCAACTCCACCCAATTATTTAGTTAATTGTACCCTTTGATAATCCTATGCCTTATATACCTTTTAATAGAAAGATGATCAAGAAATCCCTTTCCTACAATCAGACATTTAATTCCCAATAATCGTATAATCTAGGGAAAAATTTGGTAGCCTTCGTAGAAACATTTACGATTATGGTTATCTTTGTGTGTATAAAGAATAAATTTCTAAATCATAATCAAACTCAAATACACCTCAATCATAATGTCATCAAAATAGCCTTAATTGGCATTCTCAATCCCCTTATTTAATATAATAGGCACTCCCATCAATGGTGTGATATCATGGAAAATTCTAGGATGCCAAATATTCCAGTTGAAATAATAAATTTTAAATCAAACCTGAAAAAACGTGTTCTTAAACTCAAAGTGATTCAAATTATCACTCCACTCCTAAAAGTGACGAAATTCCAGACTAGGATTGATCAGACTAAATCCCCAGGCCCTCATTTTTTATTTCTCATCTATAAACAATATTTGAAATTAACTGTGACCTACTAGAATAAATTTACAATTAGAAAAACGCCTAATGACAGAAAAGTTATTTATCATTTCATCATATTTCCATATAATTTTCCCTTCAAAAGAAATATTTAAGAAATTATGGAATGTTTTCTTAATTCCAATCATTCATAGATCACTTCCTATCTTGAAAATACATGTTCAATATCTCCCTTTTTGAAGACCCTTCCTAAATTCACATCCTAATACAATGTTTATTGGAATAATCAAAACCATTACCATTTTGGATTAAGGGTAGGTTTTCATGTCTAACCCCATCCTCTACTTATATTATATTTTTATTTTTTGTTAAATGGGTAGGATTCTTATGATCCTACCCGACCTTACTTGATTAATAATTTATATTAATTAAATTATTAAATATTCCCATTTGAATTAAATTATTTAGAAATGACGTGAATGATGGATTTGCAAAAAAACATGGATTGAGAAATTTATTAATCTATATTAATAAAGGAGGATTACAAACCACAAATGACCGACACACGTAGATACCCATTTTAGATCAAGTCTTATTCCTACCATCTAGGGATGAAAAAGATCCTTTGGACATTTTATTACATGGAGTGACTTGAATACCAATTTTTTAGATAGTATAATTTCATGGATGATTGTGTCTCAAATGATCTTAGGATGAGATGACTTGACAACCAAAAGGAGAATATTAAATCATTCCAAATAAATTTTTTTTCTTAAAACTACTCCTAGATTGCAATAATGTCACGACCCGTCCTCGGGGCCCGTGCCGTGACTACCCCAAGCATGCCTTCCATATGCCAGAGGCTAGCGACTAGAACCAAAGGCATATATTCTGATAAAAAGGGAAGGCATTGCCGTTAGAAAATTAACAAACACAACAGAGTATGAAACTGAAGTAAGCACTATGAAATACAATATACAAAAGTAAATGCTGAAAGGAAAAGGGCCCGGAAATACAAGCCCAACAGTAAGTACAGTACAACTAAAAAGCTAGTACAACTCTAGTAATGTAAAACAGCAACCACTAAGTCGTCCTCTGGGAATCCCACCTGAAGGGTTGGTACAGATGGCCTCCTCAGCACCCAGGTCCATCTGTCCGCTCCGTGTAGGTCTCCCCAAGTGGTCAACCTCCAGGTACCTTCTAGCCCCACAAGTCTCCTCCTCGATTTGTGATGTCCGTCGTCCACATCCAACACAATGTAGTGCGGGCATAGCCCGTGTAGGGGTGAGTATATGATACTCAGTAGGAACCCCAAGACCCCCGAAGGTCTCCCATAATACATGAAGGATAAACCACAGAAGAAATATACATACATGAAGAATCAACCAACTCTAATTATGTATATGCCCATAAATATACCTAAGTCATCAATCCCAGTTTCGATCTAACTCTCGAGCCCAAGTACAACCCATTCCACACATGAAAGAATTCAATCACATCGATGATAATCATTGAAATTCAATACTCAACTCATACAAGGTATATATAACTTAAAGAGAGTAAGAGATTATTAGTTTTAGCCACTGAATCATCTATCACTGTCGAATGACAGATACCCGCAGTAACCTAAAACAATAGTATCTCGTTGCTGTCGAACCCATGGAGGATTCAATCTAGTCTCATTTTTGTCATACCCACGGAGGATTCCGGTACAGTTATCGTCACTGCCGAACCCACGGAGGATTCCAGTAAAGTTGTCATCACTGCCAAACCCATAAGGGATTCCAGTATAGTTTTTATCGCCGCCGAACCCACAGAGGATTCCAGTACAGTTGTCTTCACTGTCGGAACCAGCTCTAGGGCTCCCGCACACAACACGCTTGATTTCGGGAGGGTATGATCCTCAAGTCAATGTTCGATTCATCAAATATCACAAAGTCCGGAGTTGATGTATCCAAATGTTCTGCCTCGTCATAAGGAACCCAATGCAATAGACGGCGCTTCAATCGGACGCCCGGTCTGAGAGTTATTTACTTTTCCATTGCAGGGGCCTGGTTGGAAATACGCTCATTCCAAACTCGAACACTTTCCAAAATCGTCCAAAACTGACTTAGAGTATCGAAAAAGGACCTCTTCGTCATAAGGGTCCCAGTCCAAAAAAACGGCGCGTCAATCAGATGCACGGTCGTGAAGTTCTTCACGTTTAAGAAAAATGGGCAAAGCCCTAAAATCCCGGTGGGCTGGCAGGTAGGCCCGTAATGAATCGATGGGTCTGACCCGGCTAAGGGGTCAGACCGGCCAGAAAATGTGTAGGCTGGCCCGGTGGTACTCAGCCCAGCCCATGGCAGGTGGCCCGACCCGTGCAAGGGCGCAACCCGGCTGGCGCGGCCCGCAGATGGCCACGGCTCGGCCAGCTCGCTGAGCTAGTGCACAGGGCGCGGTCCCCCTGACTTTTTTAAACGGCGACACCGCCCTCATGTCTGGCTGGATGAAGCTAGATGGTCTTCCCGGCCCGCACAGGCAGGACGCTCTCCTCCCGCGTGGCACCTACCGGTGTCATGGACTCCTCCAACCCTGCCGGCTGAGAAGCCGGCCAGTTCGCGGCCAAAGCGGCCCGCGGAGCTCGGGATACGATCCTCCGCAGCGCGGCGCCATGGGGCACCGTGGTTCCACCCCCTCGGCCGGCTATGACCGGCTTGTTCCTCTTTGGAAGAGTGGACCACAGATGTGTGTCGTGGTTCCTCTCCACACGGCCGGCATACGGCCGCCTCTTCCTTTGGTCATCTTTATCTCTTCCATCATCGCCTCCATAGATTTAAAACAAGGTTCAATAGAGGGATGTAAGGCCATGTTCATTCGGCCTGCGCACTCCACGTTAGGCGGTATCATGTGTACGAAGATAAAAAAAGGATTCAACGAAGAATGACGAACAATTTTATTCAATTAAAATTGAAGAAAACCCCCTACCTCATAAATGATGCCGCACGTCATCGACCCATGGAGGATGAGCGTCACGGTATTCAAGCGTCGTGGAATAACTGTGTCATCCCATCAATGTTGTAGGAAGAGTCGTTGATTCCACTGACATCGGGGGAAGAAGAAAGGATAAAGTTTCTTCATGTCCTTTGAGTCGTGGAGGGTTCTTTGTGTTCTTTGTCGGTGAAGAACACTTTTATTTTTTATTTCCCCAGAGCCTTCTGAAAGAGAATAATTGCCAACCCAAAATGAAACAATAGGCTTCTCATATTAAAATAATATTTCCATGCATTTCGAATTAATTCAAATGGATCTATTAATTAAGGGTGCTCACATAATTAAATTGATGAGGTTGGCACATTAATGAGGGGAGGGTGGAATGTGGAGAGGCTCCACCAAAATAAATGAGGGGGATTTGTCAAATAATTTAAAGGGGTGCGTTAATGGGGAGTTTAAGGGAGTTGAGGAGTTAGGGCCTCGTGTGGGCCCCACCACACTTTGTCCTCCAATGGGAGGTTATGTGGCTGTCAGACCCACCCCTAACTCCCCTTGTAGGAAATAACCAACTCATATAAATAAAATTGTGTACAATAATTTTATTTAACTTATTATAAATCCCCAAATAATAACTTCCAACCCGCATAAAACGCAACTGCGGTAAAGGTCCCCTTAAGTGAATACTGGTGCTGTGAGTTCATCGGTGCCCTCAGATTTCAATTCCGAGCACCTGTTCAAAATATAGAAAAACTCGCACGTACATTTACTGAACGTACCCAAACAAAACTTCAAAAATTGATTCCGGGCACACCAGGCCTCAGAGTCACCTACAGTCAGAAACTGCAGACTTGTAAAATTACAAAGAATTAATACAAACAATTTCCTTGAAATTTATAGGTCTTTACATTACTCCCACCTCAGGTAATTACTTTTTCGTAAAGCTAGAAAACCCACTAGGAAAAAAATGGGGGTACTGAACACGCATCTGAGCCTCCCACTCCCATGTGCTCTCTTGGCGGTTCTCTTGCTGCCAGCGAACGTGCAACAGAGGAATCGACCGTCCTCATCGGACCCTCTCCTATCAATCCTCATTCTCTACCAGGACCTCATTAAATGTCGCCCTGTCATCGATGTCCATCTTCTCTTGGTCGATGATGTGGGATGGGTCGTGCACGTATATCCTCAGCTGAGATACGTGGAAGACGTCATGAACCCGGTGCAACTGAGGTGGAAGAACCAAGAGATAAGCCACCTCACCTACTCTGCTATGTACCTAGAATGGTTCGATGAAGCACAGAGAAAACTTTCCTCCCCGGCCAAATCTCCATAGACCTCATCGAGGTGAGACCCCTAGAAAAATGAGGTCTCCATCCTTGAACTCCAGTTGTCTCCATCTCCTATCAACATTGGACTTTTGTCTGCTCTGTGCAGTCTTCATCTGCTCCTGGATGATCTTCACCTCCTCCGTCGTAGCCTGAACCATCTCTGGTCCTACAAGTGTGGACTCCCCTGGGTCAGTCTAGCACAGAGGTGATCTGCAAGGTCGTCTGTACAGTGCCTCGAATGGTTCCATCCTAATGGTGGAGTTGTAGCTGTTGTTGTACGAAAACTCCACCAGGGGTAAATGATCCTCCTAGGTGTGTCAAAAGTCGAGAACACATGCACGGAGCATGTCCTCGATACTCTGAATGGTCCTCTTATTCTGACCATCCCTCTGAGGATGGAAGGCGGTGCTCAAGTGAAGCTGCGTCCCAAAAGCCTCCTGCAGCCCCTTCCAAATCCGGGAAGTGAAATGAGCATCTTGATCAGAGATGATAGTCGGTGGAACACCATGAAATCATACGATCTACTGAACATAGAGGCTTCCCAATATCTTTACATAGCCCTGCCCTCTGATCAATAGGAAGTGGGACGACATGGTGAGTTGGTCTACGATCACGCAGATAGAGTCATGTCCCCTGGACGTACATGGAATTCCCATCACGAAAACCATGGATATCTTGTCCCACTTCCACTCTAGAACCTCGAAGGGTTTTACCAAGCCTGCTAGTACTTGGTGCTCCGCCTTCACTTGCTGACAAGTGAGGCATCGTGAAACGAACTCGGCTACTGGCTTCTTCATACCCGGGCACCAGTGCTATTGTCTGAGGTCCTGTTACAACTTCTCCATTCCTGGATGTACCGCTAGAGGGAATGTGTGGAACTTCCTTAGAACCTACTCCTGTAGTGCAACTGGTACCATGGTACGTCCCCTGAAGAGAATGATGTGCTCCTCTCCTTTATAAAATTCATCAGGTTCCTGCCCTGAGGATATCTAAGCACGTCGTGTCTCATAGTAAACGTCCCCACGTTGTGTCTCTCTAACTCGCTGAAGTAGTGGAGTAGTGACTATGAGAGACTGAAGAAAAGTTGCATCATCACTATCCACAAAGGATATCTGCAACACGACCATCTGCTCTATCGCCTCTCATAGCATCTGAATGCCCGATATCCTGCTGAGAGAATCAGCTACAACATTTCCCTGCCCCAGAGTATAGACTATCTAAAATTCATAGTTATGGAGGAACTCAAGCCAACATCACCATCTCAGGTCTAGGTCCTTCTACGAGAATACACACCTGAGACTTTTGAGAATAGAGTAAACCGTAAACCATTCACTCAACGATCAATGGGTGTGACTAGCCATTTGTAAATAACTCGACTACAACCTTTTTCGCTTATGTCCTACAAGAGCTGCTAAGATTTCTCCCTTGCCGAAAAGAGAAATCTTGTCTCATCCCCTGGATGAACCACATTCTTTGGTTAATATAGTCAATCCTGACATGAACGGTACTATTTCATGCCATGGACGACATTGTAAGGCCTCGATGATACTACGAAGAGATCTAACCATTACTCTCGCCTCCAAGGGTTGAGTCACAAGGTCGATACCAGTGTGTGGTCACTGGGTCTCCCCCAGTAGGAATCTCAAAAGTGAGGGTCAAGTCAATAGTTTTAACCAGAAGCCCTCGGTATCAACCACATAAAAAGGGAAGGGAAGAAAATGTCCCATGAACAAGTATCTTTTATTACTACAGCTCAAATTACAAAGACACAAATCATACACAAACAACAACACCAATGAAGCTAGAACCATAAAAAACAAAGGCCTCTGA
This sequence comes from Viscum album, assembly GCA_963277665.1. Lineage (NCBI taxonomy): Eukaryota > Viridiplantae > Streptophyta > Magnoliopsida > Santalales > Viscaceae > Viscum > Viscum album. Next base: position 70,378,944 of record OY728142.1, read on the forward strand.
GTCTATAGATAGTCCCGCTCCTATCCACTTGCTTCCCAACCAGCTCCTCTGCCTTGTCCGCCTCCTCCTGATGGACCTCCATGGTTGAACCTCTTCCTCTGTCTGGAAGGTCCCTATACTGCCTGCAGCTCATCTACAGGAGGGGTCATGCAGTCTCGAGCCAAGTGACCATACGCACCGCATGCATAGCACTTCCTGCTCCTCGTATGAATGACTCTATTTCAGGTGCCCCGCAAAACCGAACCAGTATCCTGAGGTCGCACAAGTGATGGCCGGGTCCTCATGGACCTCTGCGACATCTGTGTACTGCATGCTGTGGAAGACTACGCTATAGTCAGAAAGCCCTGCAGATAGAGTAGTATCTCTTGAGACCACACAGAGCATAGAGTCTTTGGTACAAACTCCGCACTGAAAAGACCCTTGAACATCCCCAGGTGAGAGTCACCTCATCGTAAAACTAGAGCATCAGACTCCACCACCTCTCAATTTCTCCTGGAAAGAGACTAACATCTAGTTACACCATCAAGTCAGCGGGTGTCCCAATTGTGTAGAAAACTTGTGCTACAACCTCAAGCCAGTACCCGACTGTCTGAAAATATGAATCGACTCAAAACATCATAGGCCTCTGTCGCTGGAATTTGTGCAACGCACGTAGGAGGCATGCACTCTCTGCTGTTGGAGCTGGTGGTATCGGTGGTCCAGTGGGTAGAGGTGCCAGTGGTACCTACACTATGATGGGGCCTTTCACTGAGGCCTCATAGCTCGGTTATCTACCATCTCATATGTAACTCGGAACCCTAGCTGGCTGCCTTCGTGGGGACATCCTAAAAAGAAACAGGTGCGCCACGGTCAAAACCGCATACCTGGTGAGCTGACTCAATGTAATCACAATGATATATTTTGAAACCAAAATGCAATCAGTGTTTTCATGCACTGAGTTGGAAATCAGAGGTCAAGATCCTGGTGTGTGGATACATTGGCAGTTGCACCAACACTGGACTCCCTGGACTAGAAAACCACACTCAATACTCTTAACACTATTGCTTCACTGAAAATAATGATCAGAGTCTTGAGTTATATTATAGAACTGACTCTTTTAATACAAATTTGTCACGACACGTCCTCAGGGCCCGTGTTGTGACTACCCCAAGCCTGCCTTCCATTGGCCAGGGGCTGGCGACTAGCACCAAAGGCATAAATCCCAATAAAAAGTGAAGGAATTACCTTTAGAAAAGTAACAAACAAAATAGAGTATAGAACTGATGTATGCACAAAGAAATACTGTAAACAAAAGTAAATGATGAAATGAAAAGGGTCCGGAAATAAAAAACTAATAGTAAATACAGTACAACTGAAAAGCTAGTACAATTATAGTAAGGTAAAACAGCAACCACTGAGTCATCCTCTGATAATCCCACCTGAAGGGTGGGTAATGATGGCATCCTCAGCACTCAGGTCCGTCCATCCACTCTATGTAAGTCTAGATAAGTGATCCACCTCCGAGTACCGTCCAGCTCCACAAGTCTCCTCCTCGATCAGTGCTTTTCGTCTTCTGCATCCAATACAACATAGTGCGGGCATAGCCCGTGCAGGGGTGAGTATACGATACTTAGTGGGGAACCCAAGACCCCCAAAGGTCTCCCAGAATCCACGAAGGATAAACCACAGATGAAAGATACAAATATAAAGAATAAACCAACTTACTTAGGTATATGCCCATACATATACCTAAGTCATTAATCCCAGTTTGGCTCGAACTCTCAATCCCAAGCACAACCCAGTCCACATAGGAATGAAGTCAATCACATTTATGATAATGATTGAAAGTCAAGAAAAAACTCCCACCAGGTATACACAACTTAAAGAGAGTAAGATAGGATTAGTTGTAGCAACTTGATCATTTATCACTGTCGAATGGAAGGTACCCTTAGAAACCTAAAACAACAGTATCTCGTTGTTGTCGAACCCCCGGAGGATTCAGTCCAGTCTCATTGCAATCGAACCCATGGAGGATTCAGTCTAGTCTTGTTGTTGTCGAACCCATAGTGGATTCCAGTACAGTTTTCATCACTGCGGAACCCACGGAGGATTCCAGTATAGTTGTCGTCGCAGTCACAACCATCTCTAGGGTTCCCTCACACAGCACGCTTGATTCTGAGAGGTTCCGCTCCTCAAGTCGAATATTGATTCATCAATTATTACGAAGTCCTGATTTGATGTATCGAGATGATCCCCCTAGTCTTAAGGAACCCAACGCAATAGATGGCGCATCAATCGGACTATCAGTCATAGAGTTATTAGATTTTTTGTTTCAGGGGCCCGGTTGGGAATACACTCTTTCCAAACACGACCATATTCCAAAGTCTTCAAAAACTCACTTACAGTATCGTAAAAGGACGGCTTCATCGTAAGGGTCTCAGTGCTGCAAATGGCGCATCAATCGAATTCACGGTCGTGAAATAATTTGCGTTTAAGTGAAATGGGCCCGGCCCGACAAGGCCAGTGGGCTGGTGGGTCGGCTTGTCCGAAATCGGCATGTCCGACCCAGCTAAGGGGTCAGCCTGTCTCGAGAATGTGTGGCCTAGACCGGTGGGTCTCGGTCTGGCCACTGGTAGGCGGCATGGCCCAGCGGGGCACGACCCAGCCCGTGACTAGTGCAGCCCGGCCTGGATGGACCTGGCCCACGGATAGCCGCGGTGCAGCCCGCTGGCCGAGCCAGTATGGGGGGCGCGGTCCCCCCGACATTCCGAACAAGCGGCACTACCCTCCTATCCAACTAGCCAAAGCCGGCCGGTCATACCGGCGAGAGCGGCCCGCACGGGCAGGCCGCTGTCCTCCCTCGCGGCACCTGTGGGTGCCGCGACCTCCTCCAACCCAGACGGCTGACTAGCCCGCCGTTTCGCCGCCGAAGCGGCCCATGTAGTGTGGGTTGCGGTCCTCCACGGCATAGTTCCATGGGGTGTTGCGGATCCATCAACCCGGCCAGCTATAGCTGGCCAATTCTTCTTTGGTCGAGCAGCCTGCAGATGCGGGCCGTGGTTCCTCTCCACGCGGCCGGCATACGACCGCCCCTTCCTCGAGTCATCGCCACCTCTTCCGTCACTGACTCCATAGAAATAAAACAAGGTTCAATGGAGGGTCATCAGTCTGTGTTCATTCAGGCCACGCCCTCCGCGTTAGGCGTTATCATATACCCAATGATAAAACATGGCTTCAAAGAAGAATGAAGAACAATTTTATTCAATTAAAATTGAAGCAAACCCCTTACCCCCTAATTGATGTCGCACATCGTCGAGCCGCAGAAGACGAGCTTCACAGTAGTCGGGCATCGCGGAAGAATGGTGTCATCCCATCAATGATGGAGGAAGATTCCTCGATTCTGCTGATGTCAGGGGTAGAAGAAAAGATGATGTTGCTTCACATCCTTCGAGTCGTGGAGAAATCTTCGTGTTCTTCATCAAAGGAGAACACTTTTCTTTTTATTTATCCAAAGCCTTCCCAAATAGAATAATTTCCAACCAAAAATTAAACAATAGTCTTCTCATATTAAAATAATATTTCCATTCCTTTCATATTAATTCAAATGAATCAATTATTTAAGGGTGATCACTTAATTAAATTGATGAGGTTGGCAGATTAATGATGGGAGGGTGGAATGTGGAGAGGCTCAACCAAAATAAATGAGGGGGAGTTGTCAAATAAATTAATGGGGGGTTTTAATGGGGAGTTTAAGGTAGTTGAGGAGTTAGGGCCTCATGTGGGCCCCATCACACTTTATCCTCTCATGGGATGTTATGAGGGTGTGTGCCCCACCCCTAACTCCCCCTTGTAGGAAATAACCAACTAATATAAATAAAATTTTGTACAATAATTTTATTTAACATATTATAAATCCCCAAATAATAACCTCCAACCCACATAAAACGCGACAACGGTAAAGGCCCCATTAAGCGAATACTGGTGATGCGAGTTCATTAGTGTCCTCAGATTTCAATTCCGAGCACCGTTTCAAAAGATAGAAAAACCCACACATAAATTTACTGAACAAACCTGAACAAAACTTCAGAAATTGATTCTGGGCACACTGGGCCTCGGAATCAGGTGCCGTTAGAAACTGTGAACTCATAAAATTCAAAAGAATTAATATTTTTTTTGAAATTTACGTGTCTTTACAAATAAAAACATCACATCACCTATTTGAAGGTTACACAGAACCCTTAACACGATTTTTAGACACCCCTCCATCCCACATCAGAAATCTATACAAAAGGAGTGCTAGTGGATAGGTATCAATTTACTCAGCAATCTTTCAAGATACTCACCTGATGATGCCGAACATGAAAATTTATTAATAGGCACAGACACACAAACTCACCCAATACTAATTATTTTTAATTATAATATATACTATATAATGAATAAAAAATTATTGTTAATTATCACTAATAAATAATAATGACATTAATAATTATTATTTATTACATTATTATTATTATTATTTTGATTACATTATTTATTATTATTTTTTACTAATTATTTTTAAATACCATTTTAATTACATTCTAAATTAAATTATTATTATTCATTATTAGTAATAAAATTTTATTATCATTCAAATTTTATTAATATTAATTACATTATTAATATTTTTAATTAATTCCTAATTATTATGTTATATTACATTATTTTTTTAATAATTACATTATTATAATTAATTATAATTAAATATTTTGTTCATTAATATTAGTTACATTCGTCATTATTAAGATAGTAGTGTTTGTATTGTTTCCTTTATTGTAACTTCTTAGACCTTAGATAAATAAATAATAGTTACATTATAAATTAAACTATTAATTAATTATTAATTCTATTATTTATATTATAGCAGTTCGGGGAGGGGGGATACAGTTAAATGTATAAATCTATTGGGTCTATAAGTACTCCGGGAGACTCGGCCCCTCAATAGAAATACCTATAAGTTATTCCCTTGGGGACAATAATAATATAATTTATAATAATTACGTTTTTAAATTAAAAAAATTGATCGAATGGTAATTAATTTTCTATTTCATCAAATTGGTCAGGATTTGACCCCTAATTTCATCTTTATGGGGGATTCCAGTGTCTATTGGGTGGTATAAAAAAACGGGTGGGTGTTGAATTTGTAGAGGATTCATGGAAAAGCAATTAATGCATGTTCTGTGGGCATGTAAGGGATATGGGTGGAGAATTATTTTAATGCGAGTCCGGAATTAACATATTAGGGTTGGAATATGGGAAATATGTGGCCATGTGAAGCATGTCAATGAGATTCCACAAGATTGAGGGGGATGCTTATAAATCCTACCTTGAAGAATATAATACTAACACCTATTATATTTGTTCAATTCCTTATCCATTGAACTCTTTAATGTGAAGAGTGAAACAATTAATAAAGAGAGAGTGGGGTTTCCTTCTCTAGTAAAATAAATAAATAAATAAATAAGTAAATGGATGGATGGATAGACCCACCATAATCCCAAAACCCAAATAAATAAAATTTCATCACTTATTATAACACATACTACTCTATGCAATACTATTCTGATGAATTTTTAATCCATGTTCGAATTTACAAGACATAAATATTTTTCCATTAGGATCCCTTGTTCATGAAAATTTCATTTTTTATATTTTCAAAAACAAATATCTCATGATAATCAATTATTCTACATAAAATCACAAGTCATTAAATATAGGTACTAATAAATCCAATGGATTTAAAAAAAGTGTCAAATAATGAGTACAAGTTAGTTTTTTCTCAAATCTATTTTTGGGATGTTACACAAGCACAAAATCCATCCCAAGTATCCAACATTGTCTTCCATCTTATAATCCAACAATAAATAAATAAATCCATAAAATGATCTAATAACATTTTAAAACATTCCCTTGAATAGGATAGAATTTTATAATATAAACTGGGAAACACTACATGGTGGTAGGCATACCTATCGATACACAAAGTGAGAATATTATAGCATTCGTTGGGGATATTTTTACATCATATATTAGATACCAATAATATAAAAATATCATAAACCATCATACTTGACTAATAGAATTTAGTAAAATTTGAAATTTTAAGGAAAAGGAAATAGTCTAATTACATAACACGATACTATATCATATGAAACAATTTTATTTCATACATACATTTTTATAGGAGAGATAAACTGGTGTGTTATCATGAAAAAGACATATTAATAAATAGAGAAAAATAATCATAGGATACTCTATGAAAAAATCCAATGCCTCACCTCGACATGTTCCCCATCTCCCTATCTAGTTTCTCTAGCTAAACTACCCATCATGTGGTCCCTTCCCTTAATAGTATTTTGAATGATAAATTATGAATATTCATATAGTGTGTGAGGAAAAACAATTAATAGGAACCCTCCAAAAATCCCCTAAAACAATTCATAATATACATGCCTATATATACTTTCTCTTCTGAAAATTTATAACACCCATCAAATAAATAATCATATGCATACCTAGACCCCACAAAGATCAATCATAACTACTTCATCCATTTTCAATGTATCATATAGGCATATCTCAATCATATATGAATACAGTCCATTATGGTATAAAGAAATTCAATCCATTCCACCTCTCCGGAAATATGAATCAAGATCATGGGATATGTGTAACATAACCCATCCCAAAGGATGATTCATGTTCTCTAAATAACATAACCATTATCATAGTGTGCTCAAATTGAGTTGTGTAAAAAATAATAAGATAAATAATCCATAATATTAAGTGAAGTTTAGGATTTAAAGTATCCAACTTCATTCTAAGTGTATTGGTGTTTTGGTAATATTAGTAACATAGCCAATCCCAATAGTGTTGGGACCAAGTTGGATAAAAGTTGTTTTAAAAGCATGAAGAATTACATAATGAAGATGTTTTATTTTGTTTTCAAAGAATAAAAGTCAATACAATTTGTAATAATTGAATTATCAGACTTTCCATATTAATCAGATGACTGGATTAAAAATATTTAAGAATGTCCATCAGATTGGGAAGAATTTTTTTGAAAGGAAGGATGAATCAAACTCACCTTGGGGTTAGAAAGGATTTTCTGCTTATAATGAGGAAGAGTATTAGAGTATTCATGTCTCTAACCAAAACATGAATATGCTTATCTATTTTTTAATTAAAAAAAATATTATGTTGTTTAGAAAACTTATTATGCAAGCATTATTATGGAAATTGGGAGAACATGTGATACCAATCATATTCAGGGAATGAATAAATTAACTGAAGAAGGGTAACTTACAATACATCCCAATTAATGTCATAAAATTATATTTTTATTGTAAACATTCTCAAAGTCTTGAGAAATTCATGATACATGATGAATTTTGTAAAAGAAGAATGTTTATGTTGACGAAGCATTCCAACCACAGTTCATTGATGTGAGATCATAAGGCACATATTTTTTTGATGGCTGGGAAGGATGATTGGAATATGGGAAAACAAATATTATTGTATTTAGTTAGACCAATAAGTCGAAGATACAAATATTCGAAAAAATAAGTTGGTGTGGGAAGAAATTTCTAAAGTCGAAGCTTTTGATACCAGTAAATTGGATATGGTATTACACTGATTAATCAGTGGTAGAAACATTTGTTTTGGGATATATTGGGACCAATAAAGGTGAAAAGAAGAAATTTTTTGGCCAGATAAAAAATGGGATATGATATTAATCAACAAATTAGTCTACCATTTTCATCAATATTAATTGTTATTTGTATTCAATTACTATAAGAGAAAAGAAAAGAACTCTGATATGTAATTATTAATTGGATCAAGTGTCATCCGATTCGACCTGACACCGATAAATAATGTGACGTAGAGACTAATCCATCTGATGCCGGCTGAGACGGATAACATTATTAGACACAAGATCATTATTTTAATGAAAATAATAGAATAATAAATATATAAAATAGTTACAAAAGTGAGCTACTGGGGAAATTTAAATTTTAAGAGTTTAATGAAACTATTTTTAAAATAAGTTTGAATACGATGCTGAAGAATATTTAAAAAGTGTTCATATTTTCCCACTATGATTATAGATGGATGGTTTCAAATTCTTATGTTTTTCATGTTGGTATGGAGAAATGAAATTTGATTTTTCAGATGGTTCTAGTAATCATATTGTGATGAGACTTTTTTTCAAATGTTTTAATTAATTTGAAGTAATGTAATGAAGAGTTTTCTATTTTAATTATTATGAGGAAATAAGAATGAAAATCATAATCAAAATGGAAATTTTTAGAATGTTTTATTCAAGATAAGGATATAAAAATATTAAATAATGTTTTAGAAGAAATCTTAAGAGAAGAGAAGCATTGAAGAAGTGAAATTTTAATATGTGAATTAAGGGTAATTGAAGATTCATGAAAATTTGGTAGAGGGGGAATGTTTTTACAAATCCCTCCTAATCATATTTGAAACACCACTAAATAGAGGTAAGTACTATGTATTTTTAAGATACTTGTATTGTTCACAACGTGTAAATAGAAGGAGGAGCACTAAATGTTTCTAGAGAGAAGGAGATTCCAAATTGATAATTCCTAAGGATGTTTTCTTTAATGAATTTAGAAGAGGGAAGATCATATTCAGAGTTTCTGGATCTGAAAAAAAATCATAAAACTATTTTCAGACTGATATATAAGCAGTTCATAATTGTTTCAGTGGTACTCTACTAGACATATATTATCATACTGACCAATTAGAGTAGGAAAATCAGACAAGGAAAATCAAACTAGAGATCATACTGAGTATTATTACAAATTCTAGATAAGTTATTACCCATTGATGGGTAGGGATGTAATGATTTCATTTCAAGATCATATTTTATATGATTGAAAAGGTAGCATAGTAACTTATTTTGAAGAAACTGGTAAACATTTCTTAAATTTTTATGAAAATTTTATTACATCATTTCATGCTACTTGAAGAACATGAACTATTTCATTGATCATAGTACTACACAAGTGTATGGGAATATGCTACTTGTTTTATCCACAAAAAATATTTTTTTCTAGTGGATTTTGTGGTATTGGATTGTTTACAAACCATATTAAGGATGTAGCTACACTTTATGAGTAGTGAAATTTGTAAATTCTTGTGTTCATGAAGATGTGTGATTATTTGGTTTTCAGAAAATTCAGTTCTCTTGAATAGGTGGTAAAACTTGTTTCAAAATTAGGGAAACATAAAAGTAAAAGATATCACTAATTCACCACCTCCCCCTCTCAGGGATACTTGGATTCTAGTTGGGTAATGTCAATTGGTATCAAAGGGAAGGTTCCCTTTGTTTACTATTTTCTAATGTTTTTAAAGAGAATTTATGATGGAGAATTTGAACTGTGTGTACAGAAAATGGATTCCGGTCTTCTATGGTAAGAACTATCATATCTAGAAATATATAATATTTCATAGTCTTATATATCTTGAGTATGATTTTCTTTAAGGTGAAACAGATTTATTTCCTTGTATTGATGAAGGGGTTACACTCACATCTGTTTACAAGAACAATCCTGATAATGATGGAAGAGAAAATAATTGTTTAAATTCATACTTTTTGAAAGTGAGTTTTTAAGAGTAAAGGTTGTTACAACTACCAAAGGCATCTAGTATAAGTTGAATGAGATTTATGAAGGCAATAGAAAAGTGAATAAGTTAAAGATACAAATATGGAGTCTAATGTATGAAGATCTCAAGATGGGTGAGTATTAATCCATTGGTGACTTCTTTGCTATGGTGAATAACATAACAATCACTATTAAATGTCTTAGTGAAAAGATTTACGATTCATCAATTATTGAAAACATCGTGAGAATTGTTCATGAAAAAATTAATTCCAATGTTTCTTCATTGGAAGATAGAGATCTAGAAACATTATCTCTGGATGATTTTCATTGTAATCTCATTACATATTAAATGAGAAGGGAGAAATCTCAACAAGGTAAAAAAATTATAAATAAATATCCATTAAGGATTATATGTAGAGAATGTAAAAAAATATTTTTAAAATAGATGAAGTTATTGAATCTTACTTGGAGAATGAGGTATGTAAAAATCTTGATGATTTTTTATCCTTATTTTCTAAAAATGTGGAAATATGTACAGGAATGTATTAAAGAAAAATTCCCTTAATTTTTTGTTAATGTGAAGAAATTTTTAACTTCATTACTAATTTACATGAAGAAATAAAGAATAATATAGTGATAAAGATGATAGAAGTCGTAGTTGACCATGGAAGAAACTGGGTGTAAGGATAAGCCTTATTACAAATGTAATGATAAAAAATTTAAAAAATCCAAAAAGGAGAATATTTTTGTCTAGAGATGATGATGAATAAGATAATGAAGTTGAATCTAAAATGTTTATTTATTTATTTGGAGATAACAACATCACTAGAATAGTTAACAATTGATATATCAAAAGTAGTAGTTCTAAAGAAGAAGAAACTAAATTATAATTTCATTTGAAAGAAGATTTCAAAGAATGTATGATAAATATTCAATGTATTTAGAAAGAAATCAGAGAATTACAAAAATAAAATTTAACAACAAAAATCAAGAATGTTTTCTTGATGAATATTTTGAGCTTCTAGAAGAGGTTGATGAGTTGAAAACTTTTGTTGAGAATGAGAAGAATCAAAATGGACCCTTGGAAGTAAAGTTTAATGAAAAAAAAGAGTTGGAAATTGACCCATAAATAAATATTAATGATGAATATGGGGTTACAAGATTCAATAATAATATATCTTAATTTGGTTAACTATCTTTAAAGGATAAACCTAATAAGATAAAAATATTACCATCAAAGGTTGATAATAAATATGAAATTGTTTTTGTGAAGTGTAATTTTGGGAATGTTATGTGTGTGGCCAAAATAAAAAAAGTGGATAAGCTGGAAGTTTTTAAAACATTTGATTCCAAAAAAGTTTATATTAATTTCAGTTCTGATAAAGATGAAAAGAAAAGTATGCTGAAAAATAAAATTCTTATTGATAATAGAAATTTTGGTGGTCTATAATGTTCTAATAAAAATGAAAATATTGTTGCTGAGAAACAGGCTCACAAATATAGATAATAGAGAAGTTTCATATAAAAATAATCTTTTTATAGATAATTCTAGGATTTTGGTGGATTTGATCATACATAATATATTTCTTGTATTAATAAAAAATATAACAACTATTTTACTAATTATAGAAGGAATGTTTTAGGGGGACTCCATCCACTCAAAAGTATAAGTTTGAGAAGTATGTTCTGAGGAAACCTGAGAAGGTTAGAATTAATGTTGAAAATAGGTTCCAAAAATCTCAAACTATTTGGGAAATATGTCAACAACATGTAAATATTGAAAAAGGTTTTCTTATTGTGTTACTATAATAAAACAAGATTCTTAATAATTCTCAAAAAAATGAATGTGAAGGAAGATAAAGGGAAATAAAAAGATCTTATTATTGAAACTTCTCTCAATGCATAAAAAGGAGAATTAATGGGGATCTTGTATAGTGGGTATTCTTCTCATATTATAGGAGACTTAAAATTATTGAGGAATGTGAAGGAAATCAATGAAGGAATAAAGAAATTTGACAATATTGAATCCCATAGAATCAATTGTGTTGGATTAGCTATTATTGTGGAGGAAATGTTAATGTCCAAGAAATATTTGTTTTTTAATGGGAAGAAACACAACCTACTAAGTTTCACGATAATACATAATAGAGGAAAAATTGTATTTTTGTCAGGAAATATGGGTTTATTGTGAAAATAGAGGATTATGGAAACCTAGTTACAAGAGGTAAACGTACAAAAGAAAACTTATTCCAAGTTAGTGAGGTTTAAAACTCTTGTTAATTTGTTATGGTGAATGAAAATAAGTTGTGGAATATGTAACGACCTGAATCTGGAGCCCCTCCACTGGTGCCCATACCCGGTTCACCACATGACCTCAATCACATTTCCCCAAATGCCAGAGGCTGCTGACTAGCAGCGAGGGCCTTAGAAAGTTATTAGGAAAACTATGCCCTCATTTGGTAAGGAATGAATGTTAAGGAAAACAACAGTCAATAGAGGAAGTAGTAACAAAATAAATAACTGTAACCAAATAGCTGGAGAACAAATATAGAGCAATGATGATAATGGTGAAGCAAGTTCATGTATCAAAGGAAAGCAGCAAACACAACAACGTGCAGAAATACAACTGAACACAAAGTAATAAAGAAATAGCAACTCCTGCAGCATTCCATGTTGTAGTGTGGTCCCATTCCCTCCATCCCCACAACATGTCAACAACCTGAAGTATAAGGGCACTTTCCCTTATCTATACCTGCAACAAAATAGTCTTCTAGGGCCTAAAATCATGGACCAAATAGGGTGTGTGACAATGTCCCAGTAGGAAACCACCCAAAGATCTGTGCCTAATAGTCAAAGAATACATGGAAAGTAAAGTACAAGAACAGTAAACATGAAAAACACAGCAGCAACATTTTTTAGTTTAGAATATAAAATTACACAAGTATAAGAAATAATAAAAAATTAAAACAAATGTAACCCCCAGAGAAGTTATCACAACCTAACCCTTATTGTTCAACCTACAAGTACTAGCAACCCCCTGGGAGGCACACACAGTCTCACACCATTGGTTCAGCTAAAGAATAGACTATCTAGGGAATCACTCACCGTCAATTCCCCCTCTAGTCTCGTATCGTACTAAAGGCTCTCCGGGGAAGCACTAAATGCCAGTCCCCCCTGTGGCCCGTGTTGAGGAACTACAGACTCTCTGTGGAAGTAGTCAATGTCAATTCCCCCTGTGGTCTCACATCGTAAATTAAAGACACTCTGGAGAATCCCTTACGTCCATTCTCTCTTTGGTCTATACACTAGGTTCTCTCAGCCCTGTGTAATATAAACATGCATAGTGTGCGTGTATCGCCTGAGTAAACCTCATTAACTACTTGGCTATCATTCTAAGTCTCAGAAGCAAAACAACACAACAGTTCTACTATCCTACAACTAGGAATGGAAAATGGAATAATTCCTAATAGGTAAATAAAGTATGGAAAACATCCAGAGTACCGCAAAAACTACACTATTTAAAAAGGTAAACCTCTACTATAGAAATCAAGAAAGCATGAAATCAATTAGGGAAAAAATAGGAAAATGCACAATTCTCGTTCAAGGGAATTTTTGAAATTGGACAAAATATTCCAAGACATTCTATAGAAAGGCACAAACCACATACCTTGATCCTAGTTGATTGATATACATGAACAATGATGAAATATTCTCCTTATAATGTCATAGATCTGAGAAACCATCCAAAACACATAAACCACGATAACTCGAGAAAGAGGAGGAATTGAAAAACAAGGCTCAAGCAGAAGGGAGAACTCACTGCTGTGATTCCAATGAAATCAACAGTGCTCAAATCGGAGAACGGACTGAGAGGCGAGGGATCGTCAAATATTCATGGATCCTCGACACTCTTGAAAGAACGAAACCTAAAATAATACATTTATATGTGTCAGGTGCAACCCCGATCTGTTTAATGAAAAACAATTACATGGTGTGTTCTTACATAGTACAAGGAGTGTACTAGGTTTTTTCGTTTTCCACTAAAATCGGCCTCCACATCATCCCTACATACTGTGTGTGTGTCTTAGACACGGCCAACACACAGCTTTGAGCGGGAAAAAAGTGCATGGCGTGTACTCATAAAGTACACACCGTGTACATTGAAATTTCCAGAAACTCCATTTTTCTCAAAAAAATCAGAGAAAGGAAAGGTGTACCTGAAAAGAAGATCCGAGTTCTTATAAACATCACCCCTTAAAGAAATTCGTAACTGAATTTCCCTAGCGAGGCTTAGAAGAAGAAACCCCGAACAGCTCCGGCCATTGTGATCGTACATCGACCTCCCTTTCCTTGGTCTTGTCTTATACTCACCCATGCTGCCATAGCACCCCTACAAGAGTGAATGACCGCCCACAGAGAACCTTTATACTGTGATTGAAAATCCGGATGGGATGGTCCTCAAACAATGCATCCGCTTTGAGCTCAACCTCCTTCGGCTGAAAGACATGAGACAGGTCTAAAAATTAACATTGGAGCTTAGAGACGTGGAAGATGTCGTGCATGGCCTGGTACCTCTGGGATAGCTGCAACCGATAGCTGACCGGCCCAACTCTATCCAAAACCTCAAACGGCCCGACGAACTACGGTGAAAGCTTACCCTGCCTCTGAATCCTCTTGTGTCCCAACATCGGTGCGACACGTAGGAAAACCTGATCCCAATCCTTGAACTCCATAGGTCGTCTCTGCTGATCAGCATAAGACTTCTGTTGAGACTGTGATGTATTCATCCTCTTCTGAATCATCTCTATCTGCTCTAAAGTCTCCTGAAAATGATGAGCTCTACGCAAAGATGCCTCTCCTGATTCCAGCCAGCATAAGGGTGATCGGCATGGCCTACCGTAAAAAGCCTCGTATGGTGCCATCTAAATGGTCTCCTGGAACTATTGTCGTAGGATAACTCCATAAGAGAGATATGATTCTCCTAAGAACCACCAATGTCTATGATTCATGCTTGGAGCATATCCTCAGGCACCTGGATTGTGCGCTTGGACTGGCCATCAGTCTGGGGATGGTATGCTGTACTCAAAAGCACATGTGTAACCAAGGCCTTCTGAAGTCCCTGCCAGAACTGAGAGGTAAAGCACACATCCATGTCTGATACAATAGAGTGTGGAAATCCATGCAGATGAATGATCTCTCTTATGTACATTCGTCCTAGATCATAAACACTGAAGGTCTCTTAGACCATCAAGAAATGTGCATCCTTCGTAAGCCTGTCGATGAAAACCCAAAAAATATTACTCCCCAGAGGTGACCTCGGTATGCCAGTCACAAAGTCCATCACAAAATCATTCCACTTACACTCCGGAATGGGTAACTTCTAGAAAAGCCCTGCTGGTCGTTGATTCTCTACTTTCACCTACTGACAAGTAGAACATCTCATGACAAAACCAGAAACATCTTTCTACATACTTGGCCACCAATACTAGCGATGAAGATCCCGATACATCTTGGTGATGCCAGGATGAACTGACCAAACTGAGGAATGAAAATCTCGCATCAACTTCTCACGTATGACTGCTGGCACCCATACACGTCCATGGAAATATAAGATCTCATCCTATTCCATTGTCCATCCAGGAAGAGGTTCATCTCTTGACACATCTCCTTCATGACTAAGACTTCTGAGTCAGGTAGATGCCTCATCCGTACCCGATCACATTGTGTAGAGGTAACAACTATAGAAGATAGGAAGGTCTGTCCATGTATGTCATGCACCTCCAGATGAATCTCAGAGAACAGAGACATAAGCTACCACTCCCTAGTGGCCTCCTGAACTGCCTGAATTTGAGTTATTCTTCTCAACAGATCTGCCACTACGTTGCCCTTTCCCGGCCTATAGGCATGCTCAAAATCAAAAGACTGATGATACTCGACCCACCTGCGCTACCTCATATTAAGATCATGCTGAGTGAAAATATAATTCAGACTCTTGAGGTCAGTGAAGACCACAATGTGCTCTCCCAGAAGAGAGTGTCTCCAATAGCGTAAGGCATGAAAAATAGCTGCCAACTATAGATCGTGTGTAGGGTAGTTCCTCTCATGTGGCCTCAACTACAGAGACCCGTACGCAACGACTCCATCTCCCTGTATAAGCACAATGCCTAGTCTGATACCTAAAGCATCAAAAAAGACTGTATAGCTCTTTCTTGGCTCTGGAAAGACTAGTATCGATGCCGAATCCAATCTTCCCTTCATCTCCTAAAAGGATGACTCACAAGAATTTGACCAGACAAACATCACCCCCTTCTTGGTCAGACCTGTCAGTGGTGCTTCTAGGCAGAAAAAGTCGTGAATGAAGCGTCTGTAGTATCCAACCTGCCCTATGAAACATCGTACCCCAAAAAATTTCTTCGGTTAATCCCAGGAGATCACAGCTCTCACCTTCTCTGGGTCCATAGATACTCTTAACTCTGAGAGGACGTGACCCAAGAAGTGAATATGTTCCATCCAAAAGTGGCACTTCAGGAGTTTAGCATAGAGCCGATGCTCTCTTAGTGTACTCAGAATGATCTGAAGATGTGTGTCATGGTCGTGTCGATTGTGAGAGTACACCAAGATATCGTCCATGAAGACCACGAAGAAGGAGTCCATGTAAGGATGTAACACTCAGTCCATCAGATCCATGAAAAATGTAGACGCCTTCGTGAGACCGAACGACATGACTGTATACTCGTATAGACCATACCTACTCCGGAATGCTGTCAGAGGTATACTTTATGGTCTAATGCGCAATTGATGATAACCAAACCTCAATTCAATCTTCGAGAACACCCGATCTCCTCGAAGCTGATCAAAGAGGTCATCGATCCTCGGCAAGGGATATATGTTCTTGACCGTCAACTAGTTTAGCATCCGATAATCCACACAAAGCCAAAGGGTACTGTCTACCTTCTTTGGAAATAGGACAGACGAACCCCAAGGAGAAGTACTGGGTTTGATGAAACCCTTTTCCTGTAACTCCTACAACTACTTATTGAGCTCCTGCAACTCATGTCTAGCCATCCTATCAGGAGGAATGGACACCGGTGCTACTCCTCGCACGAGATCAATAGAAAATTATACCTCACGCTCTAGAGGAAAAACTGAAAAATACTCTGATCATCCAGATAAAGACTATCAATCTGGGTTTTTACCCTTCCTATCCCATGATGCTTGAGTCCTTCTCGACTCTCCTGAACATCCCATTCGCCTCTATGAAAAAATGACTCACCCTCTGGTGAGATAAAACTCACCCTGCGATGATAATAGTTGACGAGTTCCTGGAAGGGAACCAATGAGTCCATCCCGAGAATGACATCATATCCTATAATCTCTAAGACATTGAGATCCCATAAGAAATGATACCCTACAACCTCGAGAGGGCACTCTCTGTACTGACGTACAATAGATATCCTTATCCCCAAAGGTGTGTCTGGTGCCAATGAGTTAGCAGAAGAAAAGACACAGATCCCAAGGCTCTCCACAACAGAAATAGAGATAAATCTATGCATATCAATAGTATCAAAAAGAGATAAAGATAAAACTAAGGCTACTAAAATCGTACCTTGAATGGTAGAAGGTCCTTGATCCTTCTTTGGATAGGTCTGCTCCACCGTAAAAGTCTGCCCCGCGGCCTTATCACCCTGCCTGACCACTCTGAGATGATCCTCCCTGTTGGTGCTAGAGGACTAGTGACTGACCGCCACGTCCTTGACCTCATCCTTGGCCAGAATGTCCGGAAGAACTCTAGTTCCCCGAATAGTGTGAAACTGGTGGTGCTTCTTCTGAACGAGGAGTCATGGAAGATCCCCTGTCACCAGAAACTGGTGAGAAAACCTATCAGAAACGCTAAAGGTGACCCATCATTCCATAAGATCAGCACTCTACCGGATCCCTCTGGCACTGCGGCCTTGTCTTCCCACACTTACAGCACTCGTAGAAGGAAACATGGATGCCATAGTATGTATCTCACCTCCTCGGGTCACCGCGTGAAGACTCCCTACTACATTTCATGATATCAACTGGAGGAACTCTAGCTCTAGAAGCAGAACCGCCCTGGCTCGCAGCTATGATGTCTCTCAAATTGCGCTCTGCAATCAGTGCCCGGTTGACAATGGAAGAGATAGAAGTCAACTGGAAGAGATTCACCTACGAGCGGATCTCCAGCCTGAGACCATTCTCGAAATTTCATGCCAAGAACATCACATATCCACCCTAGAGGGGTGTGAAATGCTGCAGCTCGGTAATACGAGAGGAATACTCCATTACAGATAGAGTAACCTACTCTATATTCCTAAACTCCCAGGCTCGATCATCCCTCAGGGTCTCCGGGTAGAAGTAGTCATAGAACACACGCTAGAACTCCTCCAAAGCCATAACCTGTTGATGACCCTCCTGGGAGATCACGTCTCACCACCTCTTGGCGGAGTCTCATAGCATGTATGTAGTGAGCTTGACCCGCCTCTCTGGAGGCATCTCCAGATGCTCGAATATAGTCAGCATGGCTTCCAGCCATGACTCTACATCTTGTGGTCCTTCTTCCCCCCTAGAAAGTAGGAGGATGCTGCTGCTAGAAAACCCGCGTCAAGTCTGCCATAGTCGTGGAAGGAGGCGGTGTTGACTGAAAGGTCTGCATTATCCTCATAAAACCTTCCTTGAACTGCGCATCATGGCCTGCAACTAGTATGATAGCTGGTGCCAAGGCTAGCCCGACTGGAGGATCGACAGGAAGTACCTGATCAGCCATATCTGGAGTCTGATCACTGCCTGACGACTGACTTACAACGGGAGGACGTCTCAGATGCATAGCTCTGAAAGATCAAAAGCACAACTTAGATTAGAAATAACAAAATAGAGAACACAAGAGTACAAAACGGGAATAGGGGAATGAAAACACACAAGTTTACAAAACACAACTACATGGAGTGTATAAACACTATACAGTGTGTCTTCTTAAGCCACTGACATGGGCGTGTACCCCTTCCCCACGATCGTGTAACACCTCAAACTACACGGTGTGTTGACCCCACACACGGCACGTTCTTGAATACTATTCCCCTGCCCGAGTCTCTTTACATGGATAACCCACACAGAACGACATAACCTAAAACTAGACGGCATGTTCTAAACAAACACGACATGTACAAGACAAGGCTTCAGTGGCCCGTGTTATTAAATACACGGAAGTCTACATGTAGGAACCTTACATGGAGTTTTCCAATCAAACAAGGCATGTATAGGTGAAGGTGACACTGTCCCGTGTAGTTCACGACACGACCAGGTACTTGAACAAGACTACACGGTGTGTTCCGAAAACATCACGGTGTGTCTAAGAGAAGGTAACGCCAACCCGTGTTGTTCATGACATGGCCGGGTACCTGGACAAGACTACACACCATCTTCCTTTATAACACTACATGTTCTACTCAAGCTTCCCCGACCTGTGTTATTAGTGACACGACCGAGTACATGGCTCTGAACTACATGGCATGTACCTCCTGTACACAGCGTGTTCCTGAAGTTATTTCTACAACAGCGTGTCCCTGCTCAAACGGTAGGTGACTTAGTCTAAAAACTACACGGCGTGTATTCAAAAAGTAAACACCTTGTATTCTGGGTTTTTCTGGGTGGTATCCCAGAAACTGCAAAGAATCCCAGAAAACACAAAAAGAGGCAATGTGGTGCCAAATTCTGATTCGTGAGGGCCCAGACTCCCTGCGAATCAAAACATGGCATTCATTTTAAGGAAAGTAGAATACAAAAAATCTTCTAATAAGAAAGCAGAGATTCTATCAAGCATCTATCACATCAACATGCATAATCTACACAATGTCTATCACAATAGCATGAAATCACTAATGCACCCTAGATGGCACGGTAAAAGTTCATGGTATGTGATTTCTACAAGTTCCTATATGATTCATGATATGGCATACCCTTATCTCATTGGGTTGTGACAGAAATAGAACTGCAATAGTCAAGACAATAACAACACAAAGCATGTGAATAACTCTAGGTGAAATCATATCTACCGTAAAATATCAAAACCATCAAACTTCAATTAATGAGGTAGTATGGCTTTTCCCTGTACACGAGTTAGCTACTCCCGAGCACATCCTAATACCAAGTACTGAATCTGTCCTATCCCTAGATGAAGGCCCCAAATAGTAATTCAAGAGAAAGGAAACCCTCTGATACCACTTTGTCACGACCCGACTCTCCGGGTCATTAACCTTATCATATGACCCCATGGGTCTCCTATAAAACCTTGGTTACCTTCCCAAATAGGGTGTGAGACAATGTCCCAGTAGGCAACCACCAAAAGATCTATGCCTAACAGTCAAAGAATACAAGGAAAGTGAAGTACATGAACAGTAAACAGGAAAAACATAGCAACTATAATTTACAGTCTAGCATATAAACATACAAATGTATAAGAAATAATAAACATGTAAAACAATGGTACCCCTAGGGTAGTTCTCACAGCCTAACCCTTATGGTTCAACCTATAAGTACTATAAACCCCCTAGGAGGCACACACCATCTCATACCTCTGGTTCACCTAAAGAATAGACTCTCGGGGGAAGCACTCACTGTCAATTCCCCCTCTATTTTCGTATAATACTAAAGGCTCTCTGGGGAAGCACTCAATGTCAATCCTCCCTGTGGCCTACGTCAAGGAACTACAGACTCTCTGAGGAAGCACTCAACGTAAATTCCCCTTATGTTCTCACATCGTAAATTAAATACACTCTGGAGAAGCCCTTACGTCCATTCTCCCTTTGGTTTATACACTAGGTTCTCTCATCCCTATGTAATATAAACATGCATAGCGCGCGTGTATCGCCCAAGTAAACCTCAAGAACTACTTGGCTATCATTCTAAGGCTTAATAGAAAAACAAAACAACAGTTCCACTATCCTACAACTAGGCATGGAAACTAGGATAATGCCTAATAGGAAAATAAAGTATGGAAATCATCCAGAGTACCGAAAAAACTACACTATTTACAAAGGTAAACCACTACTATAGCAATCAAGAAAGAAGACAATCAATTAGGGGAAAAACAGGAAACCACACAATTCTCGTTCAAGGGAATTAGAGAAATTGCACAAAATATTCAGAGACTTTCTACAGAAAGCCACAAACCACCTACCTCGATCTTAGGGGATCGATATACATGAACAATGACAAAAAATTCTCCTTAGAACGTCGTAGATCATAGAAAACGTCTGAAACACATAAACCATAAAAACTTACGAAAGAGGAGGAATTGGAAAACAAGGCTCAAGCAGACGGGAGAACTCACTACTGCAATTCCAATGCAATCAAGGGTGCTTGAATCAGAGAATAGACAGAGAGGCGGGGGCTCGTTGAAGATTCGCGGATCCTTGAGGCTCTCGGATGGACAGAACCTAGAAGAAGTCCTTTTTGTGCATCACATGCGACGCTGGTTCGTTTAATGAAAAAAAGAAGGTACACGGTGTGTAATTTCAATGTACACGACGTGTACTAGGTTTTTCCGTACTCCGCGAAAATCGCCCTCCACGTCATCCCTACACACTGTGTGTGTGACCCGGACATGGCGATCACACAACTTCATGTGGGAAAAGGGTACACGGTGTGTACTCATAAAGTACACGGTGTATACATTGAAATTTCTAGAAACTCCATTTTTCTCAAAAACTCCAGAAAATGTAAAGGCATACCTGAAAAGAAGATCAGGGTTCTTAAATAATAAAAATCTATGAAAAATGTTTTATAGAAACATGAAGAAATTTTCAATGTGAGAAAGTTTTCGTGGAATTCTTGATATGTAAATAAGAAGAGTTTGGTGTTGCACGTTTGTCAGAAATAAAAGATTACAAACTTTACGCATAATAAATTTTCATTTTTTCAAAATAATCCATGGAACATATTCATTCAAATATTTTTGGGATTATAATAAAATGACCAACTCATTAGTAATTACATAATAACATTAATTGACGACATTAATCAAATAACTTAGATTATGTATATAAAACATAATTCAGATTCATTAAAACTGATTAAAAGTTTCATGAGGAAAGATGGGAATAAATGTGATTATTCTATAATGAATTTTAGAAGAGACAATAGTGGTGAATAAAAAAATAAATAATTTTAATGTAATCTTGATAATCATTGAATTTGGGATGTGTATAGTACTCCTTACACTCCTCTTCATAATGGTGTTTCTAAAATAAATATAGAACTTTTGTTGAAATGGGTTGAATGATGTTTCGTGAACGTGGTATCTCTCATTACTTTTCGAGTCATTCTATAATTAATTCTACTTATATTCAAAATTGATTTTTTAATAGGAAAAGTTATGATATAACTCCTTATGAAATTTTTTATGATAAAACTACAGATATAGGGATTCCTTGCATTACAAATAAGAAAGCTATAAAACATGGGATGTTTGAGCAGAGAGGTAAAGAAGGAATCTTTCTTGAATATGGTCTCGAATAAATAGGATATAAGTGTGTTTCAATAAAGATTTAGGAATAATATTTGACTTTTTTGATGTAAAAGTTATTAAAATGGCTGAGAATGTTTTTCAAAAATCATGTGCTGATAAGTAATATGAATATGCTGAAAGAACTTTTGATAAAAATCCAGATAAGGATACATGAAATTGTAATTATACTCACGAAGAAGAATCTGACTCATATATCTCTATTGATGCGTATAAATCTCAAAAATCTAATCCTATGATAAGAAATAAAGTTAAAACTCAAAAAAAATTAGTGATGAACATAAAAAATTTCAAACAAGTAAATATAAATCATTATTACAAATACTTCCTTATATTCAAAAGTTGAGTTGAAATATATGAATGAAGATTTTGAGAATCTAGAATAGGTTTTGGATATGAATGAAGTTCTAGATCAGATAGAAACTAATGATACTTGGGAACTCTTACACAATCTAAATGACAAAAATATTATCAATACAAAGTGAGTTTTTAGAACAAGATCAATGAATATGGTGATGTGATAAGAAAAAAGAAAGATTTTTGTGAAAATTTTTCTCACAGAATGAAGGCATTGATTTTGATGAAACTTTATATCTGATAGAAATATTATTAATAATTAGAATCATTCTAGATATTTCCGTATCTTGAAATTGAAAAATATTTTAGATGGATGTGAAGTCTTCATTTCTAAATGGAGAAATTTATGAAGATGTGTATATTGAACCACTATGTGGATATTTATTGGGAAAGATGAAATTTATGTGAGAAATTTGAATAAATAATAATATGGGATGAAACAAGCTCTTTGGGAAAGGTATATCAATATGGGTGCGTTCTTGAGGATGATTAGTTTTGAGAAAGGAATTGTTGATAGTAATCTATACATCAAATAATGTCAGGAGTTTTCCCTCAACAAAATATTTTATGTTGATGACATTTTATTTTATAAGAATGATTTAATAACATGTGTAATTCTGTCTAAATAGTAGAAAAATTTATTTTAGATGTCTATTCTAGGAGAAATAAAATACATTCTTGGATTACAAATAATACAAAAGAAGAAACAGATTTCTCTCTCCCAAGAAAATAATGATATGGAACTTTTTAAAATGTTTTGAATGAAAAATTAAAAAACCAGTTTCCACAAAACTTTTAGTGGCAAAAATGTTCTCTAAATATTGAGAAGAAAAATAAGTGGACTCTAAATAGTTTTAGAAGCTGATTGGATTTTTTTTTGTATTTGATTTCCTCAAGACCTGCATTTTTTGGGGTGTTACCTTATGTGAAATATTTCAATGTGATCCAAAATAATCACATCTATTGGATGGAATAATAATTCATAGATATATAAAAATCAAAATAAATTAGAATTAGGTATGATAACTTTGAATGTATTAACTTGTTTGGGTATTCAAATGCTGATAGGGTAGAAAATGTTGGTGATAGAAGATCCACATCTGGTGAAGTTTTCTTTCTTGAGAAAAGTAATATTAGTTGGAATATAAAGAAAAAAAATTCAGTAAATCTTATTACGACAGAAGGTAAGTATTGTGCTTCTACCCTAGTTTCTACCCAACTTATGTGGATGAATACTCAATTGGAAGACTTACTTGTTTATGTGTTGTTTGCCTTACTCTTGGGTTGTGACAATCAATGTTATATCAACCTTACAATAAAAAGGGTATATATTTCTGGTTCAAAACATATTTACCAAAAATTCCACTTCATAAAAAATCATTTTTATATTAATTAGTTGAATCTGGAGTATGTTCCCACATCATAAAAAGTTCCTCACATTTTCACAAAACCTATACTGATGGAATCTTTTTACAATGTGATATTAAACATGGGCTTCCAACCACATTCTCTTCAATGTTAAGGTATGTTATTTTTATCCTCTCTCATCTTGTGTTTGGATATTGTTTTTAAGGGAGATAATTGTTTCAAAAATCTATCCATTGGTATGAGCTAATCCTTATCAGGAAGCATGTTTGGAGGGGGAGTTGTGGGTAAGAAGTAAATTCAAAATGTAAGTGTGTGAACTTTTCTAATAGATTTTTGGAGTGGTTTTAAGAGATTTTTTTTCATATGAATGTGGGATAAGTGATGAATGATGTGGATTAAAGATGATGATGTTTCATGAGTCACTAATTTTGGATAACATGGTTTTTTGTTAATTATTTTTGTTTTCGACAATGAGATAGCTTACATAGGCTTAAAATTGTTGATAAGTAATCCATAACATGAGGATAAAAACATCAATGAATTATTAACCTTGGTTGAAAACAAAATTAAAAGGGGGAGATTATTGGGACCAACTTGGAATTTTTTTTCAAAATCATGAATAAATTTGTGAAGAAAGTGTTGTCTTTTGTTGTCATTAAAAATAAATCCACTCATTTTTTAATAGTAGAATGATCAAAATCACCAACATAATTATATTACTAGATTCAAAAATTTTAAAAATCTACATAAGATTAGGATGATGTTTTCCTGAAGTAAATAAGAATCATACTCACCTTGGGTCTGTAAATGAGTTTTGACCATACAGAGGATGAGTATCAGATTCATGTTGGATCAAATGAAAACATTAAAATTATTTGGTATTTTGTAATTCACAAAAAAAATATGTTTTCTGGAAAACATGTTGTGCATGAATTATGAAAAAATGGGGATAACAATTTATACCAATTTTATTCAAAGAAATAAAAAATTTCTTGAAGAATAAGATATTACAAAACATCCCTATGAATGTTGTATGATTCAATGCCAATTGTAAAAAATATAAAATTCCTGAGAAAGTCATGATGAAAGCTGATGTTTTTAGAAGAAGGATGTTTTTAAATCCAAATATTTCTGGTCTCATATCAACAGTGTGAGATCACAAGACATAGATTTGTTGGAAGCATGGGAAGGTTGATTATAATTTGGGAAGATGAAGGTGTTGGTTTTCAGTTAGATGAATATATCAAAGATAAAAATCTTTAGAGTAAGAATTTCATTTGAGAATAAGTTTCTAATGTCAAAACTATTGAGACTGGTATATTAGATGTAGTGTGACACCAATCAATCAGTGGAAAAAACATTTTTTTGGGATATTTTGTGACAAATTAAGGAGAAAAAAATATATTAATGAGACTGATACAAAATGAAATTCAAGATCAATAAAAAAAGTTGTCAACCATTTTCATCATATATATTTTTTGGTCTTTTTTAATTTTTTCAAGATAAAAGAAAATAAATCTGATATTTTTTTATCAATTCGATCAACTATCATCAGAGTAGATCTAACTCTGATAATATTAGTGAAGTAGAGACTGATCCATAGATGTAGAATGACACCAATAACATCATTAGATAGAATTTTATCATTTTAATTAAATGAATAAAATAAGAAAATAAGAACTAAATAAAATATATAAAAATTTTATTTCAAGGAGAGATTAAATCATGAAATGTTTAGATAAAATGTTTTTTAAATAAGTGTGATTCTTATGCTGATGAATTTCTATGAACTTTTTAGAATTTTCTAGTATGTTTATATATGAATTGTTTCAATGTCTTATGTTTATCAAGTTGGAATAGAGCATCTAATTGCACTGTTCTTTTAGTTGGTTATAATAATCATAACATGAAGACATTTTTTTCTTAATGTTCAATTGTTATAGAGAAAATTAATAAATAATACGAAAATTTTATAATAATAGTGAAATAGGAATGGGAATCAGAATCATTTTGGAAATGTTTATAATTCTTAGTATAAGTTTAAGTTGTGAGAAGATTCAAGAAGGTTTGATATTAAATTGGGATAGTAGAGAAGCATCGAATAAGTCAAATTTGATGTCGATATTTATGGGGAATTGAATATTTGAGGAAATTTGGTTGACTGTGAATGCATTTTAGAATCCTCCCTAATCCATATTTGGAAATCCTATAAATAGAAGGAAGTTTATTGTACTTTAATGATACATATATAGTAAACAAGGTGTAGAACAATGTTATATAATTGAAATTTTATAGAGATAATGAGTTCCCAGATCAAGCATTCCTGATAAAAATTTTTAGATAGGAATGATAAGTTAAAAGATCATATTTTTTGTATTTAGATCTGATCACGAAATTAGACTAGGATTTACAAACTTATATAGAACAGGTTCAATATTATTTTAGTGGTACTCTACCCAACATATATTATTGTACTAAGAAATCAGTTTGGGAAATTATATCTGGTAATCAGACTGAGTATCTTTATAATGTCTAGATAATTTCATACCTATTGGTAGGTAAGAGAGTGAAGAATTGTTCTAAATTCCATATTTTTGAAAGATGAAAAGGTAACATAGTTACATGTTTTTAAGCGACTGGTGTATGTTTCTTGACTTCATACACAAATTGTACAACATCGTTTCATTCTAATTAATGAATGTGCACTGTTGTATTGATCATAGTGAAACACAAGTGTAACAGAATATCCTACTTGTTATATCCAAACAAAAGGATCATTTTCTAGTATATTTTGTGGTATTTTATTATTTCAAAACCATACCAGGTATGTTTCTACTCATGATGAGTAGTGGATATTGTATGTTCTTGTGTTTTAGTTGATGTTTGATGGTTTTTTTTCCAGAAAAGTCATTAATCATTAACAAGAGGTGAATGTTGTTTCAAAAGGAAGTAAAATTAAAATTAAAAGATATAAATGATTCACCCCATCCCCCTCTCATTGATACTTGGATCATGTTTTGCTAATCTCATTGAGAATGTAATATCATATCAGAAATCACGATTCAAAGTAACGAAATAACATATTTCATGGATTTGAATAACATAAACATCATAGTACTTGAGTTCCATCACATATTATTCATTACAAACCTCAATCTATCCTACGTTGATCTTGTCCAGCCTTGGAATGGAATATCACACACATCAATTATCTCTTTGATGATCCTGAAATTACTTAAGCCACAATTAACCATTTAATAAATTAACATATAAGAAGAATGTAAATCCCTATTATCCTTGGAATGTTTTATTTCCTAAATGTCACTTTATAGTGTAAATTTTGATTTTATAATGTAAAAACATTGACCAAACATTTATTTATTAATGAAATTTTACATTATAAATATTACACCCTATATTTATACTATAATATATCCCTTTAAAAAATAAGAGGCACTAATCAGCTGCTATTATGTTGCAGCATCGCTTTATCTATTTTGGTTATGATAGTTGTTGATATGTAGTCTTCCAATCATTATAGTCCTTTAAACATCCATTCCTATGGGCATTATGAGGTCATCAATCTTTGTCCCTTAAGAGAAGAGTTTCTCAATGAATCTCTCACACAATGTTGGGCATGATGATCCCCAATAAATACCCTATATCCCTCTCTTCATTAACGGCCTTAATGTTCCACAAAGAAGACCTATGTCATCCTATATAGTAATCTCAACCTCCTTCACCATGAATCCATGACCCTATATTGTGGAGGTACACCTTGAACTGTGATTATGAAAAAAGGAATTTTTTATGCCCAAAGATACATGAGGCTGGTCTTATGTTGTAATACTACAACTTACACCATAAAATATGTGACATAATTCCATTACTACACGTCATTGGTTTATGCCATAAGTGGAGTGGTCCTCCAGTACCAAGGGGATTTTCTTTTTAAGTAAGTTAAGTTTGGATATTCCTTTTTTCATGTTTCTCCTCATCTAGACCGAGAATATTTATTGAGATGATTTAGAGGTTCTATGATTCGTTTTCTTGTAATCAATCTCTCTTTTGGTGTACGAACAAGGGTTTGGGTGATGTCAACCATGGAAAACATTGATTTCAACTTAGAAAACCATGAGGTAGGAAGTTCATTGACAACTTGGTCTTTCATTTACACCTATTTCAATTATATGATTATATTTGTAGTAATTTTATATAACGACACATACTTTACATACATTGTTATTACTTCACAATTGAATCATAATTATTACAAAATATAACAAAACTATGATAGGCCC
Source organism: Viscum album (assembly GCA_963277665.1). NCBI lineage: Eukaryota > Viridiplantae > Streptophyta > Magnoliopsida > Santalales > Viscaceae > Viscum > Viscum album. Next base: position 70,407,167 of record OY728142.1, read on the forward strand.
ATATAGATATAGTGCATTTAGAAACTGGGAAACATAAACAACTAGTTCATAAATCATCTACAATGTCTTCTGTTTGTTTCATCATATCTAGAGTCCCTTTTGGCAAATCTTACATAATACCCTTCTTCCTGGCCTGGGGAAAAGAAAACATACAAAAGGGTGATCTCAAATGCATAGTAAGGGTAATAAAGGGAATAATCAATCATATCATATTCATAAGAACATAACATTTTGATAATCTTAGCCCGCAAAAGCGATCATAATATCATGAAATGGGATAAATCATAGTAGTGAAGGGTAATCCCAATAATCCGAACATAAAACATGAATCTCTGTGGAATACCCACAAAATCATATAAAATCATTTCATATTATTCAAGACTCATTTCCAAGATCATCATAGCAGACAAATTCCATTACTAGACTGAGTTCACTCCTTGTTCCAGTCCTGTATAACTGAACCAGATTAACTGGTCGTTCCAGCAATGCCTATATCATGAGATATAAATCATTACCCAATGCATTGGAGGGATATATATGTCCCACCCATCTTATAATGAAACCATTATTATGTGTTCCACAAAATAATTAATCATACATTATAGCATAAACCATGTAACAAAAATGGTATTCTTAAAAATCATGTCATCATAACATAATCCATATAAGATAAAGGACTTCATAAAAATAGTTCCTTTATAAAATAATCAAATCAATTTAATAATATGGATATAAAACTAACCCTATATCATCCTAGATTGAAAATAAATTTGATAAAACACTTGAACTCAGTTCTTGAGGAAAATATCCTTTCTTCTTCAAAATAATTTTTTTTCAAAATGGAATACTATTTTAATGAAATAAATTTCTGTTGAAAATAATAATAAAATCTTGCTTTGGAATCTTCATGGAAATAATCTGTTATGAAATCGTAAAAATCTGTTCATACCGTATATGTTAAAATAACATTCTTCTCATACATTGTCTGAAAAAGTAAAAATGTATCTCATAAAAAAAACGACAAAAGATTCCATTCATATATTTTACTAAAATTTTCACCAATAAGTAAAAGTGGATTTAAAATTTTTTAGGAGGATATAAAAAATATTAAATATCAAGGAAACATGGATGTGGATGATAAATATTCCCTAGTAAATACAGAAGTATAAAAAATCATGGATAAAAATTAAGATTGTGAGATTTTCCCTTACATTAGGTCCGATATGCTTCATATGTATCCGGACCCCCTGTATAATGATTTAAATAATGTTATGGATATATTAAATTATTATTATTATTTTTATGATAGTATTTATGATCATATATTCATCCTTTTGTTAGTAACATTTCAATGTTACTCATTGTTTGGGTATTAACTACTTTATTTCCATATGTCTGTTTTGTTGGATAAGTTCATATTCCCATTTTAGGTTATAGTTATATAATTTAAAGAATGTTATTAGTATAATATATATCATATTTATTCAGTCAATTCGTTTTTATAATCATGGTTTAATGAAGATCATGTAGAACGAATCACATCGCACCGCGGAGACGGTAAGTTGTACGTACGGACAAGCGTTGATATCATTCCCATAATTATTGAATTGTATAGGAGTGGATGATAGAATATCTTAGAATTAGTATCATGTTATAATAATCATATATATCTATTCTTTACACCATTATACCCAACCAAGTAAGGTGGTGGTGGAAAAACAGATTACTCCACAGCGTGGAGACGATATTATGGACGTACGCACGCGCGGTGATTTCATTTTCTGTAGGATGGATAGAAGGTGAAATAGGGTTATTTCATATTTATAATAACATATCAGTATATTTGTGATACTTATGTTATTAATTTATAATTTAAAATCAAAAGAAGAGAAAGTATAAGTAGAAATAAACTTGAAGGAATCGGTAGAAGAGATTACCTCTTCCGTGACGCACCTCCTTTAAACATGCTCTTAAGTCACTATAGTTGGTCTTTTGAGAAGACCAGAACCTCAAAAATGTTACTAGGGAAGTTTATAAGAGTAATGGGATGGGTTTTTCCGAGATTGAAGGCGCATATTTTTTTGAATATGAGAGGGAGGAGTTTCCCTTTTATAAGGGAGGGGAGGGGAACCTTTGGAAACATAAAAATATTAATTTATAATAAATTCAATCCCCACATAAAAAACTCCATAAATGAATCAAATATATGATGAGATGAGATAGTGTTGTTATATCATAAAACAATAAAATTTAGACTTTTTGGGAATTTATTTTAATCCTTATAAACTTTATTTATCCTTATTTAATATTTTTTATTTTATTTGTGGTAATAATATTCTAAATTTTAAATTGTTTTAAATAATTACTTATGTTCAGTTAATTATCCATAATTGGATAATTTATGACATTTTAGACCATATAAATTTTAATTTATAATTATTAAATTTTTTTGTTGTTTTTAAACAATTTTATAATATGTTATTTTTATAAAATAACAATAGTGTCAATTTTGACACTATTCATTTATTTGCATTTAAATAAAATCAACACAGATAACATATTCGAACTAAAAAATATATTAGATTTATAATATGTCATATTAAACCAGAAAATTTGTGGAGAACATTAATTAGTTCATATAATATTTATTTTAAAAATTTTAAAACCATTTATTTGATATTTCAATCAATAAAATAATATCTACATCACTACTGTGTCATAATTAATGATAATTATTTAATCCCTAAATATTCTATATAAATTATAATGATGTAGATAATTTTTTTATATTTTTTTATTTTATTTATATTCAATGTTTTATGAACATTATAACAAAATTAAAATTATTACACTTATATGATATAAGAGAGTGACATATTTTCACTTTCATTGGTTTTAATAATAATTATATCATTTTCATTGTCAAAAGTCAATAAAAAAATCTATTCTGACCCTTAGGTGATATGGGTCTAGTTTTGTTTCATCCAATAGAATTTTGGCAGGTGGTAGGGTAATTTTATAATCTTATTTTTACCTATGATTACCAGATTTACCTTTTACTATAGTAAATAAAAATTACCATTGTTATTATACATAATGTTAAAAAAATAAAATTAAAGTATTAACATAATTTGGACCTACTTATTTTAAATAATAAGTAAATTTTTTCAAATTAAATACACAAAAGTGGATGTATTTAATTTAAAATTAATCCTGCTGTTGAGAAAACGACTTTTAAAGGTTAAAACATTTCAAAAGATTGGTATGTTTTTATCAATGGATTCAGTGTAAAATCAATGCTAATGACATAAATTATATTAAATGTTAAAAATATATTCTCTTTATATTTTTAAACCATTCAATTTTTATAATTTAACCATATAAATTATCTCGATGGAAAATGTTTTTTTTAATTAAAATTTAGCGTATTTTTACTATTTATCAAAATATGAAAGTGAACAGAAAAATATTAAAAAATTATCCAAATTTAATTTTTATATTATTATGGAAATGAAAAATTTTATTTCATCAAATGGAAGTTATAAATGTGTCAAAACTAGATTTAAAATGGGTGCACCATCAATAGGAGGTAAAACTGCATTTTTTTAAAAATACTTCTTTTATCCAAAAAAAATGATTTTGTTTTCATACATCATTCTAGAAACCGTGTTAGAGGAATTATAATGTTATAAAATTTAAAATCCAGTTATTATTATACATTACGGCTAGTTCAAAATATTATAATAATATATCATTTTTAGTGAAACTCGGTATTGCGTACAACACAAGATATCGAGGAAGGTTGCTACTGAATGTAATGCAAGCCAGGCTAGTGATGTGTGTAGTTAAATATTACATTGGTGTTTCATATAAAATATGACATAAAAGATATTTATATTTCTCATAAAATCTCTGGGTGTTACATTCTACCCCCCTTAAAAGGAATTTTTCCCTCGAAATTCGTGACTTCGTAACAAACAGATGAGGATACCTCTACCTCATCATATCCTTAAGTTCCCATGTAGCTTCTTCTAATTGGTGGTTCCACTATAAAACATTAACCAAGCGAGTGGTGTTGTTTCCTAAATTTTTTTCGCTATGATCCATAATCTCTATCGGCTGTTCTTCATAAGAAAGATCTTGCTCTAGCAGTACAACTTCTTAGCTTAGTACATGTGAAGGATCAGGTAGGTACTTTCTTAGGATTGATACATGGAACACATCATGAACTTGAGAGAGATTTTGTGGAAGTGCCAATTGGTAAGCGACCTTCCCAACACGATCTAGTATTTCGAAAGGACCGATATACCTGGGGCTCAACTTTCCCTTCACTCCAAATATCATTACACTCTTCTATGAAGATATTCATAAGAATACATTATCATCCACTTAAAACTATAGGTCTTTTCTTCAGTTGTTGGCATAAATGTTTTGTCGACTCTGAGATGCTCTTATATGTTGTTGAATAGATCTGACTTATTCAGCCATCTCATTAACAAGATCAGGTCCTTATAGCTTTATTTACCCAACTTCTTCCTAGAATGTTGGGGTTTTGCATTTCTTTCTATAGATATCATTATAATGGACCATCTGAATACTAGAGTGAATGTTATTATTATAAGAAAATTACACTAAATATAGGTGTTGATCCCAACCACCTTTCAAATACATAGAGAAATATCTCAACATGTCATCCAATGTTTTAATTGTCCTCCCAGACTGACCTTCTGTGTGAGGATGATAGGCAGTGCTGAAACATAACACTGTACCTAGAGCATACTGAAGACTACCCCAGAGCATCGAGGTAACCCTCGAATCCAGATAAGATATAATGGAAAGTGGTACTCCATGCAATCTTACCACTTCCTTTACATATATCCCAACAATATGATAATGAAAGAAATATTCTCTAATATCAATTAAGTGTGCCGACATAAAAAGGCGATAAACTATAAACCAGATAACATTATTTCCTTTGGATTTTTTGGGAAGTCGGATGATAAAGTCCATAGTGATGTCTTCCCATTTCCATTATGGTATGGGTAATTGTTGTAACTTCCCCTTAGACTTCTATCTATCAACATTAACTTGATGACAAACCAATCATGGAGAGACATATTCGATGATATCTCTTTTCATTCCATCCCAACAAAAGTACTCTTTTAGGTCCTTGTACATCTTTGTACTTCCAGGATGAATAGAGAATAAAGAACTATGAGCCTCATCTAGCAGCTCCTTCTTTAATTATTTTATGGGAGGAATACAGCCACGGTTCCTAAACATTATTATCCCATCAGAGTCAAGGTTGAATTCAGAAACATTTCTCACCTTCTTTTTTAGACCAACAACCTCCTTTTCACCACTTTAACCTTCACATGTATACATATTTGAACATTCATTTGAGAAAGATAAGATATCTCCCCTTTCATTAAAATTCATAGATCCATCCTTTGTAATCCATAAATATTGGGTCTTTTGTGATCCTCATCAGGGATAAGCTAGCATGGTCTTGTCTACTTAATGCATCTCCCACCTTGTTTTCATTCCCATGGTGGTAATGTATGGATCAATCATAATCCTTAATCAGCTCCAACTATCTTCTTTGGCACATATTCATCTCCTTTTGCGTCAAAATATACTTTAAAATTTTATGATCAGTATAAATATAACACCTTTCAACATAAAGATAATGCCTCCAAATCTTTAATGAAAATATTACCGTGGCTAACTCCAAATCATGATTTGGGTAAATTTTCTCAACAATTTTCAACTATCGTGAGGAATAAGCTATCATCATATCATTTTCATGAGAACACACCCCATCCCTTTCTTGGATGAATCACTGTAAATCAAAAACTTTTCTCCACTACAAGGCAATGTGAGCACAGGTGCACTGGCTAACCTTCTTTTTAGCTCTTTGAAATTCTCTTCACATTACTCCTTCAAAACAAACTTAACTAATTTCCGAGTCAATTTGGTGAGTGGGTTAGATAATCATGAAAAATAATTCACAAAACATTGATAATACCAAGCTAAACCAAGAAAACTTTAGATTTCAGTTACTGTTGTTGGTCTCGACCATCATTCAATAACCTCAATTTTTTCTAGATCCACTGATATCCCATCTTTTGAGATTATGTGACCCAAAATTGAAATTTTGAGGACAAAATTCACACTTGGTAAATTTGTCATAAAGCTTCTCGTTTCTCCTGGTCATCAATACAATTCTCAATTGATCTTCTTTTTATTCCTTTCTCTTTGAATATACAATAATATCATCTACAAAGACTAACAAAAACTAATCAACATAGTCTCTAAAGACTCTATTCATTAGATCCATGAAAATAGCAGGGGCATTAGTAAGACCAAAATGCTTCACGATAAATTCAAAGTGTCCATACCTTGTACGAAATTCCATCTTTGGTATATCACCCTATTTACCCTTAATTGATGATACCATAAACAAAGATCAATCTTGGAAAAGTATTGAGCTCTGCGTATTTGATCAAATAAGTCATCAATGCGTGGGAGAGGATATTATTTATTGATAGTGATCTCGTTAAGTTATTGATAATCAATGCAGAGTCTCATTGATCCATATTTCTTCATAACTAATAAAATGTGTGCTCCCCAAGGTGATGTACTAGGGAATAATAATCCCTTATCAAGATTCTCTTGGAGTAGCTTCTTCAATTCTTATAACTCAATTGGGTCCATTTTATACGGTGTCTTCGAAATGGGAACATCACCTGGTATGAGTTCTATTGAAAACTCAACTTCACGATTTAGTGGAAGACCAAGAAATTCCTCTCGAAATACATCATCAAACTCCCGTACAATGGGAATATTCTTAATCGTGAGTCTCTATCCAACCATTTGAGATAAATAGACTTCATTTATTGGAATCAAGACCCATAAAATGGAATAAATTTCCACTGGAAGGTTATATTCATTATCGCATCGATAAATGATCATAGATTGATCAGGAATATGAAATGTGACTTCTCTTATTTGGAAATTGATATGAGATCCATATAAAGAAATCAAGTCCATGCCAGGAATCACATAAAATTACACTATAAGAAGGATCACAATATTTTCTACAAGCACTTTCCCACAAACCTCAATCAGAGAAGAATTGTAAACTTTTTTTGCTACTGTTGTGCCATTTAAAGTTTTCACAGCTTACCCAATATTTAATTGTTAAGGTAGTACGGTGATACCCTTAGAAAATTCTTCAAAAATAAAATAGTGGGTGGATCCAGAATCAAATAAAATATTTTCTTCTTTATATTGGATGGTATGTGTACCTTTCACCAATTTGTTATCATACTCCACATTGCCAATAGAAATTGCATGTGTCTTTCCTTAGTATTTGGCCTTAAGAGTTTGTTGACATCGATCATCATCAAAAACCCTTGGATAAGAGAATTGATTATCATAATTCCCCATTTCCTTTAACTCGTAACATTGAAGTGCAGGAGGTTTATTCTATGTATCCCTTTCATTGTTCACATCATTAGACATATTCTTCGCATTACTTCGATATTAAATTTCCCGATTGCCTTCTTTTCCACATTTGAAACATTTACATGTCCCTCTAAGACAATTCCTTCAAAATTTCTATCCACACTTTGAGATTATGGAAGAACTCCCCTTATTTTTAATGTGGTTTTTATATTTTACTTTGAATTCGATTTTCATCTTCTTATCCAACCCATATGACTGATGGGTTACTCCAATCCCTATCTCAACCTTGAGAGCACATAGAACAACTTCCTCGGAGCTATTGAAGTCCCTTATGGATAATGCCCATCAAAGACTTGGTTTTAAGCCACTAATGAATCGATCAGTCTTACACTCATGTTGGATAATAATTCAAGAAGCATACCTTGAAAGACTTGTAAAAATTTTTTCGTAGGTACCAACAGATTCATCATCCTTTTTCTTTAGATCATGAAAATCATTATCCATCATTGATCGAAGAAAAAAAGGGAAGTAATTTTTGAAAAATAAGTTCTTGAACTCATCCCATACCATGGACTCAATTTCGTCTCTTTGCCTCGTATTCTTGATATGATTCCACCATTGATCAGCTTCCCCTTCCAAACAATATACTGCAAATATGACATTATCATGTTCAGATCATTGTAGAACTGAAAATATATTTTCATTTGTATTGATTCATTTTTAATCTACTAATGGATTGGATGACCAGTTGAATGATGGTAGATGCTGCCTCTTGAAGAATTCAACAGAATGTTTCCCCTTCATTTTCTTGTTTGGAAGTATTGCATGATTAATAGCTTGAGGAAGTTGTGTGATCATCGATACAAGATTTTTCATTCCAGATCCCATAACATTTGGTTGCTCATGGGTATAATCATTGAATTTCTTGTCGCATTCATCATTAACACGGTTCCTTTAGGTTCCATCCATTGACTAAATCCATGAATAATTGTGTGAGAAACACTAATTACAACAGTAAAACAACATAATCAGTAATAAAATTACACACTTTAGGTCTTATCATAAGTTATTCATGGACATTTCTAAAACACTAAGATTGTTATCTATGCTTAGAAATATCCATAGGGTTCTTACTAAGGCATTCACATCCTAGTTTCGGAAGGATAACTATACATTTCCTCTAATACCAACTATAATGACCCATACTGTGCATACATTGTTATTACTTCAGAAATGAATTATACTTATTACAACATATAACAAAAAAATGATAGGACTGTATAGGTATTGTGTCTTTAGAAACTGGGAAACATAAACAACTAGTTCATAAATCATCTACATTGTCTCCCATTTATTTCATCATATCTAGAGTCCCTTTTGGCATATACTACTTAATACCATTCTTCCTGGCATGGGGAAAAGAAGACATACAAAAGGGTTGACCTCAAATGATATGTACGGGTAAGAAAAGGAAAAATAAATCATATAATATTCATAAGAATATAACATTTTAAAAATCATAAACTTTAAAAAAGATCACATTATCATGACATGGGATAAATCTTAATAGTGAAATGTAATCCCATTAATCATAACATAAAACATTAAAAATTTTATCATACACACATAATCATATAAAATCAATTCATATTAGTCAATACTAACTCCCAAGACCATCATAGAGGACAAAGTCCATTACTGAACCAAGGTCACTCCTCGTTCTAGTCTTTTATCACTGAACCATATTAACATGCCAATCCAGCCATGGCTATCTCATGAGATATAAATCTTTACCCAACTCATTGGAGGGAGATATAGGTCCCACAAATATCCTAATGAAACAATTCTTTTATGTTCCACAAAATCATAAATCATAAATCGTAGCATAACCTATGGAAAAAATGGGATTCTTAAACATCATGCCATCATATCATAATCCATATAAGATAAAGGAAATCATAAAAATAATTCCTACATAAAATAATCAAATAAATGTATTAATAGTGATAGAAACCTAAACCTATATCATCTTAGATGGAAAATAAATTTTATAAAACACTTGAACTCTGTTATTGAGGAATATATCCGTTCTTCTTCGAAATCATTTTCTTTTCTCAAAATGATATACTATTTTGATGAAATGAATTATGGTTAAAAATAATCATGAAATATTTCATAGGAAGCTCCATGGAAATATGGAATTATGAAACCATAAAAATCCATTCATTCTGTATATGTTGAAAAAACATTTTTCTCATACTTTGGCCAGAAAAGTCAAAAAGTATCTCGTACTAAAAATGAAAAAAGATTACTTTCGTATATTTTACTAAAATTTTCACCAATAGGTACAATTGGGTTTGAAATATTTTATGAGGATATAAATATTATTACATATTGTGGAAACATGGAGGAGGATGATAAATATTCCCTAGTAAATACCGAAGTGTAAACAATCTCAAATAAAAATTGAGAATGTGAGATTTTCCTTTACCTTAGGTCCGATATGTTTAGAATATATCCAAACCTCCTGTATAATGATTTAAATAAGTTTATGGGTCTATTAAATAATCATAATTATTTTTATGATAAAATTTATGATCATATTTTCATCCATTTGTTAGTAACATTTCATTTTTACTCGTTGTTTGGGTATTAACTGCTTTATTTTCATACGTATGTTTTGTTGGATAAGATCATATATTTATTTTTAGGTAATAGTTATATCATTTATAGAATGGTATTAGTATAATAAATATCATATTTATTCATTCAATTCCTTTATATAATCATGTATTATTGAATATCATTTAGAACGAATCACATCACATCGTGGAGAGACGGTAAGCTGTACGTACGCACGAGAGACGATATCGTTCCCATTATTATTGAATGGTATTGGAGTGGATGATAGAATATATCAGAATTAATATAATGTTATAATAATAATATATATATATTCTTTACACCAGTATACCCATCCAAGTAAGGTGGTGGTGGAAAAATAGATTACACCACAACTGGGAGACGATATTCCATACATACGCATGTGCTGTGATTTCATTTTTTGTTGGATGGATAGAAGGTGAAACAGGGTTGTTTCATATTTATGACAACATATAATTATATTAGTGAAATTTGTGTTATTAATTTACAATGAAACAACTAAATAAGAGGAAGTAGAAGAAGAAATAAACTTGAAGGAATCGGTAGAAGAGATTAACTCTTCCTCGACACACCTTCTTTAAACATCATCTTAAGGGACTAGGGTTAGTCTTTTGAGAAGAACAAGATCTCCAGAATGTTACTAGGGAAGTTAATAATTGTAATTCTCAGGGGGTTGGAGAGCTTGAATGCTCAAATTTTTGTGAAGAGGAGAGGGATGAGGTGCCCTTTTTTGATGGAGGAGAGGAGCACCTTTGGAAACATAAAAAAATATTAATTTATAGTAAATTCAACCCCCACATAAAAACCTGAAAAAATCACTCAATTGTAAGATAATATTAGATAGGGTTGTAATATCATCAACCAATAAAATTTATACATTTTGGGAATTTATTTCAAACCTTGTCATCTTGATTTATCCTTATTTAATCTATTTAATTTTATTTGAGGTAATAATAATATAAATTTTAAATTGTCATAAATAATTACTTATCTATTGTGAATTATTTAAAATTGGATACTTTATAACAATTTAGACAATATAAATTTAAATTTATAAATTTTAAATATTTTTTTTGTGATTTTTAATGAATTTTATAATATGTTATTTTTTTAAAATAACAATAATGTCAATTTTGACACTATTCATTTATTTGCATTTAAATAAAATCCACACAGAGAATATATTCGAAAAAAAATATTTAATTGATTCCTAATATTTTAAATTCATATAAAAAATATGTACAGAACCTAAATTAGTTCATATAATATTTATTATAATATTTTCAAAACCATTTATTTTATATTCCAATCAATAAAATAATTTCTACATCACTATTGTGTCATCATTAATGATAATTATTTATCTCATGAAAATTATAAATAAATTCTCATGATTTATAGAATTTTATTATAATTCTTTAGAATATTTATATTCAAAGTTATATTATATTTATCACTAAATTAAAATTATTACACTTATAAGATATAAAAGAGTGACATATTCTCGCTTTCTTTGGTTTCAATAATAATTAAATCATTTTCATTTCAAAATTCCATGAAAAGAATCTATTATATCCCTCAGGTGATATGGTTATACTTTTATTCATCCAACCGAAATTTGGAAGGTGGTTGGGTAATTTTATAATCTTATTTTTACCCTTAATTACCCGATTTACCATTAACTGTAGTAAATAAAAATTACCGTAGTTAATATTCATAATGTCAAAAAAATAAAAGTAACCTATTAAAATAATTTGGACCTACTGATTAAAAATATTAAATCCAATTTTGTAAATTCATAACATAGAAGTTTTGGTATTTAATTTAAAATTTATCCCATTGTTGAGAAAATGGGTTTTAAAAGTTTAAACGTTACAGATGATTGAAATGTTTTTACCAATGAATTCAGTGTAAAATTATTTCTAACAAATTAAATTATATTAAATGGTAAAAATATATTCTATTTATAATTTAAAACCATTAATATTATATTTTTACCATATAAATTATCTCGATCGAAAAAAGATTTTTTAATTAAAGTTTAGTGTATTTTTACTATTCATCTAAATTTGAAAGTTAACAGAAAAATATTAAAAAATTATCCAAAGTTAATTATTAAATACTAATTGGAATAAATAAGTTTATTTTATCAAATTGAACATATAAAAATGTCAAAAACTAGATTTAAAATGGGTGTGCCATCAAAAGGCGGTAAAACTGAATTTTTTGAAAAATACTTCTTTTATCCGAAAAATTGATTTTGTTTTCAAAAATCATTCCAGAAAATATGTAAGATGAATTATAATTTCATAAAATTCAAAATTCATTTAATAATATTTATAACATCTAGTTCCAAATAATATAATAATATATCATTTTTTAGTGATACTCTGTATTGTGTACAACGCAAGCTATCGAGGAAGGTTGCACTTGCGTGTAATGTAAGCCAAGACTGTGTTGTGTGTAGGGAAAGATTATTTTGGTGTTGCATATAACATAATATAGAATAAAAAATTTCTCATAAAATCTCAGGGTGTTACATTTTATAATGTTCATGATTACGATCTCTTGTGTGTGTGTTTTCCATGAGATCCTTTATGATATTGATTCCATGAGTGATATTATCAGAGCTTGTTGCTATGTTTGTTTGTGATCTCATGATGTTATGTATGATGTTGTATATTCATGATGATAAGATATTTATGCCTGTATGATCACCCTGTATGTGTGTTCCCATTACCTCAGGGGAGTGAACTTTATTGCGATGATGTTGATGAGTGATCAACACACAAGGTGGGGGTATGAGGTATCCATGGTTTCCTGTCGAGGGTTTTATCAAGTAAGCCTTAATTTTCCATGTGTTATTCACAATGTTATAGCCTGGTCTGTGTGAGTAATATATATTCTAATCCAGAGGACCCAGGTGACATGGTCCTCTTGAGTGATAGATGACATCATGTATCATTACCACGACACCATGAGGATGTTGTATAGGGGTTGGTTTGGTCACAACTAACATCAATCATTATATTTCCAGCATGGAATCGAAGCAGGTATAACCGACGGTTTGTGGTGTCTTAGTTAGTTCATGATTTCTCAATTTTGTATTGTCTCTTTATGCCTATTCCACATTTATTATCATCATTATAATACATTTTTTATACTTGATCACATCAGGTATGTAAATATTGTTTGCTTCCTACAAAGACTTGCAGTCACACCCTACTTGGGAATTTTCGAATGCTTGTAGATTCCATGAGCCTTCATGAGAATGGAAAGAGCCATTTGGTGGATAGATAAACAAAGGAGGATGGTGATGGTAGATGGAATATATGGACTCCAATGGTCTATAATTTATTTGATGATTTATTTATCTATTTTAATTACTCTGGATAGACTTCCACATTGGGATCTATGCCTTATAAGAAATTTATTCCATATTTATTATTCCATAGGATTACTATGAAGATTTATGGTAATTTGTTTTTCAACTGTTACTACGCAAGGACATGGTACAAGGGGTATAGTCTCCCCCACTTCCTTTAATAGACCCCTACTACTAGTCACCAGCCTCCTGCGTATGAGGAGGCATGCATGAGGTCATGTGGAATTTTGGCTCGGACACAGAGGTTTGGGCTAGGGAGTTACAAAGTGGTATCATAGAACCGTGATTTTATAACTTTTCTTTTCTTATTCCCTGACTTGAGACATGATAAAATTGATATAGGATGGTTTAGACTCAGGTAGTGGAACTACGTTAGTTCTTGTAAATCACTATATAATGGATTTCGAGTTGTTATAAAACATGGAATTATGTTTTTATTACTATTGATTAAAATAACCATGTATGATTCACATGATGATGATATGAGATTTATGAGATTTTGGGAGTGCTAATGCATCATGACTAAGCCCATAGGTTTACATGGAATATATATATATATACACTTTTTGTTGTTCTTCATAGTAGTTATTTAATTATAATTCATGGACTTGTAATATATGTTTCAGATAGTCTCTTTGAAAAGTTATATATCTCTGCCTTCCCATTCCATTTGATACATATATACATGAATTTATTAGAATAATTGGGCATGTTTTTTTGTTAGTATATATGATGGATGTAAATAATGTGCAGGGATAAAGACAAGGGTCAGTATTATAAGGGTTAAACCATAGGTCGAGGGTATATTACTTGAAAAAAAATTCTATGGTCCTATAGAATATATATGACTCAATTTATTACTAATGTTCCTTTTATTGTATAATGTTCTACCATGCTTAGATTTGGTGGGGCCACTGAGCATGAAGGGTTCCTTAGAGACTGTTCCCAAGCCTTCCTTAGTGGTGTAGGTAGTGGTTCCTTACCAACCGCCACCAAAATCCAAGATAGGCTACACAAAGGATTTCCAAATCCAGTATCCTCTAGCCTTTTAGGGTCCGATTGGTGGAAAGATACTAAAGATTGGGTGGAAACCATATTGAGTATCTCTGACCTCATCACGAACCATTAGATTGATTGATGAAGTTGGACGTGTTCATGTTGTAGGGACCCAATAGGCATTGGCATGGAGGTATGGCTCAGGCAGGACAACATGAGGGTCTCACCTGGGTGGTTTACAAGGATTTCTTCCTACATAATGTTTCCCTAAAATGATGAATATTTATCATTAATAGGAGTTCATGGTGCTACAGAAGGGTCCATAATGACATCGGTATACTCCTGGAACTTTACTGACATACAGATGGTAAAGTAACATAGAAGGCTAGGATATTTGAAAATAGACTTTGAATCGAACATATATAGTGGGTCCAAAGCATTGATTTAGATTTATACCCACATGTTTTGAGGAATTTTCTAACCATTTGTTTTTATTTTTGAGGACTAAAATGCAGATGGTACTTTCCTCCCTTTCACCACTTAGATGGGAGGACCACATATTGTTATTGTGAGTTTCTCTTCAGATAATAGGAAGAGGAAGGCTAGGGATATACAATGAATAATGGGAATGCATGTGTATTAGAGATGAGTCTCTTTGGTTCCTTATATAGGAAACCTCTAGTTTTTCAACTATGGGATGTTCAGAAACTATAATCAGGTATTCCCAACACCCTAGAGTCTGTGCCAACGATGTGGAAGGATAAATAATATCTAAATGTTTTACTCTAGAGCTTTGGATAAGAGATGAAGTGAGTATCAATAAAGGACTCTAAGGTTATTTTAGGGTTCTAGATAGTATAACTATACTATACATGAACCATATGGAAAATTTCATAAGAAAAAGGATGGTTTTGTTTATTATGTAGAGCATACTATAGAAAATGGTAGAAAGGGTCCATCTATAGCTAGAGGTATGGCTTGACTATGTCCACTATGTATACTATTTTATTTAATATTGGTGCATCCCATTCCTTTATTTCTACACATTTAGTTACTAGACTTGACCTATGAGTTATGATATCTTCTGAACTAGTCTATATCAACACATTGTTGGGAACGAAAGTGGACCATCTCTAGCTATGCATAATGTTTCCTATATTTTCACTATTAATATAAATCTATGGTAGTTTATAATATTTGTGATAATGTAATTCAGTGTGATTATCATCATGGACTGGCTTAATAGCTTCAAAGATCATATATACGGATATTTGAGGAATGTGTTGTTCACTTCACCAAATGGAGAGAAGTTCATGATAATTATCGAGTAGGAACTGGGAGTTGGTAGAGTTTTACAAGAACTGAGTTAATTTGGGAGGATCAAAATATATATTTCATGCTTGGATATCTTAGTAGAATCAATGAAAACCCTATAATATCATCCTCTATTCATAGATCTACATTAGGATTTATTTACAGATTAATTGATTTGAATTCTCCTAGATAGAGGATTTAATTTTTAGATTGATATCTAAGTAGGGGAACAACCCATTTATTTACCCCTATATTGTATGGAACTGAATGACCTGAAAGAGATCATGCTGAAGTTTGATGACTTGGAAGGGAATGATTTTATCAGTACAAGTACTTCACCATGGGGTCCACCAATGTTGTTCACTATGAAGGAAGACTATAGTCTTCAACTACGTTTTGATTACCAAAATTTGGACCAAGTGATGGTGAAGAAAAAACCACCTTCTCCTTGGATCAATGATATTTTTGATAATCTATCGGGATCCTGGTGGTTCTCAAAGATATATGTTTGATTGAGCCATCATCAATTTTGAGTTAGAGAGGATTATATTTTGAATAAGACATTTCCAAAAAATTTATAGATTGCATGAGTACATATTGAGGTCATATAGGATGAAAAATAATCCTTCAATGTTCATGTCCCTCACGAATAAGATCATCCACCAATACATGGACTCATTCATCATAGTTTTCATTAATCATATCTTCATCTTGCCACAAACACCATTGTAGCATATTAGGTGATGAGATATATTCTAAAATATGATTTTATCACATTGACTTTACACCAAGTTGTAAAAGAGTAACTTCTAGACATTATAGGTGAATTTCATAGGACTTGAGGAGTCTGATATTGGTATATCTATAGGCCCATAGAATGTTGACTTAGTGATGTCCAAGACACATCTTCGAAACATGTTTGTGATCAATATATTTCTAGATATTACAAGATATTAACAATGGTTTATTTATGAATTATATCATGTTTCATCACCCATGATTGCACTGATAAATAAGGGAGTGATGGTCTATTGGTTGGACTAATGCGAAGAGGATTTCATTAAGTTAAAAGAGAATTTTGATGATAGATCTATTACTAAAACTCCCAGATCCTGTGATTGGTTATGTATTGTATTGTAATGCATAAATAATTGTCCTAGGACTTGTGATAATGAAAAGAGAGTATGAAGTGGTCTATAGGTCTCATCCTTTATGAAACCATGATAGGAATTACCTTAATCATGACCTGGATCTAGAAATTATCATCCTTGTTCTGATTTTTTTTTGGAATATTGTCTCTTTAGAGTGATATTATTTTTGTATAAACAGACCACAAGAACATTTGATAAATCTTTACATAAAGAGACATGAACTTGAGGAAGTAGTTCATGTTTGATTATGTATAGAAATTCAAATTTTAGATGTCTTATGAACTTGTTAAAGGTAACATCATTGAGGATTCTCTTAGCCTTAATACATGGTCAAAGGATGATCTTGGATAGAGGCCATTCAACGAGAAATGGTGCTTGGTAATCTTATTTGCTGATAAGAGGATGGATGATTCTGAGGACTACATTTATAGGAATTGTGCTACCCTAGAACTCACATATTCAATCATGGATCAGGTAAAGGTTGTAAAAGAGTCAAACATGGAGTACGTTGTGTTGAGTGAATAAGAAACTCAAGGAGATCTGATACTTGGGTGACCCTTAAGCAACAACGATGTGATCATAGTCCATGTGATAGTTGTTGTCCATAATTCCATAAGAGAGGAGATGATAATGGATTACCAACCCTATATACGATGATTACATCCTAGAGAAATGAATATGCACCATGACTTCAAGAGACAATTTTGTTGGAAAGGGATAAAGATGCACATTTTAGGGTTCATCTCACGATGCCTTACCGATTAAAGGCTGAATTCAATGAACCTGTGAATAGGTGGGTTGCTCCAACCGCTTAAATTACCCATGTGTATTTGTGAGGAAATTGAAATTTAATTTTTTAGGAGGTTAACTAGGACACCAGGGATTTGTGATGTGGTTTTGGTTGTTTTTGATTAGTAGATGAAAGTTGGACACTTTTTTTGATCAGAGAGACACATTGTATTGGGGAGATGGTAAAGATCTATATACATAATATCATACAGTTGAAAAAAGTTACCTTCTGAATTTAATCATATATAGATTCATCTTTTATGTCTATATTTTTTGTAGGGAATGTTCAAGGCCTTAAGGACTTAGTTTAAGTTGATCAAAACATACCGTCCATGCAATGATTGAGAGTTTGGGAAGTGTATACACATATTAGAGGATATTCATTGAGATTTCATTTTGGTGTTTATAGGAGCATGGATGTATCACCTATCCTTGGTCTAGTTTTAAAATAACAATAATTATCATGCTTCAATTCAGTGGGAATATTATGAGGATCTTTATGGGAGGTCATTTCATTCGATGATATGTTGGAATGTGGTTGGTGAGGCATAAATTGTGGACCCTGACATAGTTTAGGAGACTTACGAGTGATTTTAGATAATACATAAGTGGTTGATCACCACTAATACGAGACAAAGATCTTATTTCAACCATAAGAGGATAGTTCATTGCTAGATATCGGGATTTCTTGAGAGTGACTCCTCAGTTAGAGAATTGACGTTTGTGTAATTAGTGTAAGCTAGTACAATTTTTTTGGGACCCATTGATATCATTGATGTGATATGGGTAGTGGCGTACCATTTGGATCTTCCTTCTCACTCCCAAAGAATGCACAATGTGTTTCTTGTGTCATAGCTATAGAGGTACATACTCGACCATATTCATGTTATAGATTGTGAGTATGTTGAGAAAGATCATGTCACATAATATGAGGAAAGTCTTGTGAATATTATCAATTGGATACAGAATGTGAATCGATGGATGATGGTACACGTGTCCAATTTCTGTGGAAACATGGGGTCATGTAAGAAGAGACTTGAGGGAAAGTGGTAGACATTAGAGTTCAACAGCCTGAGTTTTTTTAATAGGATCCCTAGATATGCTTATCATGTATGAGAATTCCATAGAGGGGGAGAATTGAAATTCTAAATTCTCCTTGTCATCTCATATGGGATAAATGTCACTTTACAATGTAAATATTGATTTTATGATGTAAAAGTACAAACCAAACGTTTTAAGTATTAAAGTATCATTACATTGAAAATATTACACCATAACATATTTAATCCATAATAAATCCTTTTATTCCATAAGAGACATGAATCAATAGGTTCTATGCGACAAAATCTTTTTCTCTACATTTGTTATGATAAAGGATGATATCCAGTCTTTGGATCATTATAGTTTTTTAAAGGGCCATTACTAGGGAAGTTTTGTGGTCCTCAATCATTGGTAATTAAGGGAATAGTTTTTCATGAAAATATTACATGGGATTGGACAAGATGATACCCTATAAATACCTTCCATCCCACTCTACATTTTACAGATGTCCTAGAACCCCTTAAGTTCCAAAGAGAAGACTTCTCTTACCTCGTGCAATAGTACTGACCTCATGTACTAAGATTCCACAACCCCACATTATTGAGTCACATCCTAAACTATGTTCACACTATAAATATTCTTTTTACTCCACATGAGGTGTGAGGTAGGTCTTACACTATATGACTAACATTTACACCAGAAAAGGTGTGGCTCAAATCCTACAATGCAAGTCAGTAGTTTACACCATAAATGGAGCAGTACTCCAGCCCCCAAGGAATTTGATTTTATAATCCAATTTGTTTGGATATTCTATATATCTTGTTTCCCCTTCTATATCTCTATAAGAACTGTGATGATGATTTTGAGGTTCTAAGAGTTATTATCATGTGACATTTACCCCAGTTGGTGTACATATGGGGGTATGGGTGATGATAACATTATCAAGCCTCGATGTCAACTTAGACAATCATGTGGTAAGAAGTTCCTTAATTTCATGGGCTTGTGATTACACTTATTTCTATTATATGATTATATTTTTTGTTATTTTATACTTTTCTTGATTATGATCATGTGTGTGTGTATCCCATGATATCCTTTGTGTATTGATTCCGTGAGTGATATTATAGAATCTTTTTTCCATTTTTGATTTTGATCATATGTTGTTATATATACTGCTATATACTCATGATGATAGGATATGCATACTTGTTTTCTCACTTTGTATGTGTGTTACTATTTACTTGGAGGTTGTTTTTGGTACACGTGATAGGTAGAAAATCACAGTTTATTATCCCTTAGAGGGGAAGTGTTCATAATTATGATGATGACAATGAGCGACATGAGTATATGGTGGAGGTATAAGGCAGCCATAGTCTCACATTGAGGGTGTTTTTGAGGAAGCCTTGATTTTCCACGTCCTATTTATCACATGATAGCCTGGTTGATGTGATTACAAGAAATTATTGTCCAAATGACTCGGGTGATATTGTCCTCCTGAGGGATTGATGGTGTCAGGTATCATATCCACTACACAATAAGGATGTTGTATGAGGGTTGGTTTGGTCACTACAAATATATTCCATTAAATATCTAGCAAGGATCCAAAGTAGGAATGACCTAGGGTCTGTGGAAGCTTCGTCGATGCATGAACTCTCCATATTATATTGTGTGTTTATGAATATTCTATATTTATTATCATTATTGTTATATAATTGTTATACTTCAACACATCAGGTAAGGATGCATTGGCGGTGTACTATTGAGTCTTTTAGTCACTCCCTGTTTGGGAATTGTTTTGTGTTTATATATTCTAAGAGAGATCCGGTAAATAGAAAAGACCCTATGGTGGATAGATGGGCCTAAGATTATGTAGATGGTTGTGGGTAAGAGTGGGATTAAGTGACCCATATATTTTTATTTTTTTATTTATCTGAATGCATTACTCTTCACAGCTTTCCAGATTGGGAGCTCTAATTTATATCAAATTTATTCCATATTTAATATTCCATATGATTACACTAATGATTTATGGTTATTTATTATTTTTTCTATTATTTTTATACAATGACATGATATAGATGGTATAGTTTCCTCACAATCAGACTTCAACCATATTTTCTAATCGGAAACCTCTTATGTATGGGGAGGAGCGCATGAGTTCATGTGTTGTTTCATCTCAAACCTACAGGTTTGGGTTATGGAGTTAAAGAAAACATATCCACTATCTTATATCATGAGTCAACACCCTTAATAGAACATCATGAATGTTTCAGGTGGTAGCAGAAGTACTTGGTCTCAGGCCTAACAATGATTTTTCATAATTTTATTTAAAATAATTCTCTAAGGATAATGAATGAAACCCTATAAGATTCAAATAGATTATCCTCTCACATATAATTTATAAATATTTTTTATAGATAATAATTTCTTTTACCTGTAATTGTTTATTCATTTTAAAATTTGGTTGACCACTATTGCAATATAATCAATATGGTGAAGGTTTTAATGGTAGAATCGCTATAGTGGTTTCCAAATATGCTCTATTAACCTTAGAACATCTCTATTAAACCTCCACATGCATTATCAGAAGAAAAAAATTGCTTTCATCATTCACCATTGATCACAACATGAATCACTTCTATTTGTGAAGGATTCTATCTAGTTCTATCAATTTTTAAGAGGGAGGAGGATGATTATAATTGTATACACTTGAGAGTATTCTTGAGGAAGATATCTATATAGAATGTGATAAGTCTCTAGAAATTATTTTTTTGTGAACAATGATCATTTTTTCATATAAACGATATAATATGGATTATATACACAGGTTAAATAAAAAGTTATTACACAAATTCCCTTAACCAATATCTTAATTCTACGTGAACCCCATGACAAAAGATAATAATATTGTTATTATTTGGTTGATGTGTGATAAACTCATGGATTATTCAAATTTAATTTATTAAATAAATAAATGACTATTTATTTAAATGATATTAAATATACAATTTCTCTAAGACACTTAAGTCATCCTATCAATCATCCTTAATGTTTATCAAACCTTTAATAATAAAATTCTATTAGAATAAATAAATATCAATTTGTTATTAATTAAATAAATAATTATGCTATCAACATAAACTAAATAATTATTATTCCATAAAACATTTAAAAAATATTAATTCTAATATTAAATTAAAATATAAATTAATTGGGGTTCTTGATAATCTTAGTGTGTGACCCTTTAGGTCTCTTTCTCAGTGGAATTAGGATAACTTACCTAAATTCAAAGTTCAACATCTAGAAACATGAAAAGGAACCCATAGAGTAATTACATTATTTCATAATAATAACAACCTCTTATGGTTGCTCACCATGTAATATAATCCCATTTCTTCTATATCTCATCAATCAAGTTGCATACTTTTGTCATCAATCTGTATGTTCGATATATATTTCTTTTACTTTCCTAAAATGTAATCATAAATAAAACTACCTTGACCATGTATTTAATTATCCATTTATATTCCAATCAAGGGCCATGAGATATCTAATTCAATAAACTCATAAGGGAAAATTCATTTCTTTTCTTATCCATTAATGTCAAATCACCTTTGATACACTTAACATTTCTTACCACACCATGAGAATATATCATCACAGTTTTCATAAATACGTCAAATTATGTAATTTATTAAATACATTAATATTATTATCCAGTATAATGACCATTACAAATGTCCACGCATATGAATATCCTATTATGCATATATCATTTGGAATTTTTTAACAGACTCTCTTGGATATTACTAGTTGAAAATATTATAAGAAGAACTATCAATGTCTTATAATCTACATACACTTGATAGACTTCGCCATATTTTTTTCTAACAAATATATTTCTTTTGATTATAGAATATATATTTATGAATATCATCATAACACTTCATGGTTCTCATCATAGTAGAGAATTTCTATTCCCTTTCAACGAGAAAGATACTCTATGGACAATATCACATAAATTTTATATAGAATAACACTCATAATGTGATTATATATTTATTAATATTCAAGTATTTGAATATACAAGTAAAAATATTCCATGTAGTGGGTTTTAATGAACCAACTCTTACAGACTACCACTTTCACTAGAGCTTACTGTTAATGATTTTTAGTTGGCTAATACTTACATGATATTCATGTTTCTACTGAGATAACACAACAATATTTTTTTTACTTTTTGTGATGAATTACTATATCTAAGTCATTTTTTATGGGAATAGGTTGCAATAAACTATTTCAAAAAAAGATGACCTAAAAATGAGTATTCAAAATGTTCCATAAAATAAAATATTATACAAAATAAAATGAATTTTTTGTCACAAATAAGTATGTATAATTTTAAAAAATTAACTGGTATTGATTTTGAATATGTCCCAATTAATTAAATATTTAAAAAATCCAAAAAAAAATAAATAACTAAAAAAATAAAAATAGGAAAAATATAAAAAAAATAAAAAAAATTCATATCATAATTAATAAATTTCACATTTAATATGTTTATCAAAACAAAATATATACCAATCACTATAAAAAATATGGACTAGCTGGAATTTGGGAGAGGGGGTGACCCAAAGGGTTAGGGGGGACTCCATTATAACACCACGTGAATTCCATCACATGTACTCCAACCCCTACTCATCTCTTATATTCTACTACTCATGACCCTCCTCATGCTCTCTCATTATGGTCTATATAATTACATCTTGAGCTCACGTCCTCTCTTCACATTATGCATCTAATGTCAAAGACTCTATACAAAATCCCCTCAAGCTAACCAAATACATCATGGATGTACCATAATAACTAGTATTTGTCAATCATGAACCGATACTAGTCACCCGAAATTTCTTATCACCATGAATGGTCACTTGTATCCAAGCACCCTCATCATAACTTGACTCTCACATGACATCGACTTTAGTATCTAAATGAATATATTTTGAATGAGAAGGCTCTGTCTCATATGTTTCCTTAAAATTTAATTTGAAATTGAAATAATAATAAAATTAATTTAATTTAAATTACAAAATACCAACCACAATATGGTTCATCTTATGGATGATAATCTTTCTTTTACCAGGATTAGTGTACATCTTCTTGTAAACTTCACAATCCATAACAAAGGGTTTGGTAGTGGCCTATATTATATCATGAAAAGTTTACATTTAAAGTATATATATATATATATAGATAATATTTCTTACCATATTTCATCGATATATACCATACATATGACAACCAACCCTATTTGTTACCTCCTTCCTCAACCAGTTGAACCAGCTAAATTATGACATCCTCTTAAATGTATATCATATATAGTAGGAGCACAATCCATCCCATACATGGGATGAGATATAGTCAGGTTGATGAGTGAAGAAAGGCTGCTTGAAAACAATAATAGAGTATCTATACATGGATATAATTCATACATTATTTAGAAAATGATGAAAATGTTCATATATACAAATACACCATGCATTTTTGTTTGGAGCTCTCATTCTATCCTCCATAAAAGACCATATATTCTCCCAGAAAAATATAATCATGATGTTAATAATTAAATAAACTTAAAATATGATATATAATTTATTAACATATAATCCAATAGTTGAACATACGATGTCGAATATCATTGGGAACGTTATCCCATGAATCCCATGGCGTAGAAAAACAATTTTTAAAATTTCAAAATCTTGTCCAGTAGTTAAATATGAAAAAATTTTAAATTATAAAAACAATAACAATATTATTTACAAAATTAATAAAATAAATTTAAAAAAATAAATAACATACGAAATTTAACATACATCCGTAAAATTGTATAAAAATAAATAGATAAACATCATTCAAGAACATGTTATGGAATAATTAATCTAGAAATGCCACAACCCCTCCTAATAGGTGATATCATAAGGGAAACTTGATGAATAGTCATTGGGAAGATAAAAATTAGTGAGGCAAATTAATATATCATTTATACCATCTCAAACTATCTAAAAAATATTTATTTTTATCTTCAACATCATCAACTTCTATAAAAAGTTTTTTTCATCACCCCTTTTTACTTTTTCTATATTTTCAATATAATTATCCTTTAATTAGGGTTTTCATCATATATACTTATATCTTTCTATGTAAGATATGTATTTGGCGATATTTCTTGAATGAAATTAATATATTTCACTACTAGAGAACTGTTTTCATTTTCATGAAAATGAATATCACTGGATTTCATTTTTATTACACTCCACCAGTCATTTAATTCTCTCAAAACAACACAATTATTCTTATTAAAAACATAATGTGATTGATGTTCCAACATAAATGATTCATTTGTATAAATAATATTCTTATATTTAATGTCAATGAATCCATGTCATAGATAAAATCACAACCATTCCTCAGTATCCAACCAATGAAATTTATACATCATTAAATAAGTTTATCCTAGATAAACTAACTAAATTATTTCATATATAATGTCATAAAAGTTGAATTCACTTTATATAAGATGTGATTCTTTCAATCAATCACCTCTATTCATTGAGTTCTTTTATTCACCATATATGAGTGTATAAAATGAAAATTCTCTTAACCACATACCCATTATAAGATTATATAAATTTAGATAGAGAGTTTTTTATCACACATAATCGACTATAAATTTTACCTTCATATTTTGTTTCTTGTAAATAATAAAAAATGTTAAGAATAAATAATATTAAAAAATTGATTTAATTTTCTACCATGAATAAATTATCATACTATTCTTTAAAACAAATAGAAAAAATTATCTTGATGATGTTCTTCAAGAGAAGAAAGGGTAATTTTTATAAGTATTTTTTTATATAGTCATCATATAGTCTACAAAAAATGATATAAATAAATATATCTCTCAATTGTTTTGAGTAATAATAATTGTTTTACTTATTATACAAGAAATGTCATTTCTTTACAATTGAAAAGAACATATGTATGAGCAATATTCGATTCTACATCTTAATTTGATCTTCCATGGTAACTACCAAAACAAATCTTGGGTTGATTAAAAAATGATAATTCGAGTTATGTGGAATCATCAACATTTTCTTAATTATAAACCATGAGATAATATTTTATGGATATTCAAATTGAAAATAATAAGTTAAGAAGTGCTATATCTATTCGGGTTTTTTCTAGTACTCTTTGTTTTCATAGAATAAATAAAAATTTGTTCTTTTGGGATAAAAAATACGTGAATAAATTTACAATTTTCTCTTACAAGTATGCTTTTAAAATTGAACCTTTAATTGGTGATTTGTTACATACATTCTTCTTAAAAATTTTCATATATATCTTGAATGGTTATAAGAATCATAATTGTACCAACCATCTACATTTAGTTTTATACTACAAATGATATATTAAATTTCCTATTGAGTCAAAGGAGACTGAAGAGAATATTTTCTCAAATTTAAATAAAATTATAACAATATATTTTTGGAGCATGATCATTGAATCATAATCTCATGTTCCCTTACTAATATCATAGATGAAATATTAAATTTTGGTCAACAAATTCTAGATTGAATAATTCAAAATCCCTCTAAGACCAATGAGTATTAGTATTTTCATTACGAAATGGAATTCATGAATTTTTATGTCAATAATATGTCCATTTCTGACTCAAAAAGAAAAATTTGAAGAATAATATTCTAGTAAACTCTAATATCTAATATATTTATAGAATAAAAAAATAATTTCTTTTAAAAGTGTGTAAAATGATTTGGGATTCAATATATTATATAATCCTTCAATTTTAAAAAATTCATGTTTGGGATGCCTGAAAATTTGGGTAATATATTACCGTACCATTACATTATGTTTGGCCTTACCGAGTGTTTCCAACATGGAATAAAATATGTTTTCTAAAAAATTATTCTTGATATACATTACATGTAACATGTGATTGACTAACAAATCAGATGAATATGGAAGGTCTAAAAAAATACTTCTCTTTATATAACTATGATATCTTTTAAAAATATATATATATATATATATATATTACCATTTACTTTTGGTCTAAAAGTAATATAAGGTAATAGTGTGATGTAAAATTTTATATGAATACCTGATATAAATGAAAGAGGTTCATTTATTTCAATTAGTTATTTTTTAAAAATATTTATGCTCCTTAAAAAGGGTGATCTCTAGGAATAAATATCTATTGACTTTAAAAATAACTAGTCTTTCATCTATTGACAATAATAAACACTTTGTTTTCTTCCATGAATTACATATGTGATTTTAGGCCATTTGTACTCCATCCAGATAACATACCATATGTTGTAATGTCATTGATTTTCTATATTAATCTATGTTTTAGTGTAAAATTCTGATAAAAAACTATATCATATGTAGTTAGTTCTTCATTACACAATGAAATTAACTCATCAATTAGTAATTTCAAATAAACATAGATAATATTATTTTAATTTCCTATAAATAAAAGCACCGATTATATATATGGTTCCTTAATCAGTATCCAAGTAGATAACTGGTATGATGTTATAAAAATAAGACCCCATGAATATTGACTGTTGTAAGATAAAAATTAAAAAAACATTATCATAAAGACACAACCATATATTAAAATATTCTAAAGAAAAATAAGTATTCACTTGATCAAAATGTTTCCATGAATCACCACACATGTAAGATTAAAGATTTCACTGTTACAAATATTTGATTTATTCCATGTCACCAATTCAGTTGTGTTGTGAGATATAAATCAAAACAATAAATAGTATGTAATTGAAAAAAAACCTCAACTATTTTACATAAAATATATAATTTCCTTATTATATATCTTTATACCTCAATTGTATACATGTTGGAAAATTAACCAACAATTCATAATATCCATGATATAAGATGCAGTCATTTCAACACACATAGATAATTTGATAAATAAGACCCAAATAATATGGAATCTTATTGATTTCATAGAAACATATAGGTAATGTATTTTTGTCAGGAAATAATGATTTAATAAAAGAAAATATTTGATCAAATCAACTATTTAACATTCCAAAATATGATTTAATAGTCATAAATTTTTTAATATCTTCATGTTTTCTAATCTTACATCTTGGATATAAGGCCTACTCAGTATATTTCTAAAAGTGGTAAAATTGAGAGGCATCTTATTCATGATTTACAAAATCATTTCGAGTTATGTTTTCTTGAATATACCAGCCAATAACCTCATACACTAATTTATGAATGAATGGATCTAGAAAAAAAATAGTATTTTCACCAAATTCCATTCACCATGTGGATGCAAAAAATATAATCTTTCTAAAATCCAAAATGCAGTAAATGAAGTCCAATATTATCAAAGGTTACAAATCTCATAGACCACATTTTTTATATGGTGATTTAATTGTTCCTTTAGAAAAAAATTCTGAATTTGATGATGCAAATGATATAAATGTTTCAACACCCACAATGTAGATATGATTTATAAAAGATATGTTAGGATTTATGTGATGATTTATCTAATTAAAACTACTAAATATAAACTAATGACTACATCCTGAGCTTATAATTTTCCAGAAAAAAATCATAAATAGTAATAATAATTACTTATTATGAATAATTATTATAGATTAATACTAAATTCTAATAATGGCTAATTATTACTACTTATCATAAATTCTTACCAATTATTACTAATATTTAATATTTATCACTAATTATTAGAAATAATTTATTAATTAATATTAATTGAATATTAATTATAAATAAAATTTTAATAAATATTACTAATTTTTTATAATTATAAGAATTTTCTTAAATTTTTTATAAGTTATTATTAATTATCTTAAATTTTACTAATATTTTTAAATTATTAATAAAAGTTACTAATTTTTAATCAATTCCACTAATTATTACTAGTATTGACTAATTATTTCTTGAATATTACAATTAATTTAACAATCAAAAATATTTTTTTAATTGTTACAATTTTTTTACTAATTATTGTGAATTTTAAATAATTATCAATATTTTTTATATTTTATTACAATTTATCAAAATTATCACAATTTAGTAATATTTTATAATTATTACTAATATTTACAATTTATTAATACCTTTTACTAGTTATTAATAATATTTAATACTTATTTATTAATTATGAATGATTATTTAAAAATTATTACCATTTTTTGAAAATTACTCTTAAATTTTTACTCATTATTTAAAAAATTTATTAATTTTCTGTATTTTTATATTTTGTATAAGTTACTATAGATTTTTTTGACACTTTTTACTAATTTTTATTAAATTTTACCTTTTAATTAAATTATTTATTAATAAATACTAATTATTTTTTAGTCATAAATTTTTTTTATTAATATTACTAATTTTAAATAATTATTAACATTTAATATATATATTTTCAATATATTACAAATTATCATAATATAGTAATATTTAAAAATTATTACTAATATTTACAAATTATTTCCATCATTAACTAATTATTAATTATATTGATTAATCATTTAATAATTATTACATATTATTTATTAATTTAACTATTTTTTAATTATTTCAACATTTTAACTAATTATTGTTAATGTTTAATAATTTTTTTTTGTATTTTTTATATATTTAAGAAGTTATTAATTTTTTACTAATTACTAATAAAATTTATTAATTTTTACTATTTAATTAATAATATTTATTTACTAATTATAATAATTTTTTATCGATATTACATTTAAAATAATCATAGTATTATATATATATATATATATTAATTTATAACAAAATTTTGTAATACATTAATATTTAGTAATTATTAATAATATTGATTAATTATTTATTAATTATTAAAAAATTAATATTTATTAATATTTTTTTTATTTTTTACTACATTTGAATTAATTATTGTGAATATTTAATAATTATTTGTATTTTTTATTTTTTGAAAGTTAGTACAAATTTTTTACTAATTATTACAAATATTTTTTATGTAATACCAAATTTGTAATAAATATGACTAAAATTTTGATAAATATTAATAAGACATGATAAATAATATCAAACATGAGAAAAGTTCAAATACTATAAGAATAATAATTGAATATCATTGACGAATGATATGAACTAAAAAAATAATTAATACAATCAAGAAACGTGAACATGTAAAATAACATTGAATTTTACATATCATTCTTTGTAATAGTTAATACCTAAAAAGAATTATATAAGTAAACATATCAATCCACCATCATGGTAAATTTCAAAAGGCTTCTGATGTATAATAAATATTCACAGGTTTCTCATACAATCTCAACATTTTATCACACCTCTTCATACACTTTAATAATTAAATAATATAAAAGTATCTAATCACAAATCTATAACCATTCAAAACATAAAATATACCAAATATCAAATATTCAATAATTATATGAGTCTCAAACAAAATTTGTAGCTTATGCTAAAAATGAAATTAAATAAAATTCCAAAGAAATGGTTATTATTAATGTAATCTTCAAAAAACCCATTAAAACAACTTTGAAACCATATTTTTATTGGAAATATCTGTTAAACTCAAAATAAACCAAGGCATTTAATGAAAACAACTATGTTCTTAAATCTAAAGGTTATACATTGGTAATAATACCTCAAATCAAGTGGAATCAACCTGTGAGGAGCTCAAACATATCATCTTCAATTACAGACACCCAAATGTTCAATATTAAACATACAATATCCTTAAATACTGAATAAACCATAAAAATTGTGTAAATATTTTACCTAAGGTTCAACAAAACCAACTACATCCACAGGTAAGGGGGAATCCCAAAAATAAGGAATGAAAATGGCATAGAAGTTCGTACATGGGGGATTCGAACCTTAATTTTCATAAAATAGGGTTTACGGTGGAGGAAGATGATAGGAGGGTGTGTGATGGGGGTGGAGGGGTTGCACGATTGATGAAAAGGAAAAAAGACGGTGGGTGGTTGTGGGGAGAAAAGGGTTCATGAATATTTTTATAGGTTTTTGTGATGGGGTAATAGTGATAGATTATCCATTGCTAAAATAATAACAAATGAACCTATTGTGATGGACAATCTTATCAATCAGTAATAACTTTCCTACCATGACTAATAATTATAGACTTCAAATCCATCACTATCACCCATCTTGTTAAATATTTTTTTTGTGATGAATGGTATAATCCATCATTAAAATGTAAATATTTTTGTTTATATGTAATGGATGATCATCCATTGCAAATAACAAGTCAGAAATGATAAATTTTACAATACTCTAAGGATTTATTCAATGTGTCTGTCATGTTCTCCTCTATGGAAGATCTACTTACTGCATCCTCACCCCTTGTGAAAAATCCCTCAATAGAAGATAATTTTTGAATTATATACTTCCTCTACTGATGTGTACTTAGATCCTTATCACAATACACCATTGTAGTATTATTATAATAAAATGTGATAGGGTATTTACTTCTAGAAAACACATCAAGAACATAAATGAAGCTGCACATCCACACCAATTCTTTAGCTACATCATAAGATTCAAATTACTCAAACTCTACTATAGAAAAAATGACCATTGGCTTATTTGAGCTCTTCTAGGGCCCTACTCCTCCATTAATAGAGAACTCATATTATATCTGTGATTTCAAATAATTATAATCTATTAAAAACAGGCATCTATATCTCTTTATGTGACTAGTTCATTATATACTATGTAAACCACAAACATATCCATAATACACGTTATATACTTTAAGATAATATTCACAAAATTTTAATGCTGGTATCTTAGGTATGGTTGATATTTTCCTATCATAATCAATGAATAGGAAGTAAAAATACTTGTATATAGTATTACATACATGATAGAACCTATCACACAATAATATGAGATTCTACTCAACCCATCTCTCTCTATTTCTATCACGTTGTGTATGACAGAACATTTTCGTAGAGATATGTATACTATGTGACACTGGGAACAATACTATCTTGGATAATTATCTATTGAAGATATTTAGTATCTTTTCAATGTATATATCTTGATATAGCTCAATAATCCAGTTAGATTTATCCCAAATGATCTTGATCCCTATATTGAGGGCTATTTCCCCAAAGTCTTTAGTAGAGAAGAACTTGTTCAACCACATCTTAAATTACTATAAGACTAGTATCTTGTTTCCTATTAGTAATATATCTTCAATATATATATAAGAAAAAAGGTTACATTCCCATTAAACCTGTTATATATACAATTCTTACATTCATTCGTTACAAAACCAAATTCCCTAATGGCTTCATCAGAGATAATTTTATATAATCTAGTTTTTTGAATTAATATATAAATGTATCTCTACAACATTCATACCTTATTGGAATCATTTAGAGTAAAAAATCCTTCTTGTTGAGTCATATAAAAATATTTTATAAGGTTCCCATTAGGGAAATCTATTTCGACATCAAAATTCCAATCTCATGATCAAGGAATATTTATATGGAAAAAGTAATTCTTTTGTATTTCAATATAGATACTGGTGGAAATGTTTCATTGTTGTTTCTTAAACCATTTAACAACCAATCACACCTTATAGGTACAAAATTTACCACCCAAGTCTACTATCTTAATGAAAACCCATCTTCCCCTTATAATAATTACATTAATTAATAGTTCTACCAAAACCCATACATTGTTCAATTATAGGGAATCTATATCAAAATTCATGGCTTCTTACCATCTATAAACTTCTATTTTTCTTATTACATCCATATAGGATTGAGGTTCATCATTATCAACTAATAATGAGTCACATTACTTGGTGAGATAAAAAACCATATCTATTTGGTTCTATAACCTCTCTTGTGCCTCTGTGTAGTACTTGTGTTTTTGGAACCACCATTTCCATGGTGACTTGTATAATTTTCTCATCTTACAAATCGTGTGTATCTTGAACATCAACTTCATAAAACATAACCATTATCCCACTATCTCTATTGGATATTTATTCTTTCTCAACTAATATAGCATTTCTTTACACGATTATCTTCTTATCATAAGGTTCATATAGATAATATCCACATCCTCTTGTTTTCGTAGGATATCCTATAAAGATACACATAATTCCTTGAGGAGATAATTTGTTACTAGAGATAGACTTAAAATGTGATCCACATCCCTATGTATATGGTTTCAATAAAACATTTTTATTTCCACTATAAAATTAAAATGGAATACCATTTTCTATTTTATTGTGAACAAATCATAGAATTTATGATGTATTCCGCAATTCATGTCCCCAAAAAGGATAATGGAAGGTCTACATGAATCATAATTGATCCCACCATGGCCACCAAAGCAGATTTCCTCCTTTCACTTAATTCATTCCACTGTGGTTCATAAAGAGGTGTGAGTTGATATATAATCCCAAAATACCTTAGATAATCAATGAAATACTGGTTAAGATATTCAATGATTTGGTCTGATTTTATTTTTTTATCTTCTTACCATATTGACTCTGTAATTTTTTCTGGAACTCCTTAATGTTCATAAAGAATTCTAACTAATACCTTATTAAGTAAAAATATCTATATCTACTCAATTATATGAAAAAAGTTAATAAGTAATATTCTGTATACATATATATATATTCAGCAGGAAAAGTTCTAAATACATATATATGAATAAATTTATGAAACCTTATGTCACATTCACCCTTTACAAAAAATAGAAGTTTGATTATCTTAACATATAAACAAGAATGAAACATAACAAGTGGTTTTTCCTAAAAATAATTTAAATACCAATATTGATATATATCATTAATGTGCTTATCATTTATATGACTAACTCAGTGATTCCACCACTAGGTGTGATATGATTCATGTGAACTAGATTCATTATTGATTTCCCACACTTTTTTCATATTCTAGTAAAAAAAATTTGTAATTAAGATGTTACACTTCAAAAAAATTGTTTCCTTTATCAAAGTAAAAAAATTTATAAAAAATTGAATAAAAATCCATCCATCTCTAAATTGGATACTAATATAATGATTTTTTTACTATAAGAACATAATAACAATTCTTTAAGGATAATTAATGTGGTAGTCTTTTATATCTAGTGCAGCTAATCTATCTATATAAGTTCCTTAAAGATCTACCTCACCTTTAACAACCTCCCTGAATCTACTTGTGTCTTATAGTTGGATGCAGATTTAAGAACTAAAAAATATAGATAAAACCCCCAGTGGTAAAAATAAATATGTTACATTCGATATAAAATATACATGAAGCTTCCCAATGATTCATCCCTGAGGTGTAGTTCTTATTCTAGTATAATGTTCTTCAATATTAAAATCATTATTCATCTTATTCCTTAGAATACCATTGGATGTTCCACTAGTTGGTATTTTGGTTCACGTAATCAGTATACTATGAATTAGTCTTTGTTATATTTTCTTTTACCTTCTTCGTATCAACCACACGTACTACAAGTTTTTCATGACTCATGTATTTATCTATTTAGTGAATTAGTGCAAGAATATCTATGAGAGACTTCTCAATATTTATCATATTATAATTCATAATAAAATTATGGAAGCTCTATTTTTTAGGAATGCATGATGTTACTGCACAACAATGTAGGTAACTTAAATACCAAGATGTACAAACACTCAATATAGCTAATTATTTTTACTACATGAAGGCTGTTTGGTGTACATCTCCTATATTTCAAGTGAAATGTGCCTTGGAGATCTCAAACCTATCTTATCCGACATTCTCTTGATAAATATCATGAAGATATAATAACATCTAGAATTCATCTATGTTTTTATAAATATTTTGGATCTCACTATACATAGGTATCAAAAAGAGGTACTAGACATCAAATGCACAATCCACATGATTTTAAAAGATAACTTGTTCCTACTTACTAGCCTCACTGGAAGGATCTTTTTCTAGAATAGGGGAAATCCATCACATAGAATTTTCACTTATCGAATAATATGATGCGCATGATTCAGCACCACTTCTATAAATTCATATTGATAAGGAGATTATATATCTTAAACATCGATCACATGTATAATTTTGATATTATATTACTTTCCATTTTTTATACTAAAACGAAATTAGGTATTAATACTGTATCAATATTAAAAAAATGTGATGTAATAAATTTTAATTTTTTGTATCCTAATATTTTATTAAATCCCAATATCCTTCAGCATTGGGTTTAGACTATATTATCACATGGATATTCAAGTGAAAAGGTGCAATGTCCCCTGGTCAGAGACCACTGACCGATGTCCCAATTGGAGTAACCATGTGGCCTCAAGCATACCTTCGTATATATAAGAGGATATTGACACTTAATGTTGGTATAGGGTGTTACTATGGAAACACTATACCCTTAAACTAGAGTAAAACAAAATATAAAAATAACCCAATGTCATCCATAAAAAATAATTATAGTACATAAAATAAATAAATCATAATATTCTACTTCGAATGTAAATACCGAGGGTTATATTCATAGTGACACACCATCATACCAACATACATCATCACTGATTTCCCACTGGGTTGATCAAATATAAAAAATAAATAAATAAGAAAGTGGATGGAGGATCCACTAATATCACCGAGCCTCACATTATCTTAATATCTAATTTGGTACAAGCTATCCAGCTAAATGATCTAATACCAAGAATCTTCCCAGCATGAACCTATAAACAATTATTTCTTATTGTGTACCCAAGTTCCATGAAATCCCAAGAATTGTGTGAGTGCAACTTAGTAGGGAACCATCAAATGGGTCCAATACATATCCACTAAATATAGTTTATGCACATGTGATATACCCAACTTAATAAACAAACACACTGAAAAAGTATAAATTATTAACCAATGACCATCCTCATGTTCTAATGTGACACCCCAAATAGACCATACCAACTTTTTCTAGTGTTAGAGTCTCTTTGAGAATATCAAACACATAGGGGGAACAAGTACCACCCCATATCCAATACCCAAATATCATAGAATCTTCAATAAGTTCTACAATGTCTCTAAGCACAACTATCATCCCAAGGGAAATACACCCATCCCTAGAATACAAGAAGCCATCTGAGGAAAATTTACCCACCACCCAAACATAAAAAGCTAACTAGGATAAATATACTCATCATAAAAATATAAGAATACACCATGGGGAGTTATACCCATCTTGAGATCCATATATGTATACACCCAAGTGGCGAAGTCAGTCACGTATCCTACCTAGAAGAATGAACCAGGAATCAAATGCTATGGGGTCGTATTTTACCCTCGATGCTTGATCCCTCATCCACAAATCACATTCATATATATATAATCACAAATACTAGGGGTAAATCATCCTCTAAGACACATGTCACACCACTCATGTTGGATACCTACCCCAAACATTGGGAATGTTTCCTAGGATGGCCTATTAATCCCACATCCTTGAATACCACTAACAAATATTGGGTTTTAAGGTTCCACCCATAACTAATGGCACTAGTTCCCCAACACAACCACTATCTAGAGTCAATAAAAAACCAAGGGCAACTACCAAGGTCCCCTAAGTCACGTATTTACTAGGGTTCCTAACATTAGATCTTCTATATCATTCTCAATATCTTAGTCCAATCGTATCACTTAGAGGGGATATTATCCCACAATATCATCATAGTAATATCTTGACCTTATCCTCCTTATAGAAAAATACACAATGGTGTCGCTCTAGAAGAAGGGAATAATAATAGTCAAACTTCCCATGTCATCCTAGGTCATTCCTCACAAACTAAACCTATCCATAAATCCAACTCAAAGAACAGTCAACCAGACAACCATATCTAATTGGAGAATAAATAGTCACCCCAATATCACATCACTCATCCTAAAGGCTTTAATAATATGAATATTATAGCATGGCCTACTCATGCTATCCTTTTCTAGTCCATCACACCCCTTCACATCATGGTCGCTAAGGGAACCATTCCAAATCCCAATAAATTTCATTAATTTTATATACTTAACATTCCTCATAGGTTCACATGTCTCAAGGAACTCATTTATAATAATTACCTCATCCACTGATAGCTGAAGTTCCAATGAGTGTATAGGGGTACATCGTAGCCCATGACACATGCATCTCCTCCAGAAGAATATCCTTTTAATAAAAAAATAATAATTTTAAATGTCCCACTACCTTCTTGGTCAGACCACATAACACATGAAAAAAATATATAATTCATTTTCTAAAGGGTTATACTGCATGTTCCACCTAACTCTATTAGAGTAATTTCTTTTTAGATAGCCCGACACAACTTCCCATGATCGTATATATTCTTTCCATGTTTGCATCAACATCCTAGGAATCTATATCAAGACACAAGGCAAATTTTAATTATTTTTAATAACTCATGATTAATTAATAAATTCACTTTAAATATTAATTATGCTTAAACAATCATTGACTATGAAATCATCACTGAAACCTCATGTAATGCAGTACGTACTATAGCTAACAGACACTTGGATCTAAGCTGCACAAATTCTCAAACATACTACATTGATTCTAAAACCATTATAATTCAATTTAAGTTAATAAATGAATAAAATCACCAAATTTAATAGATTTACCTAAATGGTGTGTAGTAATTTGTGATCAAACTTACAACACATCCTCTATCCATACTGAGAAATATCCCCATTATTTTTGATCAATTACACAATGATATGTTCCAATTGACATTGAAAACTTATATAGAGATTTACCAAAAATAGAGAAAAAATATGGAAAACGAAACAAAAGAATATTTATTAACAAATCACTAAGAAATACTATAAAAAACCCAATAATATAACAAATATTCATAAGGTATTGAAAGTGGAAGAGGAGATGGATGAATGGTCATCCCCGAACATCTATTCTCACCCAAAAAAGCATGAGGTAGGATTGGTAAATTTATATTATTCTCCTATAAAAATAGTAACATACATGTCACAAATTGACCAGGGGTCATAAAAATAAATTCACCTAGGAAAAATAATTTTTTAGCACAATCGTGGGTTGAAAAATGACTAGGGGTCGCATTGTGACCTTCCCAATTGACCAAAAATTTCATGGCACAAACAAGGGATGTGGTTTGATACTCACTTATTATAGAAAAAATGTGGCCTATCATCCTTTTTTTAATAGAACCAAAGTGATTAATGGTGTGACTCCCTTATTTTCATATTTTCACAATGAAACCTCCAACTGTCACAATGTGATGTGTTACAAGCAACAAAAATTTAGCCACCTACCTCCTGGCCCTTCACCAATGATCACCCGAGAACTCAAGGAACTCACATTCCCCAAACGAGATTTAAAAATTATTTGAGATGATAGAATTACATTCAATTCCAATCCAAATCCTAGTTACAAAATAAACACAACTTTGGTGTCAAAATTCAAAATCATTTTTTAATTTATTTCCCTAAGAAAACATTGGTTTTACAACATCCCCCATATAAATTATCATATCATGGAAGACTTAATGATTACTAAACCATTAATATATACCTACCTCTATCGTTGATTTATAACCAATTCATTTCATTCTACTATGGAATGAAAATTGGTCTTCCACTACATAACTCAAAACGTGAGGTGAACTATTCATCAAAAATATTATACACACTATTTTCATCTTCACTAAAACCAAGACAGAGATAAAAGACACATGCCTATTCCAAGATACCATGGTTCCCTAAAAAATACATTCATAATCACATTATTCTCCCCACAATAAAACTTATCATATAAAAGAATATTCTGAGTCATTGATTTCCCCACTATTATAATCACTAATTGAAACACTTTCCCAACGGTTCAATAACCCGCTCGATGAAGTTTCCAAATCATGACACTCGATTACATATGAAAACACTAGTTAGTCCTATGTTGTCAAATAATTTTAGAAAATTATTGATTGTATCCACCAAATAACAATCACATACTCTAATCACAATTCCTAAACCCCTTATAAGGATCATAATATCATCCAAATTTCAACACCTATGTCCGACATTGATACTTGATGTAATTAAATGGTTGGATCTGAAAACAACCTAACTAGAAACTATGATCTCACACCATGGACAGAAACATAATTGACCTAAAACTCCATCATATTACATAAAAATTTATCCCATGTTCAATTCCCTTTATCATAATACATCCAACACCGCATCCAAATCTCAAACAAAATATACACGAATGTACTAGAAAAAATTAGATTAACATGCACACTGACATCCAAATTCTACATAGACCATCCAATTATCAGTCTTATCATGGAAATAAAACATCCAATGTGGGGGTAAAACCTCCAAGGCCTAAGCATCATCCATTATAACATGGAATAATTAGATGTGGTTGTACCACTCAGGCCTGATCACTAACATGAAACATCAATTGACACCCATTCCCGACATAGTAGGAATATAATCCCCAACTTCTAATGAATTTATATTTTTAGTGAGGGTAATACCCTCCTAAGGACAATTTTTCACTACCCACCATATGGATTCCCTTATACCATTCCATGAGTGAAACCTCAATAGGTTTCAAAAACTCACCTTCTTGATAACCCATGTTAAGACACAAACTTGGGTCGACTGCACTATAGTACTAGAATCAATTATTAATGTCACCTATCATAGTATGGATATTTCTAATTCTCAGTAAATATATATGAGTCCATTACCAAAATAACTCAATCAAATCCATTGTTTATTATCCTAAACAAAAATTCTCATAAACCTAAAATTTAATGGAACCATGTGTAACCATCACCCACTACCAAAATCTCATCTAAAATAATTAGTTTTACACTCATATACAACACAACTGTATAATCCAACTCATGTTACCATGATTATCACATCATTATACATAGTATAAAATTTCTACACCATTGACCATGATCTAATACATGCCAATATTATCCATCCCAGAGAACCTTAGTGATTTTATTTTAAAAATTGAAGTAATAACTAAATACATGGTATATCCCATGATATCCTTACAACCCCATAATTTTTCCAAAACCAAAAGAACTTATACATGATATATCAATATTATATCCAACTATCTAGGATCATAATATTTTATATGCTGGGTAACCACACCCGAAACCACATGGGTCAAGTATTCCACTGATCCTTCCCTTAAAAACCAACCTTTGTACTAAAGCATTAGCACTTGAGTTCTTTTCATCACAAGTCCAAAGGAATCTATTTTAATATACACAATACCTAGTGGCACCTATCATGCACTGATCTTACAACATGTATCATCTACCCATGCTTCTCATCTATAAATAAACCATAAGATTGGGATAAACACTCAATCATGTTACCTTTGTATATACCACTCAACTCACCAATATCCTGAGCTACCAATCAAGGCCCATAGGATTTACCACATAACACATAAATAACAATTCACATAGGTAAAAACTCATTGTAAACCTCTCATTTCTATCTAAATACCACTTCGTAACTCACATTCCAAAACACCCACTCTAGGGTTCTCACATATACGAACTAGACATCACATGGTTGATCCAACCACCCCTTATAGGCACCCATAATCACTAAGAATCTATATACGAGGCAATCACCTTGAGAAAAATGATATCATACATGTATATATATATAAAAACATTTTCATGTGATGATACTTGTTTAGAAACCATAGATACATTGTTCAATTATGTAAAATTCTACCATGAAGCTATATTGGAAAACACTATATAAGTTTTTTTGACACTTTAAAGAGTCACACTTATTTTCCCTTTTCCATAACAAGTACCAAGGAATTAACTTCCTATATATACTAAATAGGTTCACTATAAATCTATTAAAATAGTTACCATATAGTACTCATTGGGGATCATCCATCCATAAAACCCACATGACCTATCATCAGAAGAAATGTACCATGGGTTAGCTTAGTATAATTTAACCAACATGTTATATAGGAAAACACCTTATAAGTTGTTCTGACAATTTAACAACTAAAAAATCATTCATCAATTATATCAATCACACATATGTCATGTGAGTCCTATATACCTAATATGCTGGATGCATATAAGCCTCTTGCTAATAAGAAAATAGCCAAAAACCACAAATCATAAATGAAAAATTCTACTATGTCATGATACATTAATTCATACAATCATAAAAGTGGAATCAAAGAAACAAAGACCACATACATGGTACCCTAGACTACCTATCATAAAAGGAATTCATGATATACTAGTACGAGGTCCATTACAAGCTTCAACACATCCATAATCTCAAACTAACATCTTTCTAAATAGTAATAGAAACTAAAACTCTACAATACAACTAGGTAATATCCCCAGGTAGGAGACCATAAATTACTAGAAGGATTTTCCATGGAGACCACCTAAATAAACTATAGTAAGTTCCTTTTCACTTGCACAACCACCATTTCCTAAGCTCATACAAGTTCTATCCATGATCATATTAACAGTCCCATAATTTTTCATAAGCCAGGATTCATATTTAAAATTAATTATAAAAACTCATGATAAATTATTCAATTTAATTTAAATATAAATAAGACCTAAAAATTCACCAATCATTAACTTCTCATCAATACCTCATGAAAAGAGGTGTGGTCTACCCAAAAAAATCACTCGAATTGAACCCAAAAAATACCTAACATGTGAAATTAGATTAATATAAAATTTAATTTTAGTAATAAACTCAAATTATTCACTAGGTCACATAACTATATTTAAATAATATGAAATGACATGCAGTCATACTTATGGGAAATCCTTTATCTATGCCATGAAAAATCCACATCATTTTGGCTTGATTCCACATAGATCTCGTGGAATCAACAACAAAACCCTATATCGATTTATACTAAAATTAGATACAATGGAGGGAAACAAAAATAGAAGGAGTATGAATGAGAAAATAATCGAATAAATCATTAAAAACACTAATATGATCATTAATATCCATAGGGAATCAATAAAGGAAGAGGGGGGGGGGTGATATCCAAACATCCCTTCCTGTACTATTATAATTTATTAAAAATATTGAGGTGTAAGTGGTAAATAATTGATCTAACATTGTAAAAAACTCACCCAAGGACATTTCATAGTAAAATCAGGGGAGATGCTATGTAATACATCACTTCTCCTGAAAATTTCACAGTGTGAATAGGGGTCACAGTGTGATTCTCCCTAAAATTATTACCCATGAGGCCTAACGACCATTGAACCATAACCCCAATGTTACTCATTGTGTGGTATCCTCAGCCTCATATCTTTATGATTTGATATGCCACAGAGAACTAAAAATTTAACATCCAACCTCATGAACCCTTTTACAATTCTCACCTAGGAACTTGAGGTACTCATCAGTCCCTGAAATACTTCCTAAAACATCTCTTTAGGTTGATTTTATTACCTCTAAATCCAAATTTTTCAAACGACCCCAAATCTAGAGATGAAATTAATAATCATTCTAAAATTTATAGACTAATATAATCATGGGACTTTACACAAGGATCCATATTTCCCGTATCATAATCCATATTTGAGCCTAAAAAATTATTCAAACGTTTTTCTATGGTCTTTCTAAATGAATTAACTCATAGATCCTTGATATGTTGAGTGGAATCCCCATACCTAAAATACATAATTCTTATTAATTTAACACTTGCTTCATAGTTTCACCAAGTATTTCATATGAAATAAACTCTTAATTCTAACTGGGTTATGTAAACCCAATAATTTAGTTTAAAACCTTTGAAAGTTGAAATCACCCTAACATGGTCCTAAAAAATACTTTGAATTACGGTTTCCTTTTAACTCCAGTAATGGAATAATTTTATTTCATAATATTTCCATGATGTATTTTTTACCTTATTTAAAAATATTAACTATTTTTTCCTTTTATATGTTTTTTAATATTTTGTAAAATTTACATAATTAATTAAAAATATCTTGAAAAAATAATCTTTTATTAATCCATTTTTATTCAATATTACAAGATTATTATTTCATTTATTATA
Source organism: Viscum album (assembly GCA_963277665.1). Classification (NCBI taxonomy): domain Eukaryota; kingdom Viridiplantae; phylum Streptophyta; class Magnoliopsida; order Santalales; family Viscaceae; genus Viscum; species Viscum album. The sequence continues at coordinate 70,450,238 of OY728142.1, forward strand.
TATTTCCATGATTAAAAATAAACCAAAAATAAATTATAACCTTTTATAATATAGAATTAAAAAAACATGTGTCATGATCATGATCTATTCTACTGGTCAGTTTATCGATAAAATGAAAATATTTCTCTTGACCCAAGGGGAAAATTTCTTAGAATTAATTATTATTGGAGTTGTAGCATTCCACATCTGTCTTGTGTATCTCCTTGGTCTATTATAGTTCATATCTATCTTGAACCATCTGCACTCACGTATTAGATATTTTCTTTTACATATGTTTACTCACACACAAGTGAATGAAATTGGATTATGGGGTTATTTGAAAGATTCCATTGACATGAATGAACATACATAATAAAGAGGAGGGGGTGATTAAAATATAAACATTTTAATTTTAAAAATTTTATGAAAAAAATACTTGTAATAATAATTTAATTTTAGATAAATCCAATACATTCAATGTCTAGTAAATGTTATTATTATCCATGCATGAATCGTCTACACATTTAAAACTACATAAAATTCATTTTAACTCATTATTTTTTAATATTAAATACACAAATTAATAAATTAATTATCTTATTAATTAATTAATCAATTATGTTTTCATAATTTTCCATACAAATCTTCCATGAAATTCCCATACACAAGAATTTTAAATAAATTTAAAAGTAGTTATGTACATGATGTGTACTAGAGGTGGTATGATTTATACCTTTTTACTCTTATTTAAACACATTTACGGTGTTTATCTATCACACAACATCTTCCTTCACATGAATTATCATGCGAAGAGCACTATCTATGGTTCTTTTCATGTATAGTGTACTCACACGACATATATAACTACTTGAAATGTCATGATATACACATCATGTTATTCTATGAGTCAATTTGTATAGTTAGTATGAGGATTATGAATATATATCTCCGTTGGAATATAAGAGATGTGTACTATTCTAATTGCCTATTTAGTATATTTTGTGTAAAAAGATCATACTTGTCATGTATCTTCAAAATTACATGAAAAAAATATATATATTTCATTTTAATTACTCAGACATATAACTAAAATACATGTTGTGTAACCAGTTTAGAAGAACCCTACCACATGGAATGTACTATATTTACACACGATGTAATTTTTTAGATTTAAATTATTTTTTAAGTGTGTTAATCAGTACTATATGCCTAGGGATTCCACATGTTCTATAAATGAATTATAATATCATAAATGTAATTTACAACCTAATATATACTGTGAAATTTACATACATACTTATCCCTAGATATCAATACATGTTGTGCATTAATTATATTCCATATACTTTTATAATAAAACTATTAGGATTACCATGTGGTCAAACCATGAGGGGATGCACGATGTTTATTCCAGCTACAAATAATTTACACCATGTCAAACAACATTACTACTAGATGATAAACACATCATATATAATGGAACCATGTATTATTCTCACACATGACATTATACATTTTCTAAATCTCCAAATTATACAATGAACATGGATACACGATATTTACTTTTTTGTTACAACCTTTGTATTCATGTCTACCATCCAAAATCAATTACACATTTAGATGTGATCTTTGACAACTATTAATTTTTTATTTATGATTTATTTTTCATGTGAAACTAAATGATCATTTTATCTTGACTTTTGGATTAATAATGAAAAATAGGAAATGAAAAACAATCTAAAAAATTGCATTATTTCATCAATAAATAATAAATAACTATAAATAAATACACAACTTCTCAGATACCACTTGATGGTTTTAGAAAATATTCAAAGTTGTGATGACCATTCCCAACAATGAGTTTTTATTGATTTCATTGGATAAATCCAAAAAAATTTATGAATTCAACCCTAATAGATTCTAGGTGTGGATATTTTCACATATAAATTATAATTAACTTATGTAGACATTATTTGTTTTAACTTATAATTATTTTTTCGATATAAAATTAGATGTCCACTATTGTCATATGTTCATTACAATGAGGTATCTGAGGCTATAATTCATCTAGAAGCATACACATGTGCTCTAAAAACCTCAAAATACCACCATGGGATCTCCAAATGCTAGATCCAAAGAACAAGTCAACTTGCACCATTATCAATTAATCACAATAAGAATACATTCAAGTCTTAAAACATTCTATCTAGTTCCCTTGAAGGATTAAGAGGGAGGTTGAAGATCATTGCTCTCTATTCTTGGGATGATTCAAGAGAATGTTCTCTCTAAGGATTGAGTTAATGTTCTAGAGTGGATTTGTTGTACAAAACTATACATTTTTATCCATGAAATTATATTATCAGGTTATATAATTACATTAGAGAATAAATATTTTGAAAAGAGGCTAATATGAATATCTTAATTCTAATAAAACCCTATTTTTATATAATAATAATAATAATATTTCCTTGATTTGTTCTAAACACATGGATTATTTAAATATAATTTCTAAATTATAAATTTTATTTTTTATAATTATATTAAATTTATCATTTCTCCAAAACCATTAAATTGAACAATCAGTCATCCAACACATTTGTCAAACCTTGAATAATTACTTGTAACTTAAATATATAAATATCACAATTTTATCATAAAATAATATTTTATGTGATCAACATAACCTAAATAATTATTATTCCAAGAAACATGATTATAATATTTATTCTGATATTAAATTCAAATATAATTTAATTTAGGTTCTCGATACACATAGTGTATGACCCTCAAGGACTCTTTATTAGTAAAATTAGGTGAAATTTCATAAAGTCAAAGATCATCATATAGAAGCACATAAAGGCACCCATATAAATTGAAATTAATGTCATAATTACAATTACCTCCTAAAAAACTCACTATATAATATAATACCTTTTTCTAGATATCTCAACAATTATGTTGAATGTATATGTAATCAACCTATATGCTAGGTATATCTTTCATTAATTCTATTGAAATGAAATCATCAATAAAACCTCAATAGACATGGACATAATAATAAAATTCTAATCCAATAAAAGGGCCTAGGGTATCTAATTCCATTAAATAAAAAGGGAGAATAATTTCATGACTAATTCATTAATGTCATATCACTTATTATAAACCCAAAATATCATATCTTATAGTGATCATATGTTATCAAAATTTTTATCAATACATTAATGTAGGAGATTCATGATATACATTAAAAATAATCTAAAGTATAAGGGAAATACACATGTCAAACAATAGTAGTATACCATTACACATATAACATGTGGAATTCATTCTAGCGAGTATATTCTAAAAATCTCCTCTCTTTGATATCACCATGTGAAAAAATCATGAGAATAAGTATCAATGTATTATGATCCCACTATACGAAATAAATTGTATCATATGTATCCTATTAGATAGATGAATTCTGACCATATAATATATTTTTAAGAATATAATTTTATATCTTCATGGTTCTCCTCATAGAAAGGAACTATTATGATCTTTTGATGTGAAAAATACAATAAGGGTATATTCAGATTAATGTTATTTATAAGAACACTCATCATGTGTTAATTTTTTATTAGTATTTATGTAGTTTAATTTAAAATTAATCGAATGTACAAAGTAGATTGTTATAGGGAACCAACTCCAATAAATAACACATCATAATAAAATACAATTCATGTTATCTCATCAATTTAACCATTTTTATTCCCATACTAGGTTTCAATAATTGTTCTAGGCTATGGAGCCAGATCAATATTCTATTTATATATCTATAAAATTAAGGTATAATATTCATACTATCTCTTATATATCTAATATGTCACACCTATTTAATTACATGTATCCAAACCCTCTAATTTCCCATTACGGTCCTCTTCATCCACTTACCCATGATTACATATCACATGTAACAAAAAACAGTCACAAAACCAAAGATAATATTATATAAATACTATGATTAGATAAAAACTACTTATTTAAAATCATTTTTTGATTCATCCTCAATCCAGTGATATCAAACAATCTAAAAAATAGTCCTAGATTAGGGATATAGAGTGAGGCACCACAAAAAATTAATAAAAACATGAAATTAAAAGGATAATATAATTAGAAATACCTCAAGGATTCCAAAACACTGGAAGGTTCTTTGATTTATCACCAACTAAGAAGTAAAGAGGGCATGAATTGGAGGAATATGATTGAAGGGTAAAGATGAACTTCTTTATTGTGATTTCATCCTATTTTCAATAATGAGAAGATATATTTTTTAGAATTTTGTTTCAAATAAATAAAAAAACACCCATATTAAAAAATGATGGATCCAATAATAGTATAGTCACCATTGGAGGAAATTATATAAAAATTTCTTTAACATATATTTTATTGAATCTCCAATAGAGGATCTCAAATAATAAATATATTATTAATTTATCTAGATATGAAGAAATAATTCATTCATCATAGGATCCTTTATTGGATGGAATTTTTTAGCTTCTTATGACCCTTTTAGATTAACTACATTGTGATGTAAGGATTTAAGTGTAGAATCCAAGTAGTGGTTATCCACACATTCACCTTTGATCTTTGAGTGATGCCAATTAATTATTAGGGGTTGGAATAGTGATTCAATTATCATATATTATTCTTGTTTATCACTCTACGATCATCCAGTCTTAAAGAACTATTCTCTATCTTGAGAAAAAGAGAATTGGAAAATTTGAGTGAGAATTTCATTGTGCGTAATGATTCTCAATTCTGAATTTTTGATTCACCCTACACATTAGACATAAAAATATGTTTATAGAGTTATGATTTAGGTTAAAATATCATTTAATTTCATAATATCTCTTAAATGATATAGTAAACTATAACAAACCCCATTTTATATAATAATAATATGATTATTATTTTATGGAATCTACAAACAATCATAATCATAAATATATATTTACAAGATGAAAAATTAATATTTATCATCAAATTTGGTATTTGTTCATTCATACTCTATGAAATTTATTGAACATCCAAATAAAAATTTAATTTTATATTTCATCCATTAATAAATATTTTCTATCTATAAAACTTGAATTTAATTAATCCTTAGACTTAAGAATAATATGAATTATAATAATTAAATTTAAATATAATTTAATCAAAATTAATTGAAACACTTAGTGTGTGTCCTTGTAAGATTTTTTCTCATTGGAATTAGGAGGTCATTCCTAAATTCTAATATTACTATATCGAAATTGGTAATGGCACCCATGAAAAATAACATAATTTTGAAATGTTTGTGATCACATATGAACATTCACTATATAATATAATCCCTTCGTAACAATATCTCATCAAGAAAGTTAATCAACTGTTTCCTTAACCTATGTTCTTGATATTTTTTTCATTGAATATCATAAAAAACATATTGATACTCCAAGGCCATGGAATTTAATTTGAATGTTTTATTCCAATAAAATGGTTCAGATATAAACTTATATAAATAAGAAATGAACAAATCATTCCTCGACTTATCTATTAAAACATGTCATTTACGATGCACCCAATGCACTGTACTTCCCATGAACATATGGTGTCATATTTATGGTCATCATATCTAAGTGTGTTAGTCATTAAATGTATTAATGAAAATCGTAATGTTTAAAAATCATTAAACATGTGTGCATATAAAAATATCTGATGACACCAAAATATATGGAATTTCTTTTGGATGGTCTATTCTCGTAATATCCCATCATAGAGATTACCAAATGTGATCTTCATGAGAAGAATCCTCATCCACATATCAGTATACTCAAATAATAGTCTATATATTATTGTTCCAATGGATAAAAGATGGCATCTAGGTGCATTTGGTTGGGCCTGATTGTTGATTATGAGTGGTTCATTTTTTACACAATAAACAACTTCAGGTCACCATTGTCATTCTTAATGGAAATTACCAATGGTTCCCTCATCCATAAATGTTTATAGACCTATATTCCAAATCCATGTGGCCAATTGGGGTTTCATAACCAATGATTCTTAGGGGCTTGCATTGGTCAATAGGATGGGAGGTCAGGCTCATCAAACCGTTTTAGGGGGGAATTGTTCCCTACACTTTGACACTCTTATAGACTTAATAAATGTTTGAAAATCCCTTCCTAATCTCTATATGTGACCAATTATTCTAAGAAACAATTATAGCTTAAGTCTATGTAATATACATAAGAAAGTGGAATCTCATTATTGAATCTATATATATGTATCTAAGTTTATTCATACATTCCTAGTAATGAATTACTGCCTATATGATGGTGTTGTATAGTTGATCACTTTAGAGTTTTCTACCATACAAGGATGTAGTTAACATTGCGATGGGATTGATCCATTATGGGTTATCCTACATATATTTATTATTGAAGGAATTAAAACTCATTTAGTTTATTGAAACCATGAAGTTTAGTGTCATAAAGAAAATACATATATGTAGTTTCTTAGTCACCATATATTTGAGCTTGAGTCTCGAGGATACATCCTACATATCATAGTTATGGCAGGAATCCAAGTTATCATAGCTCGATCATTCCCTTGGGGATAGACCCAAGGAAGATTTCCTCATATGTGGTATTTTTATAACCATCCATTCATTAGGGATTACTTACTAAGACTACCCTGGATAGTGGTTATTCATGACGCAATGATGTTCCCGTTGTGACTCCCTAATCTCACATGATCTATTCTTAGTGCGAGAAACTAGGGATAACAAGTGATCAGTTTCATTTCATATGGATGTGATACTTATGTACTAAGGCATAACATGGATATTAATATAAATATCGAGCCTTGGAGAGTCATCCAATGTATCCTGTTTATGGAGATAATCAGAGACCAAATAATTAAATTGACTTCGTAGTTCACTGTGGTATGAGGTTAAGTGATCAAACCATGGGAATGATTGAAACCCAAAGGCTGATGTATCAGAGACATGGGACATACAATAAAATGGATGATTATTTTAGATTAGGAAATAGTAAGGTGTCCTATGTATCCAAGTTTTTGTAGAAATCAGAGTTCCAATAGTTCAGTTAATCAGGTATTACATGCTTAGAATTACCTATATGCGGGACATATCATATTATTCCAATAATATTGGATTACACAATGAGGTTTACCATGCCTTTTTATAGGTTTGGGATGTAAATGATATGATTATTGAAACCCCCTAATCCCATGTGAGATATGCTCGGTGTGAGAGACAAGTAATGGAAAATGGCCATTCTCACTACTTATGGACATTGGAATTAAGTACATAGAGTATACATTGGATGATTAATATAGAGATCAGGCCTCAGAGAGGAATCCTAGATATCCAGGTTATGGTAGGAATCAAAGTCTTCATAGTTCCCTAGATTAGGGTTTACATGCTGTGATTTCCAATTCCTTTGTAGAGGCTTATGATGAAAATAATATTATTATTTCAACTCCCGAATCCCAAGTGATCTAGGATCGGTATGATAAGAAAGGGATGAAAATTATTAATATCACTACATATGGACATGAGAATTATGTATTCGTACTGAAATTTGGATGATTAATATAGATATAGGGTATTTGATTAGTGTCCTATGTATCCCAGTTATGACGGTAATCAATGTCCACATAGTTCTATAGATTGTGGATTACACACTGACATTTCCCTAAATTCGGGACATATCATGGTATGCTTCTGATCAAGGCTTACTTAATGAGGTTTTACTTTTCTTGGGGATTACACTCTGAGGTTGGAAAAAATAATCAAGCCCTGGGATTACCTTAGATACCTATCTTTCTTTCATTCCATACCTTCTTGACTACCTTCTTGACATGCATTGATTATCTATTTTAAAATATCAGAGGATGTTTGAAAAAGTATAGTTATATCTTGAGAATATCCAATCACTGTAACATGATCTAGTTTGATTGTGTGAGGGATTTTGTCTCTCCTCTATGGTATATTTGAGGTTCATCACAAGATCAAGGCTAGATTGTTCAGAGTTCATCACGAGATCTGGGCGGTTGATCTTGGAGGCCATCACATGATCTCAACTAGCTTTTTTAGAGTGTTTTTCATGATCCATCTAACATATCCTAGTGTCATCATGAGTTCTATATGACACACATTAAGGGAATCATGAGCATCTTTGTGAAATGTCTTAGAGAGTATCTCTGGTACTGGCTGGCATGTCTGGAGGTCATCAAGAAGCCTGGATGGCATGTCATGGGACATTGCATGAGCTAACAGGAATTCTTGGAGGGCATCATGAGAGTCAGTTGACATGCTTTGGTACTACCCTGAGACATTTCTAACATGCATTTGTGCCATCATATGGGTTAGTAAACATGTATGAAGGACTTCATATGTCTTGGATGGTTATCCAAGAGGGATTCATGATACTGGGATGGAATTCCCATGGGTCTCCATGCAACTCACTTTGACATGTCCAAAGGACATCATATGATCCAAATAGTATACCAAAGTGGTGTTGTGTGATCAAGGTGACATATCCTAGTATTTTCACATGTCCTTGGTGGTTCATTAAAAGTTCATGATGATTGGTGTGTATATTATTCCCAAATCCCCCATCTTTTAGTCCTTTTTCTATCCTTTTATTTTAAATTCCTTAGATTTAATTGGTTTCAGCATGTTTTATGTCCCAGACGATCTAGTAGATGTGAAGGATGCTCTTCACATTTCCTTCCATAAGTATGTTGCATGATCTATAATGATCATGTGGTGTCTTATGAATGCAGCATGATTGCTGCATCTATTCATTGGATCTTACCTGATGGGAAGATTTTCTAGACATGACATCAATATTAAGAAATCCACTCAAGAACCAGTGCCTCTAGGTGTGAAAAGCCCAAATCAACACCTACGAAGTAGTGATGAATTTTTCAGGATGGGGTTGGGGATTTATAGGCCACACACCCCTAGTTTTTCACTTCTATTCATAGTGAATATCTTTTTAATCAAGGATGGAGCTAATAGAGGGCATTAGTGTCATGTGCCTTTGTGCGGTCGGGATATAGGCATCCCTTGAGACATTGCCAGATTTCAGAGACTATGGGATCATCACATCAACACCAATTTAATGGGGGAATTATTGAATCACTCAAACATGTTAAGGGACATTCATGTTGCCATTTTAAAATGTCCAAGGGTCTTTGTGTGATTATGGAACCATTATAAGTCCTTCACAAGATCTTAGGTGACTTGTTTGTGAATTTCTGTGAGATAAGGAATGCTTATCAAGGGGAATTTATAGGGTTAGGATGACTTGTCATCTGGTTTTTCAAGACCATTCAATGGGAAACCTTATCGTGTCATTAGATTTTTAAGATTGTGAGGGGGTTCCTCCTCCTCCCCCTTTTTATTTCCTTTATTTATTTTACAATGGTTGGGGAGTTCATGAGTTTTGTTGTGTTTTATTGGGGAAAATCTTCCTAACTCTCGATGATTAACTGCATAACCACAAAAGGACCTATTAAATCAAAAAAAACTTTCAATGTTGATTCCATCTTATTTTACTTAAAGATACAATGAGGGAGTGAAAATTGTTTTGGACATACTTGTGGCTCCACGCATGACAAGGATAACAAGCCAGTGTGCTTTCACGAGATGAGACGATAACATCTCAGGGTGCTTGCAGTGTCTCTCAGATCTCTAGGGGAATATAGTGTGTCTTTTATGACTACGAGATGATCCCTACTACTCCTTCTTTATTTTCTTTTTATATTTTAAAAAGGTTGGGGGAGTTTGGATGTTTTTTTGAAGGTTGTCCAGGACAATTACCTTACCTCCCTATGATGTACTGTGAGACCACAAAAGGTCCCATGGAGGTTCACGATCATATCGTAGATGATTCCATCTAATTTTCCTTACGTATTCAAAGGAGGAGTGTATAGTTCCATTGATTTACTTAAGGATATTTACATGAGGTGGAAGATATTCTTATTGAGGTTTTGAGAGAAGATATGGGAATATCGCTGGGTTCTTGCAATGTCTTGTAGATCACCTAGGGCATGTCATGTGACATTTATGACTTTAAGAGGCTTCATCCTATACCCTATTTATGTATTTTATTTATTTTACAATGGTTTGGGAGTTTTAATGTTTTTTTAATTTTATAGAGGAAACCCATTCTTCTATGCATTGATCCATCGTGTGATCAGAGGCTCTCATGTTATGGAAATATTCCACTTATTTTTGAAGGACTACTAGATGGGTTATTAGAAGCTCATCAGCTAACAAGACATATGATATGGGGGGATTACATGGCTACCATTATATGATCAATTGTTTTTAGATGCACCATTTCAATAGAATGACTTTTTAATGGGGCCACATGATTTTTCACAGGTTATGAACCATGCATGACAGTTTTCATGACCATTAGAAGGTAATGTGATCTTATATCTATAGGGGGTTTATGTGATACACATGTATTTGACCACATTCATCCTACACATATTTTTGGGAAAAATAATCCCAATATCTAGTTATTTATTCCTTTTTGATTTTATCTATGCTTATTTTGAGGGCATCAAACCCCCCCCCCCTCTGGATAAATTTCTATGAATACAAGGGATAGGTTTTGAAAGAACTAAATTCATGCATGAGTTTATGAAGATATCACAAACCCGTGTGTTGGGTGAAAATAGGCCTTTCAAGAAATGTTTTATCCCATATGAGGACCTATAAATAAGTAGGATGGAGTGATTCATCCACCAAATTCTTATTTCTCCACAAAACATTCTCCTTTGTTCCATTGCGAGCCCTTATTGCATGAACATTTCATAAGACCAGCTTGTGAGGCATCATTTTGTACCCATTTCAATAGAACCCATGTGTAAGACTATTTTTTTATTATGATACTTCTCAAACCAACCATGAACTATAATTTATTAATTTATTAAGCTTTTTCTATGGGGGTCAAATTATCTAGATCATTTTGTGGGATTTACAGGCTCGATCACCTGATTCTTTGACTACCATGAATCTTTGAGTGAACCTATCTGGGTTTTGTGAGTACAAGTCTTTTAGGGATCATTTGATTTCACAAATCCTTGATAGTTTAGGACACTCATCAGATCATTGGGATTTAGGAGGTTTGTTAATATTTTATAGGATTTTTGAGTGCCTTTTCTAGTTCACGTGATGTGCATGATATTTCCAGATTATGCCTTTACATTAAAAAGAAGTTTGAAATATGACACTTATGTTTTTAGATAGATTATAGTTCTCATAGATATTATCACAAGAAATTAATGATTGGGGAAACAGTAGTGATATCCTATCAAGATAATATAGTGGTGACCAAGAATTCTTCTTTTTGTTGTGACATTAAGTTAGTTAAATCGATCCTGGTCATGTTCATTTGTTTAAAATTCACAGAATATCCCATTTTATACTTCTATACACATTACAAGTTTTGTCTTACTAATGAAAATCACATTCCTCCACCGTATTCAACATTGATAACCACTTTCTGTATTTGGGAGACCCATAACACCTTTTAACAGGGGGATATTTTTTCACCCTAGGGAACCATGAAGATGGTAATATCGTGACATTCATACCCACATACATTGAGAGGATTGTTCGAGAACCCGATGAGGATGTTCATATGTATCACTCAATAAGGAAGAATTCCACCTCCAATTATAAGTTTAGGTAGGCTTCCAATCAATACATTTGATTAGGAGGTAGCTATAGCATGGATTAGGGATGACCTTTTTGGGTACAATACATTGTTTCTAAATTTGAAGAGGATTTTAAGAAAAAGGGAATATATGAGGCTATATAGATATCATAGACATTTTCCTACTACTAAAAGGGTCTGGTGATAGAGATGTTTAGTAATGGGGTCCAGAAATGAGTACTTTCTACCTCATGCATGGAGAGGTGGGCATCATACTTTGGGATGTGGATTAGATATGTGGTGCTCCTATATTAGGTGGGATGTATGATGAGTTCATTATCCCATAATCTAATTATGACTATGTGATGAGTACTCATCCTTTAACCCAAGAGATGATTATGATGGCTGAGTAGGCCCTCCCAAAGGAGTCCCTTACTAGCGCAGATATTCCTTTCAAGAAATGGGAAGAATAAATCGTCAATAATACCATCTATGAGTTGGAATCTATGAATCCAAAAGAATGGCTTGTGAGGTATCCCCATAGTGAATTGGGTTCTTATTGAGCCTTTTTTGATTAAGGGAAATATAGATAATGGTGATGGGATTTTATCACTAGTATTCACCAATTTGTCTAACTAGTCGGATTCCTCACCATGCACTTGAGTGGGTATTTACTTCGCATTAAGAAAAAGTTTGATTATGACATTCCAATTTCACAATGGAGACCTCTATGATAGGCAGATAGTATTCAATTAGTTATGCCCGTACTGGAAAGAATCTATTGCGTTCTACACCATGTTTATAGGGGAAAAATACCCTTATAGGATCATGGGCCCCTTCAAAGTATTATTGGATTGGATAGGTTCCCACCAGATATGTTACTAATATTTGAACATCTAGGGTACCCTGAGGACCATTTCATAATGTAATTGCAATGAATAAATGGTTTAAGACATGTTACATTGAAATATTGGGATGTCGGGGATTATGTGATCAGATATGATCATTTAATCTTCAGTACATTTGTTTTAGTGCAGACATGTGACATTATTGATAATATTTAGGTCAATATTGATGAACAAGATTATGTGACATCACTTCGTGAAGGATTTATTTCCACCTATATCGAGGGGGAACTTATCTATGAATGGTACAGACCCTGCTGGTTTAGCTTCCAAATCCTATGTATTCAATCAAGATTTCCTCACTCTATTTATGTTCTATTAGAGGATAATATAATGTTAGATTTCCATTTTGCTGATTTTTACAAGGGAGGTGACTCAAGATATGATAGACCTTCTTCTCCAAAATTCAACAATTGGTTTTTCTCATGGTTATACCGAGGTTCGGAGTCACTCATATCCTAACAGAAGATGATCCAAATTGGTGAGTGAGGTATCCCAACCACTGGATGCTTAGCACAATCCTAGGCCTAGAAATAATCTATATTATAAAGATCCAACATCCCCATAAGCACCCCAAAAGAAATTAAAACATTCTCCACTATCGGTAGAAACACTTACTGACACAGCTTCACCAAATGTGGTTCCATTGGGTGAGACTATGCCAAAATTATTGGTTCTTATTGCATCTCATCAATTGATTATTAAAGAATGAAAAACCCAGAGGCTGTGCTCTGTGGTATATTGACTCAAGAAGAGGTACTTTGGGAATGTTTCTACTATATAACTACTCCTATAGGTATAATATTCAAATATCTTTATGAGGATTTCAGGGACCTTATTGAGACCTTGCTATAGATTTGGATAGCTTCATGGTTTAGCAATTTTATTCCCCCTGGTCTAACACATGGTTGTTCAAGGAACACTTAAAATTTCCCTAGACGAATAAGGTTATCCCACCATTGAGGAAGTAGTAATTCTGGGATCACTTCTATTTTTAAAGGGTCATGGTTCCATTGAAACCTTACTACAAACATTTATGGTTTATTGATATAGGGAGAGGCTCTTGGAGATCATCTATTTCTTCAATCCCCTGAATATTCTCCCCATGGTATAGATATGGGAGATATATTTGGCAGTGATTCGAGGACCATTGATGAAGGTTACTTTATAGGCTCATATGAAGGTAGTGAATGTTTCTCCTAGAGAAAGAGTTTCATTTTTATCACCTTTGGGAGAGCCTTCCCTAAAAGGGAAGGGGAAAAGGAATAACTCTGAATTGTCAGAGTATTACCCTAAAAATTCCTCAGGAAAGTTTGGTAATACACTCTTATTATTCTTGGATTATTATGGAAACACTTTATGATTTTTCAAAAATTTGAAGGTCCTCACCAACCTCTCTTGGAAGATCATGTGTCCACTTTTGAGGAAGTTAGTGAGCTATTAGTTTCTTCTACATACCCTTCACTATTGGGACTAACTTGTTGAGAAGTGTAGTTGGTTGAGGTTTTGGTTTAATCATCCATGTTTTCTATGGAGGATGTTTTAAATATCACACCATTTGATTCAGCATGGGTGGATGCAAATTTTGAGGATACTGACACTGGTAACTATTCTTCTATCACATTACACTTGATGGAACTATGTTTTGGATATGGGGAATGATTATTAAAGACCATACACTTTTTTAATTTATGTCATATCACTTGATATTATATTTTTGTTCCTTTAGTCCATAAGGATGGTAAGAAAATAATATATTCGATAAAATCATGAGATGTTTAACTAATCCACTCATCATAAATAGTCTCTTCTTCACCCAATGTAGGGGTTTGATTAGTGGTTAATTTTAGTGACAAGACTGAGAAAGCTATGTTTATATAATTTTCCATATAAGTCAATTTCATAGTGGTAACATTTTACGTAACCTATGATTGATAAACCCCTACACCCCTTGATGCACTATCTCCACCCAACAGAACATGAGATCTAACCCCTGCTCCTTGGAGGCTCCTTTTATTGGTTTAGCCAATGTAGGGGCCAGTTCTCTTCCCCCATCATCAAATAATGTGAGCATAACTCTGTCTCTTGGTGATCTTTTCTAGTATATATTTATGTTCCCAATGTATATCTTGACCAAGGCCCCATGTTCACATAACTTTATCAGAGGATTTAGTGAAAAATGTGGAGGGAAGTACATATTTCAGTGATAGAAACCCCATTAGATGAGTTGAAAGAAATATTGGGTCATCTTGAATTTATGTTCCACTCTCTTGGTTATGTTGGTTTCAAATATTATACAGATAGTTAATTTTTAAAGGAATTGGTATCACTAGGATAAAAAAATAGGGTCCTTGAATTGAGGATGGTAGCTATTGAGACCTACTCTTTAGTTAAGAATAAATGGGATGAAGCTATAAATGAAGCCTTCCATCATGCGTTGGAGGAAGCTAATCACTAAGATGTAGTCAATGATGGAAATGATGAAACTGATCACCTTCAGTACAAGTTTAGTTATCATCAAGAAACACTATCCCAGTTTCAATATGCACTTAAATTTTATGAGAATATCATTTTATAGAATTAAGTTATTTTTAACATAGGGAGGAATCTAGTCTTGAAACCACTTCTATGGTGGTGAAGTTTCAACAAGTGATGAAACTGGAAACTGAGTCTATCGATTAGCTATGCCAACCATTAACCACCCATGAGAAGTTAAATATAGAAATCAATTGCACATATAACCATATGCTATGATGGAATCATAATTTTTCAATCATAATTTTTCTCATATGTTCATAAGAAAGACTCTGATATGTAAATAGTCTTCCTATTTTTGTGGTATTGATGAGTTAGTCCACTAAAATTTATAAACTATCATTCAATTTTACTTAGTTAAATATGTACATGAATTTCTTGTTGATATGATATTATGTGAATCATTAATGATACCCATACTTTACATAATATCATGTGTTCTTGAATTTCTGGATCTGAATATTTAAATCATAATAGATTCTCCTTCAAGAAGTACTCAAGAATTACCACCACCATAAGATTCCTTAATGATATATATACTCTATTTATCTTGAGATTAACTATTTTTTAGATGGACAATTTAGGTTTAATACTTGTCTAGAAGGTACAGTTCTCTATCTATTTCTGAATTTGATATTCATGGAAAGTGTAGCATGATTTTTTCAATCAAAATTTAATAGACCTTACAATATTTTCCATTCTTGCAGACTATTTTTAATGAAGTGATATAGTTTATGATATTTTTAACACTGACCTTTTATTGATTTATTTTAGGGTATCTTATCTTATAACTTCTATTGTTGTAGTTTAGGGTCTTTTATCTTTGATTCTCTATTGCTATAGTTTAGGGTATTTACCTTAGAACATATATTGCTTTAGTTTAGGGTCTTTCACCTCCAAAATTCTATTGCTGTAGTTTAGGGACTTCTAACTAAAAAATTATTTCTCATTAGTTTAGGGTATTTCAACACTGGACTTCTATCACCGTAGTTTAGGGTCTTTTAGCTCAGACCTTCTAAGGATTTAGTAAAGGGTATTTTATCTTGGAATATATATTACATTAGTTTAGGGTATTCTAGCTCAAAAAATATATCTCTATAGTTTAGTTTATTTTAGCTCAACCCTTATATCATTGTAGTTTAGGATATTTTTTCTCAGAATTTATATTACTTTATTTTAATGTCTTCTAACTCAAACCTTCTATCACTACAGTTTATGGTATTTTAGGTCTAACCGTATCATTTTTCATTGAATATAGTGTAGACATGTAAGGAATGACCCAATACACTCTTGGTTTTAGGGTTCTGCCATTGTGTTTCCTAGGTTCACTAGAACTAGAGATCCTTTCTTTCAAGGAGTAAATATCTGTGGTTGGTGGATTAAAGCCATTATTTGTTGGTACCATTGTCAAAAAGGGGTGTCTCTACTCTTTTTCAAGGTTCATGGAAGATTTATAGGTGTTTCATTGTTTGAGGGTAAAATACTAGGGATTCTAGGTCCACATGGATAGTTGGAATATGTGTGATGTAAAACAGACCCCAACATGTTGATTTAATGAATATGGTATTGGGAATACATTCAAGGGATAACCCATAACACTATAAGATAATGGGTTCTATTTCTGTTTTTTTAGAGCTCATATGGAATGATGTTTATTTATGGAAAGGAGGAAATGACATTAGTTTGTGGGTCAAGGACCATATGTGTTAGTAGTGTTGTTAAGAAAATATGATTTCCTCTCCTTTTCGATGGAGTTGGACGATTTATAAAGACTCAAACGTCTAGATTATAAGGTTGGATATGGAAGATATGTTTTCCAGAAAGTGTTCTAGAACCCTATAGAAGCTTCTCTCCTGATCGTATAGCTCAAGACTCACATCCAGTGGTTTTGAATCACAAGGTGTGGGCAATAAAATGTTTAGGAATAGAATATAACATTCTCGCTTTGAGGATGTGTAAAAAACATTGTGACATAAATGGGTATATTTTTAAATAAGATGAATGAATACAAAGAAGTAATTAGAATCAAATCATAACTTGTGTGAAAAGGGTACTCTCAGATAGATGGCAGTGATGTTGATGCAATATTTTCATCTCTTGAAAGGCTAGAGAAAATCAGATTATTCCTATCTATAGTAGTGGAAACAAAGTTCAATGTCGTCCAGAGGGATGTCAAGTCAGTATTTCAGAATGGGGTTATGTAAGATGATGTTTATATTTAGTATACATGTTTTTTTCTTATTCATGAAAATTTTAAAATAGTTTTTTTGGGTGAGAAGGTGGTATATGGGTTGAAGCAAGCACCAAGAGCACAATATTTAAGAATCAATCAATATTTAAAGAAGAATAGTTTTCAATGTGGTGGAGATCATTAAAATATGTATGTCAAAAATGATATTAATCAAAGGATTATTATTATGATATATGTCCAAGACATAATATTTTGAGGTTTAGATGAAGCTTGGTTCATAATGTTTGCATAATTCCTAAAAAGTGAATTTGAGATGTCAATGCTTGGTGAATTGATGCTTTTGCATGGATTTGAGGTTACACTAGGATGTAATGGAACACTAAGTTCTCAATATAAATATTCAAATGAAGTTATGAAAAGATTTGGAATGTAAATGTTCAGGGATATGAATTCTTCAGTGGCTACTCAGATGAAACTTTCAGGGGATGATAAAAACAATGTAGTTAATGAAACATAGTGCATGAAAATAATGGGGTGTTTATTGTACATGACAATGATAATACCTAATATTTTTTTTCCACAATTAAATAATCATGGTTTCAAATTAATCCCATGTAAATTCACTTTAATACCATGAAACTAATATTTTGGTATATCAAGGGAATAATGGATTTTAGATTGGCATACAATGAAAATTCATAGTGAGATTTTTTGGGCTATACAGATGTATATTGGGCAGATTCAACTAATGATATAAAATCAATGTCAAATGGTGAATTATATCATGGATTATTGTGTTTTTCATGGATAATTAGAAAACAAGATTTGATTTTGTTGATCATTAATGTTGATGAATATATTGTGGTTTCTCAAGCGCGCACACGGTTATTGTGGAAGAATCATTAGTTTGATGATGTGGGCGTTGAATTGAAGTACACAATCAGAATCATTTGGGATAATTAAAGTACTATAAGTATTAGAAACAATAAATTCAATTAATCAAGGAAAAATAAAATTGAAATAGATTATCATTTCATCAAGGTGAAAATGGAGAAAGGGATTATGAGGTTAAAGTATGTGCCTATAGAACTATAGGTTGTGTAAATTCTATGAATAGACTTACCAAAAGAATATTTTGAATTGAATTGACTAGCTTTGGGAGTTCAGACAATTCCCCATACCTAAAAAAGTGTGTATGTGTGATCTAATCTCCCTGATGTATGATGTTTCTCCCTATATGTTGATATATGTTATTTACCCTATTTCGGAAATTAATGGAGTGACCTTTGAGTACATTGACAAAGGGGGAGAAATTGTGGTTATTAAAGGGGATAAAAAGACTTAATCATGATAATGGAAGAAGATGATAGTGGGAGCACCATGATGATAATTCAGTTTTATGTGGAAGTAGATAGAGCTTAACATGGACATATTTAAGCCTTCCAAAACATGACCACCCAAGAAACAAGGTAGGGGGAGTTTGATCGCATCACAATCCACTGCATTATTTCACCCTTTACTATTTTAAACTTGTTTTGTATTTAAAATTAAAAATATTATCTTAAATTAGAAATAAAATTTGATTCAATTATAAAATTTTAATCATTTTTATGAAGGGAAATTATTATTGTTTTGGTTATTTCGTTGTAGGAGGAGATGATTTGGAGGGTCAAAGGTGATCCAAAAGGAAAATGGGTCAAACTACATGGATGCCCAACGACATTTGAACACGATTTTGAATATTTTGAAAAATATGGGACTCCAAAGGGGATGAAATTTTTTTTCCGCTAAATAAAATAATAAAACAAAACTATTATAAATAAAAAAATTCTCAATTCATTCATTATGGGGTCCATTCGAACCAATCTGTCTAGGAGAAAACATTTGCACGAAGTCAAAGATTTGGTTCTGTATTTCAGCCATATCTCAAATTTTATTACTCCATTGGCTACCAAATTTGACATGATGTCATCCAAGATTATCTCCTATAACATTTTTCTCTTTTTTCTACGTCAAGGTAATTCTAATTATCAACCCAAAACTTAGACTAATGTGGTATGATGAAATCTGGGTGCCCAAAACCACCTCTCATTTTGGTTATAAATTGACACTTTAGGCACCTCATTTGCATGTTTGATCAAGGAGTGAAGTGCTATCATTTTGAAGTTCCAAAAGAGTCCTCTAAACACCTTTGAGGCTCTTTAACATACTATACTCATAGGGGAGCTCTTGAAGCAAGGATCCCATCATCAAAGCCTTCCCTTCTTTCTCATGTTGTAATATTTGTGTTTTCATAATAAACATATTGGTTATTATTTTATTTATTATATTTTATTCTGTTTTATGGTATTTCTTATTCACATAATCTTCTTAATTGGCCTAGAGTCATGTGTAGAAATGAGATTTAGTTCTACCCTTTCTAAATCTTTTCACATGAAAATTTTTCTACAATGACTATGCCGCACACAGAAGAGTAGTTATTTTTAATAATAGATCTATCTATAAACTCCTTCATTCATTTATTTCAAATGAAGGAGATGTTGATATTAAATTAATATGATATATGAATTCAGTTTTTAATTTAATTGAAACTAATCATGAAATTAAATGAATCATGCAAAAACATACAAAATCAAGAATTTTATGAATTGTGAGGGCAGGGACTTAATCAGTAATACAAGACCACATAATATTTATTGTTAGAGTTAAAAAATAATCCATAAACCAAATTATTCATCATTTCTAGAATGAATATGTGTATTAATTTACCACTGACCATAATCTATCCATTGAACATCAATCAAAACTGGGTGATGTGATTGCATGTTCTAAATATTTCCCAGGGTTTAATTCTCCTCATATTTATGAAAAAGATAATTGTTGTGGGGTTTGGGGGTTAAAAAATTAGGGGATCAACATTAAGTGTAGATAAATATAAATTATAATTCTTAATATGTAAGTTAAGTGGTACAGTTATATTGATTACTCCTATTGAAGTATTTTATAAAAAACTTGTTCTTACCATGTGTTTCAAATAAAACTTCATTTAAAAAAATGAAATCTTCTTCTAGAAAACTTCTTCTAGTTTTATAAACGATTAAAAACCCCCATTATTTCATGTATTGGGTCTATTTTATTCTGTTCTATTTTTTTAAATACCTTAATATGTTTTTAACTTAATTTCTCCTTTGAGAGACGACATTGGTCAGCCGCTCTACTACATTTAAATAACCTAAATTAAAACATCATTTGAAAGAACCTTCCAGAGAGCCGTTAAAATTATCTTCATTTCTAGGGAGGCAGTAATTATTTAATCCATTTAGAGGTATTCCTTTTACTTTTAATATTATTCTCTTATTCTCTTCTTTCATCATTCTTAACCAAATCCGATTTTTTCTTCATAATTTGTTTTCTTCTTCTTCTTCTTTTTGGACCATAAACTCAAACTTCTCATTTTTATTTTATTATGGTTAATTGTTATTCTTTTCATTTTTATTTGATTTATGACCGGAACTAACCCTGAATATATCTTAGATCATCACCCTGAGATTGAATGTACCCTTAAGGCTCTAATAATACATTCTTAGTCTATGGGAAGATTCAACATTCACCCAATCGGATAATTCCTCAAATATCAGATTATTGGCATTGGAAACACATCTAAATCCAATATAAAACAAGATATTATGGCTGAAAACAATAACAGTGATATTAATAGAACCATTCACTAAATAGATTCTCTAGATATTTACTATCTAACAAAATTTATTACATACCAAAATCTTGATTCAGACATTGAACTGAAATCTGGGTTAATTCACCTTCTTCCAATGTTTCATGAATTATATGTTGAGGACACAAACAAACTCCTTAAAAGAATTTATTGTGTTTTAGTCAACCATTAATCGAAGAATTGTATTTGATGATAAAATCAAACTAAGAGCATTCCCATTTTCACTTGATGGAGCTATAAAAGATTGAATGTATCATTTAAAACATGAAGATGTAACTTGTTGGAATGATTTTAAACTTCTTTTCTTATAGATATTTTTTCCAGCATCATGGACCAAATCTATTAAAAAAGAGATCTCTAGTATCTAGAAAATATGAAGGGATTCAATGTATGAGTACTGGGAACGATTCAAGAAGTTGTGTGCAAGTTGTCACAACACCAAATCAGGGAGAAACCACTCATCTAGTACTGCTATGAAGGACTCACACATATGGAGACAATCCTTGTGAATGTAATTGATAGATGGGAATTGGTCAAAAAAACACTCGAAACTGAACGTTCATTGATCGATAAGATGGCACAAAACGCCCAACAATTTTGAGATCGAGTTTTACCACATGATAGAAGAGTACATCAGGTAAGTACTTCCTCTATTCAAAATAATTTAATTGATACTATGATTTAATAATTGACCACTATGGTGAGGAATATTTCTTTGGATCATAAGACATCCCAACCTAGTCCTGGGAGTCCATGTGGCATTTTCACTGAAATAGACCACCCAACTGACTACTTCCCCCAATTACAAAAGTCAAAGGATTGGGTAGTGGTATTCCCTCAGAGACCATATAAGAAAAAAAAACATCAAAATCCATAAAATAAGTATTATTCCATTACACTAATATACAACCATGGGTGGAAGTATCAATTTAACATGAGGTATGGATCTGTACAACTATAATGGACCTCTTTTTAATAAAATTTCCAGTAGCCTCCACCTAACCAATAGGGTTTCCAACAAACATGAAGGAAATTTGAATCCCAATCATTAATGATCCAAAAACAAGGGAATCCCCCACCCAAGGTATATTCTAACACTGATGACCTTTTGAAAAAAAACTTCAATCAATATAATGATATGAAGAGTCAAAGTATGGAGGTGAGGGATTTGAAGACTCAAATGAGCCAGATTGCCACTAACCTCCACGAAAATATAAGTAAAAATTACGGAAATACACCATCCAAACATACTACAATCCCCAAGGGGAATGTTAGTGCCACAACATTGAGAAGAGAGAAGCAAATAACTGATACATCTTCCCCCATTGTTCCACCAGGATTCACCTCAACTCTGGAGAAGATTTATTCCAGACTAACAGAGAGTAGACTAAGGAGATAGAAAAAGGTAAGAAAAATATTTATGAAGTTTCTCCTAAACACCTTCCCTTTCCAAATAGGGTTGAAAAAACCAAGAAGATGGTTGAGGAGGCCATGAAAATTGAGGATTTTGACAAATTAAACAATGTTTAGATCAATATCCCTCTACTTGAATCTATTACAAAAACCCCATGTGATGCCAAATTATGAAAAGAACTTTGTACCAATCGAAGAGGGATCAAGGGAAATTAGAGGGTCAATACTAGAAGGATGTTTTCAACACTTATTAAACTAACTCTATAAATTCCAACATACTGAAAGCATACAGGGACATTCACCATCCCATGCACCATTGGTGAGTTTCACTTTTCTGATGCTATGTGATTTATGAGGTTCCATAAAATTGTTGCATCACTCTATATTTTTTTATTTATAGGTTGGTGAGTTGAAACTGACAAGAGTAGTAGTGAAGTTGGAAAATAGGGCCACATCATATACAGTGGGAGTCCTCGAGGATGTACTTGTCTGTGTAAGATACATGATCTTTCCAATAGATTTCTACATGCATAAAATAGAGGAAAATCAAGTAAGTTCATATTATCCCATTATCATACGCATACCCTTCCTCAAAACTGCTCAAACAATCATTAATTCCCATGAGGGTACACTTTCCAAGGAGTTTGGAGATGATTGTGTCATAATTAATGTTAAAGACTCTATAGTGTACCCCTAAGAAGACCATTCTGCCATTTTATCTCCCATTTCAAACCACCATGTAAAAACCCCATGGTTTTTTATTGTCCTATTCATATAGAGATTATGAGAATTGGTTATAGTTTGATGTTTATGAGTACTTCCACACCTATTTCTAATGCACAAAATACAATTATATTTGATTTTTAAATGGTATCATATTTGGATTTTGATCATGTTCAATATTATTATGACATGGATATTGAGTATGCTGATGGATTTGATGAATCATTCTCTCATTTTGATGATGTTTATTCCAATACTGATTTTATTTGAGCACACATATCAATTCCTTCAATTTTTACACCCATAAATCATCCCCTTCATTGGAGCTCAATCCATTGACACCAAATCTCAAATACTCATACTTGTTAAGTGGTGGGATATTACCTTTTATAATTTCCAATAATTTTCCTTTTAGCCACAAAGAAAAACATTTTAATCTTTTGATGGAGAACATTAGAGAAATTCGGTGGACCTTGGCTGACATATCAGGTAATATCCCATCCATATTCATGCATAGGATTCTTTTGGAGGATAGGGATAACATAGTTAGGTAGCCACAAAAGAGACTGAATCCAACACTTTTGGAGGTTGTTTAAAAAGAGGATGAAAATATGTTCGAGGAATGTATAATCTATCCCATTTTAGATTCTCGATGGGTGATTCCTATTCTGGTTCGTCCTAATAATAGTGGTTTTACTATGGTTAGAAATTAGAGAGAGGAGTGAGTTCCAATTTTGGAACAAAATAGTTGGCGTGTGTGTTTTTATTATAGGAAACTAAATCAATCTACACTTAAAGACCACTCCCCCTCCCATTTATTGATAAAATGAATGAGAGACTAGCTGGGAAGACATGATACTATTTCTTGGATGGATTTTTTTTATACATTCAGGTTTCTATAGCATTGTAAGATTAGGAGAAGGAAACATTAAAATGTCCATTCAACCCATTTCCCTACCGAAGGATGCCATTTGGACTTTATAAATCCCCAGGTAACTTCTAGAGATGTATGGTGAGTATTTTTTCAGATATCATTGAGACTGACATTGAATAATATATGGATAATTTTACAGTGTATGGGTCTTCTTTGATGACTTTATATCTTGTTTGGGAATGGTTTGGAATCGTTTTATTGAGAAGCATCTGGTCTTGAATATGAAAAGATTCATTTTATGGTAGATCCTGGAATTTTCTTAAGGATTTTAGTGTAAAAACATAGTATAGAGGTTGATAAATATAAGGTAGATATTATTTCACCCATACCCCATCCTTCACGTGTGCATGATGTTTGATATTTCCAAGGGCATGCCGGATTTTATTGGCACATCATCATTTATTTTTGTAAGATTTCTCTTCCTATGTCACAATTACATCAAAAGTATTACAATATTCTGTTTAATGAGTATTACAAGGCTTACATTGATGAGCTAAAGAATTGTCTGACCACTCCATCGATCATACATCCCCTATGGTGGGAGCATACTTTTGAGCTTATTTGTGATGCCTCCAACTTCACGGTTGGAGATGTCTTATCTCATAGAGTAGAGGGACATTCACATCTGATTTCCTACGCATTAAGGACACTGGATTCAGCCTAATCAAATTTTACAACCATGAAAAGGAGTTTATTTCCTTCATAATTGCTTCTGATAAATTATGTTCATATTTATTGGGCTCTATAATTGGTTTTTTACCATGTAGCTCTGAGGTGCCTATAAAAGAAATCAGATGCAAAGCCCATGCTTATCTTATGGATACTACTTCTTCAGGATTTTATATTGAGCTAAAGGATATGAAGGGTTCAGAGAACATGGTGGTGGACCACATGAGTAGGCTTACTCACACATTAGAGGATGACACCTTAAACTAGGCACCCCTTTAGTACATATTCTCTGATGAGCATCTTTACTACATCACAGGTATGCGTCCTTAGTATAATGATTTAGTGAACTACCTTGTTTTATCTGAAATCCCTACAAATTTAAAGAAACTTCCTGCCCAAAAGTTAAAGGGTCGGTCAAGATTTTATGTTTTGGATGTTCTATACCTATGGCGCATGTGTAGTGATCATGTTATTATGTGGTGTGTTCCTGATCAAGAGTTTTTGAATATTTTACATTTTTTCATACACATTCTTGTGGTGGAAACTTTGGACCCCAACGTATAGATTAGAATGTCTTAGACTCTTGATTATATTGTCTATGATTATTCCATTTTTCTCATGTATTTTTAAAGTCGTACTCATATTGTCAACACACTGAAAACATTTATAAGAGATACGATATTCCACAAACAACCCATAACATTTTGTGATATTTAGGATGATTGGGGAATTTATTTTAGGGGTCCTTTTTCAATTTCATATGGTTTCATGTACATTTTTATTTTCATTGATTATGTTATAATATGGGTGGAGTCCAGGACCACCAGGATTGTAGATTATCATATAGTAGTGGACTTTGTCAAGAATCAAATTTTCTACATGTTTGGAGTTCTAAAGGCTATCATCAGTGATCAGGGGTTACACTTCTGCACTCAAAATTTGGATTTCTTCTATAGGATGTATGGGATGAAACATAAAACATCAACACCATACCACCCATAAACAAATGTCTCATATGAGGTTTCAAATTGAGAGTTGAAACATGTTTTGGAGAAAATCGGGTAGCTGAATAGGAAGGATTGGAGAAAGCAATTGGATTATGCATTGTGGTCTTATAGGACATCATAGAGACACCCATCGATATTCCCCCATTTCTAATTGTTTTTGGTAAATCATGTAGTCTCCTAGTGGAAGTCGAGCATCAAACATATTGGGCTATAAATAAATACAACATGGATTTGGCCAAAGATGGAATCCAAAGGAAGCATCAAATTAAAGAGAATAAGAAGATTCTATTGTCATCAAATAAGAAATCAAGGCTCTACATGCAGATATCAAAAATATCTCATGACATAATGATCCAATAAAGGGAGTTTTGTGTTGAGGAGAAAGTCTTTATCTATAGTTGAGGACAAAAGTTGATTAACATTAAGTTACATTATAGATGGTTATGTTCTTATATTGTATCAAATGTTTTTGTATATGGTGGAATAGAGATCACACAAAATGACACTAGAATAAGCTTTAATGTTAATGGGAAAAAATTTAAGAAATACATTTAGGTAATTTCTAATGATGTAGTGGATTTCATAACATCGCATGACCCCATCATCACTTATGAATATTAGGTTGTTCCTAACCCTTTCACTTTTATATTATTCTTCATATTTTGAATTATGAATTTCATATGAGCATATCATATCATTGGTTCACATTGAAGACAATGCAATATTTTTAGTGTGGGGGAGGGAACCTTTTAGTTTTTCAATAACAATTGTTTTTCTTATATTCAATGTTATTTGAAAAAAAATTGTTTTTTTGAAAACATTTTGTGTTAATTTTTCAATTTGTTTTGTGAATTTTTGAGACTTTTGAGCTGAAATGATTAACATCACCATTATTAAATCCATATTGATATGTGAAACAATTTATCCTATGAAATTGATCTTAAATTAATGTTGAAAATTACATTGTTTCAATTTTAAATCATTAGTAATTTCATGAAAAGTACTCTAATTTTTTTAATCTCATGCCACATATCACAGTATTTATATTTGAAATAACATTACTATGAGGCTTTTGAACCATTATTTTAACATTAATTAGACTTACCTCACTTCTTGAGAGAACCAAACCATGCTTGATTTAACCAGAATTTGATTTATTCCTATCAAAAAAAGAGGGTTTGAGATACTTGTGTTTTAAATGAATGAACCATTTCTTCGATATTAAAGCCCAAATTTCATTGTATCCTTTTTATAATGTCCTACATTGAAAATTTAATCCTTGTATCCATTAGAATCCATGAAAATACTGTCAGGTTTCCCACAATACAAGCCAATTTCCACTATCCATCCAACTCTTAAAGTAAAATTTCATAATATAATTAAACATAACTGTGGGGGAAGATATCTTCTGTTGTGATACCACCTTTTGTGAAACTTTGGGTGGAAAATTAAATTCTGAAGATATGTGTTTGTATTTGATAGAATATTTATGTCGAAAATGTTCCTTTTCAAGAGATTTCTTGACAAGTGACGTTGGCCCTTTCATGATCTTCTAATATATGAAGAATGTTATTCCAATCTAGAGCTTTCAAGAAAATAATGTTTCAAAAGATTGAAATTTTTTTCTGCAAAAATGATTAATGGTGTGTACATTCCTTTATTTTTTATGATTATGAACACGAATTTATGCTAAGAGGATTGAGGAGGAGACCATATTTAAAGTGAAAATTAGAAGAAAGAAATTTTTCTTAAAAATATTCAAGCCCTCCACATCCAGTTTCAGAATTTTTGACATCTATTTCCTACCAACCAAAAGCCACAGAAATCCCGGAAAATTATTCATTATATTAATATATCCTTGACTCACATCAGGTGGTGATATAAGAATTTATCAAGTCTATGGCGACCCTTATATGACATTGGATGGGAAAGACATTGCTGAAAAATTGACATTTCTATCATAAGAGAAACCTAAATTTAGGTAAGTGTTTTGAGAGCATGAGAGGATAAATTAATTGGAAACATATTGAATGATATTAGTTAAGAACATGAAAAAATGTTTTTTTTGAAGAGGTATGCTATCTTTTGTTTCTTGTTGTGAAATTGTTGGATCTCAAGGATATGTATTTTAAAATTTGTTTTGATTTGATATTGATCAATAAATGTCATAATTTATTAGAATACTTGGTATAGGGGTTTTACCAGGAGTGAAAAAGGGATGGTGTGGGGGTGTGATCTCATCACAATTCACCACTTTATTTCTCTCTCACATCACTTTTTTAAACATGTTTTGTATTTAAAATTACAAATATTATCTCAAATTTCACATCCCATTTAATTCAATTATTTAATTTTCGTCACTTTTAAAAAGGTCAATTATTCTTGTTTGGGTGATTTCTCTATAGGAGGAGGTGATTTTGATGGTTTATGATGATCTAGAAAGAAAATGGACCAAACTGCATGGAATCCCAAGGATATCTGCCCACTATTTGGAATATTTTTTAAAATTAGTGCTACTAAATGGGATGAAATTTTGTATTCTGATCCAAAAAATCATGGGAAACAACTAATATCGGTAGAACAAATCCCAATTCATCCATTAAGAGGGAATACATAAAAATTTATCCAGTGGACATATTCTTCACAATGTCAATGATTTGATTATGTATTTCAGACATATCTCATGTTGTAATCCTCTGGTGGCAACAAAATTTTACTTGGTGATATTCAATATGGTTCAAAAAAAATATTCTATTTTTTCCATGTCATGAAAAGGTGATTCACCAACCCAAAATTGAGACAAGTGGTATCTTGAAATATGGGTTCCCAAAACCACTTGCAATTTTGGTTATAAATTGACACCTTGAGCACCTACATTGAATGTTAAACCAAGGAGAGAAGTGCTTCCATTTTTGAGTTCCATTGGAGTCCTATAATCACTTTGGAGGTTCTTGAAAATCCTATACTCATCAGGGGGCTCTTAAAACAAGGATCCCTTCATCGAATCCTTCCTCTCTTTCTCATGTTATAATATTTGTGTTTTCATAATAAACATTTATTTTATTATTTTATTTCTTCTCTTTTATTATATTTTGTTCAAATTTTATCTTCTATTAAACTTAATAATTGGTATATAGTCATTTTTAGATACTAGAATGGGTTCTAAACTTTCTAAACCTTTGAACATTCAAAACGTTTCTATGATAACCTCACTACCCATGGAATGTAGTTCTTTTTAGTAATTGATCTACCTATAACCTCATTCCTTAATTTATTTTTAATAAATGATCTACTAGAATTAGCTTAATACTATCTATGAATTGATATTTTAATTAAATTTAAACTAATCATGCAATTCAATGAGTCATTGAAAAACACGTGTGGTTGAGAATTGTGTGAATTGTGACAATACGAACATAATCGGTAATTGAAAATTACAAAAGATCAATTTTTAGAGTCCAAAAATAATCCATAAACTCAATTAATTTTCATTTCCTGAAAGTATATGTCCCTTAAGTTACCACTTACCATAATCTATCCTTATAACATCAATAAAATAAGGGTGATGTGATTGCATGTTCTGAAGATAGCCTAGGGTATAATTCACATCATCTTCGTGGTACAGATAATTCTCACCAGGTTCAGGGGTTAAAAAGTTATGGGATCAAAATTAAGTGGATATTACTTTAAATTATAATAAATAATAAGTAATTGAATAGATAGAGTTACATTGATTATGAGTTTTTAAATATTTTCTAAAAAATATCATCTGGATGTGTCTTTTTTAATCGAACTTCTTTTCAAAAATAAATAATAAAAAAATTCATTCATTTCCATAAAACATCTTCTAGTTTTATAAATGATAAATAACCACCCATACTTTCCATTAGTGTGTTTATTTTATTCTGTTTTAATTTTAAAATACCTTTAATATGTTGTTTTATCTTATTTTCTCCATTTAGAGATGACCTTGGTCAACCACTCAACTTCATCTGAATAACCTAAATTCAAATATCATTTGAAAGAACCCATGATTGCACCTTTCAAAGTATTAAAATATGAAAATTCTACATGTGATCAACAAAATGATGTATATTAAAATTAATGGTGTTTATAATGAAAGTAGTCAAATGGTTTCAGGAATGAAGTGTTTCATTGAAGATATTTTCATGAAAATCATGTCTCTCACACCGAGTATGGATCATGTGGGATTAGAGTATGTGTTGAGTGAATCATTTATCAATATTTAATTAAAAAGAAGAAAATGGTGGTAATATATGGAAGAATATTTAATGTTGTAAAAAAATTAGATGTTTTTTCAATTAACCTAATGGGGGATATTGTAGGGAAAAAATCCCTCACAGTTATATTATGATTTTTTTGGGTTAATTATTTTAGTTGAAAAAAATGGTTTCCCTAGATAGCGGTGGAGTTACATACATATTTTCGACAAGATATGTTGAAAAATATTCAATTCAAATGAATGGTTGCTTTGTAGGCCTTACAAGAAGAACATATATAAGGAAACATTGTTTTTCTAGGTTTTCCATGTTTTTGGGGTTCACAATTAGTGATTGGAAAAATTAGTTTTTGGAAAATAATGTTGTGGAAAAGATTAAAGGTGAATCTAAATCTTGTTTGCAATGTAAGATTAAATATCATCACAAAAAATATGGAAAAGAAATGATGTGTGTAAAATATTTGGATGTGCGCAAAAGATTAGATTGCGTGAAAGATACTTACGCACCCAATGCGACGTTGAATCAGGTTTTCTATAATTTGGGAAATTTTGCACGCAATGTAGTAGGAAAGAAATAATATTTCACACAAGGTTGAAAATACCGATAAATAAGAGGCCACCCTCACCATTTTAGTATCTTGACTCTTTGAGAGAATTAGGTCTCAAAATCACATAAGAACTGCATGTAATGGGAGTTTCCTAAAAAAAGGGAGTTGTGCCAAAAAATATAGATTCATGCAAATTGATAATGTTTCATAAATGTTAATTTATCATTAAAAAGAAAAAAATTTCATGTAAGACACCTAAAGGTTGAACAAAAGATGTATGTTTCTTAGTAATTATATGGTATAGGGGTATTAATCAAGTGGATGCATATGGAACAGAATGATACACTAAATGAGGTATAAAACATATTGATTCAAGAAATAAAATGAGGATCTTATAAATAAGTAGTGAGAACACATCAGTTGAGAGAGTAGGGAGATATAATATTGTGATTGGTTGAATACTAATAGCGACAAAGAGTCCCTTCTAAACATTGTAAACACCAGTTCACTTTTAGTGGATTTTGCACATCGAGACATGGCTGTTGTATGCTCCATGGATGTAGCCCAGTGAGGGTGAACAAATTAAAATTGTTGTGTCTCATTCAGGCTTTAATTTTATTCATTTTTTATTATAGGAAAGAGAGAGAGGAGAGTATTTTTCACAATGAAACAAGATCCAAAGGTGTAGTTTTTTATCAATCATACCCTAATTCAATCTATGTCAGGGTAGTCAACCTAGTTGGTCCTAACAAAATATATTATATGGATTTTAGGCCATATAAGGGCTTCCACTCAACAAAGTTAAAAAGTTGGTTTATCGAAAACATGAAATAATAATGAATTTTTAATTACAAAATTGATTTTTCTTATTTTTCAATTTTTCTCACATTACATATATAATAGAAACTCCAGTTATACATAATTGTGTTCCATTATTTGTTAAATAAAATTTCAATGATAGAAAAAATAGACGAGACATTATGTTTATTCTCTATAAATTTAGGATTATGTATTGAAATTCATGGGATTAAATTAATGTATTGACTAATAGAACACTATTTGAAAAATATCATAAAAAATTGAAAGCTAAAGTTAATGGTTTGAATTTATATTAGGAAGAACTACCCACTATAACATATAAAAATTCTATTCTATATTTTATTAATGTTATGTGGTAGAAACTGTTTAATATCATAAAGGTTATTTAAAATTAAAGGAATAAAAAACTATCATTATAAGGAACAATTATCCTGAATTGGAGATGTTACCCATTATGTTTGGTGAAAAACTCATTAGTTAGATAATTAATGTTTTAGAAGAAATGCATGGACTATGAAAATTTAACAAATATGCGAGGTTTGTAAAGTGAGACATGAGATGACTTCACACCACTATTATAAAAGGAGGATATTTCTGTGATTTAAAACATAATAAATATCCTATAAAAAGTTATATGTATACAATTATACTAGTAAAAATAATTACAGGAATATATATTTTTTATATATCTAGTTCCATTCATTTTTAAACCATAATTATATATCATATATAAATATTATTCTAGAATTTTGGTAGTAGGTGAACCTATGAATACATTTCTTTACCATTGTTGTCTATAATTCCCTGTACATGATTGCTAAACCATTGTGGTAGAATCCCACTACTAAAATTATTAGTAAACCGAGGTAGTACCCCCAAATATGACATGAAAGTTTCATAGGGATCAATGTAAATAGTTAGAAAAAACATTGATATAGGCACCATATGTCAGCAATTCATGAAATTATGAATATATGTCCATTTTGTCAATATTTATACCTTTTAATAAAATATAAAAAATTATATAAAAATTATATTCCCATAACATAATCCTGAATACATAAATATACTTATTTGAGGTAAATTAACTATGTCTAATTTTGAAAAAACAATAAGTGAAGGTGAATCAAGTCTAAAATATTTCACCACTTTTATTAGTTATAATGAAAATTGGTCATGGATCCTAACTCTCTTCTTAAACATAAATAAATTCAATTAAATTATTAATAGGATTATAGTGAATTTTTTTCTAGTAATGTTCACAAAATTCAAAAGGAATTATTCAGAAACTATTTTGTAGTACTTGTATCTATATAAATACAAAATTGAAGTCCATATAAAACAACAACATCATTTAAAAATTTTATAAGGGTGGAATGGTGAGGTCCATATGTTTTCAGAATTCAATGGAAATAGGTGGTAGAGTCAGTGCAAAATCATCTGAAGTATTCCTTATTCAAGCGATGAACATCGATAAATATTAGATGGTGATTAAACCAACTTGTTTATATGGAGATTTACTATAAATTTTTGGGTCAACATAATTATAATGATGATTTTGTTATTATTTTTCTATACATTAGATTGAATATAATTTTTTTTACTATTTCTCAAAGGTAGTTTTTTAGAATTTTGGGTAGTTGTAACTTCGTGAGACATTGTCTTATTCTTTAATAAAGTTGTGATGTTTCATATAGAGTAATAATTTTTCAAAAAATTATAAATTCCTGATGTTATATATTGAATTTTTATTTAGTTTTTCATGGTTCCATTTTAAGAGTGATTTGAGGGCCTTCTATTATAAGTAGTGTATTTCTAGGGTGTTAGACTTCATAGTTCAGATACACCAAATCATGATATTTTTCATTTCATACATTTTGAAACATTTTTCAATATTTTAAGGTTTTTGATCATCAGTTCTCTACATAATAAGGTGTATTAGATATTGATTCTATGTTCAATGGTATCTTTTTAGATTCTATATAGAGATTTATGGAAAGTGGTATTTTCTCTCTTTTATTAATTTATGTGAGTTTTTTATTTTGAATGTTAGAATTGGAAGAGGGAAAGATATTTACAGAATGTTTCATTAGAATAGATTTCATATTAAAGACAACTAAGGTATATGATTATCTATTATATATATATATATATCATACAGTTCTCGGGACCAAGAAAAAGACAATAGAAAATGGAGATAGAGAATGTATCGACAAAAGGCACTAGGTGTGACCAATATGATGATGGCCTATAATGTGGACTTAAATATCCATGAAGTGAAAAAAATATGGAAATTATATCTATTCTAAAGAACATGTACAAAATTCCCCCCAATGTTAACAATATATTTCTGTTGTGTTAGCTTTTGGGTATAAAGATATCTTAAGTAAGGTTAGTGATAGATCATGTCAATAACTATAAAAATATTTAGGGTTAGCTAGGGTTATTTGAATAAAAATTATATTTGGCATTGTAAGAATCAATCCATTTTTCATTTCTTCTAGAATAGTTGGATTCAATGGTTATTAAGGTGATAAACTATTGTAGTAATAATTAATTGGTATTCAAGGAAATAGAAGGCATGATTCTAAAAAAAGAGATTTATAAGATGTATTATGTACTACATAAACTAAAATTAGTTTGGAAATCATGGGAAATTTTTCATAGAAAAAAACTCAAATCCAGAAGAAGGGTGTGGGAATAAGATGAAATATCCAAGGGAAATTAGATGGCCCCTTTGATTACACATACTATTTTTATGGGAAAAAATGAAATTTTTTGAATGACTTTTAAGAGAGATGATTCAGTTATAGAAAGTATACCTCTACATTATCCATGAAAACACAAGTTTATGTAAATGAAACTTTGATTCTAACTATCACAAGATCATTAGAGTAATTTAAAATTATATATGTGGAATATTTTCACAACTATTTTGATAAGGGGGTGTATAGAATTATGCATTTGGACGCTTTAACAATCATTATCCTATGAAAGTAAAAGTGCATGAGATAGTTTGAAATTGTGATGATAATTTCTAGAGGATGAACAGATTCATGTTAGAATTGTAGTGTGTTAATCACATATTAAGATTATTAAAAAACTAATATTTATTGGAAAAATAGATAATATGGGTTTCAGGAAAAAAAATGTTTATAGATTGTGTGTGGAAAATCATATAATTCTCTACAATGGTGTCTTGTTGCAGTGCCCCATGTTTTTGCGTGTATTTAAATGATTATTCAAATTTTTTATTATAGGGTTTGAAGGGAATTTTTAGGCTTGAAGAATACCAATTTTTTAACATGTAATGATGTTTTCATGGGAGACTAGGTTCTTAGGGAAGCATCAAAGGTAGGTTGTGGTGGTCGGGGTGGTAGCTTACAGCTAGCGGCTCACCAGTGGCTTGTGCAGTATCACTAGTAGCCCTTCAGGTGACCCCATCTATCCAATGGGATTATTAGGGGTTAAATTATAATTTTAACAACCGAGTTTATGAGGGGGTAGTGTTAATCAAGTTATAGACTCTTTCCACTTCTCCTAATCATCTTTCCCTCTTCCTCATGCTGATTCAACAATGTTTGGATTTAGGTATTTATGATGATTTTACCAGAGAATAGTGAAATTTTCCAAATCCTTAGAGATTTTAGTTTATCCTAGATAAAGTAAGTCAATATAATATTTCTAACTACCTATATTCCTTATTTCATCAATTGTACATCGCGATGTGAATTTAATTAAAATTTCCAATTTAAATTAAATGAAATTAATTATTAAAATGGTTCCAAAACTTAGGTCTTGGGCCTAAATTGGTACCAAGGGTCTTTCACTGGCCCCGTATTGCTTGTTGGACTTGGATATATTTTCATTATTTGATTTATCCTACAAATATTTTTTAATAAGTTTCTTTTCATTCACAGATTCATCTCATAAGCATGTCGACTTGTTTTCTTCTTTAGAAAACATTTTGTAATAGTGAGTTTCTAACAATTCTTTCATTCCTTCCTCTTGTTATGGAAGGACAAACAAATTTTTTAGTAACATTCCCTTCTTGCCCACATATCGTGCATCTTTAAGGGATTTTTAAACTGTAATCTGTTGATATCTTTTTATCAACTTTGCTCACATCTTAATATTCATGTTTCTTCTCTTTTTCATTTAGATAATTTTTCAGCTTCTTCTTACTTTTTTTTCACATCATCTTGTTCTATCCAAATAACTAAGAACTCATTATTTTCAATATTGGTATGCTTATTATTATATAAATTCTTAACATACTCATATTTCTTCATCTTTTAGGTTTCCATTTTTTGACCAAATTTATCTAGAAACCCTTCACCTTCTATTCTCATCAAATCCATCTATTTTTTCATTACAATTTACAGGTTAAACCAACATTAATAAGACATTTTTTTGAAAATTACACAAGTCAAATAGTGACCTTTGAATCCTGATATTTTATATTTCAATTATAACCTTCAGAATATTGTTTTTGTTGTTTCTTTACAAATAATAAAACACTATTCTATGGATAGTACATTCATAAGAATTAATATCTATCTTAGTGAGATATATTTTTTCACAAACCTACTTTTTTACACCTTTCATTTCACCTTCATTAGAATTTTCACTTTTATCATTAACAATTTTGTTGTTGTCTTCTCTCATATTTCTTATCTCACTTTTTTCTATATGAAATATTAATTATG
This sequence comes from Viscum album, assembly GCA_963277665.1. Taxonomy (NCBI): domain Eukaryota; kingdom Viridiplantae; phylum Streptophyta; class Magnoliopsida; order Santalales; family Viscaceae; genus Viscum; species Viscum album. The sequence goes on from OY728142.1 coordinate 70,486,366, forward strand.
TTTCTAAAAAATCTTCTTATTTTTTATCCAAATAATATTTTTGAACATCTATGATTTTTTTTAAATTATTCTATCATTAACGTTTTCTATTTTCATTCTTTAATAAGTCCAGATTCTAGGTTTTTGAGACTCTCATTTCATAATGACTTTTCTTCATAAATTTTTAGTTTTTTTCATGATCACTATTATCAAAAGTCGTGTCTTTTACATCTATATACAACTTCCTTATTTATTAATTGATTTGAATTTTTTTATCAAGTGAATTATCTAAATTACTTTTGAGAATACATTACATTTTTTTTTCATCTCATCACCATGATATCTTTTTTTTGAATAACATCCCTTTCTGAATTGAGAAATAAATTTGAGTTTATGATCATGTTCACCACTGGATGAGGAGTAATAATTCTTTATTCTTCTAAGAAACTTTTATTATTATTGTCATCAAAAAACTTACCTAATATTTCATCCAATTTTGTTTCCATGACTTCACATCATCTTATTTAGACTCATTCTCTCCAATTTTCTCCAATAAAAAATTTCGTTCAAAATTTCCTTTCCATTCACAATTCTAACATTTGAATTCTCTACTTCTCCAATTTCCATAATTGTATTTATTTTAATGGAGGGAAACAACTGTATTGAAATCTTCACATTCTTCCTCTACTTCAGAATGACTTGATTCTTCTTCAACTTCATAATATTTGTTTTTCTATTTTAACAGATATTTTAAGGCCTTTTCTTTATCACACTTTTCATTATTTTAATGGACTCATTTTTTCAAAATTTAAAATGTAATAAGTGAACTGTGAAGACCATATAATGATAGGGATTCAAAGTCTCTATCTTCTAAAGAAAAAATATTGAAATAAAACATATCAAGAATAATTATCAAGATATTTTCAACAATGGTTGAGTTTTCAAACATCTCACTATGACCTTTTATGCTGCAAATAATATAATTTTACCTGGTAAAGAATTCACCAACTGATTCATTCTCAACCATTTTCATATCTTCATACTTGAGACTCTAAAGTTGTAAATTTTTCTTCTTCTCCTTTTTATTGCTATCATAAATATTTTTCAACTTATCCCAGATACCTTTGGTAGTTCCATCCACCATAATATAAGAAACATTGTTTTAGTTAGCAATGTGAGTAAAACATTATTAGCTCTTCCATCATGCTCAAGATTTATCTTACCAAAAGTTGTAATTGGGGAATTCTCAATACGAGAAAGAAATCCTACTATACTAGCTTCCAAAACATCATACCCAAGAGGCATAAGATTTGAAAACATTTTATATTTCCAGATATGATATTTCATTCCATTGATGACATGAATCCCAATATATTTCATGGAATTTAAATTTTCTACTCTTAGAGATGGATTATTTAGAGGGAACCTACCATATGTTACCAATTTTTTTTCCCAAATAGGATTGATAACCCTGGGGGGGGGGGGGGGGGTGAATCAATTGATCATTTTTATTTTATATGAATATTTATTAAATCACAAACAAAAACTTTATTAACCTATGAAACTTGTTAGAGTTACAATCCACTCAATATAACTCAAAACCTGAACATTCATATATAATAAATACAAAGAGATGCTAACACACAATATTTAAAAGGTTTGTTTAAAATAAAAAACCATTTCCACATTTTATAGTCCCACCGACATGGATTCATTCATTAACTATATTTTGGAATAAAGGGAACCATCAGTGAATAATTCTATTACCTAAGTAGAAACATTCTAGATAAAAATATTTATACCCTCAAATAATCTTTTTCTGTATATAATTCCCAATAAAATCTTTTTCAGCATCTATTATGTATCCATCGTTACAAGAGTCACTTTTTTATTCTCTTATGATCAAATTCAGAAAGTGATTACTTCCTCTAAAATTAAGATGAATTAAATTATCCATACCTACAAACATCAATATCATCAACAATTTTCTAAGGAAATTGTTTTCCTTGAAACCATTTTCTAGAAAATCAGTCTGAAAACTTCCTCATCAATTCTAGTATGATATTCCCTATCTAGAAACCTTAGTCTAATGGGATCTGTCTAATGGTCACTCCATTCTGATTCCCCTTCTACTCTTCTTTCTTCATTTCAGTATGAACTCAATCAGCAACTCACAATTCATGAATATGAAAAAACTCGATCTAATGAACCTTTATCTAATATATGTCTCTATTATGGGATCATTCTGATGGACTTGTTTTGATGGAATATTCATAAAGGGTTCTTTCTAGGATGTTCATGTTTAATGTCAGTCTAATGATCTTGCTCAGCTTCAAACTGAAACAACTGTTTGTTTGGGTACTCAACACATGTTCCAGAATTTCAGGAGCACAATTAATTGAACAAACATAATTTATATATTTATAATAAACACAATTTTCCTTTTAGAGGGACCTAATGAGTGGTTTAGGTGGGATTCTAAGGACTTTTATCACATAAAAAAATTTCAAAAATCTTTACATTCAATGAAATATTAGATTTTACTTTGAATAATTAAATGTTCTTTAGAATCTTCAAATATCATTAAATATCATATCTATATTTTATTTATTAATGTTATACAAAAATTATTCATTTTTATTCTTCAGTTAGATTCGTCAATAAGATTCTTCGCTATGATGAAGACATGTGAAAATTTTTAGTTGAACCATTATGATGAATTCAGGTAAACATTGAAATTATTATCATATGGATGTTATGTTTCAAAATATTTTTGAAACTTCTCAAAAATTTAGTTTGTTTCAGACGTTTTATATAGGCTTCAATCGGATTACTCATTTCAAATATTCATTATGGTGAAGACATATGTAGAGAAACTGATTATTCATTTTATTGATCTATGCCAATTAAAAAACAAAATATCCCATTTTTATTTATCAAATATGATTCTTCACCTTTTCTTGGAAGAATTGATACTTTTTTTCTTTTTATCTTAACCCAATTGTAAGAGAAAAAATTATAAATTATTTTTTTCTTAAGACAACTGAAATTCATTTCAAACATTCTCAAACATGTCTGACCCTAATAACACTCATTATCCAATTTCTTAATGATACCAACAATTTAAAAGAAAAATCAATGTCAGAATTAATTATGATGGATCAGTGGACTAATGAGTCTGATGAACTATTTTCAGAAGTTAATTATTTACATCAACTAGATCAATCTTTCATCCTTCTGATATTGTAACACTGATGACTCTCACTATGATGATTTTTCATCCTTTTGTGTCTGGTGTTCCTCACACTGATGAACAATAACCAGAGTACTTAACATCTTATTTTCCTTTATTCCATAAAAATATATTATTTTACAAAATTTAGCTTGTAAACATGAATTCCTGATGGAATTGAATATGTTCGATACCATCTATTAGAATATTATAACATACATTTGAATGTATTGTAACTTCCCACACTTTAATCAACATTTTTTATTTCCAAACTAAACCTGAATTTGATTTTCTTGAATACGATTGAAAGAAAAGTTTCTATACCTTTATATAATCATGATATCATCAATTGTTTTAAAACATTACTTATGAAATATTTGAATTTAAAAATAGAAAAGCATTTTTATATTTTAATTGGAGCCATTTTGAATTTGATACATATTCTCATTATGATCTCCAACAACTTCTTAATTTTTACCAAAGTCAAATTATGATTTCTTGGATCTGTTGGATCATATAAATGTATGGATTCTATTCTTATTTTTCTTGATCTAATCCTATATTATATTGATAAAATCACTCACATTATTCTTTAATATATATTTCCATTACCTTCCCAACATAATTAACAAATTGATATAATGACAATAAATACAACAAAAATTTAACTGAAAGATAATAATTAGTAGATGTAGATTAATAAACAATAGGAATTATCATAGCTTATAAGTGAAATAGGGTGGATTTTTTAGTGTCCCAAGATATTATGTGAATTTTTAAATTAAAAGGAATTTTGAATTTTTTATTTTGAAGATGGGAAAAATTTTTAATTGAGGTTCAGAAGATAATTTTTAGGCTCGTAGCATCGCAAAAAAAGTGTTTTAGACATTAAATAAGGCTTATATTAGAGATGGGTGATCATATAATCATATAAGGTAGGATGGGGTGGAATGGGTAGTATCGTATATCCACCAACAAATCAGTAGGAGGCCATTGGCTCACTAGTGGCCATGGCAGTAACACCGGCAACCAATAGGGAGCCACCAGATAGCTAGGGGACCTATACAAGCTAGAAAATGGGATATATGAGTTTGAAAACTAACCATTACAACTAAAAAATATTTATCATTTTACCCTTATTTCACCTTTTTTTGAGTGTACGTCCATGGGGGGGAACCCATTCCTTCTCATGATTATTATTCAGTTCTGGCACCATTTGATGGAAATTTTAGTTGCGAATCATGGAATTAAATCTATATAAATCTCATGTTCTAATATATATCATTCTCATGATGATTTTATACTATTTTTATTTATGGATTTATGAATCTTTCACTAAATAATCATGAAATCACCCACATTCTTGATACTTTCATGCAACCAAGCTATAAGACATCCCGAGATGATATCCACATACTACCATTCAATGTTTCATCAATGGAATGTCACAATTTGAATTTATTTATTGTTTTAAATTTATGCTAAATGAAATTAATAATGTAAATGGTTCTAGAACATAGGGTCTGGGACCGAATTTGTATCAGTGGACTTCTATGAGAATCACATGGCTGGTTGGACTTGGTTCTGGTGTGACATGACAACCCAATAATTTTTTATTGAATATAATGGTTTATATTAATTTTTAATGATATAATTTGTTTATTTTCATGGTTCTGGATAAGTGACTGAGTGGTTGGAACTAGTTCATTTGATCTTGGATGGACTCTGGTGAACCTTGAAAGAGCTAATAGCCTTTGGAAATAAGTTTGGAAACTTATTGAAATTTTGGTGGTATTGAATACAAGCCCATGGTTTTTTTATGGAATTTGATATGTGGGTTTCCATTTTAGGTGGTACTGTAAAGACCATAAATTTTTAAACATTAACATTACATAAATTTTTTAGAAAATAAAAAATATTACACACAAATCCACACAAAGACTTTACTAATCTAGTGCCTTTTGAGTCATGGTAACATAAACACTAGTACATAAACCTGCTGTATTATCTCCTGGTAGGTTATTCTGGACTAGAACCCTTCTTAATCACATAAAACATAATACATATCTTCATAAACTGGGGAAGGGAACATAAAAAAGGGGTGATCTCAAATGATAAGTAAGGGTAAACTAGAGAGATATATAAGAATAATCATGAGCATAAGAATATTATAACATTCTATTGATGACAAAATATCACACCCTTCATATCAAATGTCATGACCGAGTCATGGAATAAAGATTGGTAGTTCATAACACATGAATAATAATGAAATAAAGAGATTAGTCCATGAAAGAATAATATAATAATTAAACCTGGAATTGTGTAAAACATATAATCATATAATATTATTTTCATAGTATCCAAGAAATCACTACCAAGGCCATATTAATGAAGAAAGTCCATTACAAAACTGGGATAACCCCATATTCCATCCCTATATTACTCAATCGTGTGAACCCTTTTTATAGCCCTGTACTAATGAACTAAGTAACCCTCATTCCAAACCAATTTATATAATGAGATATAAATCTTTACTCAATGCATATGAGGGAGATATAAGTCTCATCTGTCACATAAAGAAAAAATACATATATATGACACAATATCATAAATAATTATATTATATCCCATGAAATGAAATGGGTATCATAAACTAGTAAAACATATAAAAAACTATGGAAAGAGACAAGTTTTATAACCATTTCATTATATGAAAAACCTATGAATATAAGTTGGTTTCAAAAGCATATAACCCGTGAAAGGGATACAGGCTTCATAAATTTCTTGCTATCAAAAAATAATACATTCAAAGAAAGAATATGAATGAAAAAATTGAAAACATCTCCCGTATAGGCTTGAGTAAAACCATTGGATGTTATCATAGATGATAAATAATTTTAAAATATCTTTTAAAACATCTATTGAAGAAAATATCATTTCTTCTTTGAAAAATGATTTTTATAACATAAAACCTTTCAAAAAGCTTTTTATTTGAATGTAACATTAATAAATTATAAATGAATATTTAAAAACAATAAAACATTTTTAAAATAATTTTTCATTTAAATTTATCTTCATGTGATTTTTTAAATCATTTTTAAAACATCTTCAAATTTAAAGTTTTTGAATATAATGGATTTCCGACCGAAGAGAGAGACTGTCTAATTTTAAATAAAAAAATTATTTTAGTACCAAAGAGTGTAAAAATGTTAATAACAATAGAAGAAATCATTAATTAATATTGAATAAGAAACATAATTAATATTCTTTATATATGGACTATAATACTTCATCAAGGGAAGCTTAAACATAAACCATATCAGAAAGCGATGAGATTGTCTCGAAAAACTATTATAACTCGTTAACTGTAATTGAAACCCTCCGTGTAAGAAAAGGAAATTAAAATAAGTTTAATAATTTATTAAAATATGTACATTCATAACATTACATGTAAAATGGAATTATATACACCTTGAAAAAATTGTTTAGGTGGAAAACAAAACATGAGTATCAAAGAAGGAAAATTGAGACAAAATTGTTTTACCGATTTGTTAACTATTGAAAGTTAAACCCCATAAAAGAAAGAGAATATAATGGATATTTGAATAAAAAATAATTTAAGTATATGATACAAAAAATTAAATCATCGGTAGTAAAAAACCACACAAAAGGAAGGAGTGTTGAACATAATATATATCTCATAGAAATTAAAAGTGAGATAAAATCCTCACACCTTTTGTCTTGACTCTCTCCGTACTTGTAAAATATTCTTGAATAATAAATATAAGTTAATTATGAATATTTTAAATAATAATAATCTTATATCTATTTTTATATATGGTTTTTATGACCTAATATTACAAACTCGTTAATGATCCTATATTATGGTTTCACTTCACGTAATATTCTCTTTGTTCTTTACAATTGTCTTACTTTGTTATATCATTAGTTATAATACATATATCATAATTAATAAATGTAAAAAATGATATAAATATTATTTATATACAATATATTTATATTTTAATAATTTATATCATATATAAGTACACAATGGAATAAACTGTTTTTGAAGACGGTAAGCCGTATGTACGCATCAATGTTGTTTCCATATTTATTTTTGTATTGAAAGAATGTAAGTAAATGAAATATGTATACATATGTATGAATATATTTTTATAATTATTATAGTATCACTAATATATCATATATATCATATAATTTCACTATACCCATCTGAAATACATTCCATGTGGTGTGTGAACGAATCATATCTCTTTGAGGGGCGTTAGTCCACATTTTCTAAAACGCGATTATTGTATTAATGCCAAATGGAATGTAAATAGATGTTTATTTGAAAAGGAATAAAGAAGATTAAGTACATAATAAATATAATATATGTAATATATAAATAGAGTTTCCATCATAACTACCACCATGATTGGTGGTAAATGAATAATGAAAAATTATCGTTTTTTGAGGCAGTGATTCACTACACAAATATTAAATAAGTTCAATAACAATTAGTTGTAATTGTGTGTATTTGTAGGTCCAAATATTAGCATAAAAAATCCTATTATATTTAGGATACTGGTGTTTTTACCCAATAATTAAATAAATAGAGTGTAGGGGTTGAAGAAAAAAATAAAGGAGAACATCTTGAGAGAAGACATTACCTCTAAATCAGGAAACTCCTTTTGGTTTATGAAAAAAGGATTCATTGAGAGGATTTCTAACCTATGGAAGGCTTCACAGTCAAAGGTAGTATTTTTCAGAATTTTATTGATCAGTTCATGTCTGATCATAATTGGTTTGAGAGGTGTATTGAATGGGTATAAATGGTGGCCTTATATAGTTGAGGTGGAGTGGCACTCAGGTAAATATTTGAAGATAGAATTTCACAAACATATTACACATTTTATGTAGATCCAATAATGGACCGGGGTAGATAAAATTGATTATAGGGTAAAAATATGTCCATCTAAGGGGTTCTGGATAAGTTTATAGGTTATTTTGAGTCATAAATTTAAGGCTTACTACTTTATTAGCCTAATTTTTTCTTAGCCAATGTAATTAATTTTAATCATTTTCACTAATCTTTTTTGACAAAAACAAATTTTACCATATTATTAATTGAAAATTATTCTGATTCAAAATATGGAATCCATTTTTCTTAATTCTAATATCAATAAAGTATGAAATTATTATTTTTAAAAAAAATACAGTTTTCAAAACATTGCTGGGGGTTTTTAAAGTAAAAAAATGATAGAATTTTCACTTAGTCTTTATATCAAGTTTCAATGTAGAAATGGTTCCAATAAAAACATTGGATTAATTATTAAAGATATTTTTTATTTCAACTTATGTGTTAAATTAATATAAATTTTATCCTTGTAAATAATATAAATTTAAAAATTGTTTTGAATTAAAATATGATATTTTACACTATTCAATTGAAACAGATGTTTGTCGAAAAAATCCATAAAATTCACCCTATCCTAATTTCAAAATTATAAATTAAAAAATAAATTTTATTTTATCAAATTCAATTTCAAAAGGTATAAAAAATATCTTTTATTATTAGAGGTGGTTCATTCAAGAAAATAATTTTTTAAACATAAAAAGGACATTACGAAAAATTATATATTTCATTATCAATATTTTATATTTATATAACCTTTTTTAAAATACTTGAAAATGAGTTATTAATATTCTTATAACTATGTTTAATTACTAGTTTATAAGTATCTTCATTAAAATATAACAACAAAAATATTTGTTTCATAGAAACTCAGTGTTGCGAGTATCGTATGGCATGTTGGTGTTTCTTGTAACATACACCATGTCAATGTAGCGTGTAACCTATGAAAATTATGTAAATCATGTAAATGGAAAATTTTAGTTAGTGTATTACAAGATATAAATGAAAATTTAAATCCATTCAAAAAAATAAGTCCATAAAAACTCAGTGTGTTACATTTTACTCCACATAAAATGAAATTTGGCCTCAAAATTCACCACCCAGGTAAAAAAATGAGGATAATTATGCCACATAATATCCTCAAGATCCCATATAAATTCCTATAATTGGTTATTTTTCACAAAAAATTGACAAGGAATGTGGTCTTGTTTTGTACAAAATTATTTGATCATTCCATAATTCAACAGGTTGCTCCTCCTAAGAATGATCTTTATCTAGCAGTATATCCTCTATCTTCTATACATGTGAAGGGTCAGGCATGTATTTTATCAAGAGAGATACATGGAACAAATCATGGAATTGAATGTAATTTTTAGGAAGTTTTATGCGATAGGATGCTATCCTTATACAATAAACCATTTCAAAGGGGTCAATATACCTAGGGATTAGTTTCCTTTATTCTCGAATATCAAAAAAATTTTCTAGGGTGATATTCATAGAAACACATTTTCCACCAACTAAAAATTCTATATCATGATAAAGGTTATCAGCATTATTTTTTTCCTTCTTTGAGTTTCCTCAATATAATACTAAATGGTTTTATCCCTTCTGACCATATCTTAAAAGATCACAGGTCATAATAGGATTCTTTCTCCAACACATTGGAGATCTATATTTCATTACATAGAGGGCTTCATAAGGTGTCATATAATTGATTGATTGAATGATATTATTGTAATTAAACTTAACTAGGCGAAGGTGTTTATCCCAACCACCTTTGAAATCTATAGAACAAGATCTCAACATATCCTATAGGGTTTGAATTGTTCTTTCATACTGGAAATCAATTTATGGATGATAATCAGTCCTGATACTCAATTATGTATCAAATTATTTTTGAATACTTCTCTGAACATTGAGGTAAACTGCAAATCCTGATATGATATAACAGAATTAGGTACTACATACAATCATACAACTTCCTTAATGTATATTCTGGAAAGCAGGTCAAGATAAAAATATTCTCAGATAGTAATGAAGTGTGATGACATAGTATGTTGATCAACTACATCCCATATAGCATTAAACCCTTTAGAGGTTTTGGTTAGACCAATGAAAAAATCCATAGTGATGTTATACCATTTCCATTCTGGTATGGGTAATGGATGAAAAATCCCTCTATACTTTTTTCATTCATCCTTAACTTATTGTCATACCAAACAATATGATACAAACTCCATGATATCTCTCTTCATTCCATCCCACCATATGTATTCATTTATGCCCCTATATATCTTTGTACATCCAGGATGAAGAAAGAATGATGAATTATGAGATTTTTCTAATAGCTCCATCATTAAATCTTGTATGGAGGTAGCACATACACTGTTCATAAACCATATCATTCCATCTAAATTATTGTTAAAATCAAAAAAAAATCTATCCTTCTTTTATATTTCTTCATATTCATTCTATGCCTCCTTAATCATCACTTGGATAGAGGGATGAGATATCATTTGAGAAATATAATATTTTCTCATTCCTTCAAGATTTATAGATCCATCATCTGAAAATCAGGAAATATTGGATAATTTGGGATCCTTATTATAGAAAATCTATCATGATATTTTCGAATCAAAGCATCATCTACCTTTTTAGCTTTCCCAAGGTGGTAATGTATTGACTAGTCATAATCCTTTATCAAATCCAACCATCTTCTCTGGGTCATGTTAGACTCATTCGGTGTGAATATATATTTCAGAATTTTATTATCGGTATATATATCATACTTTTCAATATAATGACAATTCCTCCATATCTTTAATGAAAAAATTACGACTGCTAACTCTAAATCATTAGTTGGGTAATTTTTACCATATATCTTCAACTATCATGATGTATAGGTTATAACCATGTTAGTTTTCATAAGAACACATCCCAATCCTTTGTTGGATTAATCTATATAGATTACAAACCCTTCTCCACTAAAGGGTAATGTATGCACATGTGAACGTACCAACATTCTATTTAGTTCCTTGAAACTTTCCTCACATTCATTTGTCTATAGAACATAACATCCTTATGAGTTAACTTGGTCAGAGGATTATATAGTCATGAGAAATTCTCCCCAAAATATCGATAATATCCACCTTGACCATGAATGATATAGATCTCAGTCAATTTGGTTGGTCTGGGATAGATTTAAAAAGCCTCCATCTTTGGTGGATCTACTACTATACCATCTCTTGAGATTATGTGACCCAAAAATGAATCATTTTTAGCCAAAATTCACACTTTTTAAATTTTTCACATAACTTCCCATTCATTAGGGTCTTAAATACAATTCACTTTTGATCTTAATGATCTTCCATTCACCTTGAAAAGATTATAATATCATCTATATAGACTACAAAAATCTAGTTGAGGTAATCTCTAGAGACTCTATTCCTTAAATCCCGGAAGATAGTAGGGGAATTTATAAGGCCAAAGGAATCACTACATGTTCATAGTGATGGAACCTTGTACAAAATTTTGTCTTTGATATATCCTCATCATTTAACCACAATTGATGATATCTAGAACAACGTTCAATATTCGAAAAATTATTTAGGTGTGTCCAATTGATAAAACATATCATCAGTATGAGTAAGACTATACTTGTTCTTGATTTTGATCTTGCTCAAATCCTGATAATCAATGATGAGTCTCATTTATCAGTATTTATTTTTCACAAAAGAATCGGTGAACCCCAAGGTGACATAATTGTCTAAAAGAATCCCTTATCATGGATTTCTTGTATTTTATTATTAAGTTTCTACTACTCAATCGGGTCTATTCTATAAGGATTCATTGAAATTGGTTCGGAACCAGGAATAAGTTTTATTGATAACTAAACTTCACATTTTTGTGGAAGAATAGACAACTACTCTGGAAAGACATCCAAAAAATTCGGAACAACAGGCATATCATTGATGTTGATCTTCTCCCTAACCATTTGATATAAACAACCCCTTTAAATGGGAATTAATACCCATAAACTGGCTATAATCTCCCCAGGAAGTTCATACTTATCATCATATTTATGGATGATCATAGGAGGGTTCGAAATATCGAATATAACATCCCTTCTTTGACAATTGATGTGGAATTTATGTAGTGATCTCCAATACATTCATAAAATGAATTCATATTCCACCAAATGAATAATGATAATATTTGTATAAAAAATATTCCCAAATAATTCAACCAGGGAAAAATCATAAAATTGAGATGCAATCATCGTAACATTAGGGGTTTTTTCTGATAATTCCATATATAATAATTTTTGAGGAATATTAACACCCTTAGAAAATTCTTTTGATATAAAAGAGTGGGTAGATACAAAATAAAATAAGACATTTTCAATTCTGGAGTGGATGGTAAGTGTACCTTACATCACATTATTATTGCACCCCACATCATAAATAGTGGTCACATGATATTTACCCCAGTCTATTGGCTTAAGAGGTTGTTGCCTTCAATCATTGTCACCAAACCTTGGGTTTGGATAGTTGTTATAATAATTCCCATTCTCCTTTCACTTGTAGCACTAAATTTTGGCAGGTGCATTCTGTGAGGTTGTTTCTTCATTATCATTTTGATCCAACATATTCCCATCACCGAGGAAATCAATTTCCCGATGTCCTTCCCTCACAAACTTAAAACATTTATTAAACCCCACAAGGTAATTTACTCTAATCTTATTCCCACGCATAGAGAATAAAGGAATGTTTATCTTATTATATCTATGGGTTTTAGAGTGTCATTTAAACTCAATATTTCTCTTATCATTAAAACCATGAGATCGATACATGACTCCTACATCCTTTTGAACCTTGATTATACAAAGTACAATATCTTATTAGAAACTACATTCTATTATGGCCAATTCACTTATGTGACTTGAATTTAATCCACCAAAGAACCTATCATCATTAGTTATATGTTGGATGATAATTACAGAAGCGTACCACACAATTCTCATGAAATTATCCTTATAGGTACCAACATATTCATCATCCCTTTAATTCAACTCAAGGAACACTTTCTCTATATATGTCTTAAGAATTTGAGGATATTAATTGTTGAATGATATGTTCTAGAACTCATCTAACCCATGTAGTCAATCTCATCCTTCCACCTCGTATTGTTGATTAGAATCCACCACCATTCTTATTCTCCTTCTAACTGATAATATCTATAATTACATTCTCAAGCTTCATACAATGAAAAATAGAGAATATATTTTCATTGGTACCAATCTATTGTTCAGAAACAATTGAATCCAATGACCCTCTATAATAAGATGGATATTACCTCACGAAAGACTCAACAGAATGTTGTTCCCCACTTTTCTCATTTGGAATTCCTCCATGATTCATAACATGAGAAATATATGTGATAATTTCAAACTGATTCTATATTCCATATTCCAAAGAATTTAGTTGTTCAGAAGGACAATAATTTCATTGTCTATCATAATTTATATTAACACGGTTCCTTCGGTTTCCTGCCATTAACTAAAACCAAAATCATACTGTGAAAAATAGGTATCATAATGAGGAATAACATAAGCATGAAAAATCACTTATAAGATGTCTAACTCATGACACCGTTATTAAAGTATGAAACCTTAGGTTTATCCTAGGTTATTCATATCCATATTATATTTAAACCCATCATAATTGTTTGTGAATATTTTTTGAATTCACAAAGCATAACCCGTAGGAGTGTCAATCCAAGTGTGCAATAAGGCCCATTGTCATGTACTAGATTACCCTCAGTTAAGCTCAGAACAACTTGTCAGTGTTTTAACCTGTATGTACATCTGTGCCAGATCCACATCCCCTTGAAATATCCATACATGGATGTATTTCTAGTATACCCCTCACTCTATACTTCACCAAAATTCGAAAACATTTTTCTATACATTGACTCAACACTACACTAATCCTTAGACATGTCCTTAGGTTCTCAGCAAGGATTTCTCATACTAGTTTCCAAAGGTTAACCAAAATTTTACTATAATACCAACTCTAGAGACCCTTTCTTTTCAAAAATTAAAATTACATAACTTATTTTGGAAAACACAAAACATTAAACAAACAAACACCTGAAGAACACACTAATCTAGTTCCTTGGAAAACATGTAAACATAAACATTGGTACCTAAATGAGCTAAATTATCTCCCAATAGGTATTCATGACCAACACCCTTCTTAATGACATGAAACATAGTATATATCTTCATAACATTGGGAAGGTAACATAGAAAGGGGTGAGATAAAATGCCCCGTAAAGGTAAAAAATGGATACGTGTAAGAATAATCATTATCATAAGGGTATAGAAACATGATCATGAAGATATAAGATCATACACTTCATGTCAAAGATCATTACAGATATCATGGAATAATCATTGACAATTCATAAGAAATGAATCATAATAAAATAAATTCCCTAATCAATGAAAGTATAACGTAGGAATAAAACATGGAATTATGGAAAAAAACATAATAATAAAATATTATTTTCATATTATCCAAGGTATCAATGCCAAGACCATCTTAGTGGACAAAGTCCTTTACTAAACCAGGTGAACCACCATTCGTGGCCAAAATTATGGAAACAAGTAAACCATAATTCCATCCCTATATTACCGAATAGGTTTACCCACATTATATCCCTATTTATCTCATTAGATATAAATATTTACCCAATTCATTGGTGTGAGATATAGATCCCACCCATCACATAATGAAATAAAACCTACATGTTCATAAATATCATAAATAATCATATCATAACCCAAGAAATGAAATGGGCATCATAAACATCTAAAATTTTCATAACCTGTGGAATGTGACAAGTTACATAATCATTTCATTATAAGCACAACCCATGGTAAGAAACTGGTTTGAAGAGCATATAACCCGTGAAATAGATATAGATTTAATAAGCATCATTACATAAAAAATAATCCATTTAAAGAAATAATAAAAATGGAAACTTTGAATAATCAACCATAAAAGAAATATCAACCCCAATGGATGTTATCTTATATGGTAAATAATTTATAATGGTCTTTTAAAAAAATTTCTTGAGGAAAATATATTTCTTTTCATTGAAAAATTCTTTTTATAACATAAAAATTTTTGATTAACTTTTTCATTGAAAATATAATTGAATAATTATAATGGAATTTTTGAAAATATTAAAAAAAATTAAAATCATTTTTCTATGAAAATTATCTTTAAAAATCTTTTTAAATAAATTTGAAACTATTGTTGAAAACATGTTTTTTGAATACAATAAGATTTCAAACCGAAGAGAGAGGCGTTCATATTTCCCAAAAAAGAATTACATTAAGTAAAAAAGAGTTTAAAAATGGAACTAAAAATAGAGGATATTAGGATTAAACCATGATTAATGAAAATCATAAATATTCTTGAGATTTGGATCAAAATATTTCATTAAGGGAAGCATAAACATAAACCATCTTGGAAAGCAATGAGATTGTCTTGATAAACTCTTATAACTCACCAACATGTGATGATACTCTCCAGGAAATAAAAGAAAATTAATTGAATATTAATATATCATTAAAATTATTATTTTCATGATATAAAATATAAAATGGAATTATATATGCCTAGAAAAATAATTTAGGTGCATAAAAAACATGAGTCTTAAAGAATGAAACTTTTGGCAAAATTGTTTTTCCAATTTGGTAACTTATGAATGTTAAAACCCATAAAATAAAGATCATATAATTGATATGTGAATACCCATAAATATAATTATATGATACATATAATTAAATAATTTGTAGTATATACACTACAAAAAAGGAATGAGTGGTGAACATAATATGGATCTCACTAAAATGAAAAGCGAGATGAAATCCTTTTACCCTGTGTCTTGACTCACTCTATACTCATACAAGATTCTGTCATAATAAATATTATTTTAATAAATTCATTTATAGAATAATACTATTATATCTAATATCAAATATGGTTATTTAATTACCTTATATTGACATCTTTTTAATGATCCTATGGTATGGTTTCACTTCAGGTAATATTCGCTTTGTTCTTCGCAAGAATCTTAATTTGTTATATCGTTGGTCCATAAACTTATATCACTATTTGATAATGTAGAAAATGGTATAAATATCATGTATATAAATTATATTTATGTTACAATTATTTATATCATCAAACTGTACAAAATGGAATACACTATTCATAGAGATGGTATGTCGTATATACACATAACCTTTTTTTCCATCTTTATTGTCATGTTGAAAGAATGTAAGTAATTGAAATATGTGTATTTATAAATATATTTGTATTATTATTATAGTAGTATGAATCTATCATATATATAATATGTTTTCACTATACCAATTCTTAATACATTCCTTGTGTTGTGTGAACGAATCACATTGCTTTGAGGGGATGATGTTCCACACTTCCTCAAACGAGATATTTATACAAATACCAAATATAAAGTAAAGTGTTGTGTGTTGTAAAATGAATAAATATTATTAAATAAATAATAAATATTATATATTAAACATATAAACATATTTTATATCATATTGGAAAACATTATTGGTTGTAATGTAAAAATGAACAATCATCGTATCATGAGGCATTAATTCTCCAAACACAGAAACAATATGTTTGACATCCCTTATATAAGGGTTTGTGTATGTTTAGGTTCAAAACATAGAATAATATAATAATATCATATTTATAATACTGGTTTTATCAAAAAATAATGGATTAAAAATAGTGTAGGGGTGGAGAAGGAGAATAAAATAGAAGATCTTAAGAGAAGACGTTACCTATAAATCAGGTAAGTCCTTTTGGTTTTTTTTCAAAATGAATCCTTTAGAGTCTTTTTACCCTAAGGTAGGAGTTAACAATTTTTTTGGATATTTTGGAAGTTTATTGTGCAGTTATCGGTCCAACATAATAGGATATAGAGTTGTAAGGAATGGGTAGAGGTGGTTTCCTTTTATAGTGGAGGTGGAGGGGCACTCATGTAAATATTTGAAGGTATAATTTCACCAACATTTTTCCAGTTGAAATTGGGACCAATAATGGACCAATTTCAATAGAAAAATTATAGGGTATAAATATTTAAATCCAATGGGCTATTTACATGTTTCTAGGTTGTTTTGGGTCTTAAATTTAATGTTTTTCACTTATTTAGTGTGATTTTTCTCTAAACTAATGTAATTAATTTTAATAAACATTCAATAATATTTTTGGTAAAAAACAAAGATGAACATTATATACATTATAAATTATATTAATTAAAAATATGGAATCACTTTTTTAAAATTATAAACATAGTAGAAGAAAAAATTAATTTTAAAAAATCTCATTGTCAAAACGACACAATGGGTTTTTACTGTAAAAAAATGATCATATGTTTGCTTAGTCATTATACCCAATTTCAATGTGGAAATCATAAAAATGAACAAAATTGGATTAATTGTTAAAAATATTATCTAAATCAATAGTGAGTTAAAATTAAAATATATTTTAACCTTATAAATAAATTAAATTTAAAAAAAAATGAATTAAAATTCGGTATTTTTCACTATTAATTCGAAAATCATTTTTGTCAGAAAAATCCCAAAATTTAAACCTAGAATAATTTTGACATTATGAATTTAAAAATAATGTTTATTTTATCAAATTAAATTTTTGAATGTGTCTAAAATTAAATTTATTTTTATAAGAAATTTATTCCGGAAAAGAGTGTTTTAATACATTAAAATGACTTTACCCAAAATCATATCTTTCATTATCAATATGTTTTATTCATATAAAAAAATATATAAAATATTTTAAAATTTTTAGTACTTTTCCAATAACTATTTTTAATGTCTTGGTTATAATTTTGTTTTTTAAATTATAATAATAAAAAGATATTTGTTGTAGAAACATAGTGTTCTGTGTATCGTACGCCAAGTTGGTGTTTCTTGTAACATATGCCAAGTCAGTGATGTGTGTAACATACACAATGATGGTGTTTCATGTAAAATGAATATTTTTATTACTAAATTTCAAGATATAAATGAAAATTTAAATTTATTTGAAAAAACTGGTCTATAAAATTTCGGGGTGTTACAGTTTCCCATATGATAAGATAGAATATTCAAGTTGAATTAAATGTTTTATTTTATAATATCCCATTAATTGAAGGCTTGGAATGATATGTGGAAGTTACAAGAACATATTATTCCTAGGTATACAATATAATTCTATGACTACCAATGAATGAGGCCTCAACTTGAGTTTCTACATGGGTTATTTGGAAGCCCATGATTGATTTAATTCTGATGAAATTGAATAGTCATGGTTTAGTGGACCATGATTTTGAACATTGTACACCCAATTAGGGGGGAGAGATAATGAATATATCTTAGATTTAATATTCTTTGTGAGTACCCTATGACTCCATTAAACAATTAGTATCATTGAAATGACTTATGGGAGAGTGAACCTTCTCCGTTATGATATGACCAGGCCTAGGTGGATAGGTATTTGGAAGAGTGAGTTGGATTTGGGAAGAAGAACAACCAAGTATGACCTTGGGGACTAAGATGGATCACATTACATCCCTTGAGTGTTTCCATTGTGACATAACCTAAGTAGTCGATGAGGCCATGTTATCCTCATGATGCTTCCGTGGGATGTGGTTCCCCTAGAACATAAGGTTTTGACCTGATATGTATTTTGTGTCCATTTACCAAAGTGATGGTGCATATATGATATTGTGACCTAGGGGAGCCTTGTGGGATCCCCTTCAATAGACCAAACAAGAGTAGGTTCATGTGATTTTTTAGTGATGGATGTGGGTGTCATAGTGGAACCTGAATTGATATGTAATCATGATGGGACTGATGAGATAGTGATGGTCATGAGCATTCATTCATCCCTATTTGTATATTTTTTTCATTATTTATTTATGATTATGTATGATGAAATGTGATTTCCTTGGATTCTTGTTAATTAAACATTGGTCATGGAATATATGTGCTTTCACAGGATGTCAAGGAATCAACTGATGATAAGAATGAAACCGTGGGATGATCAGTGTGTTATAAGATCTTATCATAGGGTATTTTAGGAGAAGATTCCATGTTTTACCAGCTTCCAGTGTTTATGGTCAATATAGTCTGGGATTACTGGAGTTTTACCTAGGATCCAACATTAGAGCTATGTGATAGTGTGTGTATGTGAATTCTTAGGATACATGGTATTCATTTGTTACAGTTAGACCACTATGAATGACCATGGAGCCCTATAGTCAAATGGGAAAATCATTTGACCATTATAAATGATTGGAACCTCTAGGATTCAAATGGTAGTGTGATGTGATGGGTTGGGATATATCCACGAGGATAGATTTTAGACATCCCAAGGGTGAATATTAGTTCCCTTTGATTAATTACTAGGACAACCCATATGATTGGATGGATGAACCAAATATGGATCGGCTAGGGAGCCATGCAATTTGAGATTCCTAAGCAACTAATCACAGGATCTAGGAGGATATTCAATTTTATTACCTAGGTTTCCCAAGAATAAGTCACACTTGGACATATAGGATTACCCATGACCTCTCCCTACTAGGAATTAGATATTGACCTAACTTTGAGATAACCTAGGAAATACCATGGGGTTCAGCTGTTGGGATTAAGGATGATGGATGTCTGGTGACAACCAAGGGAATATCAATCATCACAGTGAATGCATGATTATGGTATCCATAATATATATGTATAAAATATAATTATCATTGGTATGTTCATATATAAGGTTAATAACTATATTAATAAAATTTAATACTATCAAAAAGGTGGTTAGTAGGGAAAATATGGTGAATGTGGTCATGGAAAACAAATTTCATCAAAGAAATCTTCCACTTTAATCATGTGAGTGATGAAATGTCTTCAGGATTTAAATTATGAACAAATTTTTTTTGAGAGAAATTAGTAGAACCTTTTTCTCGCATTACCTAAGGGAATATTCAACTAGAGTAATAACTTTGTCTAAGTGTAAAAAATAAAATAAAAAATTATTGGATGCTAACAAATTATTTTAATCCTAGTAAAGTTGGTTATCTAATGATTTATTTTGAGATGTAGCATCCCACCCTAGATGCCCCAAACAGTGCCCCAAGGTGGTGGACCACAAGACATAAAACACATATCCATGAATTCAAGAAGCTTCCAATTAGCAATGAGGGACTTGGGGGTTTATATGGGGAGACTATCTGCTAATTAATTATAGTGGAGCACAAAAATATATAGTAGTGTGTGTATATATATATATATATACACAGGATTAGAAATAGGAGAATCGGTAAAGGCAAACCAATAGTGTAAGAAAAATATATAAAATAGAATAAAATGAAGAACTGGAAGAAGCTAAACAATATAGAGGTTGATAAGATGATGATATTGGTGATGTAGCTATAAAAAAATGAATATGCAAGGGGAAGTAAATACATGCATATACCAAATTCTAACAAAATATACAAAAATAAAAAATTTCTACAAATACCATATCAAGAATAGGGTTAGACCTCTTCCAAATAATCCATCATAAAATTTAAAATCAAGCATCGGAATATGGACACTAACATTTATCAATACCTATAGTCATAAATTCTACTCAGGTACCAAAGGCAGACTGAGTAGGGTGTAAGATATAGTCTCAGTAGGCCACCACCAATGGTTTCTATTAATATATTCATACAATATAAAAATAATATTGTTCCATTAATCAAAAATGCATGGTAGAATATATAAATAAATAATGTTCAATGGGTTCTAATAGGAAACCCATCCCATTATAGCTTCTTTGGAATAAACCGGTGAGTTAACCAAGAGAACCTGAGTAGGTAAAATGATGGATAAAATGTTTAAGAAGATGTACTATCCCCAAAATTATGATTGGGCCTAGACTAAACTCTCGTATGTTTCAAAAACCAAATGATAATTTCCCATTTAAAATATCTATTTTCGTTTTTCATTCATTTTAAATTCGTTGTAAAATATTAATAGTCTCTCTGAGCTCGTCCAAGGTAATTATAAAAGAATTTCATCTTCACTCTAGGGTCTCAGTATAAGTCCAATTCCAAAGGATTCCATCCAACATTACCCAAGAGTGAGTTCCCATGTGTCACTCTAGGAATGGTGTGAAAATTTCAAGAACATACCCTCAATCTCATCCCTGGTATCACACATAGGGGCGTGAGTCTCTTTTATGGCACGGTACAACCATCGTTCCTTCGAGCCAATCCATGGGGTCTCCCCTAGGGAACTGGTGTCACTCATCTAGAGGTAAAAATAGAAAAATTCATGGAAATCCCATACTGGATATAGTTAGTGTCTCCCATGGCCCTTTTATTATACATCAATAAATTCAAAATAAGAAAGCACGAAGATTCCATCTAAGGGGTCCTTAATTATAAATACCTTGTATCACCCTTGATAGTAATTTGGAAGCATTTAATAAGTTACAATGATCAAATTTTTAAAATATATAAGGAAAGTATACTGTTATTACTCATGAGTGAATTTTTTCATGTTATATATACTAGAAAGTATCAATATTTTTTTTAACTCAAATAAAACAAAATTATATATAATTATGTACTTGAGTGAACTACAACTCCAGTTATAAGATCAATATATTATTTAAAATGCCTAAATTTAGAACAACTAATATCTATATCATTGTCAATTAACTTTAAAATGAATCCTAAATCATTAAAAAAAACTAACTCTCCCATTCATAAGGGGATGTTCAATGTTCATGTTATATTCTTTTTGTAAAATGATAATTGACACAAGATATCTTCTCTAAGATTCATCTTTAAAATCTTTAGGTCTCACCCTTCATGTAAAAATACTATCCTCTACTCTTCTCTATTTCTGATTACTTCCAAAATAAAAATGTCTATTATCCTTCTATAAGAAGTTAACCCTTTTCTCTCTACCCCATTTCAAATAATGGGAAAGGAATGAAAGTTATAAAATAAATATGAGGGAAAATATTTATTTTATGAGATAATTAACCCCTAAAAGAACTCTCAAGTGTTGAAAGGAATCCATCGTGAGGTTACATTTAAGAAATATAAGTATCTTTCTCCAAGAATAAAACATAGTTCAAAAAAATATCATCAGGTGACGCCTTCTATATGATGAATTGGTACTCTGTATCAATATTTTTCAAATACGAATGTCATGCCATATTTTTTGATAGTATTATTTTAATATTTTTATCACACCCTAGAATCATTGGGTTCGAAACATCTACACTCATAAAACCATTATTTGAATTAATTCACATTAGTTTACTATTGACATGTGATAATTCAATATATATAGATTATAAAGTGGTTAATGTGAACTAATTTTATTCTTATAGTGATATAAAATTTTACTTTCTAATTTAATGGATGTGCCTTTATAAGTAGAATATCGATTACCAAAAACTACTTCCTAATAAGAATCCAAATATGAATAAATTTAAATGATGTTTTATTTCAATAATTCTAACCCCAACCTAGAGTTTGTTTTATTTAGCATAAAATCTATTTCAAAATTGTAATATTAACCTCATTAACACTTATTTTTAGTAATTCCCAATTTTTTATAACAAATACCATGTCCATTAAATAAAAAAATATTTATATTTGGATACCAAAAAGCCTTTAGAAATCCATTTGATCCACCCTCTAAATCAGTATGGATGGGATCTACAATATCTTAATTATAGAAGAATAAAAATTCCAAAATACCCATATCCATAAAATATATTAATAAATTTTTCAAAGATTAATAAAATTAATAGTATAAATAGGGTACCATTCACTAGTTTGATCATGGTTTTTGGATATATTTAAATTTATCTGATCAAGATCATTGATATGTAAATAAAATATTCCGTCATCCATAGGTATTGACATATCATGTGAGTCACTCATTTTCAGTTAGGATATCTCTCTATTCATGATAAATTAAAAAAAATGTTTTCATAGAATAGTGATAGGAAATATCATTATATTTTATGATTAGAGGAGATACAATAGGTTCAATGAGTTTCATACTCATATCTAACTCCATAATGACCAACACAATTTTATAGAAGTAACTGGGAATACATAAAATCATCTTAAATTCTTTATAAATATTATAAATTCCCCTCAATATTACTACACATTGTAACATTTATCTCATTACTCCATCAATTTAGTAACTTTTTAAATTAAAATTAATGATATTAAAACATATAATAGGAATCATCAAATGATGATCATAGATGATAATAATTACAAGTGTGGAAGATAATTTAAAAAACAAGGATTGAAATAAAATAATATAATCCAACATACAATCTCGATGACCAAGTGTCTGACAAAATTCCATTGGAAAATTAATGATGTAATCTAATATGGTGAAGTCAACCAAAATATAACTAAATTATATAGTAAATAAATCCACCAATCTCTCACTTTAACTAAGGCCACATTAACATAGATTAAATTTACATTATGTCACAAAAAATGTAATTACTCATTAAACAATATAAAAAATTGATTTTGGATATTTCAAAAACTCATTTTTAGAAATCCATCAAGGATTTTCCCAATATCTTATGCCCTATATAAGATCTTTAAAAAATAAATCAAGAGGTTATTTAAGATATCTAGAAAAAAAAGTTTTGGTAGATATTAAATTTTCATAAGCATGTTGTTCATTCACATGACAATAATGTTTGACCCTACAATAAAATTTATAATTTTAATAAATTATTAATTAAATAGTCCACAAATATATTTAATAAGTATCTTATATGAAATAATTTATACTTTTAATTATAAAAAAGGACCATGCATGAATTCTATCAAAACATAATACCTTGATTACTATGTCCACTAAATGAATCATATGATTGTATAAAAAATAATATAATCCCTTTGTATGAGAAATTATGTAACCATAGGACATAGAGTCTGTGAATACCGTATACAGTACTCAGACATTATCGATTATCCAAATACAAACTAATGATTATAAGGAATATATTGCATTTTAGTAATCTTATATGAATGAGAACATTATATTTTCCTCATCCATAAATCATTCCCACATCGTATATATAATCTAGGTATGTTATTACACATCCCAATATCTCTCAATACAGGACTACATTCCACCCTCATCATATAAGAGGAAAAATACCATCATGGTTAAGCATTAACTAATGACATTATCAATAACCTTCCTTACCACCCTATGTGTAGATAAATATCAATAATTTCATTAGTAAGAATCAATGTATGAGGGTTTCGAGTTAGATAACACTATAACCTTATGTATATGGATTCAATATGACACTTGAACGCCTAATATCAAAATACAATGTAATATGACACTAAATGCTGTATATATTGGGGGGGTATCAAGGAACAAAATCTATTTTTCCTCATGAGTATATTTTGTAACCTATTATTAAATCCTACTGATGATAACCTTAAAAATTCATTAACACATATAAAAATACATAATGAACATAAATTAGGGACAAATCAACTTTGGGAGGTTATTTATAATTTTAATTATTGAAATATATGAAAAAGACATGAATGATTAATAATGTGGAGATTAACATTAAGATAACTTTCTAAATTTTAAATTCATAAAACCATTAATAATTTATAGGAAAATCATATAAATGTGTATGTATTACATATCAAATATGAATGACAACTAGGTCAAATTTATATTTATTTAATTTTTTTATATTTTGTTAAAATAATTAAATCTATATGTAATTCATGCCACATATTTATCTGGACACAAATTGAAATTCACCTAGTGAACACCTTTAGTGACTAACATCAATGAATAACTAAATTTTTATTAATGGTGACACATGGAAAAAAAATTCCAAATAATCAAAGAATTGAATAGATATTTAAATAAACAACATAACAACATCAAATGTTATGATATAAATAAATTTCATTTTATATTTAGAACACATTCTATATTAATTATCATAAAAATTATTACAACCTTGCATACAAATTTTTTCATTGATATAATTTTTTGTAACATATGTTATAATTTACATTTTTTTCTATCATACCATCATATATTTTGGGATATAAAATAGTGATCTCATAAAAAACTAAATGGAATAATATTTTATATTTTAGATTTGACTTATTAAGCCTAAAAATACTCTCAAAAGCCTCATTGAAAGAAAATTCACAACTAAATATCACGTAAAGTGGATAAAAAAAATTGGGTTCTTATTATTGATCCATTTTTATTATGTAGACATATTTAATAAGTAAAATATTATTTTTCATGTTCCATATGGTATTATAGGTCTTTGGAGAATTAATCCAAATGGAAATATTTATTCATTAAAATAGACCACTATTGCAATGTGGGAATTCGTTTACCCATATTTTAATGAATATCTGAGACAAAAAATTTATTAGTGATAAAAAATTGTATCCTTATCTTCCATTAAAACCATGTTACTAAATCAAATGAATTATAATCAATGTGTATTATCACAATCACATCATATTGTTCATTAAAACAACATGCCAAAAAACATCCATTATCATAAAAGAGAACTAGAGGAAATTAAACATCTTTTTGTAAGATCACTCTTAGAGTAAAATATTTCTTCATATTCAATACATGATATTTAAACCCATTTTATCATTATTTAAGTGAAAATTATCTGATTCTTAATCATTACCTTGAATTTGAACTATAATTTACTCATAATATTTTTCAACGTATAAATTTGGAATCATGACACTTTTAATATCAATGAACTGTTTCTATAATATAAATACCATATATTGACTCTCTATAGTGTTTATAAACCCCATTATTTATTTGGATAGTCTCATTAGGTGGAATAAATATCATTCCTCTTTAAAATTACCATTAAGTTTCAATGTCCTTAGATAGATATTTTAGCAATCATCATTATTTGTTTTCAAAACATTTTTTATCATAAATTTATAACATTTACCCACTTGTATTGTTAATAAAGGACTAGAACCATAAAATCACATTCTGTAGTACATCTAACAAAACAAATAAGAAAATTGGGTATTATTTTCTTATATTTGATCACATTGTTGAAAAATTTCCATATATGATTCTAGAATGAATTTCATAGCTGATTTAGCCTCAAAGAATCCTTTAATATCACCGTGTTATTAAAATATTCATTTATTTTGAATATATTAGTTGAGACTATGTATCGTTTCATTACATTGAATCTAATATTATTTTATACCATTATTGAATCATTCTATGATTATCATAAGCATAAAGATTCTCTTTTTGGAAAATTATTCACTTGTTTTCTCAGGATGGTTTTTCTCTAATAGATAAAACATTACATATATTAAGAATGATTCTTATGTTCTATTCAAATCGAATAAGTTTATTACATTTACTTCCACCTTCCAAAAGTTTTAAATCAATATAGTGTATAATGATGATATTTTTAGTTATCTATAATAGATAATTTAATTAGACTAATATCATGTTTAAAATTAATTTAATAATGATTTTTCGTAAATGAAATCCCACTATAATGGTAACCCCTTTTAAATAAATCATAAAAATTAGTGGGATAAGGTTTATATTCCCCCATGACAAGCACTGATAATAAATTTATATAGTCAACAAATATATCAAGGTGAAGTTAATATATATCTTAATATATATATATTTGACACTTGGATAATTGAGTGGGAAACCTCATACCCAATACATCATGTGGATCCTTTCAACAATATTCCATTATTATTATAATGGTTATGGTTTCCCCGATGTGTGTTTTTCTAAAAAAATTACCAATTGATACACATAAAAGTTAGTGTCACGTTGTTGTATTGTTTCCGTACACAATATTATATTTGGGAAACTAGATTTAGCATGACAAATCATGTTGAATTATAAAAGACCTGAAAAGTGTAACATTGGAAGGAATATAAAATATAATATTATTAATGGTGATTTATTCTAACTATCATATGTCATATTATTCCATGTATGTTTTTACAATTATAATTATTTAGTTCTTTATAATATTCTGTCACCAAAATCTGTATTTTCAAACCTTATAGATGTGTGACACTTTACCAAACTCATAGATTATGTTAATGGCCCAAATTAAAATCAAATTAAATTTACACATGTTTAAATGGTTCCCATCCATAAGTTACATAGGATTATATCATAAAAATTCTTAAAGATATGTGAAAAAATAGTTCCTAAAAGAGTAATCCTTGAGTGATAGGTAGTTGACCAGAACTTATCTATAAAAAGGATAATCCTCTAGACTATTGGGAGGTTTTACATATAGTCCACAAATATAGGGATAAATCACTTTAGAGATGTTTATATTGCTTAATTATTCTTCTAAAAATATAAATAACAATTTTGTTCTTCTTTATTTAGATTCAATTTCTAATAAAAAGACAAATTCAAGGTAGAAGAAAAGTGTACCATTAATAATTCGATGTATGAATCACCATAAATTAGTGTAGGATAATTTAGAAGAATTTGATAATAGTAAAATAATTCATGAAACCATTAATACTTTATAAATTATATATATATGAATAAATTATATAATAAACTTTATGAAGGAATAATTTATATATTTAATCATGAGATAAAAATTTATGAATAATTTATAAAAAATGATATTATTCTCTCTAAAATATATGATAGAACAAAATTAACAATTATTTTTTAAAAAATATGTATATTTCATATTATCATTTACATATATTTAATATCAAATCCTTAATAATAAAATAATAATTTAATTTATAAACACTTTTATTATTGAATAATAAAATGACATATTAGACAAAAAATTAAATATGTTATATTTACCATATATTAATTTATTTAAATCATAGATCAAACCGTCAAACAATCCTCTTGGAATGAATAAATATTTTTTAATAAGATCTTACTGAAGAAATATTTTTTATTATTTATTAACTGTTCAAAAAAATTAAAAAAAGATTAGGTTTTTCATTATTAAATTTTTTAAAGAAAAATTATAAAGCATTGAATATATTATTTATCATTAAACCATGAAGAACCCTAAAAATGAATTTTTTGTATAATATAAATCCAAATTCCATTAATTATATTCATGGGATCGAAGGACCCATATTTTCATAATTTTTTAATGTTTCAAAAAAACTATTTTCATTAAAATTTTATCTCAAATGTATTAAACTAATGTATTTTTCATTCCATATTGGCCTTTTTGAAATTATTTGAGTATGAACCATTTGGGTGGACATTTTTCCAAGATGTTATGGGGAGCATTCTTTTTGTAGAGGGACAACATAGGTCTAAAAATCCTCATCCAATTATATTCCCAATCATAACAATAATTTCTACTATGTCATAGATATATACTGAACACAATATAGAACATCATACAACAATGCTATATTTTTTTATCTTTATTATCAAAATATAATTTTCTCACATTTTATAGTGTGGTGTTTTAAATTTTTTATTCACCATAATGGGTTTTCATTAAACCACATAATGTTTAAGAAAAACCAAGAATATAGATGCATGTTTCAAATGGGTTGTGTTGTGATGCATAGAATACAATTTTTTATATAATTCATCATTTATTTGAAAATCTACACAAAACATTGTTGAGTCAATAAGGTTTTCCTTATGAATTTTCAATTCCTTCTTGTTTTGAAAATCACAGACACCTTATCTTTAAGAAAATTTCTTTTATAAGGAAAATCTCTTTTATAAGGAAAATTTCTTTTATAAGGAAAATCGCTTTTATAGGGAAAATTTCTTTTATAAGGAAAAGTGATTTTGTAAGAAAAATTATCCTTATAATATTTTCATCAATATATTTCTTAAGTATAAGATTCAGATTCATTTCTATATTCTCGGAATTGTTTGAAACTTTGATATGAAGAATTCTGTTTTAGGATTCAAATTCTAGATGAGAACTGTAATAAAGTTTCACTCCAAATTATGGATGAGAGATGTAACAATGTTTCATTCTGAATTCCGGATACGAACTCTATTTAAGTTCTACTACGAATTCTGGATACGAATCCTTATGAAGTTAGACATCAAATTCTCATTATGAATTTTGATGACAAATTTTCATTAAGAATTCTGATGACAAATTCTCATTAGGAATTATGATGACGAATTCTCATTACGAATCCTGATGACGAATTCTCATTCTGAATTCTCATTCTGAATTCACCTATTAAACAGAATCTGATCATCTTTGCTTTATTCACTCCGAATTTATTTGGACTCCAAAAATTATTTTTTTTAGACTCCAAACTTTCATTTTTCTTACGCTTTTATAATTTGTCTACTCTTTAATATTTTTTCTTACACTCCAATCCTTCACTCTGAATCCTCACTCCGAATCTTTACTCTGGACTTTTTAGTTATACTTAAAACGATGTCATACATTCTGTTACACTTGTTTTTTTATAAAACGATGTCATCTATTCTGTTATAAACTAACCGTTGGTTAAGTTACACATATACATGCCCCTCATATTTTTAAGGAAAATATGACTGTTGGAATTGAGGCCGACCTTGCCTATAAATAGGAGCTCATTTGAAAGAGCTCGATGATGAATGATGGATAACTTCTTTGACATTGTGCATACATGTTGTTGAAGTGATATCTAGAGAGAGAGGCTCTTATTAACTCTCAAAGATTCGTGCGACTCCGAATGTTGGTGATTACATTCGAGGACTTCCGGGGATAGGAAGATAGAGGTTTCCAACACCTTGAAGTTGAGGGCTTCCTTGCTAAGGAAGACAGAGGTTTCCAACAACTTGAAGTTGAGGGCTTCTTTGCTGAAGAAGAAAGAGATGGACATCTACCTTGAAGTTGAGGGCTTGCAGGGATATCATGATAGAGACTCCAATCTTTGTATCGAGGGCTTACCCTGGTGTGGGTAAGACAGACTTTCATGAAAGTATAAATCAAGGGACCTTTATCCAAGGTTGTTGGATACCCTTCTCTTTGGGTTAAAAGACATATATCTTGTTACTTGTAGTTTTACTACTTGTTTGTTTCCACTGCATTTTATATTGTAAGGAAAGTATAACTTTCTTATACTTCCTTACTTGTACTCTGTTTCATTTAGATTCTATACGCTTTAAGGTAGAATCTCATATTGTAATCTTTTGATAAGTTTAAATTTCCGGAACCATATTTCTGGAACCTAATTTTGGAATCTCTATCCATGTTTTCATTTGGTGTTAGAGGTGTTGTGAATTTTCTTAGTATAACTTTGTTAAACATATCCCTTTCCTTTACTTCAGGAAAACATAGTTATTCATAACTAAATTTAAAGGTTCCAAAGGAATTTTTAAAGTATAAAATTCACCCCCCCTCTTGTATTTTGAGCATCTACATCAATATTTCGATCCTACAATTTGTTTCAGAGGAGGTCTCTAAAATACTTGTACTCACGTATATGTTTTTCTTACTCACTTTCTCATTCCGAACTTTCCCATTCCGAACATTCCCATTCCAAGCATTGTCATTCCGAATTTTGTTATTACGATTTTTTTACTAACAAGTTTGTGTGCCGAAGTTTATTTTAAGTATGGAAGGAGTTAATGTTGGTTCTATTGATAATCTAATTCCTACAAGACCACCAATCATTGATGGTAATGATTATGAGTACTGGAGAGATCTAATGAAGACTTTTGTTATCAATACTAGAGTGGACAACTTTGTTATGCTTATTGGAGATTATTTAATTCCTTATAAGGAAGTTGGAACTTTTACTAACCAGTAAAAGCAGGAGTATCAAATCAATTATAAGATACACAATACCTTACTTTGTTCAATGACTTGAAATATATATAGCCAAATTTATTCTTGTGAAGCAGCTAATTGTATCTGGAAGAAGTTAGAGGTTACACACTTTGTAACTTCTAATGTGATTGAGACTAGGAGAGCTATGCTTAGAGCTGAATATCATGGCGTCAATTTTCCTTAGGGAGAACCAATATGTAAAGTTCAATAGAGATTTAGGACTATAGTCAATAGCTTACAGTCTATGGGAGAAAAAGAATTAGATGATGAAGCAATTGTGGATAAGATAATTGATATTATGCCCAATGAGTGGAAATCCAAAAGAACTGCTATAGATGAGAACAGGAAGGATACTCAAATTTCTCTTGATGAGTTATTTGGAACTCTCCTCCAACATGAATCCAGAATGAAGAGAGATGCTGACAACATCAAAAAGAAGAATGGGAATGGTACTGTTTCTTTTACAACAACATCAAATCATATGAAAGCTAAGACTCCTGAGAGAGTAACCAGATCCAAGTCTAAGAAGATATTTGTTCAATCAGATTCTAGTGAAAGTGAAATCTCAGAAAATGAATTAGAAAATCTTGCTCGAAGGATGAACAAGATATCTGGTTAGAGAAATTTCCAATCCAAGTATAAGAAAAAGGAAATGAAAGATAAGAAAGATGGAGAGGTTACTTGTTTTGAATGCAAGAGAGCTGGACATATTAGACCAGATTGTCCTTTGCTCAAAAATAATGAAAGGAAAGAAAGGAATTTAGACAGGAACAGAAAGAGATATTATAAAACCAAAGCTAAGAATGTTCTGAAAGCTAGTGACACCTGGAGTGCCAGTGGTGGTGATTCTTTAGATGAATCTTCAGATTAAGAATATTCAGGACATAAGAATCTTGGTCTTATAGCCATATTACCTATTGATAATCATTGTTTTATGGATAAGGTACGAAATTTTGAATCATTGACCAATGTTTCTTTAAATTCTAATGATAGTAAGTATTATAACTCTTCTGATGAAGAATCATCTTCTGATGAAGAAAATACTTTACCTGCATATGAAGAAGTCTCCAGGTTTGCTGAACTTCTTGAGATTTAGAATTCTAAACTCAATAATAAACTTGATAAGGAAAACTCTAGAAATTATATTCTTAAAAAAGAGATATCAGATCTTTCTAAATATCTTGATAGGGAAAATACTGATTTTGAATGTATTTCAAAAAATCTTGAGGAAGTAAGTTCTGAAAAGAACCAACTTTCAAAAGTGTTAGAAAAAGTAATTTCTAAGAAAAATGTTTTCGAGCCTAGATCTATTTCTAAAACTAATGATTTTGAGGATAAAAACTTGGTTATAGAACTAAAGTCCGAAATTTTTTCCTTAAAGAAGTGTTTATCAAACATTACCCATGGTAAGGAAAATTTTGATAAAATGTATTCCCAAATATGACCTTTAATAAATAAATATGGATTTGGTTATACCCATGCAAAACCAATTTTTAGTAACAATTATTTTGTTCCTCAAGGTGACCCATTTTGTACCATGTGTCAATGTGGTGGTCACTGGGCAAAGAATTTTTCCTTAAACCAAACAAAAACCTTAGGATTTTACAAATATTACTTATCCAAGAAGATGTGGGTTCCTAAATTCTTGTTATCTGGTAATCTCGGATCCAAACAAGTTTGGATTCCGAAAGTCTAATTCTCTTCTTGATTTCAGGAAAATAATGAGGGTACCAGCAACAATACATTGTACATGGATAGTGGATGTTCCCGACACATGACTGGTAACCAAAGCTATTTTGATAAGATTTTCAAAACGAAAGGAG
Organism: Viscum album; assembly: GCA_963277665.1. Classification (NCBI taxonomy): domain Eukaryota; kingdom Viridiplantae; phylum Streptophyta; class Magnoliopsida; order Santalales; family Viscaceae; genus Viscum; species Viscum album. Next base: position 70,519,312 of record OY728142.1, read on the forward strand.
GAAAGGTAACTTTCGGAGACAATGCTATGGGAGAGATTGTTGGTATTGGTAATATTGTTCTTTTAGGAAAAACTTTGATTTAAAATGTTCTTTTTGTTATAGTTATTAAGCACACACTCATTAGCATAAGTCAGTTATGTGATGAAGGTTACCTTGTGAATTTTAGGAATGATAAGTGTTTAGTTCACAATTCCAATGAAGAATTTATTCTCTTAGCCAATAGGCAAGAGAATGTTTACACTTTGAACACAGAAGACCTCAGGAGCCAAGATTTACCTTGCCTAAGTGTAATGGACGATCATTCCTGGTTATGGCATAGAAGACTAGGTCACTGTAACTTTAGAAACCTATGTAAACACACTAAGAAGAAACTAGTTAAGGATCTACCAGAGCTTATATTTGATTCTTATAAAGTTTGTGATCCTTTTCAATATGGAAAGCAACATAAATCTAGTTTTAAATTAGTCGGTGAAGTCTCAAAAACTGATACATTACAGTTTGTGCACATGGATCTTTCTTGTCCAACACAAACTGGAATTAATGGAGGCAAATATTATGTGTTTGTTCTAGTTGATGATTACACTAGATTTACTTGGGTTTATTTTCTAGAAAGTAAGTCTAAATATTTTTCTTATTTCAAAAGTTTTAGAGCTCATGTTAAAAATGAGAAAAACCTTCGATTGAAAACTATTCATAGTGGTCATGGAGGAGAATTTCAAAATTATGATTTTGGAACTTTTTGTAGTAGAAAAGTTATTACTCACAATTTTTCAGCACGTAGAACTCCTCAACAAAATGGTGTAGTTGAGAGAAGAAATAGAATTTTTCAAGAGATAATTAGAACCATGTTGATTGAATATTCTATAGCTAGACATTTCTGGGCTGAATATGTAAGTACTGCTTGCTATACTATAAATCGAGTTTTGATTAGACATTTTCATAATAAAATTCCTTATGAGTTATGGAATGGTAGAAAACCAAGACTATCCTACTTCAAGGTTTTTGGTTGCAAAGTATTCATTTTGAATACTAAAGATAACCTACATAAATTCTCACCAAAATCTGATGAAGGAATTTTCTTAGGTTATTCCACAACTTCTAAGACTTATAGAGTTTTTAATAAAAATAATTGTACTGATGAAGAAACAGTACATGTAAAATTTTATGAGTCTGATCCTTTTGTTTTTAAAACATCCCAGCCTACATCCTCGGATTTGTTTTCAAAAACTGATTTTCAACCTTTGATAGAAGAACCTTCTGATAAGGATAATGTTCAAGAAGATACTTTTGAAACATTTACCCCAGAATACTTTCTACCCTATATTGATGAACAGGAATTTCAAAACCCAAATCAGGTGTTTCTTAAGAATCATCCCAGTGATAGTATCATTGGTGATGTAAATCAACCTGTAAGGACAATAAGTTCCTTAATAAATGAAGTAGAACATCTAGCATTTCTTTCCCAATTAGAACCCAAAAGCACTGATGAAGCTTTAGGTGATGATGATTGGAATAAATCCATGCAAGATAAACTACATGAATTTGAAAGGAATAATGTCTGGTCTTTGGTTGAAAACCCTAAGGAAACTTCTGTTATTGGAGTAAAATGGGTTTTCACAAATAAATGTAATGAAAAATGGAGTCATATTAAGAAATAAATCTAGACTTGTTGTTAAAGGCTATAATCAGCAAGAGGGAATAGTCTATGAAGAAACCTATGCTCCAGTAGCTAGACTTGAATATATCCGTATTCTACATGCCTTTGCAGCATTATTTAATTTTAAACTTTTTCAAATGGATGTGAAATGTGCTTTTCTTAACGGTTATGTTCAAGAGGAAGTTTTTGTTGAACAACCTCCTGGATTTGAAGATACAAAACATCATGGTCATGTTTTTAGACTTACCAAAGCTCTTTATGGTCTTAAACAAGCCCCACGAGCATGGTATGTTTGACTCACTGAATTTTTGCTTCAAACAAACTATGTTAAGGGAAATGCATATCCTACTCTATTTATAATGAAAGATAAGAAAAATAATTTGATTGTTCAAATTTATGTTGATGACATAATATTTGGTTCAACTCAGCAATCTTTGACCGACACTTTTTCAAGTCTAATGAAATCTGTGTTTGAAATGAGTATGATGGGTGAGTTAACTTTTTTCCATGGTTTTCAAATTTCTCAAAAACCAGAAGGAATATATATATCTCAGTATAAGTATATTAAATATCTTCTTAAAAAGTTTGGTTATGACAACACTAAGAGTATAAGTACTCCCATTGGTACCTCAAACTCTTTAGATCTTGATGAAGCTGGGAAACCAGTGGATCAAACATCTTTTAGAGGTATGATAGGAAGTTTACCTCACTTAACAGCTAGTCAACCAGACTTAATGTTCTCAGTATGCTTATGTGCAAGATATCAATACAATCTTAAGGAATCTCACTTAAAGGCAGTAAAAATAATTTTTCCCTGCTTTAAGGGAACCATGGATCTAGGATTATTTTATACTTCTAGAAATGATTTTATTCTAAAAATATTTTCTAATGCTGACGTTGGTCGATGTAGAATGGATAGGAAGAGTTCCTTCGGAACTTGTCATTTCTTAAGAGATTCATTAGTTTCTTGGTCCTGTAAGAAGAAACATTCTGTAGCACTCTCCACTGCTGAATCCGAATATGTAGAAGTTGGAAGTTGTTGTGCTCAAGTGTTTTGGATTCAACACACACTCACAGACTATGGATTGAGTTTTACTGAAACTCAAATTTTGTGTGATAACACAAGTTCCATTACCTTAAGTAAGAACCCCACACATCACTCTCGTGCAAAACACATAGATATTAGGCATCACTTTATTAGGGATCACACACTAAAAGGAGATATTATTCTTCAGTTTATCGGAACGCAAGATCAACATGCTGATATTTTCACAAAATCTTTTCGTACTGATAGATTTTAATACATTAAATGGAAGTCAGGAATGATAACTATAATGTAATGTTTCTTAATTAACTTTATTTTGAAAAAATCTCCTTACATTAATAAACTCCTTTTCACAGAGGGAGTAAATTTTATTTTTAGAGTAAATATGTTTTTTAATGTATGTTTTCAAACTTTTCGAAACTAAATTTCCGAAATGGAAATTTCTGGAACTGAAATTTTCAGAATGGATATTTTCATATAGAAAAATTCTGGAATGGAAATTTTCATATTGAAAACTTTCGGAATGGAAAATTTTATACTGGTATTTCCATAACAAGATTTTCGTACCGAGTTTTTCATAATGAGCTTTTCGTTTTTCTTTTTTTTTTGTAATGAAATTTTCGTACTGAGTTTTCCTTACTGAGTTTCTTTTTCATAGTGAGTTTTGCGAACGATGTCTTTTCGTAATAATGATTTTTCGTAGTCATTTTTTTATGTTACACATTACGAATAATCCTCCTAAGCCAATTCGAAAGGTATGATTTCCTTACTCAAGTTTTTGTAGTCATAATTTACTTGCTGGAATTTTCTTATATTTTGTTTTCAGATTATAATTTTCTTAAATATTTGTTTTAATAAAAACCTCAAAAGATCGGATTCATGTTTTCTTGAGAATTGGTTTTCAACTGTCATATCTGATCCAAACTTGTCACAACTGTTTGATCAACCATGGAAGTTGAACCGTCTTCTCGTTGCCTGTATAAAGGGGACCACAAATGGTTGTCCCACATCAGTTTTCAAGCTCCAGCGTCCCGAAGCTCTGCATCTCCATTTTAAAACCTTTCCGAACTTCAGCTTTCTTCGTTCCGAACATCTCAGAGGTCTTCATATCTGAATGTATGTGGAAGTAGCTTCTCAAGACATATCTTCCTCTAAACCGATTTCGAAGTGGATGGTATATAGAGAAAGGTTGGTTCATCCTGATTTCTTCAACAAGTATGATTCTCTTATATCCAAGAATATTAAGCTCAACGGATTGGAAGATGTTGTGGTGTCTAATCCCGGGAATCAAAATGAAGTTTTTTCAGATTTTCTTATAGAATTCTATGAGACAGTTTCCTTCTATAAGGAAGATGGAAGGGATAAATTATCATTTATGTCTTATGGAAAGACTTATAAGCTTTCTTATTCCAAGGCTGCTAGCTTGGTAGGGCTGAACAATGAAGGAGAAGATGAGTTTATTTGTCATGTTTTTCCTGATTCAAAGGGAAGCTTCGACAAGGAAAAGGCTTTGGAAACTCTCGGACTATCAGATGATAAGGCTCTGAAAATTTATTCTCTGTCTAAAAATATCCGGATTATAGAGTTATGGGTACAAGGCCTTATCGTACCGAGAAAGGGTGACAAAGATAGTTTGAATAAGAGTGATATCTACGTCCTAGATTTTATGATAAATCTGAGGAAGTTTAATCTTATGAAAGAAATTCTTATTACTATTTAGAATGTTAAGAAAGGTAATTTGAGAGCTCAGATCATAATTTAACCAACAATCCTCTCAAAATTGATAGTTCGGTGCCTTGAGTCTCTAAATTAGGCTTGCATGTCTAAGCCAAGAGTTTTCAAGATTATACTGGTGAGTGATGGTACTCTCAAAAGGATGGATGTCGTGTTCGACATGAAGACTGGTCAGTTTGTTGATTTAACTGCTCAAGGAGAAACGGTTCCGAAAGTTGCTGAACCTGAATCCTCTAAGCTAGTGAGGAAGAGAATGTTGAAAGAAGTTGAAGGTGAAGTAGAGAATCCCAAATCCTAGGAAGTTCCTTCCGCACCTCCAAAACCGATGAAGAAGAAAGCTAACCCTAATGTGGTAGTTGCTAAATGGAGGGAAATCAAATAGAAAAGAGTGAAAGTGGAGCCTCAGTTTGGCTTAGATCTTGCAAAGGCTAAGGCCTTGAAGAAATGAACTGCAGATGAGCTAGAAAAATAAGTGAAAGAATAGAATCTTAAGAAGAAGATGTCTGAAGCTAAGGTAGCTCAGACTTTGTTGAAGTTTAATGAGATGGTTTCAGGAAACATTCCTATTCCGAGATCTTTTTCATTGGAATCTCTACCTAAGACTCTAGGAAGAAACTTTATTACTCCGGAAGTGGTAGTTGCTATGCCTGTTGAGAAAGTTGAGCAAGTTGAGCAAGTGGAAGAGGATGAAGCTGTTGGTGAAGGTAGTGGTGACACCGGAGATGTCTTAAAGCAAGTAGATGATGATAAGGTGACTCCTTTGGAACATTTGTCGCTCTGAACCTCAGAAGCTGAGTCTTCTAAGTTAGTCACTCTAGCGATGGACGAGGAGAAAGGAGAAGAAGAAGTATCTTATCATGCAGAGGAAGAACGACTTCTACATGATATTGATCAAATGGAGAATGTAGAGGTTGGTTCTCAGAAATTTGCTGATGAGGAAGAAAATGTTGTTCAAGTGTATGACAGTGAAAAGAGAACTCCAGAACTGGAATCCATTCCGAAAAAAGACAAGGGAAAACAATTTTTTTTTGAAACACTTAGCTCAGTGGTAGTAAAGAGAAGGGAAGTTGGTGATTCTTCTAAGAAGAAGGGTGAGAATTTTGAAGAAGAATATTCTCCAAGCAAAGTTTCGGATTCAGAGTCATCTTCGTTGGGGCATGACTTTGTTGTTCAGTTATTAAAGAAGTTGGTAGGTACTATTCCGACCTTCTCATGTATTGATTCAATATGCCAGATGCTCCAACATGCTTTGAATCAGAAAACATACTCCGTATCCATGGTTGTGGACAAATATGTTGAGATAGAGGCTTAGTTCAAAACTTTCATTGTCGGCTATGAAGCCCATAAAATATCTTTCAAGATGATGACTAGTTGGTCGAGGAAGACTGTAGAAGAGATGAATCTCTTTTATGAATTCCTAGACAATGTGAAGGATTCCTTTGAGATAGAAGACATGAAGATAAATAAACTTACTTCATCCTTTGAAGAAAAGCTGACAGACGAAAAGACTTTCCGAATTCAAGAAGTCAGAGATCTGAATGGGAATTTGAATTCTGTTTCTCAAAACTGGAATTATGAAATGGATCATCGGATTGAGTTTGAAGAAAAAATGTTAAATCAAGAACAAATAATGAAGGATCAGGAAGAAAAGCTTCAGGCTCAGGAAAAAAAGCATCAAGCCCAGGAAGAAATGATTGAAGCTCAAAGTGCACAAATTGTTGTGTTAGAGAAGCAAGCCATGGAAGACCATAAAGACTTCAAGAAGATAAAGACTATTCTTAAGAGTCTCATGGAGATGGAAAAAGATCCAAAATAGATAGATCTGATCTTTTGTTGTATCTAATCTTCTTTGTTGTTGAGCTTTCCAAATTAATGGAAATTGTGCTTGCTCGTTTCTTTTGTTGTTGCTACTATTTTATTAGGTACTTTGTTATTTTTTCCATTCCCTCTAATTCTTTTTGAAAATCACAAAGGGGGAGAAGGAAAAGAACCCTAATAAAGGAAAAATAATCTTAACAAAGGGTGAGAAATAAAACATATTCTAATAGAGTTTATCTAAGGGGGAGTTTTTCATTAAAGAAGAATTTCTTATTCTTAATGAAATATCATTCCAGAAATCAAGAATATGATCCTTAGTGTTTCATAGCCTAAGGGGGAGTTAGTCGTATTCATCAACATCCATAAGCAAAGGGAGATAAGGATTAATGTTTTCTTTCTTCTTAGAATTTCTTTTTCGTAAGGATGTTTGTGCTTTCCAAAAAGGGGGAGATTGTTGAGTCAATAAGGTTTTCCTTATGACTTTTCAATTCCTTCTTGTTTTGAAAATCAAAAACACCTTATCTTTAATAAAATTGATTTAATAAGGAAAATCTCTTATATAAGGAAAATTTCTATTATATGGAAAATAACTTTTATAAGGAAAATTGCTTTTATAAGGAAAACTGCTTTTGTAAAAAAAATTATCCTTATCATATTTTCATCCATATATTTCTTAAGTATAAGATTCAGATTCATTTCTATATTCTCGAAATTGTTTGAAAATTTGATATGAAGCATTCTGTTTTAGGATTCGAATTCTGGATGTGAACTGTAATAAAGTTTCACTCCGAATTCTAGATGAGAACTGTAACAATGTTTCATTCCGAATTCCGGATATGAACTCTGTTTAAGTTCTACTCAGAATTTTGGATACGAATCCTTCTGAAGTTCGACATCAATTTCTCATTACGAATTCTAATGACGAATTCTCATTATGAATTCTGATGACAAATTATCATTATGAAATCTGATGACGAATTCTCATTACGAATCCTGATGATGAATTCTCATTCCGAATTCTCATTCCGAATTCACCTATTAAACAGAATCTGATCATCATTGCTTTATTCACTCCAAATTTATTTAGACTCCAAAAATTATTTTTGGTTAGACTTTGAACTTTCGTTTTGCTTACGCTTTTATAATTTTTCTACTCTTTAATATTTTTTCTTACACTCCGAAACTTCACTCTGAATCTTTACTCCGAACTTTTTAGTTAGACTTAAAACGATTTCGTACATTCTGTTACACTTGTTTTGTTATAAAACGATGTCATCTATTCTGTTATAAACTAACCGTTAGTTAAGTTACACGTGTACAGGTCCCTCCGATTTTTAAGGAAAATATGACCGTTGGAAAGGAGGCCGACCATGCCTATAAATAGGAGCTCATTTGAAAGAGCTCAATGATGACTGATTGATAACTTCTTCGACATTGTGAATACATGCTGTTGAAGTGATTTATAGAGAGAGAGGCTCTTATTAACTCTCAAAGATTCGTGAGACTCCTAATGTTGGTGATTACATTCGAGGACTTCTTGGTATAGGAAGACAGAGGTTTCCAACACCTTGATGTTGAGGGCTTCCTTACTGAGGAAGACAGAGGCTTCCAAGACCTTCAAGTTGAGGACTTCCTTGCTGAGGAAGACAGAGGTGGACAACTACCATGAAGTTGAGGGCTTGTGGGGATAGCAAGACAAAGACTCTGATCTTCATATCGAGGGCTTACCCTGGTGTGGGTAAGACAGACTTGCTTGAAAGTATAAATCAAGGGACCTTAATCCAAGGTTGTTGGATACCCTTCTCTTTGGGTTAAAAGACTTATATCTTGTTACTTGTAGTTTTACTACTAGTTTGTTTCATCTGCATTTTATATTGTAAGGAAATTATAACTTTCTTATACTTCTTTACTTGTACTCTGTTTCATTTTTATTCCATATGCTTTAAGGTAGAATCTCATATTGTAATCTTTTTTTAAGTTTCAATTTCCAGAACCATATTTCTAGAACCTACTTTCAGAATCTCTTTCCATGTTTTCATTTGGTGTTAGTGGTGTTGTGAATTTTCTTAGTTTAAATTTGTTAAACTTAGCCATTTCCTTTGCTTAAGTAAAACATAGTTATTAATAAATAACTTTAAAGGTTCCAAAAGAATTTTTAAAGTATACAATTCACCTCCCTCTTGTATTTTGAGCATCTACATCATTATTTCGATCCTACAAACATTTTTAAATATACTTCTCAACATTAAATGGATTTTAAGGGATATCAAACATTGAGAAAATTATGGAAGAATAAATCCAAAACATATTTAATCTAAGAATATGTCTACTCATTTGAATAATTTAATAATATAAATAATCATATTGGAAAACCAATTACAATTTTGATCCAAACTGTTAAAGAAATTTTTATGTGTTTGGGAAATATCAATGAAAATAATCCAAATGAATATTTCCATTGGAGGTATCTATGAATTATATGAATGAACCAAAATTTTTATAGGATCTCAATCTATTCAGGTTTTTATAGAACATTATGTTTAATAAATATAGATATTTGAGAGAATGAGAGAATTGTATTTGTGATTTTTTAAAGAAAACATTGATTCTTGTACTCACAACCACCTCCATGAGGTTCAAAATATGTATATATTTGATAATAAAATCATAATAATTTAACCAAATTTCACATGACATATTAAAATCATATATTAAATTTACCACACTTTAATGTTTATCTTACTCCTATGTAAATTAATTATCCTTTTAAAAAAAGCATCAATGATATTTAGATTCCTCATTGACATCATCATATGATGATCATAATCGATAATGGATTCTTGTATGAAATATGATGGCATTACCTTGAATTAATATATAATAAAATGATCCCACATAATTAAACCCTGACATAATGTCTCACACTATGTCATTAAAGACATAAGGATCGACCATGACATTTTCATGATTAGTATGACATAGCCATCCACTATAGTGTGTTTGAAAAATAACTTCTTTTTTTATAAGGGTTATATGAATGGAGACTATGTTTTATTTTTCTATTCAAAACCCTTTAAATAAAACATAAGAAAAAAAATCTTGTTAGATAATGATATAACATACATTATCTAAGATATGAAAATGAAGAATACATTAATATCATCAATACATGATATCTTAAAAAAATTCCATTTGGCTAGAAAACACCGTATTAGTCTCTTCCATATTTCTATAAAAATTTATGTGACATATACAATCACATTGAGTGATTTATTGTAATCTCCATTTCCCTATAAATTGTAATATATTTTTATTCTATAGAATTTCTTTAATTTGAAGTTACATTATATTTTTTCTATCGTGATCATGTTTTTCAAATTTTCTCATATAATTCCCTTTTTAGCATATAATATTTTGAAATATGAGAATAAATGATAAAACATTCTAATTTTTCAATGAAAATATATTCCCAATGTAATATATTAAGAAATAAATACATCAAAACTATTTAAAACACTTTTTACTAAATTGAGAACAAATTTGATAAAAAATTATCATTTTTTAATTATTTTATCAGGAAAAGCCCCATCAATGTGTATATATTCTCTTTGATGAAATTAGTTTCATACAACTATAAATTTTTTCCATTCCACATCTCTATTATTTTTGAGATTTTCTGTTTTCAAAAAATCACATTTTCCAATCTATATTCTAATTTTTAGTATTAAAACCTAATAACTACGTTTCATTATTCTCAATTTTAATAATATTTTCTTCCAATTCCACAATAAAATCCCCCTATTGAAAATAATATTTTATATTTCATAGTTCAATTTTTGGAATGAATAATTTTATTAATTCAATTTATCCTTATTTTATATGATTCCGCCATTAGTACTAAAGAGTTGGATAATTTATTTGTTATCAATTTTTAAAAAGGTTGGGGCTAAAGCCTCAATTTATTATTAAAGCAACGACCACATTAGACTAGTTATAGGGAGACCCATTACATATCCTGATGGTCCAAGGCCAAGTGGCCTGAATTTAAGGCTTGAAAGACCATTTTTGGCCAAATGGACACCTCAATGAACAGTACTACTATAGTACCTACCCTGCTACAGTCACTGTTGCAGTACCTCCGCCGCTACAGTCACTACTACAGTCCTCCGCCGCTACAACGCCACCGCTTCTACAGCTTCACTTCTACTACAATACTATTATAGTGCCCAGCTACAGTACTGCTATAGTACACCCACAAAATTGACCCCTGCTCAGATTTGCTCGTGGGTCTTTTGGATTCCAAGAAGGAGACTGTACCACTAGGGTAAATGCTTGTTGTAATTTATTTGTTATCAAAATTTTTTATTAATATTCAACACATGTGATGAAGTTTTTTTATATATTAGGAAATAAAATTTTGAGGTGTTTTGTATTAATATGAGATGACTAGAGTTTCTATATAATATTATATAGATTAAAAATTTAAAATATATGCTTATGAACTCAAAAAAGAGATATTGTTTGTGTAATGAGAAACAGAAATTTAAAATCGAGTCTATACATCAATATAAACGAATAACTCATGACACATGGAATAGTAGTGATACATAATCTCAACTATGTTGTTTTATTTCTTATAAGATAATTTTTTTTGAGGAAATTTATGAGTAAATAAGAGATTATAGAGAATATATATAATTAAACATTGATCATTGAAGAATAAAATCGATGATAAGTAATAGTAACCAAATATTTTCCAACAAAAATATATAACCATTTAGAGGGACTAGTAAGACAAAAATTTATTCTCAAGTGAAATATATGTTTAAATATAATAATGATGTAATATTTTTTTTGTTATTTGATTATATAATTTTTTTATTGAGTTACAGTTCACATGTGATAGGTTTTTGGATTTTATGAAGTAGATTCCTCATTGTGTTCAAACATGGCATCACAACATTATTGCTTCTAGTGAGTATAAACGTTTTGAAAACAATATATTGGATTAATGAACAATCATAAAAGTACATATTTAGAATAAGATAAAATAATAAGAAGAATTTAATGGGATTTTCAAAAAATGAGATTATGGGTGGTTTGAATAAGAATATTTCATTCAATTACTTGAAAATCAAAGCATTATGATTTTTCATAAGGATAGTTGACTAGTTTTAAATTTGAAGATTGTTTTCCAATTGTAAAATAGATTTATCTATCCAAAGGGTATATATCAATAAAATGAACTATATTTATTAAAAAATATTATAAGAATTTTTGAAATTAAGTGTTAAAATGGGTGAGGAGTAGAATATAACGTGATATTTTGATGTAAATAGATATTGATAAAGATGAAGTCACTAGTATATTATTTTAAATCTTTATAACATGATCACATCTAACCATATATTAACATTAACCTGTTCTAATCATTAAAGAATAATTCTTTTTAATTTTAGATAATTATTTAATTCTTATTTTGAACTATCCAGTGGTTACATTGTATCCAGTTCAGTGATATATCATCTCTTGATTCGTGAACATGATATTTAGATAGAAGATATGTTTGTATTGGATAAAAAAAATTATATAGATAAGATATAGTCATCCATATTTCAGGAAAAAGTCATTAAAAAAATGTGGATTCATTTAATTTCTATACTTGTATAGTTTTGTATCTTATTTCTAATCATGTATGCGAGGGATTATTTTTTAATATTAAAATTCTTAAACATATAATTACTACCACCCCAATCTCTCAATATTGGCCATAAATTTCATGAAACATGAAAACTATATCATTGAAATGTTTTCACATAATGAAATCCCTTTAATAACTTTTATGTATCATCACAACTCAGTTAATAATAATGTAATTCCAACTTTTGATGGAAGTGGATTTCATATTTGTATGGAATTAATGGATCTTTAACTTATGTCTCTTGAAATTAACATCTCTATGTACACATATTAATGTTTTACAGTACCATGTGATACTATTTATTATTCTATATATGATATATAGAATTTTTAGAGTTATGGGAATGAAAAGAAGGCACTATTATCATCATTATCTAAGAAAGATATAAATATTTTCATGGGATGGAAAATGGTCCATGAATATAGAAAAAACACAACAGTATTTATTACTTAGAAAATAAAGATATGGAATAAAAATTATATATCTATTGAAATTAGGTATAATATTTGATAATACCCGAAGATGATTTAGTTTATTAATTATTTACAAGATTTAATTTTAATTTTTCTATGGTCATAAGATATAGAGAAAATCTATATGACTCCCTTATATTGAATGAATTTGAGAGATTTATCCCTAATAATTTTGATTCTTGTATTTGATCTCACAAAGATAAATATCATGATAGTCTAGCAATGGATTTGTTTCACATAATATAAGTTAATTGAAATATGAAAAAATAAATTCCTCTAAAAATCAAGAATAAAAATAATGATGTTAGATTCAAGAATTCCATGAAAGTTATTATTGAAGATGATAAAATTGATTATGATGAATATAAAGACATAGAATTTTTTAGTGTGATTCTATCAAAATATTCAAGAAACATCAAAACATGTATAGGTATATACGAGAATAAATTTAAATTTGAATGTTTTAATTATTGTATATTTTATCATATCTCTTACATGATTCCTTTGATGATCAATAACAAAAAAAATATTATGATGATCCTAATAGATCCTTCATGAAATAATTTTACTTCTATAAAAACGAAAACCATTCACATGATAAGAATAATTTTAGATACAATTTATTTAGTAAAAACACTATATCTCTTAGATATGATACATAATATTTTTATAAAATCTACAATGAAGAGGTAACTACAAAAATATCCTCAAAAAAGCCAACATTTCTCTATATGATAAATTAATCTATAATAGATGACACAAAATATAATATCTTTCATTTTTGAAAAGAAATAGATTCTATCATGGAGTTCCAAACGATTATTGAAATAATTGTTTTTACAAAAGTAGACTATAAGTTAAATATATGAAAATCCACATCTCAAATAATGACATGATGAAGTATAAGAATTCTATATTGAAGAATAAATTTGATTCAAATAATTTTACAATTATAAACATGAGACTTTTGAGAAATGTAATATTATTTGTGATATTGATTTCACTATTATTCTTATAGATGATGTGTTTTTGGGGTAAAATATGGCAATCGGCAATCTTGTGAAGGAAAGGGATAAACCTATGCACGATTTAAAAAATTATTATTTAAAAATATGTGGTTTTTTGAAAAAGTTATAGAAGAAAATTATATCTCTATAGTACTTGAAATATTTAAAAAAGTAAAATATTCAAATGATAATAACTTTAAATAAGGTTATACATGAATAAATATAGTTTAATGGTATTAAAAATAAATGAGAGCTTGTGTTTTAGATGACTTTAGTGAAAAAAACATCGAGTGTCAACATAGATGTCAGAATAAAAGTTAAACATGATCAAATCTTAGGGGAAAATGAATTAGATCACTATTCATACTAGCTCCTAATGTTCCATGAAATGTTAAATAAATGTTATTAATGAAATTATTTTATTAGAAGTTTGATAACGAGTTCCAAAATAAACCCATTCAATAATAGAATATTTATCAAAGAATATAATTTCAAGGTAACTGCTTGCGTTCTAAGGTGGCTGAGGAAATAAGTACATGTATAATTTATCTTTTTATATGAGAAAATAATATTTTACCAAATAATTCATACCCAAAAATATTAATGTCTTAGTGCATTTGAATACTAGAAACATAGTCATCTTATTTTATTAATAATATTAATCATCACCAATAATGTTCTTCCCTCAAAGTACTCTTATATGATATATTCTTTATATAATCAATCTCTATAACCATTATAAATTGAATATATAAGAAGGGGTGATATTATTTTCTAATTAAGGGTGAATATAAGATATATTAATTAATCACCATGTTCATGAATAACAAACTCATTAGGTATTGAAATAATGATAATCAATTTTGATTTTCATACGTGACGAGTCATCGAACATAAATAACGATTCATGGAATAAAGCATTATAATTTCAAAAATCATGATTCAATAGTGTTAGGAATCATAATCATTCAATAATTATCCATTATAGTATATAATAGGTATAAAATAACATTATAGGAATTTTTTAATAATCATAATCCTAGAAAATCAGTTAATTATTCAAGTATCACTGATTGGACCATCATCATGTAGTGTGAAAAATTGTATAATGTATTGAGTTCACTTCTAAACCACTATTATTTTTTTGAATGGGTTTACTACCCATCATCTATATGATTATCTTAACATATATAAATCACTACACAATTCATTATAGGTTTATATAATTTTGGTTCCACCCATTACATAATAAAAACTATACATGTGTGTCCCATAAGATCATAAAAACATTATTTTTTTAATAACAATTTAAAAAAAACCTTGTGAAAGAAATAGATTTCATAAAATAATTCTTAAATCATCCACATCATAATATATCCCATAAAGTGGTTGGTATCATAATATAATATCATCATTGATTAGTACATCAAAATATTCTGATAGATATATAAAATTTGTCTAAAGGAACATTTTATCAATTCTATAAAAATATGATTAAAAATATTTTCTATTGATAAAATATTAAATAAAAATTATCATGAATTTTTTTGAAAAAATTTTCATTAAAATAATAGTTGTAATATTGTAAATTAAGCATCAATTAAAAAATTGATCATGATGTTTTAAAAATTTATTCATTACTTATACATTAAAAGAAATAATTTAATAACACCAATGTAAAGATTCTCATGTTATTCAAACTGAGAATACTTTAAAAGAACATTTTTATTAATATTTTAATAAAGAAAAAAGTATTAAAAATTACATTATAAAATTTTTTTTAATAATTACTATATTACAATTTAATGAACATTCATTTGGACGGAAAATTTCTTTAACCCGAGAGGAAATAAGGTAGGCTTTAATTTAGAATATTTTCTAGATGGTTTAAAGAAACATACCGAGAAAAATGGAAATAAAATATGAAAAACCTATAAATAATCAGGTTATATGGAAATATATTAGTATTAATCAATAAAGATCATATAATTCCCCTAATGTGTTTTCAATTATAATCAATTCCGATTAAAAATGATATTACAACCTAAACCCAAACATCGGGTCCATGGTGTATTCATACCCTCTCTTAGACACATATATAATATATTAAGATTTATTATTATAGATCAAAATATATATTCTTAACTATTTTGAAAAATATCATTCCATTTTAATTTCAAATTACAGTTTTTTTGTAAATTCCTCTATATATCAATATTCATGTGTGAAATATACTTTTTCCAACGTATGTTTTGGTTCTAATGTTCAAATAATTTATCCATTATCATGGTTTCATAATCTATGGAATACTAATAATTTTATATTAATCCTATTTATTTATTATTTAATATTTTGATAACCATTTATATAATCTTGTGAATAAAAATGAATTACATTACCTTCATAGAGACAGTACTCCATATGTAGAAACGAATAATTTTTTCATTTTACAATGAATGGAATGAAATAAATTTAAATAATAACATATAATTATACATAATAAGAATATCATCAATATAAAATAATTTTCATTTAATAAATCTATATGAATATCGATGTATGTTGACATGAAAAATGAATTATATTGCTTCATGGAGGTTGTTGTCTACATGTACCCCCAAATGAAATTATTATTTCTCATTGGATGGAAATAAGGTAGAAAAGTATTGTACAATTAACATAATTTTTTTATTAGATTAGTTACACCTATTTAATCATTATATTATGTTTATATAAGTATCTTAGGAAGTTAATGAAAAAAAGAAAATTGAAATTGAGTAGTAATGAAAAATGCAGCCTCTTTGGGAAATATCCTTTGCATTACACCTCCATCCCTCTTGGTTCGGTCAAGGAGGATAACCATAAGCTAAATGATGTAGGAAGGGATATTAGTAATATATTTTTTCTAGTATTTTCTAGGTTTTATGACTCAAAAGGTGTGATTGTTTTATGGGGATAGGACCTCAATTTACATGTGAGGGGAGAGCAACTCATAATCATACATAAAAAATAAAAATATAATAATGAAAAATTCAATAGCATGTGAAAAATGGATATAAAAATTTTATGATAATATATTTTTTAGTTTTTTAAATTCAATAAAAAATGTTTTCCAAATTATAGTTATATTTTATAAACTATCTCAATGTTTAACAAATATTAATCCTTTTATCTCTTACTATGGTGATGAGGTTTTATCATAGATTATATTTATTATGAAAAAAATTAAATTTATGAAATTTAAAAATTTGAACAACCTAGTTCCAAAAAATAATTATAATATTAAATATTAATAATATTTATAAATTCATTTTCAAATAATTGTTCAAAACACCATGAAAATAGTTTTTATAAAAAATAATTCATCATTACACTGAATTTATTCTTATTTGGTACATATTAATGATCATTAATTGAATGATATCATATTTAATTATGTATATAATCTAATAATTTCAATGAAATTATTCATCAATATTGAATAATATAATTTTATAATTTAAAAATATATTATTCACATAAAATATGTTCTCTTAGAAATTAAATCTTTTTAACTTATAATGGTTTAATTTTTATTTATAACAAATTAATAATTAATTAATCCATTTTTATACATATATAAAAAATATTTATAAAATATTTTAATACTATAAAATATTTATTAAAAAAATATTATGTGATAAATATAATGTTCATAGAAAAATTAGTTCTAAAATATGTATTTATGATCAATTGTTGCTCTAATGTGAATTAGAATTTTTTATACATAATATTTCATTTAAATAAAACATAATGTGATTTATTTTTAAATTTATTAAACTTATTAAACTAATTTTATGGTCAAATTCATCAAAATATATGAAAAACATTTATATTTAAAATAGAATTATATGCTAAAATCATTGGGTGAAACTATTTATCCATTCATAAGAATTGTTATATAAAAATGCAGTTACTCTAATATATAAACAATTGAGGACATCACCACCACATTAGATCCTTAAGTTTCTGAGTTTCATCCTAATTTTTTTATTCCTCCAGAGAACCCTAACTAGGACAGTGGTCATATTCTTAAAACATTATATCTATGATCAAATATTTTTATCATTTTATCCATATAAAAAATACCATGATTTAATGGTATGGCCAATAATTTTATTGCATGTAAAGGGCTCACATAAACTTTCACAGAATTGATAAATGGAACACCTCATGAACATAAGTCAAGATTGGATGAAGTAGAAATATATAATATACCATCCTAATACCATCGTGAATCTCATAGGGATCGATCTATATGGGGTTTAACATTCCATTAATTTTTAATTTCATAGAATTATTCTAAGGATATCTATATATAGGAACACATTATGCCCAACATTGAAAAGATAATCTTGGAAAAGGTTATCAGTTTGAATATACTATTAGCTATGATCTAACTATATATCTTGTTGAATACATCAAACATTTTCTTTTGTTTCCTTACCTAGCCAAATACCACATATATTTCAACCCCCAATATTATCAATGAATGTTGGATTCCTTTACTTTTTCAATGGACATATTCATAAGGATCAAATTTAAATATTGAATGAAAGACAATATTTTTTCAGAATTTAGTAATTGGATGTTTTTTATGTTTAAATCCATTGAAATCCATTTTTTTAATCTCTCAATGTTTCATTTAGGTTTTGAATAGTGGTTTTAGATTTACTATCTATCATTGGATAATAAAAATTTCTAAATTTCAACTCTATATTCAATATATTTTAACACTTCTCTAAAAACATCTAGGTAATCATTGCATATTGTTATGATAAAATTGATTGTGGTTCTCCATCAAAACATTCCACTTCCTAAACATATATCCTATGTAGCTAATTAGGATAGTATTATTATATAATATTAATCAAAATGTCTTAATTTTAAAAGGTACAACCCCAATAGAATTGTACCCATTAGTTTCTTTAGGGACAATAAAGATGTAAAAAATGGTGATGTGTTCCCATTTCCATTAAAGTATGGAATATGATTATAAAATTCTAATATACCTCTCCCACACATACATAAAATAGTGGAATAATAAGTACAATTATTTGTAATGTGAAAAAACTATATTAATGTAGTCCAACCAAAAATGATATTTTAGATCTCTGTATATATAAAAAAATCAATGATAAATATAGTAATGAACTATGTGATTTGTACAACAACAAAATATTCAATTATTGGTTTTATGAGACACATGATTGGTTCTAAAATATAATCTATAATGGTCATGTATTATCTCTTCCAAAATCCTTACCTTCCTTTCCAATTCTAGATCCTCCTTTGGTGCCCCTTTAATCTTCATATAAATGAATGGACGAATAGTTATGTAATAAAGATAGGAAAATAATAATTTCATTATGTTTTCAAGATCTATATTATGAAAATACAAATGTATTGGATGTATTTCGATCCCCATAATCTTGAAACTATCACGGTCCTTCCAAATCATAGCATCAGCTAGCATAATTTCCTTCCAACAGTGGTAACATATGAAGAAAAAAAATATTTTGTTAGTATGAATAAAATCATTGGATCATATCCAACTATTTATGTGTGAATATATATATAAATATTCTAATATTGATATATATGTGATACCATTCAACACAAAGAGAATTCATCCCCATCTTCAATGAATAAATTACCTCTACCAGCACTAAATCCTATGTTGTGTAAATTTTCTTTTAAAACCTAATTTTTTGAGATGAATAATCTACCACCATTTTATTATATAAAAGAAAACATTCAAATATATTGTTTCCATAAATTTATATATCAAAACCTTCCCCATTTTATTTTAGTGTCTGAAAAACTTCACTAACCTAAATTCTCCCTAGTTACAGCAATTTGTTTATCATTCATCGGTATAATGGAACATGACTCCCTTTAGAACAAAATTATTTATTAGATTTTATAACATTGAGAAATTTTAAACAAATTATATGTATCATCAATAAAACCATATAATATTATGGAATAGGTTCACCATGGTTGGTCATGACTAATGGTTAATAACTTATTACTTTTTAATATCCAATGATATCGCCTCAATTGTGAATAAATGACACCATAATGCTACTTTATATTTCTATAATTCAAATTTACTAAATTTAAAAAAAAAAATCCACCCTAAAGGAAATTATCACAACCATAATAAAATAATCATTCTCTCCCTATGTCTTGTTATATATAAGAATATCATTCATAAAGACTACCTATATCAGATTAGGGTAATCTCAAAAGTCACTATTCATTAGATCTATGTGGATAGAAATGGAATTGGAATGTCCAAATGGAATCATTATAAATTCATAGTCTACATGCCTTATTTGAATGATGTGATAGATATGTCTATATTTTTACTCTAAACTGGTTATATACAGATCAGAGGTCAATCCATGAAAATTATTGAGATCATCACAGTTTCTCAAAAAATCATCTACACAGGTTAAAATATATTTTTTCATGATAGTGATCCTTTTATGTCTATGATAATCAACTCAATGAACCATTAACCCATTTTTCATATTAATAAAAATCATGTTTACCTCATGCTGGAATAAATGGTTGAATGAATCTATAATTATATTTCTCCCAATGTTTCTTATTTATTTTGTACAACTAAATCTAATCTATTATATATGGAGTGTTTTAATGAAGAATAAATTAATGTAGAAGTTCTATTAAAAAATTCAGGATTCAGTGGAATAATATGAAAATATTTAAAAAATACTTCAACATATTTCCACACAATAGGAATATGTTAAATGTTGAGCTTCACCCAAAAAATTTCTGAAAACTACCCCTCCTCGATAGCTACTAAGACCTATATAATGGATGTATCTTCTTTTATAATATTTCATTCATACACACATTAATATATAGATATTATTTTATTTCTGATATTAAATGAAACATCCCTTACTTGACAATAAATATAATCATAAAAATAAAGAAATACAATCCATCCTAAAAATCACATCAAATTGAAGTAGAGGGTTAATCAAATGAACTTCTATAAATACATTCCCACAAATTTATTTTGGATGTGATTTTTATAAATGCAATTAAATAATAATACCATTATCAATTTTCACTGATAACTCAA
The DNA here is from genome assembly GCA_963277665.1 of Viscum album. Lineage (NCBI taxonomy): Eukaryota > Viridiplantae > Streptophyta > Magnoliopsida > Santalales > Viscaceae > Viscum > Viscum album. The sequence continues at coordinate 70,539,906 of OY728142.1, forward strand.
AATATATTAACTGAGGTGGGGTGTGATACCATTAAAAAATTCGTCAAATATAAAAGAGTGGTTTGAAAAAGAACCCAATAAGAAATATTTAGTTCTACAGTGGATAATAAGTGTGACAATAAACACTTTGTTCTTGTGACATACTTCATCGGTTGTGATAACATGAAATTTCCCATTATCTCATTAACTAAGAGGTTATTGTTTCCAATTATTATTATTAACTATTTTATTAATGTGTTCATTATCATAATTCAAATATAGCTTATATTATTAGAAATATAGCTTGGGTGGTGTATTTAGCTAAAAAATCGAACCTTTCCATTCATTTTATTACATTATATTATCACTTTAGCATTCAAATCCTTGATATCCAATATTAAAAAAACTAAATCATTTAACATTTCCTCTGTGAAAATTACATCCATTCTTCATTCCAAACATCAATAATAAATGAATATTACTTTTTATCCATCCATGGGATCTATTTTAAGATATTACTTAAAAATCCATCATTCTCTTCTTATAATAACCATGTGTATTACGGGAATATACACTCTCTAATAATACCTTGGACCCCAATAAACTATTTCTTCATAGCTACTAAATATCCTTACAATAAATTACTTATAGATACATCATTTTTTCTAATAAATAATCATCCATTTTTTTACAACTGGTGATAAATCATAAATCCAACCTCACAATCATATACAATTTCATCTATGTACCTATAGATTTACCATACATCTACTTAAGCTCATGGAATTCAATTTCAATTTAATTCCCAATATATAATGAATGAAATTACAAAAAATAACCCCTTAATATTTTCTTATTCAATTGGAATAGTTTCTTTCTATTTAAAAATATTCAAAACTATTTTACACCACTAATTCGATTGACATTCTAAATTATATTTTTAAAGGAATTCTTTTTCAGGCTCTGAGAACTGGGAGTTATAAAATATATTTTTAGTGGTACTGATCTTTTTCATTGAAACTAATAAATTAGAGGATCGACTGAAATAGTATTTATATCACCTCATGGAAGACTCAATGGTGTGGTATTACCACTAATAATTTGGATTAATATCACGATTCATGTATTTAGAGTGTTTTGTGAGTATTATCAACTAATCTTTCATCCCATATCCACCTAAATTTGATTTCTCATATGGGAAATCATTTCATTTTTCACCATATTCCATGTTAACACAATTCTACCTTGTTCCAACAATCGAATATAATTAAGAAGCATAGCTTAAGAATCAATATATTAAAATATGTGGGTTCTATCATATAAACATGAAAATGATTTGGAGAATGTTATAAATTTTTACACCTTGTTATGAAGCAATGAAAAATTTAGGCTCACCCTATAAAATTTTACCTCATTATATTTTTTCATATGGTGTATAAAAATATTTTACAAAAAATAATATCCAAAATAACTAAACCATAATCAAATACCAATTGTGGGTACCCGAGAAAAAATACATACTTGTTTCAATAGTTTAAATGAAATCATTAAATATTGAAAAATAATTCAAGTCCTAGAACTGTAGAGGATTAATTTCCTTGAATAATAGATGAATAATAAAATTATTTTGGAAAATATATTTTTCATCTCCAACAAATATCATCTCTAAATTTAAATTTATATGTCATATTCTTCATATATATTTTTATATAACTTGAGGAATGTGGAAAAATAAGAATTTTTGATCTAATATTTTTACTATTGGTAAACATGGGAGATATCAATTGATTATCATATTCAATAATAATATAAGAATATGAATTTGTGATCATGATAAAATCATATTTTATTTATATCCAATCATCTATATATTATAAATTATTAGTCATGGAATAAATCCTTATCATTTCAATTAAAATGGGTTATAAAGGTGAGGATTCATCATTTAGAAATCACAATCCAAGAGGGGAAATCCTAATAATAAGAACATGTCCCTAGATTTTTTGTAATCATCAGCATAAAAAATCATTCAATTTGCCATGGTTTACTTCCCTATCCAATCTAACATAGTAGATAATGTACCTTAATGGATTGAGTCGACTCCCAAACCATTTATCATTCTTGGAAAGGGGTCACCACTAATCGTCTATAATATTATATAATGAGATATAAATAATTAAAAAAATTCAATATAGATACATTTTTAGGCCTACCCATAACGTAATGAAAACTATATATATGACGAATCAACATCATAAAAATGTTCATCATTTCATCATAACATAATTTACTAATGTTAATGAAATATATTTAAAGAAATAATCCATGAAAATTATCATCTTATGTCCTCTATAGAAACAAAATGTATGGAATCATTAGATCATATCCTTGGTGAATCATATATCAATGTATATTAAAATACATAAAAAATAATGTTAAAATATTATTTGAACATTTCAGTGAAAGTATGAGAAAAATATTTTTTTAATTTTGATAATATTTTATATAAACTTTATCAGAATATTGTGAAAAAAATTTCATTGAATATAAATGAGTAAAAATATAATATATCACTCAAATAATATAATGTTCATGATAGTGGGAATATTCATTCGATTATATATATAATTAGATAACATTCTCATAAAAATTTTGTTAAAAGTCCAATGTGAGTCGAAATAAAATTCAAAAAGGCTTCTTTTATTAATTTATTAAATAATTAAAATTTAGCTAAAATTTCAATTTTGAAAAATTTCATTTTTCAAAAAAACTAAATAGAATAATTTTAAGAACATGAACAAGGAATAAAATTTTCACTGACCAAAGAATGAATAAAGAAGGATTTTCATTAAAACAATTTTCAGTTTATTTTATATACCATAGAGTGAATAATTAAATGAAAATATTTAAAACATAAGAACTATTAAAATGAAAATAAAAAACATGTAATTATGAGTTAATGTAAAAATAAATCTTATAAATGACGATCATGCATAATCATTCCTAATTAAAAATGATATTACAACACTAACCCTTAATTAAAGTCATTATATTCTTTATATATGAAATTATGATAATTAATAATAAATTTTGATATAATTTTAAATAAATACTAATGAAATATCCATTATTATCATAAAATTTACTTTTATCTTATTATCTTAAATTTCCCAAATATTATTATTTCTTCATTAAAATCAACATTCAATTATTAAATATTCTATTTTCCATGCTTGTTTTGGTACCACATTTCTATTACATAGTCCATGGTCTTGTTTTCAACATCTATATAATATAAAATATTTTATATGAATAATATTTTTTCACCATTTATTATTTTATAACAACACATTTAAGGTAGAGATGAAAAATAAATTAAAACACATTGTGTAAATTGTTGTCCGTCTGTATGAATGTGTATAGTTTTCATTTTACAATGATTTAAAAAAATAAATGTTAAATAATTATATAATTATTTATTTATAAAATCATAATAGTATCATAAATATCTTATATATTAACTAAATTCATAAACATGACAAACAGTGTATGGTATGAAGTAAAAATCCATCACGAAACATTATAGAGTTGGTGCTCCACACTTATGCATGAACAAGTCCAACATTTCTCATAGGATATAAATAATGAAGACAATAGTTGCACCAATAGTAGTAAAACAATTAAATATTGTAATGATCATTTTTAAATAATATTCATAAGGTTATAGATGTTTTGGATAAGTTTAAGGAAGCATGAAGCTTGAAATATATTGGTAAATACCATTTCCAATGCATTGGGAAACCTCATATAGGTTACAAATAAAACATTATTGGTATTATCTTAGTGGAAAAAAATTAATATCTAGAATGGGAGGTGGGAATTAGGAATGATATTCTTTTCAATTACTTGATAATGAAATTGTCTCAAAATGTGTAAATGAGTGTGGAGGATATCATCAACTTTTATAAGTGATAGGAGTAGAACTCCAAATAATACCTAAAACATTAAAACAAAACAGTCATATGCATGTGATTGTGTCACCATGGTAACCCAAATATTAAGATAAGATAATTTTTGGTCTATATAACTTCAACTAATAAATTTTATTCATATGTTAGATATATTTTATTATTTAAATCTATGAGTAACCCACCTTAATCTTTTTAGCCCTTATAGGGGTGACAATGTTTTTCTATAGTTATTATTCATTATGAACAAAAATGAAATTGAACATATTACCAAATTTGAAACACTTTATTAAAAATATTGAAGAAATTTTTAAATATTCAATTTCTATAAGTCTTACAAATTAATTATAAAATAAACACAAAAAATGTAATTAAAACCATTTTTTAAAAAATTATTTTTAAGAGTAACATAGAATTTATTCTTATTCCAAGCCTATTTAAAACCCTAAAATTAATGTTAAAATATGTTATTGAATATTTTATCAAAATATTTTAGAAAAATGATTTATAAATAATTGTTAATTTAATTTATTAATATAAAAAAACATTGCACACATAAAAACTGTTTTTATGAATATTTATTCTTTATATTAATATGATTTTATATTCTTTCCATAACAATTAAAAAATATAGAAACAATTTTATATATTTTAATATAACTAATTTTTTTAATTCAATGAATTTATCTTTAAATAAAACATATATGTCAAAATATTAATCTCATAAATGATGAATTTCACAAATAGTTCTTTATAATAAATATTTTTAAAAAGTAAATTAGATATTATTTTCCAAAATTCTTTTTTATTTAAATAACATATAACATAATTTATTTTAATAATTATAATAACTAATCACATATGAATAGGTTTGTGAGCTTTGTAAGTTATCTAATTCATTTAGTTATTAAAAATAAATATATTGTTAAATATTTTTGTGTTACTTGGTGTGGTTTATTTGTCCAAAAAACCTATAGATTCTCAAAAAATTTATTTTTATTCTGCTAATAAAGAGATCATATACCAAGGATATTTTGCGGTACTGAATAAAAATTATAAATTTAAATAATTTGGGATGATGATTCTGGTGAAAATAGTTTAGGTAACTTGAATGTGTTTTGTTAAAGGTGTGGCCACAAATCACACACTTTTGATGAGTGTCTTAAAATTTTGAAATATCAATTAAATTAAAATTTATGATTCATGGGCATGATGAAATTAATCACCCTGAATATATAAAACAATATGTTAAATTTAACTCTATGGAATGAAATTTTTTGAAATCCTGGATCATTGATATTGTTTTGTCATTAAAAAAGATGGTTGGTTTAAATAACAAAAAAAAACGATTATGGAAATGAAAGAGGATATACCCCCTTTATAAATGATATGTTTTGATCGTTGTAATATTTATCCTCCACAAAGACTAAATCAAGTTTTACATACCTCATGGAAACCTTCTTTTAGGCCAAAGGTGACTAAGAATTGGTGATGATATATGTGTAATGCGGGGAGACTACACCACCCACTGTAAATATAGCTAAAAATGAAAGTAATAAAAATAATGGAAAACTGTAATTACAAAACAAAATTATATAAAAAGAGGAAAATAAATGAAAATTTATATTATAGAGACCAATATAACCCATGTTTTTACAAAATTTCCACATGTAATGTCGCATTATTATATAAATATATACATGATTTTTATTTAGTAGACTATATAATGTATGGTATAAAAAACAAGGCAAACAAAACACTAGTATTGAGTCCATCCCTTTTCTCATCTCCCAGAGCTCTTCCAACAATAGATTTGGCCTTACCCTTTTCGTATCATGAATAATATTGTTTTCTTAGGTTTTAGTGTGCATCATAGTGATGTTGTTTAGTTTGGCATGGTGAATGGAAATAAACAAGAATGGGATGAATTTTATATTCCTAAAATAGTTAATGTTACTGAAATTAGATAATATAATGTGGTGGATTAAATGTATTATGAAATTTTTCATTAATAGATTTTTAGTAATGGATGTGTAAAGAGTGAATTCATGAAATTAAATAATGGAACATGATAATTTTATAATATTTCATATCCAAATGATTATAAATTACTATTCACCACCAATAGATTGAATATGAAAGACATTATATAGGGATATAATTTTATAATGGGTACAATCTGTGGAAATAATAGTTTTTCTAATGGTGTCTCCCTAAACATTAACATCCATACTTTTGAGGTAATAGAGAGGAACCATGGTTTTCTAAAGGGTTAACCCCAAACATTGTGATTTTTTGATACTATCACTCACAATATATCTCCCAAATTTAGGATTATGTTATCATAACCAAGGAATAAATTTTAATTATATTGTAACTAGAGTGTGTGAAATGTTAAGTGCAGAAAAAACCAAGCCTAAAAGATAAAATAAATTCAATTATTGAACTACTAAAGAGTTGAAAAATAAATTTCTAGTCAAGACCGATTATTATCACCCCTTTTAATTATTTTAATGTTTCCACTTGGTTAATCAAGTTATATATATCTTTTTGTAGTTATTGAATGATGTATCATCAATTATTAATTTTTCTTATACTACATCACATGGATATATAGTTCATATATTGGATATTATCTTTTACCTTTATCGTATAACACAATATAGATTTTAGTCTTGGTATAGTTAACATGGGCTAAAGCATATATCATTTATGACATTAAATATGAGCTAATTTGACCTTGTAACTCATTAAATACATTATAATTATTCAAAAAAATAAATGATATTTGGAATTATCAAGGAGAGATAAATAAATTTACATAAATATATAATGAATTAAAATTATTTTGAATAAATTGTTTGAATAGTTTAAAACACATAAAAATTTGTCAAAAAAATTAAATCACCAATAACAAACATATCCATATTAAATTAGAAACAATACTAAAAAATATCATAATGTAGTTCAACAATATTCAAAATTTGACTTCTAAAAATTATATTCCATATTTTTTAATACATATATGTATGGAAATTAAAAACATATAAAATATACATTAACTATATTAAAACCACATTCAATAACCTTTTTCAATGTAAATGATAATTTATAAAACATTAAAACAACGATTTCAATTAAAGACATTTAAATCCATTTTTAACATTCTATAATATTTTTCTATTGTTATTACATAATTAATATAATTGTTTCAAAAAATCAATAAATTAAAATTTATAAAAATAAAATTAAGTAATTCAAAATTTCAAAAAGATGTGAAAAATAGAGGCAAATGAATAAATACATGTTGTGGAAAAATAAAATCATGTTGAAATTATCGTGAGATCATAGTGACCATGAGGTATGTAAATATTTTTATATTTACTTATTGTACTATCATAATGTGCATTTAATTGATTTAATGTAAAATTAGTTGATTCTAAGGTGTGGTTAGTTAGAAATTGATCATACAGTCACATGAACTGTTAGAAAATTGTAGAAGTTTTGAAATTGAATGTGTGGTAATTTAGAATAAGTATATTATAAGTTGATATTTAAAATGAGTTGCGATTTGAATAAAAATGTGTTGGTTTATAAATAAACATGTGGAAGGATAGAAATAATTATTTGGTAGGTTCAAATTTCATCACACTGTCTGTTCATTTTCTTCTTGTGGTCAATTCTATAATTTTCAAAATTTTAACTCAAGTTCATCATTAATGCAATTAATTTTTTTAGTTAGTTCGTAAATTTTTCATGATTTAAATGTGGTTCAGTTACATTCACTACCATATTTTTTTGAGAAATAACTAACAGAAGTGAAAATATATATTTAGTAAAATAACTAAAACACATAAATATAGTAAATTTTTATTAAAATTCAATTACATTAAATATTCTATATTGAGGTATTTTAATGAAACAAGACATATAAAAAAACATAAACTCCAAAAATATCCCATTTTAATTTTATTACAAAACCCAACATATATTAAAAAATATAATATATTAATTTAAGATTCTATCCCTTTATATAATTAAAAAAACACTATAATTTTATAAAAATAACCATTTTATAAAATATATAACATTTTAATTAATAAATAAATATTCTAAAAAACTTTTAATATTTATAACAACAAGTTCATATTATGAAATATAGAGATATAAAATATAAAATCCCCAAAAATACATGCCAAAAAAATAATTAAAAAAATGTTGGAAATCTCCCCGTAAAATAATAAAAGATATAACAGGAGAATATACATATCCCATTAATTAATAAAACTATTAATTATACAACATAGAATATGTATAAAAAATTCTAACGGAACCATTAAAACACGTTAATATAAAATTAAAAAAGATAAAAAGATATACCATGAATTTAACAATAAACAATATTTAAGGAACATGCCTATGAACCTGAGGATTTAACATAGATTACATGTTCTGTAACCAAAAATTTTACGGTTTTTTAATGTGCTATATTACAATGAAATATTAATATTTAAACTAAATATAAAATAATAAGGAGACTTATGAGGGAATTAATAACAGATTTGGAATAATGGGATTTATAAATTAATTCCTATGTACTGACGTTGTAAATGGATTAGTCCTCTTAACACTAAAAGAATATTTCTTGTGGCCATGTTATTGAAAATTTTCTAATGTTAAATTATAAGCATAATTTCTGAATTAAAAAAATATGTAGCATGTAACAGATGATACTAAAAAATTTTGTACTTCAAAAAATATTATTTTTATATATTGTTTGATATATATTATCAAAAACAAAATAATTTATATTATTTTTTAGTTATTTATTATAATCTCATAATTTCATTCAATTTTTTAATTTTAAACCATAATCTTCATAATTTCATTTCGAACATGTTCAAGATCATAAGAAAGTTATAATTTAGTACTAGAAGTAGAATATTTCAGATTATTATTCTCTTTTTCTATTTTAGATATATTAGTTTTCATAATCATTGTTTTATATTTATCAATATAAAAATATATTCTTTTCCAATATCCATCTTCTAAAAGTTTCCATTTATTTCATTCAATACATATTTATTCCTTATTCAAATTTTATGATTTTTTAGAATGTTTTTCATTTGCTATGGAAATTCAACTCCCAATTCACTTAACTCATTAACAGTAGGTATATCATAATATGAAATAGTTGATAATTGGGAATTATAATAATTATAATAATAATAAGTATGTTACATTAATTTATGTGTCCATTAAATAAATATTTCCATACATTAACAAATAATCAGAGGGATATATTAACTTAGAATATTTTTCCATATAGTGTATTTTTACTAGTCCCCTTTTCAATTTCAATTTCATCAATAGAGTCTGATTTCTCAGGGAAACTCCAACCTCCAAACAATGATTTATTCATTTTCTTCTTACCCTTCTTCACTTATTCTATTTGATCGTTAAATTTTAGAAACATATATTTCGAATGGACAAGTATCCAATATTCATAACATACAATTTTAAATTTACTTTTAGTGCCTTTTTTCAGGATGTGGTTCTTATATCACCTACATTTCAAATAATCATTTTTGGGTTGAATGTTTTTTTAAGTCCTTGAACACACATTCAATCTTGATGTATATCATTATCTTTTAATAAGATATGTGAATTTTAGGAATCACTTGAATAGTTAGAAGAAACATATATTTATTTAAAAGTAAAACCATTTATTTCTTCTTGATAGAAATTTTCATTGTTCTTCAGGTCAAGATTATATTATAAGAGAGATAAAATTATAATTTGTCGAGAGTACTCGAAAAAATATTTACTTTCATAAATCTATAAATTATTTTAATTTCACTAATGGGGAAAATCTGGATGTATTTTTATTCAATTTTAACTTCATTTTTTTATTTTATCAATGTGTAACCATGTTGGTAAAAATATTAATGAATTTGTTTGACATCACATTTTCAATGTTATGTGTTGAAATCCATAACTCCTTGTATTAATCCATATAAATTCAAGGCATAGTTCTCTACAATTTTCTAGTTCCTTGATAATTTTATTTTAAAGTCCACAAAATGTTTAAATATATTTTATAATTTGGTATAAGTCTATACACCCTTATACTAAGAGAACAATAAATAAAATTAATATAATTTTAGTTGAAGACATATTCTGTTTCATTATTACCTATTAAAGATTCATGTTCTACATCAGTTATTTAATATGATCTATACATTATAGTCTAATTTTAAATAAAAATATTTTATAAAAATACCACCCTTTGAACATTCGAGTATTCATAATCATTTCAATTCAAATAATTTCATCACACAAGATTCAAAATTTTATTCTCCCAAAATTACATTATAAAGATATATTATTCAATAGTCTTATTATGAAATTCGATATAATTTAGATATAAAAAATAACATTTAAAATAAAAAATATAAAACTATCCATTTAATTTAAATCATTAATACCAAGTGTTAGGTGTTCAAAATAAATCAAGAAATCTCAAATAAAATTGGGATATACTCTAATATAATGTATTTGGTATTATGAAAAGAAATACTAATGTTAAATTATCCAATGAAGGAACCTATTTTGATATTAACTCTTTCATATGAATAGTGAATTGAAATTAAAAATTGGCGGCCTAATTTTATATTCTGAAAATTATTATATTTAATAAAATTATAAATTGTAATTTAGAGGACTAAAAAATCAGACATTTATCTTATATAAAATTATGAGTTATAGATGTTATAAGAGTCTATGAGGAAAAGTAAATAGAATAAAATAATAATTTTATTGCAGTTTAGATCTAAATTATCCTAATAAAATATTCCCACCCCAACTGATGGAGTATGGAAATCAATATATAGAGAGGTATGTTTATAATTTATATAATAAGAAACCCAAAACATTTACTAGTGGTGAATATCAAAACACAAACACCCATATTTTTGTCAGAATAGACATGACCCATATTTTTCTAATAGATAATCCCAATCCAATCTGAATTGTAATCATAATCATCGACAACCATTGTCACTAATATTTGACCATGTTTTCATTACCATGGAATACCATTTAATTTTAGTATAACCAATTTGTGAATGATTAACTTCAAAAAATTCCATGCCCATAAATAAAAAAATAACTAAAGATTATTTTGGGAGTTATATATGATTTTGTAGGGTAGAAATCTTTTTTTTGTCCCTTTTAAGGATTTTGATGACATTACATGGGTGATCTATAAACTTACTTATGTAGTTAGTGATTGAATGATAAAAAATTTCTTTCAAAAATTTATTTATACACATCACATGATTGTACATTTCATGGAATGGATGTTCTAATTCCCTATTATCAAATAACACATAATTACTATTACTCATGGTAGAGTTAACCTATAATGATTTATATCTACTCAATGACTTTAAAGAATAATTTTATGCGCTAGGTACTCATTGAAACTATTAAAAATATTTAATATAACAATTTCAATTGTATCTAGAATTATCAAAATGAGAGATACCAATTTCCAAAGTTATCATAAGAATTTATAAACTTTTTAATCCAATGTATGATTAATTCATTAAAATTAAAAATGGTAAATTTTTTGAAACAATCCTTCCAAAATATCTTTTTATTAATAATCCAAGAATACTCATAAATATCTTGTGATAGGTCAATAAGATTAAAGATTTCAATTTTTTATAATAGTTTCCATATATTGAAATATAAATATGAAGAAAAATAAAAAACATTGAAAAATATTTAGAATAAATATAAAATACATAATAAAATTTAATTTAAATATAAATTTTGATAACTTAAATTAATTAAGTCATTAATAAATTCTTAAATTGGAATTTGGAATATATATATTGTATTTATTTTAGGAAAAAATCATTAAAAAATTTAATTAATAATTAATTTTTTTCATAACATTATAATTTTAATGTCTCAGAAATTATGTATATTTTCTTTAATTATATAGAATTATTTCAAGACTGTGAATTCTGACAGCACATGATTTCAAGGTCCAGAGTGCCCGAAATGATTCGTCAATGTTTTTTAAGCATTAATTAGCGCTCGTAAGCTGTTTTCATGAAAATGTAGAATAACTAAATATCAGTTTCCCAGATCAGAAATATGAGGTAACTGTTACATTTAGGATGGTGGGATTACCCTAGGAATGACTTATGTTTAGTCAGCGCAGTCCTCATGGGAGAAAATCCAAAAATTGAATAATCATAAAAAAATAATTAAATAAAATTATTTTATTTTCCAAATGCTTAAAACTCACGAACGGTAACTCAGATTAAAAATCTGAGATCACTTCTGAAATCATGGGGGTATAATTTCTATAGGAATATCCTAACATTGGCAGTCTCAAGACACTAGTGAAAGTTAGAATTTAGCTATAAATAAAATAATTATGTGACAATTCTTTTATTGTAAAATCCATAACATTTAAACAGTAATCCAGAATAAAATTCTGAGAGTACCGTTGGGTTCGTTTGGGAGTTTCTCCCATAGGCAGAGCCTAGCCTCTATCTGTTCAGGTTGAGGGTGGCTGTTATTAATTTTCTGAACATTTTATCGGGTACGTTTAGTAAACGCATAACCGGCTTTTTCTATCATTTTAGACGGTGCTCAAATTAAATATCCAAGGGCATAATTGAATCTACATCCCCATGATTCAATATATAGAGACTTTAATTTGATTGCAGTAGGTCCGAACAGAAATATATGTTTTATAAATTTTAAAAGAAAATAAAAGAAATTATTTTATTATTTTATTTTCTTTCTTTTCCACCGATGGATAAGTGGAGTGTGGACCTGTGATGAGTCAGGCCAATGAAAGGCTTGACTTTAAAAATCCCATGTAATGACATCGTTGTGGAATTAATAAAGTTCTTAAATTATGATCCCCCATTAACTCTTCACATCATTACATACCCTCCCCTCTCCTTTAATTATAGATTTTCGGGAGGGGTATCAGACAAGATTCACCAAGAAACGATGTTCTATTAGAGTGTTGTAACACCAAGCCCTTAGAGGATAGAGTCGATCCTAGTGGAGGTGACATGCGACACAAAAACCCCGGGCCAGAGTTTTGGAATTCGAGCGGTGGTGGGGATGGCTTGGTACGGGTACGACAAACAATGAGATCCACCTGCAAGCGCGGGCATTTCCCTGATGACATAAGTTAATGGTTATTTCGTTTTTACATTTTTTATTCTCTCTTCCCCATTCATGAAATTACACGAAGAATACGGGTCAACTGACTAATGTGTTGACCAACAATTCATTCATCTTTGTGGGAGGTTATTTTGTGGAATCTTGTGGGGTTTATCATGTTGTTAAATTCAATTGTTATTAAAGCCATAACCCTATCGTGTTACGAGCTAATGAGGAGGGGGTGGGCCTAATGAACCCATCCTGAACCCTCCTCTATATTTGTTACATCCTTGTGCCTCCTTGAAGGACCAACAGCACGACGACACTGACCGACTACGTGGTGGATAGGCCATCAATGCATGATGTTAGAGGAGGTCGTGACACAAAGATGCAAAGGTCGTTAGAGCAGCCGACACTAGCTGAATGTGGAGGATTCATGAAATGCTGTCATATGCCACTGAAGATCAAGAAGGGCCACAACTTGTCAGCCACGAAAACCATAGGATGGGTTGGCCGACACGTCGGCCTGCCACGACGGAGCCGGCAGAGAGGAGGTGGGGTGTTCCCCTAATGGTAGTCCCATGCGGCAGTGAGGCCATAACCTATGATGGCCGCATTGGGAGCAGGGGACCACTAGATCGACATGTCTTCGGCGTACGACGCGTGCACCATCGGCACTCCTGGTGGCAACCCCGCTGCCCGTCAACTGCATACCGGAGGAGTCATGGTGCCACATGGATGCGCGTTGGGTCAATCCCCATGGGTTGATCTAATGACTTGGATATGTTCCCCGTCAGCCCTACTCGGATGCGCCGCGTCCTAGTATCCCCGGTGGCCCGCACAGCTAGGCTGGTGGCACTGCCGGGTCAGTCCAGCGGACCGGCCAATCGCTTAGTGGGCGGACTAGTGGCCTGACCCGTGGGCCAGCTAAGTCTGGATGGTCCTAGAGGGATGGATTAACCCAAGTCAGGTCATACCTAAGTTGGACAAGGTCATCCCAGGTCAATCCTGGTCGGCCCATTCCAAACAATGTTGGGCCGGTCTGATTGAGGCAGACCGGACCCGAACGCAGTACCACCAAGGAATAGTAAAAGGGCCTTATCATGAAATCTAGATGTTTGTTTGGAGAACCATAAGTTGGTATGGAATCCTTAGAGCGAGACAGTCCTTTTCACATACCCCGTGAGACTTTTTCAGAATCTTGGAGTACAACCGGATTGGATCGCACCCCAATCCAAATGGGCCCTCGCCACTAAAATGCCTATAACACATAGACTGGGGTCTGGTTGATGTTCTGTCTATTCAGTTGGAACCCTTATAAAATGGAATATCACCAGGATAATTATTTTGAGACTTCATGCTGGTTGAAATATGACTGATGTCTTGGAATTCGGTTCTCCCAAAAACACTATGTACGGAACCCTACGATGGGCTGAGACCTGACGACTGCTGACTTTTAGACTCAGCGTGACATGACTACCATGGTACATAATGGGGAGGAGTACCTCATGAGTAAATGGTGGGGATTGGGCATGGTACATGATGGGGAGGAGTACCTTAGCAGGCCACAGTGGGGGAGGGAGGTTATGTGTGACCCGGTAGACCTATGGTACGCAATGGGGAGGAGTGCCTCAACAGTTCAAAGTTTATGGGAAGAGGCTCAGAGTGACCCGATAGGCCAACTATAATCAATAAAGGAGGAGTTCTATAGAAACTAAGGATTTCATTGATGTGATAACCCTTCTACCCTTGACCTAATGTGATACCTAGTCTGAGCTGACTTGTATTGTGTACATTTTCTTAATGCTTTGTGGGTTTTCATTGTGGAACTCTTGGAGACCTACAAGGGTTTCAGGTCCCTACTCAGTATCATTATACTCACCCCTGCATGGGTTTCATTCACACCTTATTGTTTCTCATGAATATGATGTACATTGTCGATCGAGTCCAAGGGAGATATGACTAGGTGGTGCTTGTAGCTGTACCTTTTTTGTGTGACATGACACAAGGACTACATATCGTGATCTGTAGCTATCCATTAGGCAGGATCCATGGTAGATGATCTAGGTGCTTCCCTTAACTTTTTAGCTATTTTTTAATTTTTATTTTTTACATAAACGTTTTCCAGTTGGGATTGTATTCCACCCCCATTTTACTTTCAGTACTCTTTATTACAGTAGTTTACTTCAATGTTGCTATTCTTGCATTCTAGTCTGTGTGGTTTCCTCTTTTTTCATTATACTCTACGAGTTTGTATAGGTTTAAAGGAAATACCTTCCCATTTTATTGATACACCTTTTGATGCAAGTCACCAGCCATGGATTATGGAAGGCGGGCTTAGGGTAGTCATGGCACGGGCCCCAAGGGACGGGTCATAAAAAAATGTATCAAAGTAGTTTATTAATAACAATGAACTATGACTATGATATTTTATGTGTAGCAATAGTGTAATGTGTTATGGGGGTGATTTTCTGTTTGGGGAATTGATCGTGTTGTCGAGCGCGTCAAATTAGTTGTTTAATTTTGACTAGAATTTCTACAGTATAGCAGCAACCCTAGGTCGTATCTCGACAAAGCCTTAGATAATTAATTTAAAAAGAGAGTTTTGATTATGAAAGTAGAAGGTGAATTAGGTTTTGTAGATCTTGTGAGTTTTATGATTAATTATGAAAATAGAAAATGAAAGCGATAAAACCAAATAGAAATGAACTAGATTGATTAAAGGTGATCAACCCGGGGAAGTCTCGTGATGCTCATCCTTCATTGCTTGAAGGGATGGTGTTAGGATCTTTTAGTCCTTGGTTTGTAACACCTTGAACCATAATGTTAGTTATTTTGTACTAGGATACCTCCTAGGGTTCAATCGAAAACACATAACGATTCATCGGACACTGCCAATGATTGGGTGATTTGTGTTCGACATCATAACCGAAACTCACCAAGGAAACACATGAAGAATTCAATGTTCTCTCCAGGTTTGCATGTAATTTCATTGTGATACCATGACATAAATGTACATGGCCTTGACAGAGATTTTGTGAGTTCTATTGACCAATATGAATCACACAAGTGCCGCAATTGAAAGGGGGAAAAGAATGTGGTGAACGGTGTGTGAAAGATCACATGAAAGGGTACCCCCAAACATGATCATATGAGTTGAGCATGACATAACAGTACATAAATCAATAAAATAAGAAAAGAGGATGATTAAAAACAAAAAAATCCTGTAATTCAAAATAACATTCAAATATTACAACATGAAGCTTGAGATTTACGTCACGTTCCTTCCCGGGTGATCCCAAGGGGTTTAGAAACCCATGGGAGGGGAAGAAGAAGAAGATGTTGAAGTAGAACTTCCCATATCCTCCATAACTTCTAGGGATGTTGAGAAGACTTCTTGGGGACTCCAAAATGGCAGCACCTTGCCTCTTGTCTGAACATAAAAATGGGGATCCCAAGGTGTCATTTTATAGGAAAATTGGAAGGTGGTTTTAGGCACAAAGATTTCATTAATCAAATTGTACCACACGTTTCGGCCATCAGAAAGTCATATATCACTTTGGAGAGAATAGAAAAGATGTTTCCATACCTTTTTACTATCTCCCCCGAATGTTTGGCACCCTTTGGACAACTGAAGCTCAATATATTGATAAACTCCAGAACACCGCATTTGACTTGGTCCATATTCGGTGTCTTGGACAGATCAGTTCAGATGGGCCCCATAGAAGCCGAATCAGGATTGGATTCCTTAATATGAAATGTATCATATTAAGTTTTGGACAGGACCACAAAATGTCAGCCCATTTTGATTCACATATTTCGTGTACTATGCACAACACTGGAAAGATGTCCATGGATCCATGCAATTTTGGTCCATTTTTCTTCCACTTCATCACGGGCCCTCCAAATTACCTCCACCTACATTGAAATAATAAAAACAAGTAAAATTTTCCATTATAATATTGATTAATATTAATTAATTGATTCAAAAATAATGTGAAATTCATTATTATATTTGGAATATTCATTACCAAACTAGTTTAAAACTACTGTGTAAGGGTGGAATAAAATAGTGAATCATGGTACGATCACACCCCCACACCTAAACATTTGCACTCCTGGGAAAAGTCACATATCCATATACAATGATGCACATATATATATATTTGAAACATCCTGAAGATTTAGAATTTGAGGAAATTTTATTTAAAGTAAAGTGATCAATGCATGAACCACACCAAGGGGTTCTTCCTAGTGAAAATAGAAAAAGATGTCTCATAAATCATATCATAGCGAAATTCAAAAAGATTCATGATAACCAATTGAGAAAGAAATTCAGAAGTAAACCATGACACTAACCCTCCATGTGTGTATGTGAAAACCATTCCATGCTATTCATTCCACTTTCTATCCAATAAATATATGTTATTTTAACATTTTTCAGCTTAAATGATTTTTTTCACAGAACCTATCCTACATCCTTTGCAATCATATTTCAAGACCCAATCATTTAAGCATTCCCAGAAGTCAAACCATAAGCTACCGACCAAGAGATCCACATATGTTTCACATTTCATCACTCCCCTCATTTATTGTATTTTTTTTGAAGAGGCAATTGGAACAAATCTCACACTCATCTCTCATCCATTGATTGATCTCCTCACGACACTAATTGCAATAGTTTTAACAAGATCAACAGTTGAGGAGGAGTGGTTTTTGACCTGCCCAAGACACAACAATTTTTTTGAGGGCGTACAACAATTGGACATTAGGTACACATGCATAGGTCAATCTGGTTCAGTAATGAAACAGATCGGATAAGGAACGAACGTATGGAAATATCATTTAAAGCTGAAAAATATTAACCTGACATATATTTACCTTATACTAAGTATGAAATAATCACACTTTGTGGTTTGGTGCAAAATTCCTGGAGATATTAGTGACACAGTTTTCCCAAAAACTACTCACACAATGGGCATCAAGCATCTCCATGGTTTCACATAGATACAACCATTTATATCATAGACAGAAAACCAATTCACTAAAAATCACTCCTTGATGGTAAACTCATAAAAAAAATATTTTTAACGTCCGTTATGGTATTTTAACATTCCCCAATTTATGGTCGCCAAATCATGGAACTTTGAAATTGTCGATAGGAAAAAATGAAAATACCATAAAGAAGGACAAAAAGAGAAAACAATGAAAATTCCTAACAAACCCTATAATGTATCCACCCCCACACCTAGAGTATGTAGTGTCCTAACTAAAATAATTGAGAGTGTGATAAGGAAGGATAAAACCTGGTGTGTTTTATTGGTATTATTCGTCAATAAGGTGGATTTCTTCCACCAGATTCTTCGGAAAATCCTCATAGAAGTGTTTAAGCCACTTCCCATTGACGGTAAGACTTATTCCACTCTGCTCATGCAAAACCTGTATTGCACTACAAGGGTAAACATTAGTAATAGTATAAGGACCGAGCCATCGGGAAAGAAGCTTACCTGGGTGGAGCTTAAGCCTGGAATTGTACATGAGGACCTTCTCACCAATATGGAACTTCCGCTAGTGAATCATTCTATCATGAATAGCCTTTGTCTTCTCTTTATATATTTCAAAGTTTTCATATGAATCATTTCGAATTTCATCCAACTCTTGAATATGCAGCTTTCTTTGCTCACCTGCATCTGAAAGGTTCATATTACATTGTTTAACATCCCAATATGCATGATGTTATACCTCCACTGGGAGGTGACAAGCCTTTCTAAACACAATTATGTATGGTGACATTCCGATTGGGGTTTTAAAAGCAGTACGGTATGCCCAAAGTGCATCATCCAAGCTCAAACTCCAATCTTTAATATTAGGTTGTACTGTTTTCTCTAAGATTCTCTTAACATCTCGATTTGAAATTTCTTCTTGTCCGTTAGTTTTTGGATGATATGCAGTGGAGACTTTATGAACAACTCCATACTTACGAAGCTAGTTTTTCATGTTGCAATTGCAAAAATGTGAACCCTGATCAGTAATGAAGAATCTTGGTAGAAAAAACCTACTGAAAATTTGGGACCTCACAAAATCAACAACCACTCAAGAGTCATCGGTCCTAGTGGCCTTTGCTTCCACCCATTTAGATACTTAGTAAACATCCAATAATATATACACAATGCAAAATGAATTTGGAAAAGGCCCCATGAAGTTAATACCCCATGCATCGAAGATCTCACAAAATAACATGGGTTATTGGGACATTTCATTCCTCTTGGAGATATTCCATGTGAATTGACAATGAATACATGACATACAAAATCTATGGGAATCCCTATTAAATTTTTTCCAATAACGTCTTGAGTCAAGGACCTTTTGAGCTGTACGTTGAGAGCCAAAGTGGCCCCCACAGGCCTAAGTGTGGCAGAAGGTCAAAACAGAGGTGAACTCATGGTCATGGACACACCGATGAACTACTTGGTCACTAAAAATTCTCCAAAAGTATGGGTCATCCCAAATGTAACAACGAGAATCATGATTAAGTCTATAGGATTCTGAACTGATAAAATCAGGGGGGACCCTAGATGTTGCTAGAAAATTCACAATGTCCGCATACCAGGGGGTAAGGTCCACAACATCACAAAGGTTCTCATGAGGGAAGAATTATCCATTGGGTAGGGTGAGACTACATGATGGTCCAGTGGTGGGGAAATCCAACTAATGTGGCCAGCTACCACATTCTCCACTCCTCTCTTATCCTTTATCTCAATATCAAACTATTGGAGGAGGAGAATCCACCGAATGAGGCAGGGTTTGGCTTCAGGTATCTTTAGGAGGAAATGAAGGGCAGCATGATCAGAGAAGACGATTATTTTTGACCCAAGAAGATATGAATGAAAATTTTCCAAGGAAAACACATTACAAAGGAGTTATTTTTTAGTGGTTGTGTAGTTTACCTAGGCAGGTTCAAGGGTACGTGAGGCATACGCAATGACATGAGGGGACTTCTCAATAGTTTGTGATAAAACTGCCCCAACTGCAAAGTTAGTGGCATCACACATAAGCTCGAAGGGGAGATCCCACCGTAGTGGTTGGATTATGGAAGGTGATGGGAGACACTTTTTTAGTGAATTTAATGCATCCTCACAATTTTTATCAAACACAAACTCATAATCTTTTTCCAATAACCGGGAAAATGGAAGTGTAATCTTACTAAAGTCTTTAATGAATCGGTGGTAAAAACCAGCATGACCCAAGAAAGATCGCACCTCACGAACAAATTTTGGATATGGAAAGATTGAAATTAATTCAAATTTAGATTTATCAACTTGAATTCCCTAATTTGAAATGACATTCTCAAGAACTATCCCCCGATCAACCATAAAATGGCATTTCTCATAATTTAAGACAAGATCTTTTTCAATGCAGCGACGGAGGACAGAACCTAGGTGTTACAAACAATCATCAAAAGAAGATCCATAAACCTTTAAATAATCTATAAATACTTCCATACAACTCTCAAGATACTCAGAAAAAATACTCAACATACATCGCAGAAAAGTACCACGACCATTACATAGACCGGATGGCATCCTTCTATATGCAAATGTGCCAAATGGACAGGTAAATGTGGTCTTTTATTGATCCTTAGGGGCTATATGGATTTAGAAATAACCCAAATTACAATCAAGGAAACAAAAATGGGACTTTCCAGCCAATCGTTCTAACATTAGGTCAATGAAAGGTAATGGAAAGTGGTCCTTCGCATGGCTTCATTCAGTCGACAGTAGTCAATACTGACTCGCCTACTATTTTGCACACGCATTGGAACCAATTCATTCCTTTAATTTGACACAACTGTTATTCCAATTTTTTAGGCACAATTTTCCCTAGGCTAACCCATTTACTATCAGATATAGGATAAATTATCCCCACAGCAAGTAATTTACTGACTTCCAATTTTACCACTTCAAGGAGAGTGGTATTCAACCGGTGTTGAGATTGTCTTACTGGCTTAGACTCATCATCCAAAAGTATATGGTGCATAAAAATAGATGGGCTAATCCCAGTAATATCATCCAATGTCCATCCTATTTCCTTTTTACACTCTCTCAGTAGTTTGAGCAGTTTCGATTCCTGTTGTGGAGAGAGGTTATTGGCAATAATGACGGGAAATTGGTCAATACCCTCAAGATATGCATATTTTAAATTAGAAGTATGTTTTTTAAGCTCCAACATCGGTGGTTTATGGATTGAGGGAGGGGATTTAGGGGGAGTGAAGTCCATTAAATTGTCTATCTGCTCATGTTTAGTCTCTAAAGATAAAGAATCTATAGAAATGAGATTTACAGAATCATCAACGGTAATGGGCACCTCATAATGAACATACACATCAATTAAAGAACAAACTTTAAACATTTCAGAACCCACACAACACTAAAAACATGAATGAAAACTCAAATCATTAAAGGGTGAAGAAAACAAAAATGAATCAGAGTTTGGGTTGAGGAGAGAATTGTGTGTGTGTGCATCATTTGAGAGCACTTCCAATGAATAGACAGGAAGAGTGGAGTGCTCTTCAACGGGGTGTTTCATAGGCTCAATGATGTTAAAACTTACCTTTTCTCCACCAAATTCCATGGAAAACGCATCATTGTGGACATTGATGATAGTCTTTGCTGTTTAGAGGAATGGCCTCCCAAATATGAGTGGAGCGTGTACTTGGGTTTGGTTATCTTCAATTTCAAGAATGTAGAAATCAGTGGGGAAGATGAGATTCTTCACTATAACAAGGACATCCTCAATCACTCCTTTTGGATGTGTTGTACTCTGGTTGGAAAGTTGCACAACAATGCCTGTTGGTTGAAGCTCTCCAACCTGTAGAGAAGTATACATGGAGTGAGGCAATATATTAATGGAAGCACCTAAATCTAGCATAGCATCAGAAAAGAAGGTCTCCCTTATGTTACACGGTATCATGAATGTTCCCGGATCCTTGAATTTGGTTGGAATTTCTAGTTGAATCAAGGCCGATACATTCCTACCGAAGTTGACTCTCTCATTACCCTTCATCCTTCGTCTCTGGGTGCAATGTTCTTTAAGAAAGTTGTCATAACGGGGAATTTGCTTGACTTCATCCAATAATGGGATATTAACTTGAACATTTTTAAATGTATCCATTTTTTCTTTTTCAATCTCATTATCAAAGATTTTCATAGATTTAGAGAGTCCTTGAGGGAAAGGAATAGGAATTGATTGTTCATGGGAATCCTGAATGATAATTTTATTGTCATTTTTATTTTGTTTTTCATCATTGGAATCTATAATGGGTAGAGAAAGAGTGTTTTCAAGAGGGGGACATACCTTTTGAGTAGAATCAGTAGAAGGAGAAGTCTCTTTACCACAATGAAGTTTAATTGCACATAAATTACCTTTGTCCATCGTATTGGCAATGGGTTGGGATGGTAGTTGTCCAGACCCTTGTATCTTAAGCTCACCAATGTTGTTTTCCAATTTTCCCACTTGAGTTTGAAAATATTGAATTGCTGATTGTTTGGTCTGTTGAAACTGGAGGTTCTGGGTTGCCATTTGTTTCACCATGTCCTCGAGGCTTGGTTCAGATTTGGGAGGAGGAGGATGATTGATTTGAGAAGTTGAAGGATAAGAAGGTTGCATACCTTGGCCTTGTTGATACCAATTCTGCTTCGGGTAGCTTGAGATTCCTCCTTGTCGGTATTGGGGTTGTGCTTGCCACCCTGGATTTGGATTTGTCCTGAATTGTTCTTTCTTGAAGGGAGGTGCTTGTTGGAATGGACGTCCTGGGAACACAGCTGCATAAGACTCAGATGAATCATGATGTTGTGGGAACTGGTCAGTTAAATGAGTGTTATTAGAACAAATACCACAATGTAATGGAATAGAAGTAGAGTGTCAGTTACCTTATGGTTGAGCTAGTTGATTTAGAAGGGTATGCATCTCATCATGTTTAGTATCTACCTTTTGTTCTAGGGCTGAATGACTTACCTCATGAACTCCTCAGGTTGGTGCAATTGCTCGTGTACCAAATTGGTGTGCATTTTGATCCATGTTGGCTATTATGTCACGAGCGGCAGAAGAAGTTTTATCAACTGGGGAACCACCACCTGCAGCATCAATCATTCCGCGATCCATGGGGATAAGTCCCTCATAAAATTATTGGATTAGTAGTTGTTCACTAATCTGGTGGTGGGGGAAGCTTGAGCAAAGTCTTTTGAATCTCTTCCAATATTCATGTAGGGTCTCTCCTTGTGATTTCCTAATTCCACAGATTTCTTTCCTGATTGACGCAGTTCAGGAGGCAGGGAAGAACTTCTCTAGAAAGAGTCTTTTAAGTTAATTACATCCCCCAATAGTGGTAGGCAAATACTATAGCCAATCTTTGGCTACACCATCAAGGGAGAATGGGAAGGCCCAAAACTTAATGAGGTCCTCAGACACATTTTGGGGTTTCATGGTGAAGCACACTATGTGAAACTCATTTAGATGTTTGTGAAAGTCCTCTCTAGGAAGACCATGGAATTTTGGAAGGAGATGTATGAGGCAGGATCATAGCTCAAAATTATCTACTTCCTCAGGATATTGGATGTACCCAGGTTGGTACTCCACATCTGGGGTGGTCAGTTCTTTTAATGTTTGGTTATTTGCAGCCATGATCTCTGGTGTTTGATTTGGTTAAATTTTGGATTGGTTTTGGACCACTTGAGGTTCCACAAGGGGTCCCACAATGTTACTTGATTGACCTTCCCTAGATTCCTTGATTTTTGTGTGAAGTGACTTTTCAATTTCAGGATCAAATTCAAGTAGTGTTCCTTTACAAGATCTCTGGGGTTTGATTGTTTGTTGTGTGTTTTTTAAGAGATGGATAAAAAACTTAATAATGGTGAAATAATAATAAAATTTTATACTATAGAATTAGAGAGGTAGATGGAGAATAAGAGAGAGAGAGAGTGATAGAAAGAGATAAAGAACACACCAAAAACAACAAAAAATAAAGACAAAACCCAAAACAAAGACAATCAAATGGGGGTAGGGTATTTAAAGGAGTACCAATTAAGAGGTAAAATAAATAGATAAAAATAAATAAATAAATAAAAATGATATTGGCTCCCCAGAAACGGCGCCAAAATTTGATCGCATTGTCGAGTGCGTCAAATTAGTTGTTTAATTTTGACTAGAATTTCTGCAGTATAGCAGCAACCCTAGGTTGTCTCTCGACAAAGCCTTAGATCATTAATTTAAATAGACGGTTTTTATTATGAAAGTATAAGGCGAATTAGGTTTTTTAAAACTTGGTAGTTTAATGATTAATGATGAAAATAGAAAATGAAAGCAATAAAACAAAATAGAAATGAACAAGATTTATTAAACGTGATCAACACGAGGATGTCTCGTGATGCTCATCTTTCATCGCTTCAAGGGATGGGGTTATGATCTTTTATTTCCTGGTTTGTAACACCTAGAAATAGAATGTTACTGAGTTTGTACTAGGATACCTCCTAGGGTTCAGTCGAAAACACATAACGATTCACCGGACACCACCGATGATTGGGTGATTTGTGTTCGACATCATAACTGAAACTCACCACGGAAAGACATGAAGAATTCGATGTGCTCCCCAGGTTTGCATGTTATTTCATTGTGATACCATGAAATAAATTTATATGGCCTTGACAGAGCTTGTGTGAAATCTATTTACCAATATGAATCACACAAGCACCACAATTGAAAGGGGAAAAAGAAATTGGTGAATGGTTTTTGAAACATCACATGAAAGGGTACCCCCAAACATGGTCATATGAGTTGAGCATGACATACCAGTACATAAGTCAATAAAATAAGAAAATGGGATGATGAAAAACAAAAAAAAACTAGGAATTCAAATGATCATTCAAATATTACAACATGAAGCTTGGGATTTACATCACGTTCCACCCCGGGTGATCACAAGGGGTTTAGAAACCCATGGGAGGGGAAGAAGAAGAAGATGTTGATGTAGAACATCTCATAACCTCCAGAACATATAGGGATTTTGAGAAGACTCCTTGGGGACTCCATAATGTCATCACCTTGCCTCTTGGCCGAACTTACAAATGGGGAGCCCAAGGTGTCATTTTATAGGAAAATTGGAAGGTGGATTTAGGCACACATATTTCATCAATACACTTGTACCATGTGTTTCGGCCTTCATACAGTCTTATCTCTATTTGGAGAAAATAGAAAAGTTTTATCCATTCCTCTTGATTGTCTCCACCGAATGCTTGGAACCCTTTGTACAACTACAGCTCAAGATATTGATAACATAGAGAACACCACATTTGACTTGGTAAATATTCGGTGTCTTGGACAGATCAGTTCGGATGAGCCCGATAGAAGCCGAATCAGGACTGTGTTCCTGAATATGAAATGTAGAATATTAAGTTTTGGACAGTCCCACAACATTTCAACACATTTGGTTTCACGGATTTCGTGTAATATGAAAAATAGCGGACATATGTCCATGGATCCATGCAATTTTGGCACATTTTTCTTCCACTTATCAAGGGCCCTCCAAATCACCTCCACCTACATTGAAATAATAAAAACAAGTAACATTTCCCATTATAATATTGATTAATATTAATTGATTGATTCAAACATATAGTGAAATTCATTATCATATTTGGAATATTCATTACAAAACTAGTTTAAAACTACTGTGTAAGGGTGGAATAAAACAGTGAATCGTGGTACGATCAGAAATCCAATGTTGGTGCAGAGACCATCGTATCCATACACCAGGACCCTGAATTCTGATTTCCAACTCAATTCACTAAAAAAATGATTGCGTGTATTTTTTTAAAGGTTTTTATTTTGATTTCTTTGGATTCATCTCACCAGGAATAACTTAATGATAGTGGCCCACCTGTTCCTTATCACGATGCTGCTGTGTAGATAGCTATCTTGGATTCCTAGGAAAGTATGCAATGACAGCACGCCGAAGGATGAGTCCCCATTACAGGGCTCTCTTATGGTTTTAGGACCTTATATGGGTGCACCAGTAGCACCAACACCCATTTTGAATCATTGGCCACATTCCCACAAATAAATGGTGCACACTGACTGAGTGAATTGCATGAGTTTTAGTAGTAGAGAATCTTAGGTGAGAAGGACCCGCAGGCCGCTAAGGACTAGATAGAGGTTGTGGCTAGATATTTCCGCATAGTTGAGAAATAAGAAGAGTATATAGTGATTTTATATTTTTTTATTTTCCTGTGAGTGACCATGAGGATAGTCCTCATAGTGATGAGGCTTCGGTATGTGGACCATTTCCCAAGATATTACATTCGGGTAGTGTGTCAGCTATATCACTACCCTTTGGTCGGTAGTTACAAAAGGCAGTATCAGTAAGGGAAAGATGTAGACTTAGTGCCTTACACATGTTTCAGCATCAAAGACCCCTAAGGTTCAAATGAAATACTGACTCATAGGTGGTTGAGGACTGGCAGAGTAGGTGGCTGAGTTTCCATCGAGTCAGGGCACCATTTGATCAGATGGAGGTCTGGGTAGAGAGCCTTCTATGTGGCACAACAGGACGATGAAAGGGTATAGATTACATTGATCTTACGATAATTTGAATTTTTCTATGGAATAACTTGAGAACCATCCTCATAGAAGGGGGTATCCTTCCAAAAAGAGCTAAGAATGAGTGTTTCTTGGAGCTTCTATAGCTTTAACATGATGACATGTCAGTAGATGAGTATTTATTGAGGCGTACCAACCATCCTAGTTACTTGATGAATAATGTATGGTCAGTTCTTTAGGGATCATACCTCCGAGAAAGGTGTTATTAGGGACATTAGAGCTATCACTATTCCTATATGAATTCTTACATATGTTAGGGTGTTAAATAGGACCTCTATGGTTGAATGTTCCTTGGATGTGAAGATGCAACCAATGAATGTTAGTAGTGGTAAATCTTGAAACTAACGATAGTCTCAAGGATTTGAGCGTGTAAAATCTTTTAGGAGGAGGATATGATAGGGATAAAAGAATCTTCAGGGATATAGACGTGAATGTCGATCTAGGAGAGCAGAATGAGGTGGTGTATATTTTGACATGTTACAACCACCCCATATGTGGTCCCCATATGGATCAGAGAGTTGGATGAAAAGGGAAGGGAGTATATCCATGCGGTCAAGGAGTGTAACCCAAGGGATCTAAGAATGATTTGGGGTACAGTCTGTATCTACTATTAGATTCCATATTAATTAAAAGAGGTACCAATCATTCCTTCTATCCATAGATCATGTTCAGGACCTAGAGTTTTCGGTTAATCCATTGACTTGACCCTCACGTCTGAAGATACCTTCGGAAAGAAACTCGGTAATAACACTTATGCGTATAGTGTGATCTGACCCATGGGACGATACTTTTAATTGGAACATGTTGGTGATAGTGTCGAGGCCTTACGATTTTAGTTTCATTATGACTGGACATCCACATGTCATACTCAGATAGACTTAATTAAGGAAAAAGGTTTTTGTTTAGCTACAGTGTTGGAATGTTTTTTTCCTTGGTCAATGAAAATTGAAACCTAGGTATCACATGATAGACTCATGCATAAGAGGGTGCGACCGATCAATCTTGAGTCGGCCAGCCATACACATGTGGTAGTAGGAGTTCATAGTTTACAGTTCCCAATAGGAGTGGTAGAGTGTGGGGAAATCATTTCAAAAGATGTTTCTAGCATTACATCCCCGATGGGAGAGGGACTTCTACTATTTCAGGTTCTACTGGAGTTGTGAACCAGACTTCTCTAGGGTAATGGTTCTTTTATCAGCTTCGACGAAGAAGGTGGAGCCCTTCCTATAGACCATGAAGTTTCAGTACATCTTTCAAGAGCAGATAAAGACTGATAAATGCAGATAAAAGTCATTTGGTTATAGGAGGTGGAAACCACTAAAGTTTAGGAGGGGGACCTTGTTTTCTTGTGAGTCTCTCATCAACGGGGACTACCGAGATTTGGGTGTTGTGAGAAGTTATCACCAAGTTTTATCGGGCCATTTATGATTCATCAAATGATAGGCACTGTGGCATAACGCATGGCACATCCACCGCAGTTGGGGAGTGTGCACGACGTCTTCCACATATCCCAACTGAGGAGATACATGAATGAACCATCTCACATCATTGACCATGTCGAGTTGGACATATGTGATGGGGATAAATTTACGGAGGTTGTAGTAGAGATTGAGGATCGACAGGAGCAGGACCTTTGTGGGCGGTCGATACCTCTGCTATATGTTTGCTGGCAGTACATGAACCTCCATGAGAACACATTGGAGTGGGAGGCTTAGATCCGTGCTCAGAACTCTAATTTGTTTCTTTAGTCTATGTTTTGGATTTCTGGGAGATAAATCCCTATGTTGAAGTGAATGTAATGTCCCCAAAATTACTTATAATTTTTTTAATTATATGAAATTATTTCAAGACTATGAAATCTGACGCCGCGTGATTCCAAGGCTCAGAGTGCCCGAAATGATCTATCAAAGTTTTGTTAAGCATTAATTAGCAACTATAAGTAGTTTTACTAAAAATGTTGAATATCACATAAACTTTTTCCCAGATTAAAAATAAGAGGGCACCATTGCATTCAGGAGGGTGGGTTTACCATAAGCATGACTTAAGATTAGTCGGTGCAGGATTCCTGTGAGATAACCCAAAAATGGCATAATAGTGAATAAAATAAATAAATAAAATTATTTTATTTTACAAATTATTATAAATCACGAATGGTAACCCGAATTTAAAATTAGATACTTCCACTGAAACCATGAGGGTATGTTTTCTTTAGGGAGATACTAACATTAGCCAGTGCAAGCCACCAGTGAAAGTTAGATATTAGATGTAAATTAAATAATTAAGTGAATATTATATTTTTGTAAAATCAATAGCTTCGAAACAGTAACTCAGATAAAAAATAAGGGAGTGTCATTGGATTTCCCTTTTTAAGAGCATAAACTTGACCGCCACAGGTCGAGGGTGGCTATTATTAATATTCTGGAATTTTTTCGGGTATGTTCAGTAAATGCCTAACCGGATTTTCCTAAAATTTGTATAGGTTCTCAGATTAAAAATACGAGGGCACCGTTGACTCTACATCACCAGGATTCTCTTATGGGGGAGTTTACTTTGACTGCAGTAGTTCCAGAGAAGAAGTTATGTTTTGTGACATTTAAAATAATGAAATAAAATAATTTTATTATTTTATTTTATTTCTTTTCCACCAATATACATGTAGAGTGTGGACCCACGATGAGTCAGAACAATAAATTGCTTGACTTTCCAAATCCTAAGTAACAACCTCATTAGGGAATTAGGATGGTTCTTAATTTAAGTTCCCCCATTAACTCCCCACGTCGTTATTTACCCTCCCATATCCTATAAATGTAAATATTGGTGAGGGTATCAGACATGATTCACCAAGCAACGATGTACTGTTGGAGTTCCATAACACTGAGCCCTTAGAGGATGAAGCTAATCGTAGTTGGAGGTGATGTGCAACACTGAACCCCGAACTGGAGTTTTGCCATTCAAGCAGCGGTGGGGCGACACTTGTTATGGGGGAGGAGAACAATGAGACCCACATTCTAGAGCATGTGTTTCTACAAAGACTCGAGGCAGTGGGTTATTTCGTTTTTGCACTGTTGATTCCCTCTTCCCCATTCATGAAATGACATGAAAAATAGGGGTCAATCGTCTAATGGGTTGACCTACAATCCATTAATCATTGCGGGAGGTTATTGCAAGGAATATTGTGGAGTTTATCTTGTTATTTAATTCAATTATTATTAAACCCTCAACCCCACCATGTTACAAGATAACGTAGATGGTGTGGGCCAAATGAACCTGACCCGAACCCTCTGCTATATTTGTAGCATCCTAGTGCCTCCATGGAATACTGATAGCATGATGACACTGATCATCTAGTTGGTGGATAGAGGGTCAATGCAAACCAAAAGAGGAGGATGTGGCACAAAGCTATAGTATTTGTCAGAGCGGCATGCACCAGCCGACAACAGGGGAGTGGCGGCGTGCCCCCACTCGCCACCGATGAACAAGAAGGGACGTGGGTCGTCAGCCACAGTGACTGGAGGATGGGTTGGTGGTCACGCTTTTTTCCCGCGACAGAGCCGATAGAGTGGAGGTAGGGCACACCCCCAGCAGAGCGGCCACATGACAACAAGGTTACTACCTGCGTTGGATGTGGCGGGAGAAAGGTGTCTCCAGATTGACTAGTAGATGTTGGACGGGGCGCACTCTAGTGGTGCTGCCGGCTGTAATGCCACGACCTGTCGGCAGTGGCACGGAGGGACCAAAACGCCACGGGGCACTGTATTGCATCAACCCCTGCTTGTTGACCCGCTGATGTGGATCTAAGCCACATAATCCCTACCTGGAAGCTCCACATCCAAGTATCCATGGTGGCCCACCCCCGCTAGGCGGTGGCACCAATGGATCCATCTAGCTGACAACCCGTCCCTCAGCGGGTCGACCCACATCCCAGCAGCCTGACTCGCGGCCCAGCAGGGTTGGGCCGGTCCTAACGGGGTAGGTTAACCCGGGTTAGGTCAGACGCATGTCAGACAACGTCGACCATGGTCAGCCCTGGTTGGACCATGATGAACTGGGTTGGGTCAGTCTGATTGAGGCATACAAGACCCATATCTAGTACAACCCAGGAACACTAAAAGGGCCTTATCATGAGAACCAGATGTCCATTTGAAAAACCGACTTCAACATTAGGATACTTGGAAAGAGATATAAATTTTTACATAAACCATGAATGTTTTGGAAAATATTGAAGTATGGTCTGGTTGGATCGCATATGAATTCTTCCGGGCCCTCAACATTGAAATGCCCATAATACACAGACCGGGCGTCCGATTAACATGCTGTCGGTTGCATTGGAACCCTTATAACATGGAATATCCTTGGGTTACTTATGGTATGAAATATTGTTGGTTGAAATAAGACGGCTGGCTTGGGT
The DNA here is from genome assembly GCA_963277665.1 of Viscum album. Classification (NCBI taxonomy): domain Eukaryota; kingdom Viridiplantae; phylum Streptophyta; class Magnoliopsida; order Santalales; family Viscaceae; genus Viscum; species Viscum album. Next base: position 70,571,112 of record OY728142.1, read on the forward strand.
AGCGGTTCTTTAATGTGCACTATGTATGGAACCCAGCGACATACTTAGACCTGCTGACTGCGGACTTTACGACTTGGAGTGACTCAATAACCATGATACGCAATGGGAAAGAGTAAATCATCATGACACAGAGGGGAGATGAAATTTTACACGATCAGGATGAGTACCTTAGTAGGAAATAGTGAGGGAGGGAGGCTCTGTGTGACCCGACAGACCCACTGTACGTGATGGGGAGGAGTACCTAGCCAATCATGGTTAGTGGGAAGCGACTCCATGTGTCCTGATAGTCCCACTGTGCTCAATAGATGAGGAGTTCTCCAGCTACCGAGGATTTAATTGATGTGATAACCCTTCTACCCTTAACCTAAAGTGATACATGGTTTGAGCTAACTTGTGTGGTGTACTTTTTCTTCATGATTTCTGGTTTCCCTTTGGGGAACTCTAGAAGACCTATTGGGGTCTCACAGTCCCTATTATGTACTTTAATACTCAACCTTGCATGGGATTAACCCGCACCTTGTTGTGTCTGGTGTAGAAGAAGTACACCATTGATCAAGGAAAATGGAGTTAGGATAGGGCGGTGCTTAGTGTTGGACATTTTTGGGGTGACATGACGGAGGGAATTCAGATCGTGAGTTTTACGTACCCTTCAGGTAGGATATGTAGTTGATGATCTAGGATTTTCCGTTCAATTTTCTGTTGTTTTTTCTTTTTCAATTGTATAAGTACTTTTTCCAGTTGGTCTGGTATTATGCCCCCTTTACTTTCAACACTCTTTACTGTAGCTGTTTACTTCACAATTGCATTAGGTGCATTATAGTTTGTTTGTTTGCTACTTTTTGAGTTCTACTTTGTGAGTTTTTATAGGTTTGAAGGAAATTCCTTCCTGTTTTAGAGATATACCCTTCGGTGCTAGTCTCAAGCCTCAGGCATATGGATGGTTGGTTTGGGGTAGTCACAGCACGGGCCCCAGGGGATAGGTCATGACAAAAAATCATTTAATATAGTAGTATATAATAAATATAAGTTTTTTTATTAATTAAAAATTTTAATATAATATGATGTAATTGGAAATTAAAAAAACTACAATAGATAATATTGAAAAAAAAATATTTTTGGGAAATGCATTTTTAAATTATCATTAGATCTTATTAAACATGTCGTACATGAAATGTGGTCAATTTACATATCATGTGATCTTTAAATTTTTTCAGTTGATATATGGTGTATTAAATTTATTATAAGGAGATCTCACTTGGAAATAAAATTTGTGATCACTACAATAGTTAGAAAATATTTTAATGTTTGACCTTAATTGTGAAGTAGGACTAGAATCCCCATGTTGTAGGTTTACAATACACATCTGTTAGGTTGAAAATACCTAAGTGGTAGGTTGGAAATAATCTTTTGGTATGTTGTAGGATATATGGAATAGTTTGGAATTATATAAGAAGAAGGTTCAAATTTCATCATGTACTCATATAAATTTTTTATGGTTAGTTCATATATTTTTTAAAATTTAATTCATGATTATTGTGTGGTCGGTTTATTTCATTCATGTAGTTAGTTCATGAGGAATCAACATTTTCATTCATAGATAGTTCCATACACTACCAAAATTTTCAAAAATATGTAATTAACTGTTTTATATCACATAAAAAAAACTAACCTACACACTAAAATATAATACACTCGTATTAAAACTAATGATTATTAAATAATAAATATCGAGTTATTAAGATTAAAAAAACATAAAAAACACAGAAAATACAATTGAATTGAATTTAACTCTATAGGCTACAACCAAATATGTTCTTAAATGACAATGATCAACACATATTAATTTATACTATGATATTATCTTATATTAAGAATGGGAAATGGAATAGATAGTAAATATATCATAGCCATTGGTGATTATCAGCCACCGAGGTGTGACCAAATCTAACTGGTCTATATCAAGGTGTTTGTAATTAATTCATGTAGATACCAACTAATAGTCACCTTATGAGTTATAGTAATTTGAAAAAATATTCCATAATATTATTGAAGTTAATAATTGGTTAATATGGAATAATAACCAAGTCAAAAATATGGTCATTATATCCCAATATTGAATGTGAAAAGTTGGAATAACATCAAAATAAAACAACATACCGGGTGGAAAATCATCTAATCCTCAACATAAATTTATGAAATAACTTCCCTATTTATGAGTTTCTTTTATGAGATATAATCTTCCCTTTTCATGTTCTACATTATATAATATGGTCTGACATCCCATAAGAAAACATTCACATATGCATCACATCCCCTTCTATAGAATCACTAATCCAAGGGTTGAAAATACCCCTTCCAATTATAATTTAACATAATTAGGAATAGCATCCCACCTCCATCCTTTCCAAATATTGATGGGAATTACATTCCACATTAAAATAAACATTAAATCCCATAATAATAGGGATAAAATACTTGTCATGATCATACCAAAAAATTAGTATAAGGACCCTCATCATAATAAATATAAGTCTATGATTATTTTACCCCATTTATATTGATCAAAATCACAAATGAAATTAAATGGAATATATATAACCAAAATAACTTCATGATTTAATAAATGCATCATTTAACACTATATAAGAAAATTATATTACTCTCGACATTGAGAAAAACTCACAGGGAGTCTAATCTATGTTGTAATTCTTATATTAAACTTATTTAAGGGTCATAAACTATGTTATAAAGTTATTGTTTATAATAATTGATGAGGGGTAACAATCACCCCGAATACCAATTAAAAAAATAAAATGACTACTAGTAAATGATATGTTATATATATGTTAAAACAAAATCTGGACATCTCAACTATAAACCTATCCTATATCCAAGGATAATAAGGGATCCAATCATGGTTATTTATGTTAACAAAAAAGAAAATGAAACCTCCAATGTTGTGTCCAGAATAAGTATTATATTATTTTTCTTTAATAAAATGTCAATCATTGGCAAAATCATACTTTATAGAGTCCATAGGGTTTATCATTGAACTAAACATCCCTTAAAATCTCAGAAAAGAAAAGGAAAAGTGGGGAAGTTTAATTTTTGTCCAATCACACATGGAAAATTATATCACATACAGAATATCTCATGAAATAATAATAACACATTGGAAAAGGGTTAGGAATATACATATCATATAATTATAATACTAATCATTTATCATAAAAAATTTATTTGGTATCAAATAGTAAAAATAAAAAATATCACAAAATCCCTAAAATTAGGCATAATTGGTGAATGAGAGGTAAAAAATAATTGAAAACATGACTATAAAAAAATTAAGGTAACAAAAATCAAAAGGGTCCTAATGTAAATATTAACAATAACATAAATACAAAAAACATGAAGGATCCATCTTAGAGAGGTAGAGGTAGAGGTGGAGGAGCGTGCGACTATACATAAAAGGGATGGGAAGTTGAGTGTAAATGTTTTATAAGTTTTAGAAAATAATAAATTAAATTTAATATTAAAAATATAGTATCATCGCAATTAGTTCCTTTCTAAATCTCAAAAGGTACTTGATACACATTTGGAACCCATCCAAGGGGCAGCAAAAATACTTTATACCCAATAGAACCACCCATAACATTTGGTAATCCATTGGGTATCTGGTACACAACAACTAGATACCTTGTGTCTTCTGTATTCATGATATTTATAAATAAACACTAATTTATTCACCAAAAAACTGGCCTTAGAGACCCCCTAAATAGAAAACTGAATATAAACATATCATTATTTTACCACATTACGATTTGGTAAAAATTACATCATACAAAAAATCACTAAATCACAAAAAATGGATGGTTCAATTTATTTGAGTATTATTTACATATGAAACCTAATTTATAATACTTGGGAACATTTCACCAGAGTTGATCCACACTATAATCCTTCATATACTTCTTATAAATTATAATAATCTTTTTAACATGGGTGAGTGAAAATATAAGAATGGGGAGAGCTCTAATTCACACTAAGGGTAATACAAAGTGACAATGATCAATGATGATAATTGATAATAATATGATAATATTTTTCTAATAAGAATTTATAATTCATTCATACACAAAAATTGATTATAAAACGTAAATCATGGAATAAGTCATGGTATAATATAAAAGTGTGGTATATCTAAGAAAAGAGGGAGAAACACAAAATGTAACATATCTTGAAAGAAAATAATACATATAAAACTAGGAAAATCATAATAATATGAACTATTTTAAGAAAAAATGTTATTCTAATACCTTCCTGAACAAACTCATTACATCTCTTTCTAAAAATATATTCCAACTCATTATTCCCATAACAATGTAAATAAACTCATTTTGTCTATGTATGACTATAACATGAGAAATTAACATAAAACAATGCATTTTAGTGTGATATAGTACCCCACCCTTCATCACTCTTACATAAGTGTTCTATATGAAAACAGTAGTATCATAAATAATGCATAGATAAAAAATTGGTTTCATGTACTTTTTAATTAAATAATATCAGGAAAACATTTATAATACCATAAATAAATAGGATAACCCCACAAAATATTAGGGGGTATCCAAAGATACAAAATAATATTATAAGTAGATAAAATTTAATGAATACTATATTATTTAATCCATATAGAAAAATGTAATAGAGATTAGTAAATAATTTACATAATAAATCAATTTTTAATATATAGGTGATAAAAACTTAATGAAATGATTTAAATATAGATTATTCATATAGTAAATGAAATGGAAGAAAAATAATGCATATTCACAATGGATGCTTAAGAAATACAATATAAGGGGTGGATACATTTTAGGATTGAATCAAATATTTTGCAATCTATCCGGATAAATAATTTCTATTATATCTTTTTAAGATTAACCATGATCAATAATAAAATATACAAAATTACATTGGGTTAGTTGAATAAAATATTTTAGGAAAAATAAAAAAATAACTTTTCAATTAAAAAAATTAATGATATTTTGGAATTATTTTATTTACATAGAAATATTTTATTAAAATAAGGAATAATAATTTCGTTTTGGAAACAATAAAATATATATAAAATATTCATAGAAATATTCAAAAATATGGATAGTTGCATTCGTATGGTTAATGTTTAAAAGTTATTATTTTCACACTTAAATGAAAATGACGAATACCAAAAATACAAAAATTTAATTTAATTTTTTCATAAATTTAAATAAATAGGTAATGACGATAATAAATTATTAAAACATATATAAGGATATTTCTAATATCATCCATTTACTATGGTCTTGATGGAGAAGGATTCCATACCAAATAGAAAAGGTAGGTTCAGTTTCCTTCAAAAGAAAAAATGAGATCAGGTGGAAAATAAAATAGGGATAATAAAAGTGAAACACCAATAATTTATAGAGATTAATAAAATGATAGGGTTTTATATATTGAAATTATAAAATTTCTTTATATGGATTATTTATGAAAATCAATCTTTATTAGAGTTTGAAATCAGAAATTAATCAGTCATGATATTAGTATCATAAGTATTATTGAAGCCTAATAAGAAGATCATGAAATAAACATTAAAATATCATGGAATTTAAGACATTATGTTAAAATAATTTAATCTTCTAGTTAATAAACCATATTAGTGAAATGTTTTTATGTAATATCATACATGTCTCGTGGAGTTAAAAATGAGACCAAAAACCCTTTACCGCATTTCCTTTCTTAGTATAATTCACCCAAATTTTATGTATAATAAAAATAAATAACATAATATTATATTTATAATATTATTTACATACATGAAATTTTATATACATTATTTATGAATATTTATTATGAATATAATAGTTTGTTTTATCTTTGGTCATTTTCATCTGGTGTCAGTAAGTATATTGGTTTCATTAAATATTATGAATGTCCATTTTAGTACACAATAATTGAATCAGTGTTTATGAATTATATAAAATTCAAACTTATATATTAAATAATATATATTTAATTACAAATCTCCTATTTCATTCAACTTGTTTTATAGGATTTTTTAATGAAAAAGAAATCATTTTTTCCTTATTTCGTAATTTTTAGTCATCGAATACGATATTTTAAAAATAAGATTAGTCATTAATATAAAATTATCATAACTATAAAAAAATAATTATGATGTTATTAAATAGTAATAATATTTTTATATATTTCCTCATATTCATCCATGATATATTTTTATATCTATGTTTAAATATGTGGTTAGTAAGACCCAAACATGAATATACCATAATTCGATGGGAGATTATGTTTCTGAAATAATTCAATTAAATTAATTATTAATATCATTGAAGAATAATTATATTTAATTTATGTTTTTAATTTTTTGAATCATATTTTATTTTTTTTTGTTAAATATTTAAATTCTAGATGAAAAACAAAAAAATGTCACTTTGTGCGAGAGGTAGTATACAAAACACAAGATTAAAAATTTCATTTCTAAATGAATGAGTTGGAATAAAGGTGGACTATATTATAGGTATCCATAATATTAATTAAATTATAAATTCCATAGTATTTATTAAATTCCATACATATTACTGGTGAATAGAGGCAGTGGTAAAAAATGTAAGGCATCACTTTGTGGAGGCGATAGTCTACAGAAACACACAATCAACATTCTTTTTCCAATATTGATAGAGAGAAATAAATTCAATTTTTTTATTTTATATTATGAAAATTAATTATTCTTATTGTAGTGAGATCATTAAATTATTATACTTAAGCTAGATTTTTTAGATAAATAGAAAGAAGAAATTGATAAGGATTTTGTAATACTCGCTTTGGGAGCTTGATCCCGCTCATTAAATTCACATTGTAAATGAAGGGATTTTTCTATCTTATTTGAATAGGTGATTTAGGTTATCAATGGGAACTAATACAGAGGAAAACTGGTCACGCATTTATAGAAAGTTATTGTGTGGCTATAATTGATACCCTTTTATAAGTGAATAAAAACCAACTTTTGTGAACATCCATTATTTTTCTGTTATTGAATTATATTATTTCAAGTTCGATGGTTCAAAAAAATAAAATATAGTATTTTGGGAGACATAAGGAAAATAGATAATCTACCAATAATTTTAAAACATATTTTAATCAATTTTAATGTTATCTACCTTTTTTAATATTTGATATATTTTATTTTTTGATTGGAAACAACTTTTTAACTAAGTAATTTATATTTTATTAAAAATATTAAATAATTCATTTTACAAAATTGGATTGTAAAAAACATAAATTTTACATAAATTTAATCAAATTCAATATTTAAATATATTATAACATTATTTAATCATGAAACACAAAATAACGAGATAAAAAATACAAATTTTCAGAAAAGAGGCATTTTGACCATTATTTTTTCATAACTTTATTTACTATAGGGCTTCACCAATATGAGTGTTAAAATACCTATATGTAAATTAAAATATTATATTATATTATATTAATTAAAAATTATTAATTTAATTTATTTGATAAAAATTAAACAATAATAATAAAATAATTCATTGAAAATTACATATTTACTTTTTTCACAATATTAAAATATAGTCTTAGTTATCATAATCTAATACCTGAAAATGAAGTGAAATTTATATTTGATATTTAAATTCTGATAAAAAATATTAAACTAATTTTATTATAATTAATTAATATAAGTGATGAGGTCTAATAATCAATATAACTGAATAACTACAGTTTTTAGAGTAAAATACAACTTAGGATTCCAAAAAGTTTATACATGAGTTTATAAAATTAAACATAGTATGTTCAAATGAATAATTTTTATAATTAATAATCTTAATTTTTAATAAAAAATTTATCTGTAATTTTTTTAATACTTACTTCTTGATAGACTTCTGAATAAAAAAATATATGTAAAAAATTGTGTTTTTCACAATTCATTAAAGAATTTATTATTTTTCGAAAACATAAATAAATATGATTTTAATATTGAAATTATTAATAGAAAAATATGTTAATTTAATAAAAATAATAAATAATAAATAATAAATTTATATTGTAAAATAAAATAAAATATATAATGATAGACTACTTTTATTAAAAATTTATAATTTATAAACATCAAGTGTCTAATTTCATTTTATATAAATTACTAAATAGTTAAATATTGAAATATTAGTTTATAAATAAAAATATTACCTATTATAATAATCTATTTAACTAAAATCAATTTAATTAATGGAGGTAAAATATAATACAAATATAATTAATTAAAATAGATAATTGAAATCCCTTATATTTTAAAATATTAATCAATAAAAGATAATAATATTAAATTATTTAAATTGATCATTATATTTTTATTTACCAATGATTTTATTCTTCATGTAATTTTAATATTTTCGGTTTGTTTAAGTTTAGTGTTGTATGGGTCTCAAGCTATCAAGGATTTCATTAATTTAAAGGATCCAAAATCTTCAGTCGTTACAATCTACTCCCTAAAATAAATTTCATCATCAAAATTTAAATTATTACTCTCTAATGAATGTATGTGGTTGTATTTTTCACATATTTATCATTCAACATAAAATTTCTAATATTAAATATATCTTACACACGTAGTTTATATTATGTTACTTGTAATTCCATAGGAAACCTTAATATTTTATACAATCATATATTCAAGTATTTATATACCTATATCAATCATGATCAAAATATACCTTCCCAAACCCATATAAAATATAAAATACATAAAAACTTAGTCAAACATTAAAATATTCATTAATTCAACATTATCTATAACCATAAAGTCATATTAATCTCTTGGTCATAAAATCACACACCAACTAAAATATACCAAAATCAAAAAAAATGCTTTGAAGGTGAAAAAAAACTTGAATCAATTTTAAATACCAAGGTTTAAAATACATCCTAACTAATATTTTTCAAAATCAAACAACATTTTAGTTTCTCAATTTCATATATAATTTAATCCTCAGTTTTATATATCTGTCCACAATATTTTCTTCTATATTTATCACCATCTGTATAACTATTATATAAAATATAATTTCATTGTCATGGGTTAAATTTAGTATATGTTTCCAATAAATTAATGTAATATTACTAATTAATTGTCATTATATGTTTAAAATAATCCTCCTAACATTAAGAATATTCCAAAATTTTGTCAATAAGAATCACTCTGTAATGAAATTATCTTAGTGTATAAAGTCTCAAATTTTATTATTACATGAACTTCACTACCTTAGGTAAGACTACAAAACTCAGGTTTTCAATCATAACATGTATATAATAATATTTTCAAAAATTATTGTTCACTCCCATATTTGATTATAATACATCGTGGTTTCTAGATTGATAGATTTCTAGATATCATTTTTATGATCATATTTGAACCAAATACAAAAACTGAAAACTGTTATTAATCGAAATAGATTAAATGATTATATTTATATTATAACTTAATCATAAGATATGTAATATAATGAATCCCTTCTTTCAAAAATTGATACTTCCAGTTAAATCTAATTCACATTATATTTCTTTCCTTAATACTTTTTATCCAAATCCTAAAAAGAACATTCCAAAAAATATCATAAACATTACAGCAATACTATAAACCCAAAATATATTGAAATCTATTCTCTCAAATTTCAACATTCCCTTTATCCATAAATGAAATTACCTATTAATATGTACCTCAACTCGTGAATCTATATATTTTTTTCTATTCATTCTCCATTCATTGTATATTATGTTTTAAATCAAAATTTTTTTAATTCAATCATAATGGTTCTCCATGAGAATGGGAATTAACTAATTCATATCCCCCGTTAGTGTTTAGGCAAATTTAAATTCATATTCTCTTTCATCATTCACTAGAGTGATTTTTTTGTACTCAACCAGCCATTTTGGGTAAATAAACCTTGGTTAATATATTATATGCATGCATCTGCATTCTAGTATCTATACTAGGATATAATTATAGGAGAACTATGAAATCTATAAATTAAATAAATTCAGGTTGTTATCTTATATATAGAAATATAATAATGGTTATTAATAATATTCTTCATTGAAAATCCCAAAAATAATTAAACTAATCCTCTAAAATAAAAAACCCTACACTGATGGAAACTATGGAATCTAAAGATAAACATATTCTTATTTTTTATATAATCTTATTGTAAATAATACATCTCACAAATAAAAAAATATCAATAATTAAAGTTTATGTTTCATTCTGTACTACCTAAAAAATTATCCTATTTTTCAACCCTTATACAAATTTCTATATAATCAATCCACACTAGACTCCCATATATTCTTCCCATATTTTATACCCGTCTTCATAATATGGTGAAAAATAACCATAATAATGGTGTGATTTTTGATTCCTAGATAGGGATAAATTACAATAAAAATTATATATGATCATAATATTAGAATATAGGTATAAAAATTATATATAAGAAGGATATTCCAAGAAAATCATGAATCACGAGTCATTTCATATTGAAAATAATATCATAAAAGTGATAAATATTTTTGAAAATATGAGTAAGGAATAAATTAAAACATATACTGAAAATATAAAAAACCTATAAAGTTGGAACAATCATAAGTATCATATCCTTTTTAAGAAAACTCATCATTCCCATTATGTTGTATAGAGAATCACTATTTCAAAACCTAAAAACCAAGAAAACACATTATTCATATAGTTATGTGTCAAACTTCATTATATTCATTCCTCAATATCTCTTGAGATATACACATAAACCAATTATTTGGAGGATGATATCAGATGCTAACCATTATCAATATTTGTACTATAAGAAATAAATCAAATAATTTATAACACATGGAACGACATCTGGTTTAATATCCCTTTCAAATGAAATTGTATATGTAAACCATTCAAAATTCCTTTAATAAAAATATACAGTAATATAATATAAATGGGTATCCAATTATAATAATGTAATAATTGGTAGATACCATTGAATAAATAATATATTGTTTATTGGATATTGATAAATGGTATATATTTTAGTAAATAAGGTCCACAATATATCAATGAGAATAATTTATAGTAAATTATAAATTTTATTTTATGTAAAGTATAATTAGTTTATATTTTCATTATTTAATATAATTGAGGTCATTTGAAGTAATTTCACAATTAAATTGTACATAAACCTATGTCAATATTTTGATAGATTCTACTCAATAAAACATTCTTTTTTTTTTGACAATGGTAATTAATATTAAATAAATTTTTTCTAATTCAATTTTTAGAATTTTTAAAAATAGATTATATTTTTTAATTATAAGATCCAAAAATTTTAAATCAGTACCTTTTATTTTAAGTCATTATGAATATTAACTTCAGTATTTTTTTTAATTTACCATTGTAAAAGGGTATATCATGTAAATATGGGTAAATAATAATAATATAATAATATCAAACTAACCTAACAAATTTCATAATCCCATTGGATGTTATATGGTTTACCATGGGAATACTTGGGTCAATTTTGGGACCTCATTGAGCCACATGGGAGTGATAGTGAAATGATATAATATTTTTTAAAGGTAATGATATTTAAAACCTAAAGATATTTCTATTAATAAATAAATTTTAATATAAGGATATATAACTTATTTATATGAACATAAATAATTATTTTAAAAGTAACAATATTTCCCACATCATGATAATTTATTTATAATTTTTTGAAATTATCTAAAAATATTTATTTATGACACAATTATGATAAAGTAGTGACCTCATTAAAGAATGATTAAAATAAATAAATTTATAAGTAATAAAAAAAGTTTATTTTTTAAATTTTAATGTCTTTCATTAATTTTTTGGATTAAATAGATATATTAGGGATGATTTGATTCCTTTTTAGAAGTAATAATGTTGGTATGACTTTGAAAAAAATCAATTACTACATTTTGTCAAAATTCACCTAAATGAGTTTTCAAAAGAAATACAATTTTATTAAATGATATAAAAATCCTAAAAATATAAAGATCAGCTAGATAACTTAGATAGTGATAACAATTTCTTAAATTATCCACTTCAAGATCTCTTTTCATTTTATAGTAATGATATTAACCGTGTAGTAAAAAAATGCAAGAGGACATGGTAAGAGTTAAGTTATATTTCAAAGGGTTAAATCTGAAAGATAAGTTTAATTTTATGAACTATACATCTATAAAACAAATTGGTTAATAAGATTTCAACCCATAAATGCCTTATCCTTGAAATAAATCAATTTTAATATTTTATAATCTGAATGTATTTTTATAATAAATTAATATTTCAAGATTTTCTCAAAAGTGCCTCTCACTTTTATAAAAGGGAACCTACATTTTTATTTAACACAAACCTACAATGTTTATTTAGTCATAAAAATCATACCCTTTTCAATTACCAACCTCCCTAAATTCATCATATAGGACTAAATTTGGGAATAGAGTCATTCTAAGGATCCCTTATGTTCAAATCAAAAAGAAAACACCTGAAGAAGAGGTAATCGTTTAATCCCTTCTTTGAAAGTTTTTTTCTTCATCTAATTCTTCTTTATATATTGTTTCCATAACAAAGTAAAAAATCTAGTATAATACATATAATTAAATTTTAATATATTCATGGAAAAAATATTTACATTATTTTATCCATCCTACAAATAATAATACCACCATGTGTATATATATATGGCTTACCGTGTCCACGTTGTGGTGTAATTTTTTATTCGATGTAACTTTTTTGGATGGAAATAATGATGAGTATAATAGAAATAGATAATAAACATGAAATTACTATGATTATTTATAATTAATATACCATCAATTTACCTATCATTAAATTATTAAATTAATGGCATCGTCACTCATGCGTTCATACGACCTACCATCTCTACGACGTGATGAGATTCATTCTCCACTTTAACCATCCAAGAATGATTATAAAAAACTTTATTCTTAATAATTATCAAATATTTGAAATTATAAGTCTACTAGAATGATATATATATATATATATTTACATTTATGAAATTTACTTACTTCTATTCAATACAATTAGAAAATGGAAACAACATTCCTGAATACGTATGGCCTACCGTCTCTATGAACGGTGTATTCCATAATATATATATCTATTATATATATTTATAATATATATATATATATATATATTTTATATATAATATATATATATATATATATTTTATAAATAATATTAAAAATTATATATTTATGGAAATCATGTCCTATGAAATATGATAAACAATAAAATGTTAAGACATGTACGATAAACAAAGCAATATTACCTGAAATGTTGCAAAACTTGCAATTGTTAATAAAAGGGTAATATAAAGTCATAAAAGAATAATATATATGATATCATAAATATTAGTAAGGTTCTGATATATGTTAACAATTTATATAAAAACATTATATAAGATTTCCAAACTCGTACGGAGACTATCAGACCTATGTTAAGAGTTAATTCCAAAATCACATAATTATATGATATTTTTTATGTGTAAGTATTTACTCAGAAATATTTAACACACATGTCCATGTATCATAAATATGTTTTCAGAAGGAATATTATAATTTTTAATGGAAGTGACTCATTAACTTGATCATCATTTTAAATATTTTAAGGATTTGATTTCCTAAATATTTTTAATTAATTCATATGTTATAAAAATGGGTTTTACAATATATTTATATGGGCATTTTTTTAATTTATAATTCATTTTAGATGAATAATATGTGTATGGGACACTTTTAATCAAAAAAATAATTTAAAATAATTAATTTATAAATTATGCGACTCTTAAATGATTTCATGAAAAAGCGATATTTCTCTCAATGATTTCTACCGGTCATTTTAAACTATGTCAACATCCTTTACTAGATATTTTTGTTGATTATGGTTGATTTATTATAGTATAATATTCCATATTGTATTGAATAAGTTATGATTTTATTGACTATGGATGAACTATTTTTATACCATTCCTGGTTTATGGATAAATTATTATCAATTCATATCATAGTTTTAACACAAATGTTTATGTTAGGTTGTAACATTTTCATATTCAGAATACATTCTACATAGTAAGTGATGGGTGGGGCTCACTATAGCACCTATATGCATAGGTATGTCTAATGAGACAAACTAGTGTCTTGGAACAAGGCCTTGACAGAATATTTGTTAATGGTCTTTCCGCAAGGCCTTGACGTTGTAGTTATTAGGTCTATCATTATGTATTCCCTTATTATGAAAGTAGTTATTACATGTGATTATTTGACTAATATAATATCCATGTGCATGTTTATAAGATAATGTTTGATTTATTTATTCCATATTATTTCCACTTTTATTTTTAAAAGGGTGTTTTTTATTATACACCTTGCCTTAAATGTTAATAGCTTCCACATAATTAATAAACCATACAGGTCTTTTGAGCTCACACCATTCTTATGCTTTATTTTCCCAGTATTCCATGAAGTGAATTATAATTGATGTGCAGGGTTAAGATAGGTGAATAATGGAATTCTCAAAGGATTATCTATGCTATATTTTCTATTAGAAATTTTAACGTAATGTTCATGTATGTAATATATTTTCCAAGACTACTAAAATGATAGGTCCTTCGTGACATGAATCTTTTTAATCATGCCAATGTATTAAAAAAATTCTCCAGCTCAGGGCTTCTGGGGTCGAGGTGTTACAATTCAAATCAGAGTATGTTTAGAAACAACCTTGGAAATATATTTAGAAAACATAGATTGGGGATCATAACTCTAATATATAATTTAAGGATAAGTATAGAAGAATTACCTATAATATAGGTATTGATCATGGATAAAATAGGATTAAAACTAATATTTTATAGATGGGAAGTACCTTCACATTATTATGTGGTTTTTTTCAATGATATTTGTTTCTCACCAATGATTTTTGGATTTAGTTAATGGAGGAAACCAGCTGATATTTGATTAACACTGTTTTTGTTTAAAAATAATGTGACTTTGAGCAACAAAATTGGATAATGACAGGAGAGAAAGATATTATGACTATATTAAATTAGTTATCATGATATATGATTAACAATGTGATATTTTATGACTTTCATAACACATTTCCTAAGAGGAACATGAATATTTATAATTTTTCATGTTTTTTGAATCATAGAGGAAAAAAGATTTGGCTTCCTACATATTAAGTGGAAAGGAAGAAGAACCTAGAGGAATACCTTAAATGGAGGGGAAGAAAAAATCTCTATTGGAAAAAGGGTCATAGAGTGAACAATTTTTATGGAGTTTAATGTCATATATATGGAAATCACGGGCATTACCAAACTAAATTTCCAGACATAAGAATATACATCTAAACCAAGGAAGTACCTATTCCATTCCAAGCATTAAATTAGAAAGATTTAAGAATTTATTTATATGGTTCAAAGAATTATGAATAAGTGAATTATATAAGGTGTATTTAGTTTATGTTTTTCATTAAAAAAATTTGTGAATATGTTTAATAGGTACAATGGAAAATAAATTTGATTTGAGGGTATTATTATATTTGGATAACATATGATTAAAGTATAGATATCCCTTAATATGATTCTTATGTTATGATAATAATGTTTAGATGAAGATATGTTGGATTTGAATAAGTAAAATGGATAATACTTGTTTCTTGAAAACTGATTTTTTATTTTTCAACAAGAGGGTTATGATATCATGGATTATGTGTACATATTTTTTTGGAGTAATCCACCATGTTTTTGAACAATTAAACATGAATGACTTCAATGAGGATATCTGATAATTCAAGTTGTTCCCATGACTCAAGAGAATACAAGATGAAGGAGTTTAAATTTTTGGAATGTGACAAAAATGAAATATCTTATGAGATATGGGAGATAAATTCAAAGCCAATTTGGTTTATATCTTTCTAAATTAGTAGATTTTTTTTGGATGATTTTAAGGTTATCTATTTATGGATATTATAAGTTATACTCCATTTGAAATTTGTTTGACTGGTGTATTATCTCACAATACGTGAACATATTCATATGTTATAACACATGTTAACACCATTTTTGAGATAGATATAAAGACCTATATTTCTATTTATGGATCACATGATCTTCCAAAGCATCAGAATCAAATTCAACACCATTTCCTTGAATATGATATGAATTATAAATTTTTCAATGCATGACCAATACTACGATTGTAGTGAAATCATGTTTAAATTTACTCTCATGTTCTTCTACATTAGGGAAAGGATCTTGAAAACCAAAAAAGTATTTCAATTAAAATCATTTGGTATGAATCAAATAGTCCCTTGGATCATCCCAAATTTATGGATTTTAGATTGTTAACTTTCTCCTAATAATAGTCTTTTTCAATAATTATAAGAACAAGGTGATTTGTTTTCCCTTCCATAACAATTGTTTTACATGGAACCCTAGTATGTGTAATTAATGGTAACCTTTATACCTGCTGTTAATTATTTTTAAATAGAGGCCTCATTAATCCATTTCTCAATTTGGGATCTAAAATAAAATATTTTGAAATATCAAACTCCATGTTTTCAATTTTGAGTTAAAATTGTGGGGATACAAGTTATTGTACTAAGGGATAATGTTCCACCTCAAGAATTCACGGTAAGATTCCTTTTTTAATAATCCATTAGTGTGTTATGTATGCAACAACAAGTTCAGGCACACCATAATCTATCAAGAAAGACGTCTGAAAAGAGGTTATGAGTAGTATTAAAGAAATTTTAAAATTTATATATTCCATATAATTTTATCATCTATATAATTTGTTTCTTAGACAAAATATAATGACAAATTCTATTTTTCAAATAAAAGAAGTATTTTTTAAAAAAGTATTTTTCCTGTCTTTTAATGGTGAACCCATTTTAAATAAAATATTTGACACTTTTATATATTCAATTTGATGAAATAATATTATTATTTAAAATCATGAGAAAAAAATGTATTTTCAATGAATATCTGGAACTTCTGAGACAACTTTTATATTTTGAGGAATAATTAAAAATAATAAATTTTAATTGAAAAAAACAATTTTAATAAAAATAATTTATAGTGTTAATTTATAAATTTGAGCGTTTTTAATGTATAATTGGATTATATTTTTATGATTTATTATAATTTAGTTTATTGGAAGTAATTTTAAAATTTAATTGGACATAAACACATGTCTATCTTTTGATAGTTTTTATTTCTTAACAACTTATTTTCTTGTTTTGACAACTGGAAATAATTTTAAATTAATTTCTACAAATTATATGTTTAGAATTTATAAAAAAGTATTTTATAATTAAATTATAAGATCCAAATAATATAAATTTTCACCTTTTTTTGGACATTATGAATATTAACTTCAGTAATTTTTTTTATTTAACATGGTTAAAGGGTAAATTAGGTAAATTAGGGTAAAAAATAATATTATAGTAATATAAAACTACCCTAACACTTGTCCTAATACTATTGGATGATATTTTTCTGAACATGGGAATCCTTGGGTCGATTTGGGGACACCATTGAGCCACATGGGAGTGATAACGACATGAAATAAGAATTAATTTAAGTAATGATAATTATAACATATACATATATGTTTTACTAAATCGGTTATAATATAGGTAATATAAATGATCTATATCTCTATAAATATTCAATAAAAATAGAAAAATATTTCCTAAATCATGGTAATTTATTTTTAATTTTTATATATTAGATATATATATTTATTTATGACATAATTATGATGTAGTGATTACCTTATTAATGAAACATTAAACTAAATGAATTTATAAATATTAAAATAAAAGTAATTTGAATATTTCATTTCGATACATGAATTATTTGGATGAAAATTAAATTGTAGTGATGATTTATTGTCTTGTATTTGAAGGAATAAAGTTTTTATGAATGTAACAAAAATCAATTACTAAATAGTTTCAAAATTGACATAAATGAGTTTGAAAACAAATAATATTTTATTAAATGATATAAAAATACTAAAAATGTAATTTTATAAAAAATTACATGAATATTGATGAAAATTTTATAAATTATCCATTTTAGTTTCTCTTGGCATTTTACAGTAATGATATTAACTATGAAGTATAAAAATACAAGAGTGCATGGTATGAGGTAACTTATTCTTCAAAGGGTTAAATCTAAAGTATAAGGTTAATTTTATCATCTAAAATTGTCAAAAACGTATTGGATGAAATAATTTAGACCCATACTTATCATAGAATCTAAAAAATAAATTTTGAGATATTATAAAATGAATATAATTTTATAATAATTAATATTAGATGATTTTTATTAAAGTTCCAATCACCTCACTTATAAAATCCATAATCCATTTCTATTTATAAAACATATCAAAAATCATTTTGATTCTACCTAAACCTACATATTTATCCTCCCAACCTACCTCAATTTATTCTAGAGGCCAATCATTGTACAGATAGCCATCCTATGTATCCCTTTTGTTCAAATCAAAAGAAAACACCTGAAGAAGAGGTAATCATTTTATCCCTTATTTAAATGTTTTATTATTCATCTAATTCATCATTATATATTATTTCATTAAATAAGTAATAAATACAGATTATTCTATATACATAGGTGTTAATATAATCATCAGACAATTATATTAATCATTTTATCTATCCTACAAAAAATAATATCACCATGTGTTCGTATATAAGGATTACTGTATCCACACTATGGTATAATTTTTTATCCCACATTAACTTTTTGGATTTTTATAATGATGAGAATAATAGACATAAATAATGAATATTACCTGATTATGAATCTCTATAATTAATATACCATCCATTTCCATATCATTTAATCATTAAAGGAACAATATTGTTGCCTGTGCATACGTACGACCTACCATCTCCACAACGCGATGAGATTCATTCACCGAATTATATATCCAAGAATTGTTATAAAAATATATTATTTACAATTAGAAAATATATGACATAATAATTCTTCTATAATGATATATATATATACATATATATATATCATTCACTTACTTTTATTCAATATGATAAGAAAACGGAAACATCATTCATGCGTACGTAAGGCATACCATCTCCATGAATGGTGTTTTCCATTTTATATATCTATATATTATATATATTCAAATTATTAATATATAGGATATATAAATCATATCATACATTCAACAAGTATGTAAATCTTTATTTAATAAATATGATAAAGAATGAAAAGTCAAATCATGTACGATAAACAAAGAGATATTACCCAAACTGTTGCATTAACGTGGAATTGTTAATAAACGGGAAAAATAATGTCATAAGAAAATAATATATATGATATAATAAATATAATTATGATTATTATATAAGTTAATAAAATCTTTAAAAACATCATACATGATTTTTAGATTCGTAGAGAGTGTATCAAACCTAAGGTTAGGGTTAATTCCTCACACTAAGTATTTTATGAGATTGTTTATGTGTAAGTATTTACTAGGACTTATTTATAAAACATCTCAATTACTCATTTAAATATTTTTAGAAGGAATATTTTAATGTTATTTGGATGAGACTCTTAAACTAGTTCATCATTCTATATATTTTTAATGATTTAATTTCTAAATATTGTTAATTAATGAAAATGTTTTGAAAATGATTTTATGAATATATTTATATAGACATGATTGCTTTAAAATGTTAATTCCGGAAAAAATATTTAATGTGGTATGAGACACTTGGATTAAAAAATATCATTTAAATGAATTCCATCCTAAATTATGCAACATTTAAAATGTTTTTATGAAAAATGGATATTTCTCTAAAAAAGTTTTATTGCTCGTTTTAAACTATGTGAACATCCTTTAGTGGATAATAATTATGATTTTTGTCGATTTATAATAATATATTCTGCCATATTGTATTTAATGAGTTAAGATATGTTTGACTGTAGATGCGCTATTTTTATACTATTCATGGTTTATAGTTACATTATTATCATTTCATTTTCTAGTTTTAATATGAATGTTTATATTATGTTTCATCCATTTAATATGCGGAATGTAGTAAAATTAATAAGTGATGAGTGAGGAATAATATAGCCTCATGATGCATTATTAGGTCTGATGAGACAAACTACTGTCATGGGATAAGCCCTTGAAATAATATTTGTGATTGGTGTTGGCACCATTCCATGAAGTAGTAGTTATTATGTCCACCATTATGTATTCCCTCATTATCAAATTAGTTATTACATGTGATTATTCAAGTAGTATAATATCCATGTTTTTGTTTATATGGAATTTTTTTTTTATTTTTTCCATATCATGTCTATATTTATGTTTAAAATGTAGTTGTTTTTATTATATATTGGGACTTAATTGTTTACAGCTTTCCTTGAATTCATTACCCTTAATGAGAATCTGATCTCAACCCATTCTTATGTTTTATTTTCCCTGGATGCCAAGAAGTGTATTTTGATTGATATGCATGGTTAATATTGTGAAATGATGGCATTCTCAAAGGATTATTTATGTTATATTTTATGTTATAAATTCTAATGTAATGTTCATGTATGTAATATATATTCAAATACTGCTAAATTTATCAGTCATTCAGGACATGATTCCATATAATAATGATGATGTATTAATACAATGCACTAGCTCTAGGCTTCTAGGTTTGGGGCTTTACATCAACTGCATGATCATAAGGATAATCCTCTGAGTAAAGAGGCATAACTACATGTGCCTTTATCAGAGATAGTACATCTGGGAGGTTTACTAGCTATACCACTAACAATTGAGTAGTTTCATGAACTTGTAGTTCCTGTTGAGTTAAAAAAAATTCTGATTTCACTGAATGAGTTTTAGGGGATGTAAACTCCAAAATTTTCGGGTGATCTAGATCCGTATGTAGCTAAGGACTAGTTAAAGGTTGTCACTCACGTTTTTGCATTATGAGGACACATGAAAATTAGATTGAGATCCTCAGGAAAGTATTCATTAGGGATCTACTAGGTGATGGTGGATCTTAGTGAATTAATCACAAGATGAGACAACAACCTTCTGGATAAAATTCAAGAGTCTCTTAAGAGAGGAGTTTTACCCATCCATGTTATGATTAGTGTGCATACAGAAGCATCTACAATAACAATTATTCCTGGAAGAGTACATAATTGGGATTATTGATCTCTATATATATGGTTTGAGATCTATTGATTAGAGAAATAACCAATGAATCGTGATTATTGTGAGACATCTGGGCTTAAATGGTATCCTATTACATTTATATATATTAATGGGGTTTCTGAGGGAGCCTTGGTTGTGGAGAGATTCCTGAAAGAGTTGGAACTGATAGTTGGATCTAGCAGTCAGTACCTAAAAGATGATACCTTGGTAGAAGGTAGCTAATGGAATTCATAGGGATCCATGATTTTTAGACTCTAGAAGAGGAGAAAACTTGCCACAAGGTCAGTGGTGTAGGGCTCTAAGGATGTCTTAGAATAGATGATGGAGAGGATGTGTTTCTACAAAGACAGTCAGGGACATCTGGTTTTGGAATTTATAACTCATTGTAAAAATGATCGAGATATGGTCATGAACCCCTCGAGATATAGGTAGAGGTAGGATCATGTTTCTCTATAGGTTCAAAGACAAGGATGACATTCTATAAGAGTAGTATTAGGTTGTCTAAGTTTCAACGTATTACCACCATCTCCCCCAGGTGGTCCACACCAGTCTTTAGGAACTGGTGGTCTGGGGCTAGGCTTGTTGAATGATATAAAGGCCAATAACCCCAAGGTTATAGGGTTGATATGACATAAGATTATTTTTTTTTTAAATTTATCAGCAGTATTAATAGATATATGTTTATTCATTCATTGCATGAGACTTCTCTAGTTTGAGACATAGTGATTATGGCTCACTATTGGCTCAACCCGTGTTGTTGGATACTCTAGTAGGTATTGACTCAACAATTATGCCCTTATGTTAATAATTTGAGCCCATGCTTAGAGGTGAGTTTATTTTATGGGATATCATTATAGTATTGATGAGGTCATACGATGTTATGTTAGGTATGGATAGTTTATTCATAGTCCATGCCCATATTTACCATTTTAGATAGAGCTTGATGTGGGTCCATAGTGATTGTACCTGGTTTTTATTTGTAGTTCATATAGACACCTTAGCAGAGTACGATAGATTAAGGAATGGGATAATGTAGAGGATTACTCATAGGTTCTTTATTACAACTCTTGGTGTTGTAGATTATATAGCTATCAGTTTCCTTTGGTGGTTCTAGAGTATGAGGTTATCATTCAAAAGGACGTACCATGTTTACCTCCCCATTGAGATCTATAACTTTTCATTGGCTTGGATCCTAGGATTCCCCTAATATCATCACCAACATATCATATGGCCCTCATAGAGCTTCATGAGATGTTTTTTTAGTTAGAGGACTTATTAGAGAATATATTTTTGGTACAAAGTGATTCCCCAAAGAATCCCAGATGTTGTTTGAAAAGAACATGGAAATAATATTGAGGTTATGTCTGTATTATACATGAATTAACATTATTTACATGATGAATGAATATCCAATACTGATAATAGAAGTCCAAAATAAATATTTGAGTGGGGAATGATGTTTATTAATTGTTGAACTCTGGTAATGATATCTGCAATTGTGGGTACAAGATGTGGATATACTGATGATGAAATTCGAATGTCTCTATGGTCACTATGATTACATGGGGATGCCTTTTGGTAGGAAAAATGCCCCAATAGTATTCATGGGACTCGTGAAGCTGATAATTGATCCTTTCTTAAACTTGTTCATGGTGTTCTTTGTCAAAGAAATCAAATTTTATTTAGAATCCCTAGATATGAAAGCATGATACTCATGGATGGTTCTATAAATAAAATTATAGAACATTATTTATATGAAGCTCTCAATGTGTTATTTTTTGATATGATATCTCTACATAGTGTAAAATATCATCTTATATTTAGGAGTTTTATGGACATAGAAAATGTCGAGGATTTTGTTTCTTGGGACCCACCACAGTTTTTTACAGAGATAAAGAGTTTCTATGTTTAGGGGGGTACTATCGAAGGTTTGTACCAAATTTCACTAGAGTTGTATCACCATTGACAGATTTCACCTAGAAGGGGAATCCTTTCATATGGAAGAAAAGGTATGAGTGGTACTTTTTTGTAGCTGGGGTAGAGATTAATGAGGAGTACCATCTAGATATTTCTAGTGGAGGTTGTCAAGTACATAGTATTCTATGATGCATCAAGGACCTGAAATGGATTATTTTTAATGAAGATGTGAGTGGTTATTAGCTATGGTTCGTTTCAATTGAGACCACATGTGTAGAACTACAAGACCCATGATCATGAGCTAGGAGTTCCAGGATTCGTACTAAATATGCGGAGACACAACCTGATGGGAAAGAGATTTATAATCTACTCCAACCACCAGAGTCTTAAGTATATATTCTTCCAGAAGGATCATAATTTGATATAGAGGTGATCGATAGGGTTATTCTCAGACCGTGACATTGAAATTTTCTATTGTTATGTGAAGTGAAATACTGTGGAAAAAATCTTGGTAGAAGATATTATTCTGTGGTGTTTCCTATTGAATTAGAGCAGTTATCCTCATTTTAGTTTTCCTATGTTGATAGGGACACTAGTTCATGCCTTTATTCGATGGTTGTCACCCAAATTCTTTTGTAATGTGTTAGGGATTCTCATAGTGGAGATATAGACTATGAGACCTTATATACAAATATATCCAATAGACGTGCTCATGATGGATATTCAAAATCTGTGGATCAATCTATCAAGTTTAGAGGATGCAAGATGGCACCTTTAATATTGTTGGAGGTGGGGATGCATCATTTTCATAAATACAATATGGCGGTATATCTAGGTGTGTAAAATTAACACCAAGGCATTTGATTCCTATTTTGGAGTCCATGAATGATGAAGGGAGTTATATTGTCTGTCTCTTGATGACACACATGTCAGCAGGTGATGGCTAACCACTGGGTTCCATTGGGATTAGCTGAACCCATTTAGGTTCATGTGTGGATGTGGGATGTGATATCTATGGACTTTGGAATGGGGTTACCATGTATGTTTAGGGGACATGATTCCATTTAGGTGATCATAGACTGACTCAACTCATCATCCGGCATCTTATCCCTTTGAGTGAAGTGTTCCTTAGAATTCTTAGGATGCCTCTATGGGCATCAAATAGTTTGACTCCATAGATCCTCCTAGATGATCATTTTATAAAGTGATTAATGTTTCAAAATATAATTATGGAGACAATTGTAAGAGGTCATTGGGACCGAGTTACGCTTGATCATGACATTAACCACCCAGACTGATGGCCAGACAAAGTGAACCATTTAGGTCTCAGAGGACGAGCCTTAGACTAACATTTTAGGCATTAGCCATAGTTGGGAGAATCATCTTCCATTGGTGAAGTTTGTGAACTAAAAAAATACCATTACAACATTGGTATTTAACTACTCGAGGTTTTGAATGGGATACCATGTAGGTATCCACAATGTTACGTTGATCCAGGGTAGTCAACACTCTTGGGCCTATTGTTAGTTAGATCTATTATAGATAAGGTGAAGATCATTTAGGAGTGTATGGGAAATATAAGGTGACATCACAAGTCTTATGTAGGCCGATGATAGAGACCATTGAAGATCAAGAAGGTATATCATTTATTCTTGAGGGTCTCAAGTTGACATGGATTATAGATATTTGGATAGGGTAAGAATTTGTTTTTGAAACATATTGGTTTCTTACAGGTATTACGATGATTTTTTGAGGTGGTATATATCTTAGTTGTACCACCACAGTTGGACCGAGTGCATGATGTCTTCCATGTGTCGAAGATGAGGAGATACAAGCATGAAAAATCTAATGTTATCGATTGGGTTAGTTGGAAATTGAGTATGGATCTACCTTTGAAAATTTCATAGTGGATATCGAGGATCATCTAGAAAGAATTTTTCATGGGTGATTACCTCTCCTAATGTATGTACGATGGAAGCATGAGAATCTCTAAGAGAGAAAGCTAGAGTGGGAGCCCTAGAAGAGAGCCTATTACCCTCATCATTTAGAGTTTTTTTTCTATTCATTGGACAAAAAACCATAAGTTTGTGGGAATACAATGACTTGGTTTTTCCATGAATTATATTTTTAAATTGTATCTATTTTTTGGAGACCATTAAGAGAGATGGTTTGGGATTATGAGAATTGATGTGCCTATAATAATTATTCTGAAAAATACTAAATACATTAATTTCCACACATGTATAGTTTTCTAATAATGGTGGAATTACTTCCGAATAGTGGAATGGATCAAACATATGAGATAATCGTTGAGTTAAGAATGTGAGCCTTACCCTAGGAGTGACATAATCATTGTTGATGTAGAGAGTTTGTGAAAAATTCATCACATTCACATAATTAATAAGATAAATAAAATGAAATTGTTTTAATTTATTTCATTCGACGCAACCAATGAATCGTCCTAAAAATTATATTTATTAGGCATTCATCAGTATGGATCACTCAAAACTGAAATATATAGATGACCTTAATGGATTGTTCTTGGAGAAGGATGATGGACTAAGACTAGATTGTAGATTATGTAACCATAAAAGTTCAGGTACCTCATCAATGATGGAAATATAGAACCATTCATCATCTATAATCAATTCAATCATTAGGTAGGATGATGATTTTTATCTTATATCAGGATTTATAATCCCATATAAGTACAAATAAATTTTGATTAAAATAATTGATACACACATCGTTGGTAATTTTAAATTGATGAAATTAGGTTTTGTTTATTTTTATTATTCCTCTTACATCATATTTTATTATAATAATGAATGGTGTCAGAACAAACAAAGGATTAGGTTTTATATTCACAATATTATGGATTATGTTTTCTTCCTCTATTCTTACCATATTAATCAAATAAATTCATTTTGGAAAGTGGTTCGATGAATACATAATATTTTATTATTTTGTGAAAAATTTGCAATGCAACAGATCGATATTTTAGGATCAGTTCATGATCAATGGTGCAATTGAGGTGTCATGAAGGTGGTGGGACATCAGATGCAGATTAAAAAATATTTTTGGTAACTATTCAACCAAATTTGTATGAGGTTACTATAAAGAACGTGAGAAGATTTATTCCATGTGGATTTAAATCGAAAAATTCCAATCACTATCAACTAGAAGTTCAGATGACCATTAACCTATAGGTTCCAATGATGAAGGTGGTTCCGATGATGTGAAAGATGATGTGGGGGAAGGTCCCACAAGATCTGGAAAATCCTGGGTTACAGGTTATGTAATCCAACGTTACACACCATGTGAGATCCGCTGGATGCGACTCTAGTGTTTCTTAATGAGATAAATATCACACATTGTGTGACATGGTCACATTTTGTGTGAACCCTCCATGATGGCTCTATGTGTAATTTGGAATGTAATTAGACATGTATAGAAGTACACAATTAGTAGTATGAAATGTATTAGGACATAGTAATGGTTAGGAGAACCTGTGCTAGTATATAGTCATGTACAACATTACAAAGATAATGCTCTATAGAATTGATAGGGTTCCTGGTAACCACTGCACATCATGTGTCTCTCTTACATGTCTTGTGTGTTGAGATTTACATTTCGGGTGATGATTTACCACATTAAGAGACCAAAAGATATTTTGAAACTCCATTTACCCCTAGTAAACGTTCTTCCCCCATTCAAAGGTGTTTGTATCCCTTCAACTAATTAATCTGGTTTAGTCTTGGTGGACTATTTTCACTTGGTCCATTCCCACTAGGGTATACTGTATCATTACATCCACATAAAAATATACTAACCCCCTCTAGAGGATGATTCTATGAAAGAGTTTGTGTAGATGGTCGATGAGACTAGATTTTTTGACTGGAGTGTCATCCCATATCATCATTATACCCAGGATGAGGTTTGTGGAATCGAGATGATTTCCATGACTAGGTTTTTGATCCTCCATCAAAAAGAAATTATCCATAGGGTTTGTTTTATAATTCTCATATGATCACCTTCCTAGTGTTTTGGGACATATTAGTTCATCATATCCAAAGAAGGAAGGTGTGTAACCCCCTATCTGAGAATCAGGGTCATAGGTGTCTAGTGATCTTTCATGGGTGAATCCCAAGGATATTTAACTCTTTAACCATTGTCTCTAGTGATGGCATGGCTCGTGGAGTGTGTTTTCTTCTAATGTGCATTCTTTTATGAAAATCACGTGGTTGGATGTTTTTTTTGACTGCATAGTGGAACAGAGTCCTTATTGAGTATATCTAGGAGTTTCTATTATAAATTTATTAGTATAATTTTTATTGAGTTTTCAATACATTATGATTCATGTTTATTATTTTTGTGGTGTCCAACTAGGTTTTTTATTATAACCAATGCATTAGCAATGACCACACGTATCATGTATTATATAGAATATGAACCTTTTGATAATGTCATAGGATTATATGGAGTTAGTGGAGCAGGAAATAATATTGAAAGGTAGATGTTTTTTCTAGGATCATTCATTTGATATTGGTCCACTCCCTTGGAGAAAGATAAAATCTTTACATCATTTTGTATCAGACTTTATTTGGTAATTTTTCTTCTTTCTATGACTTTTGTTGGACTATGGTTGTGGGATTCGAATTGTGTTCCAGAATTTTTTTTAGTTATTTTATATTTCATAAATTTATGGGCAGGGATATGCATGTGTCGTTATAGGTATATTAGGCTAATGTCTCCTATATGTAGGATATGCCTACTCGGTGCTGGTCGCCAACCCCTAACCTATTAGAGGCGGGCTTAGCGTAGCCACTAGTTGGACTCTGGTGGGTTGGATCCCAAAAATTTCAGGTTTTGATTAATATTTATTTTTTTGAGGAATAATTCAAATCCCTCTGAAAAATGAAGAAATGATACTTTATAGAGTGAGAGTCTTCATAATGCACATTTGACATTTTCATTTTCAAATGATTCTGAGATAATTTAGGTCAGTTATAATTTTTCTCATCAAAAACATAATTATATATTTTAATATAAATTTATTGTTCAATTCCAACAATATATCTTGGAAAGAGAGAATGTTTAGGAAAATGGAAGATGTCACATTGTAATGGTTATAGTCCGCAAAAATGCATGACAAACATTATTTTGTTTTTAAATTATTATAGATTCGAATAAATAATTGATTAAAAATAATATAATAATTCATGATTATAAAAGTTATTTTTATTTATTTATATTACTGTGGTTATTTTTGGGTTTGAATAGAATCATTGAGAAAAAATGGAAATTGATTAAGTAATACATTGTTACAATGAACTTTCTATTGAATGTCTTATTAAAAATGAAGGGAATATGCATAATTATTATGATCAGGGGTCCTATTTAATATAGGGGATGTCTAAAAAATAAAATTGGTTGTATTTTTTATTATTTTTCAAAAATTGTTTTTTATTATTGATATAGTGTTTGAGATCCCCATTTATATGTGAATAATAGGTCACTTTTGTGAACTACTACTATATTGATAAAATTGAATGAAAGTATTAAAGGATAAATGGTTCAAAAAGAAGAAATTAATGGATTTTGGGGTGAAATTAGGTCTATAAATCCTCAAAATGTTATTTTAAAAAATTAAACAAATTTAATTTCATTTTCATTCTAGTTATTTTATATTTTACCATTTTTTTCTTGTAATGTTACCAGTTTTTAACTAGGAAAAATACGATACCCTGAAAATAAAAAATAAAACAGACTTCCAAATATACATTTTATGAAATAAATGTTATATGATATTTAATATAATTCAATTATTAAATATAATAAGTATTTTCTTTAATATAATACATATAATATATATATAGAGAAAAGATTCACAGAAAAAGATCATTTTAAACATTATTTGTTCTTGATCTTATTTAGAATTGGTCACAAATAAAATGAATATTAATATAAATATTTATAAGATAAAAAATTATATTTTATTTTTTATTAAAAATATATTTATTGTATTTATTAGGTAAAAATTATTCAACATTAATAAAAAAAATATTTTTTTTACCATTATGGTAATAATTAAATTTATTCTTAGAAATCATACATTTATGTATAAAAATGAATTAAATATTGTTAAAAAATATTATAATTATAATATAATATCAAAAATAAATTTACAAACATTTTAATTCTAGGGGCGATGACAACTACATTTTAATTTAATTGAATAAAAACGTTTTATAGAGTAAATTTCTACTTAAGTATTCATAACATGATAAAAGGGTATAATAAATTCAACATTGTATTTTATTATAAATAATTTTACTCATAAAATATATTTTTAGATAAATATGATATTTTAAAAGTTTTTAGTTCATAATTATTTGATTAAAGTATTTGAAACAATGCATTACAAGGAAATAGGTTTTTTCGTCACTATTCTTGAAAAAAAAATTTAAAAAAATTATAAAATTGATTTCCAAGATAATATTTAAAATGTAAATTAAAAACTAATTTTTATTTTTAAATATTATAATTTTAAAATTTATGAATTTCTCATATAAATTAAATTTTAAAATATAATATAAAACTACTTTTATTGAAAAAATTACTATATTAAAATTCAGGTGTTTTAATATTATTTCATATAAATTAATTAATGATATAATATTGATATATTAGTTAATAAATACAAATTTTAATTATTCTAATAATTCTTTTAACAATAATTAATTTAATTTTTTAAGGTTAAATGTAATATTGTTTCTAAAAAATGGTTCTTCAAAAGGAATTATTCTAAAAAACTTTAAACAAGCGGAAATGATAATTTGTAAAAATATTAATTTATTATAATTATTTTGTTTATAAATTATTATATTCATAATTTAAATTTTAAATTTCATGGAATGATTTACTTGTTTTTTCCATTATATTTGTTTTGTTTGTGATGTAAGACATCAAATATATTAAAAATTCAAAGCATACAAAATACAAGGTCATTACATATAAAACCTCGATCATTTATAAATCAAACAAATACATGAAGTTTTGTAATAAATATTAAAAATCAACCTTGAAATATATGTGTTGTTAAATCCTCCCCCCTTGAAGGTTTTTTCATCCCAAAGAAGTGTCATCAGGCCTCCCCAAAAAACATATATAAACACTATGCATTCAAATCAATCTCCCACTCCCATGTATCCATCAAAATATGTTTGTGCGGACACTCCTTTTGTTCTAATGGTTCTATAATTCATTAAATTATTTTTAAACTTCATTGCCTAAATAATTCATTCTTTCATAGCTCAACATCATTGATTTTGATCACATTAGAAGTTATCAGTGTGGTATATTTTAAGCTAAGATACCTAAAACAAATCATTGGAAAAAAATTAAATCTCAGGATGTTAGAATCGATATGAATCATCAATAAACCTATTGAAAAGATACATGTTAACTTATATAGGTTTAAAATATTTGTAGAAATATGGATACAATCTTTTCCAAAAATGTAAAAATCCTGAACAAAAACATAGTCCCCAAGACCAAACTCAAGAGGATAGTACCTCTGGTCTGCATAATAAAATTTCCCACAGTTTATAGTATCTCATCCCTTCCAGATCCACCATATATTCTCAAAAATATTTTGAATGATACTTGGGATCATAACACCTAGATCCCATGCATCTAATATTATAGTAGGTGAATGAAAACCCTTCCATATAAGGCCTCAAAACATTTCATTGTCATTGAAACCTATTAACTATTATTATAAGAGAATATAGATACATCTATATTACTCTCCAATAAAAAAAATAAAATATTAGAAACCCACACACCACATATACTCTAAAATATGGATATAAGGCTCAAAATACACATCTTTATGAGGAATATAGGTAGTGATCTAATACACCTACATAACATGCACTTTCTATAATCCTAGAAATTTGTGTGAAATAAATAAGGTGTCTGAATAAAAAATAATAATCCATGAAACAACGTGATTCCATATTATTTCCCAGATATAAAACCATCTCATCTCATTAAAAAGTAGTTCACACTAATAAGTACATACAATGTGACCTCAACCAACTAGTCTAACATAACTGATATTGTATCACAACCTTAGGATTAACATAGTTACCTCATCAAAAATATCTATCATCATATTTATAAATTACACTTAGGTATTTTTAGTGTATAATGTTGTATTCTGGGCTTCTAATACTCAATAATAACCAAATTATTAAAAATTCATTATTAAATGATCCTTTTTATATCAGTTATAATCCAAGGAAACCAAAATTTCATACAAACAACATTGTATATCTTATTAATATTTGGTTTAATATACCCTGTTGAGGTTTGTTCATACTACATCATATTTATGAGCATGTTCAAAGAGACTATGACATGAACTTGTATATAAAGTGTGCCATCTTTATCCTAGGATCAATCAAGTTGTCCCCCCACAGATATATATATATATATATATATATATATTACCCCTCAAAAGTTTTTAATAAGATTTTGAAAACAGTCTTTCTTTCATCCTCTTTAGAAGTGAGGAGGTAGGATCCACATGAACAATGGTAACTCATCACTATTATTCATGATAATTGAGATGAACCTTAGAAAAAATTATCATCAACTACCACATTATAGTTCCCTTGTATACTCCCTAAAAACAAGTCATCAAATGTATCAAATTATCCATGAAATTATCCTTTCATGGTGAATATTCCATGTCCAAATATAAAGTAGATAAATACTCCACAGAAATTATTGTATAAATTTTTAGTTTACAGTAGAAAAATTTATTCCTAAGGAACATATGTAATGTTTATGAATTATACCTGTCACCCAAATTGGTAGTGATGCAAGAATCATGGTGCGTTCTATAATTATATTTTCACCAAATCATGATTTTGATAGTTTTTTTTGCATACCCAACAACCGAGATCCATAGGATTCAAAAAAACATCCTATATCAAAATGGATCTAAAAAACACATTATGCATCCCTATATATGTTGTAATCCTTTCCCAAATCAAGTAAGGTCAGCATTATAGTACATATAAACCTTCAATTATAATTATTGATGTTTATCTTACGAGGATAAACCAATTAATACCTCACTAACTTCTTGGTGAACTCCAACATTGGAATCTCTTGTTAGAAGAATACCTGAATTAATCCTCTATGTAAGTTTAAAACCCCAAAAAACATATATATATTCAATAAAATATTTAGTATATTATAAGAGATAATAGCCTCAACCTTCTAAGGTTCCACTAATACACCTACCATAAATAATTTGGGACCCATGATTCCTTCATCACCAATCTTAAACTAACACCTTGAATGATGGTAAAATAAATGGTTCTATCTATGTATACCATAAAAGATAATAAAATGTAAAACATGGTCCTTCTATGATTTTGAATACATAAGGATTTCATCAATATATATGAGAACAAATTAATACAAATATTGATTAATTTCAGGATTAATCTAAGAAAATAATATTATTGGCATGTTTATATAACCAAATGACATTGCATGATACTCATAAATGTCATTTAAACACTATAAATTAGAGTGTGGAATATCATAAATACTCATAAATTGATTAGAATATCTCAACCACATGTTGAAATTTGGAAACCTCATGGATCTCTATATTAAAACATGGATGAGGATACCAGTTCTTTATTATTTCCTTTTTACAACCCTAATTAATCCATGCATAATAGAAATAATCCTCCACATTCTTGGAGAATAAAATAGGATCACCACATGGGGAGGTTCTAATGATAATGTTTTCCTTTCCCTCTTAATCCCTATGATGATACTTCACCTCTTTATTTTTATTGCATCTATTTTATATTGAACACAAGATATGGGATTTGTACAATGATTTATCTCAACCTAAAACTCGTCAATCTTCATGGTAGAAACCATGAGTGGTTATCATGTAAAAATTCATTTAATTGGTAAAAAAATAATATTAAATACCATTTAAAATTTATCTTCATTATCTAAAACAACGTTTTCAATATATTTTGGAATCATTCCTAGCTATCGATGGCCTAATACCAAATAGATTAATATAAATCCTATTCACCAACATCATTATATGAGTCACTCTCAATATATGGAAAAGAAACTCATCCATTATACGAGTTGTTGTGAACTCAATTCTGATTAAAAAATCTATACATAGGATTTCATTGAATATTCATTTCTCTAAACCAAATATATCTAAAATATACATATATCTACTTATTATGAGGGAAAACATATAATAACTCCAAATACCCATGAATTATAGGCCAAAGGTTTTATTGACTATCGTCACTCCAAAATTGTAATATTTTTCAAACCCCAAAGAAAATGAATATGGGGTGGATATTAATTAATGTGAATAACATTTATTAAATAAATTATATATAAGGGTGAATACAAGAAAACAAACATAAAATGGTTGATGGTCCTTTTTCTTATTAGCAGGTGAGGGCTCAATGGAATAAACCCAGAATTATACAAAGTCTCTTCCCTAGACTCGAAATCGTTGACTAAATGGAGGATCCCTACATTACATCCTCTTTATAGAATGAGACGTATGACTACCACCAATAATTTTCACATTATATGAACTCCAAATACTACCATATGGAAAAGAACTATATCTACATATTGATTGATGATTTAGTCCATCACCATGGACACTTATAGTATTAGAATAGCTCTGATAAAATAAATTTATATCCCCTTCCAACACATAATAATGGAATTTCAAATGTAATGGATGGAAATATAGTTATATTTTACAATACAATCCACACTAATAACATTATGGTGGATTCCTCCCAAATAGAGAGGAATAAGATCAATTACCCCAATTGACCTAACTATCACAATTATTGTGATATCTATTAAAAAAATATATATAAAAATAAAAATACCTACTTTGAAAACATTTTTAATGACCCTTCTATCCCAAAAGATTATCCTCATCTTAGTTCCTTGATATATTAATAAACTATATTACAAAATTTTAAAAAGACATTAGCAACACTATTTTCACATTAGAGAAAATAAAATGTTTATCCAATATGTAAAATATTGAACCATGGTAGTATCATCATTAACCAATATGTATGAAAATAAAATAAACTCTATAAAACGGGTGACAAATTTCATAAATAAAATTACTTCCAAATATAAATATATAAAATCTCACTCCTTTCAATATATTTTTATCTCAGGGAATAAATACTTATAAAAATAATCCTGTAAATTCATCAAGGGAAAATTCACATATTTATCAACCTAAAATATGAAATCCTTATTTAGTCAAATTGGATCTCAAAGCATATACATATAATGCATCGTCCACCTCTCAGGGGGAGTCTAAATATGAATTAATGATGAATGTATAGGCTTTACAAAGATCTATATATCCTATATTATATACTCTCTAAAAAATATAGGGTGATGATATAAGTATTCATATATTACATGGAAGTAATATTATATTATCCTTATGTCTAATAATTCATACAATGTAAAAGAAAATTCAAGATTCTACAGGTCAATATTCATCGAATGTTAGGAGTTTCTGATCAATAACCTATGGGGGAATACACTTCTCTACCATTCATTTCCTCAATATATTGAATTTATACTATCATTTTAATAAATTTCCTACCACTTGAATATGATCCAAATTTAAAATAGTTCATGATAAAATAGATTGGATTATATTTCATATGAAGATAATCCTACAATTCACTACAGAAATCATAGATTTCTAGGAGTCTCACATAACCTGAAGATCTCTCTCCCTATCTTGACTAGAATTAGATAAAAATAGGATTCATATCATTGAAGAGTAATATAATGACATAATCCAAATATGGAATCCAAAATTATTATTCCAATATCATGTTACAAAAATAAAATTTATAAAAGTTTTTTCTTTTAACATAACTATTTAAACCCTATAATAATCAATATTCCCAATAATATGTATTCAATTGAATATATTGTAAATAAAATGTGAAAATAATTATTCAAAAACATATGTTATCTGTCCACCCCTGTAAAAGAGAAAATATCTTATGTTCCCCAAATCTATTATGAAATCGTATACACGACAATTACATGATTTGTATTTTTCAGTGTAAATCACTTCTATGAACTATTCCCAACACTACACAATAACACCATTCAAACTATGTTATATACTACAGAAAGAAATCATCATAACATTTCATTCCATCTAATGTCAAAAAATTATTCTAACCCATAAATGAGCATTGTTTTATGAAATATAACATGAATTTCTTTTCAAAAATATTGAATGAAAGATCATGGGAAATTTAACACCCTGATATTTTTAATGTACATTATGTTAAATATCATATATAGCATGAATCCCTAACATTTAAGAAATAATTATATATTATTAAAATATAAATATTATAAACAAAAAAATTAGTTAGTAGGTATAAATAGGGTTAAAATTTTTAAAGAATATATATAAATATTCTAATTAATATAAATTTTCTTAAAATTTCATATGAAAAAATCTTTCAATTTATAATAAAAAAAATCATGAAATTTTATTTTTATTTCTTTTTGTGATAAAATTTTAATATATTTATTTACATTTATGAAATATTATTTTATAAAAAGAAAAAAATATTAATAATCATTTTGATGTTAACCTATGGAGAGTTTGTTGTTAATTTTTAGAAAATGTCAATTATTTAATGAACAGTAAGAATACCATATCATCCAAAAAACAATCATTTCTTTTAAACAATTATGTAATATAATAGTACTATTATTATTATAAATTGATTTCAAAGTAACATAATTTTTATTTAGTTTGATATAATCTTATTTATTACACTAAAGTAAACTTTATACTATATTTTTGTATAAAATCATTTTAATGATTAAAAATAATAATTTTTCAAAAAACTTTTTTTAGCATGATAATATTACTCCATTTTAATTAATCAGAATAACATCAAATGAACAATTATTATATATTTTTTAGATTATATATTTATAAATATTAATTTAAATTATTATAATTATGATATCTAGTTATATTGTTAATAATAGTTCACCTATTGGTTGAAAAATGCATTTCCCGAAAAACCATTTTTTAACAAATTTTACTTGATTAATTTTCATTTGAATCCTTACAATTATATAGTATAAATATGATAAAATTGATTAATTATTTTTAATCAACAAAATTTATAATAGTTAATGGGTAAAAAATAATTTTTGTTCATAATTAATATTAAAAAAAGTAAACAACTAGTCACTGTGATGAAAAATTAAAATGGTAAAATGAGAGTAACCTTTAAATAAAAGTGAATAAAAAGTTGAAAAAAAGATTATTTTTGAATAAATAATGTTTAATTGACCCTATCACCCATAAAATACATTATTTATCAATTTTTTAGGTAATTATAATAATAGTGACGTCCAATTATTTAATAGTTTTGGGTATTTAATTAAATTCAATTGTTCCTCAATTATAAAAGGGGAACCCCCTCTCCTCTCTTATTCCGGTTGATAATAAAATTATCTTAAAAAACATGAAAACATATATCCCCAAAATCCATTGTCACATTCTTGAGATTCTGATATTCCCAAATTATCTACATTATGCTCGTTGAAAAGAGATCCAATGAATTTTATTCTAAACAAAGGTAATCATCTTCACCAAAATCCTACTTTTTTACTTTCCCATTTTCTACCTTAAATAATGTTTTAATAATTAAAATATAATAACACTAATTATAATATATATAGAGATTTTATTATGTTAATTTAATAATATTTATCCACCCACTATTCCAACAAATGGGAAAGAAACCCATCATTCATGTGTATGATGAGATACCAACTCTCGAACTGATGTACATTTGGTTCCATAATCGCCTTTCATTTCTATTCCTGGTGATAAATTTATTTTTAATATGTTAAATTCATTGAATATTAGACATTTCATGAAAGTATAATATTATATACTATATACATTATTATCCATTGAAAAATTACAGCATCATTCATGTGTAAGGAGGAATACAACCTTTTTATGCGATGTGATTCAACTTTTTTATTAAATCACATAGATGATAAATGGAAGTGTATTAAAAGAAACAATATTATAAATATGGTATTATTTTAATTATGGAAATAAAAAATCACCTTCCTACATTCTATTATGAACTCTGAAAAATGAAAATTTACACATGTTTATATATGAACTACTGTCTCCATGATTATAATGCAGTAAATTTTTTAATACCACATTTAATTATAGGTTTTGAAATTATAATTAATGTAGAAAATTATAATAATTTTATGATTATTATTATTTATAGGATTGAATAGTTTTCCCTTTCCCCATAGTTAACACACCAATTTTGTTTCAATAGTATAAAACATGCATCCTCAAAACACATATTGTGGACAAAAGTGAATAAGTAATTTACAATTTAATTAAAATATATAAAATTAATAATATATGTCTAAAATATAAAACATATAAAACAATTTTATGGAATATAAAAATTTAATGGAAATTATCATAACTAAGATAAATGACGCACATGATATGTATGGACTCTAGGTAAGGGTTTAGTATCTTAACTTACCTCTTTAAGAAACCTATTATTTTATGAACCTAATTTATTTTAAATGATGTATATACATAACTTTAAAAAAAATATCATTAATACTTCATAATTAATGATATTTTATGTCAAAAATAATTTACTTCATTAATGGGATTTAGGAATAGTGAGTCCCCAAAGAAGTATGGGTTTATGTTTCAATATCATTTTAATAAAAAAAAATTAATTCTTGAATTTATGTTATTATAAATAATTTGATCATTTTATAATAAAACTATTTCATTTTATTATCTTATTATCAATAATTAAAATTTACTGTTTTAGTACCATTTTTCTTTCTTTATTACATAAATATATTTAGAATTTTATTTTAATAATGAATGACTTCATTTCGCCCTTCTGTAAAAAATAATTTTTTTCCATATAAAAGAATTGAAAGCATATTTTCAAGATTATTTTTAATATTCAATAAAATATTTATTTATGATAATATTAACAATGTATTAATTTTTACAAAATGGTTTTAATGTAATATTCTTGTTGTTTTTTGAATGATTCAATTTTCATCTTTTTTATAATAGTGTGAATGAAATATTTCGTTTAACTTATAATAAATGAATGAAATTAACAACAATAATGACCACCAACTCCGAGATGATTCTATTATATTCATACATGATTTTTATAAGGAAATTTACTTTAATAATATTTTTCAAATTTTTCAAATTTGAAAAATTTATATAAATGTGAAATGAGTATTTGTTTCTTGAAATATTCCATATAACATTTTAAATAAATTTTAGCCAAGGATGATGATAATTATAGTTGCAGATTGCTTCTAAATTATGTATATTTTTCTCTCCCATATACCCCTCTGTTGTTATACCATAATCTTATTGTGTAATACATGCATTATACTCACCTCTGAAATTCCTTCATTATGATTTTTTTGTATTATGATATGAGACAAGACTATACAACCCATTTATTTCCATTTAGAATTATTCTATTTAATACATATATATGATTTATTTTCTGGAACACACATAGTGTTAAACATTTTATGATAGATTCACCTAGATATACCATTAATTAATATGGTAAATATTTAGTCTCAAGAGGTTCCATATGTGATATTGGGGGGTAAACATAATCCATAATAGTATTTTGTTCAATCTGTGATATTAGCTAGTCATGTAGCCTAACTCATGTTTATGTATTGTTATATGATTCTAAAAAAATTTTATTATTACATTATATAATGAAATCATGTTCATTTGGTTATGATACCTTATGATTTACCTTGAGACTTATATTTTAGAATATCAAGTTACACTTTGGTTTTACACATCATGTT
Organism: Viscum album; assembly: GCA_963277665.1. Taxonomy (NCBI): domain Eukaryota; kingdom Viridiplantae; phylum Streptophyta; class Magnoliopsida; order Santalales; family Viscaceae; genus Viscum; species Viscum album. Next base: position 70,610,466 of record OY728142.1, read on the forward strand.
TCTTATCGTATTTATATTATAAATAGGTTTTTTGATCACCCATTTTTTTATGTATGACCTAAAGTATAGCATTAATTATTTGGACCACGTACCTCATTTTGGAGAATAAAATATAAAATTTACTTTATCCTCACTTGGATGTATTATGATCCTAATATTTTAAATACACATGAGTCATGATTGTTGGTTTGTATTTTGTAGAGGTCTATATTAAAAATCATCTAATAATATGTGTAAAAATGAAGGGTAGCTATATTTTTTATTAGAGAAATTTATAGTTATTTTTGGGTACTATGACTATTATAATATATTAAGAACACTACGAATAAGTATAAGGAAAAAACTATATGTAAGAAAATATCTTGAAACTCATGGACATTTATAGTGAGTGGATTCTAAGAATTAATATCCATTGGAATTCCATACCATTTCCACTCTAGGGTCTAAAGGGGTTACAAAAAACACATCGAAATGTGGTGCTCACCCTTCACATGTAGAGAGGTGAGGCACTATGACTCTAACTCAGATACACTCTGTCTCATGTATGCTCACTAAAATTTACACTCAAGGTCTCTTTACATATTATCATACCAATATGTAAATCCAATGGAGATGTGTGGAACTCATACATCACCTCATCCAATATTGTGGCTAGGACCACCATTCGTGCATGAAAAATGACAATGTGATCCATTCCTTCATAAAATACATATAGTTAATCTCCTAATGATATCTAGTCAAGAATTACCTTATAGATGATATCTCACAAGTTGGACTCTCTCACACATAGAAGGATCTAAGGGATCAAAACCATAGACCAATGAAATGTTGGACCATCATGCTCATCCAGGTTCAGCTGTATGGAAGCCAACTACTAAGAATCATCCAACATCAATCAAACATGGTGCATCTATATTTGGGAATCATCTACTTTGACTTCATTTCGGGAATTATAAACCATTTTAAATCCATATTCTTATATGAAATCCATCTATCATTGATATCTTTTGTTCATGTACCTCTACATGAATACATAACTGAGAATTTGATGTTCCGAGTAAGCCAAAATTCACCATCCTAGATGATAATGAATCCACATCATTGAGGAAAATACTACCACTACTAGATATAAGTTATGATTCATGTAGTGTTTCTGATGGGGTATCAACTGCCTCAATCTGTACATGATAACTAACTATCAGTACCTCAACACATTATTGTGCATAGGTACGAAGGTATGGTAGAAAAATATGTACTCCATGCCCTCCTCCAGTAGTCTAAGTATAAGAATACCCATCGGCCTCATCTTTAACTCCTTGATGGACATATTAGAATACTCAATCAAAATAAATATCATCCGTTTTCATGTCATGTAGTTCAAAGTGGATGCAATCCTAGAGAATTTTTCACAAACATCATGTAGTAACCATCCAATTCTAGAAAACTCTTCTCCTATAAAATTCTCTTGGGTGGATCCAATGTACAAAATGTATTAATCACTACTAGGTATATGGTTAAAAAATATTTATAAATAAAATGACTGATGAAGTGAACCTCATTAATACATAACTAGCACATTGATAGGTAACTATAATGTTGGTTCTCTAGATGAAAATCTAGGACCATCCTCATGTGCAATTAATGGTAATCCTTCAACACTGATTATATTAGTATTTCATAAATGAATTAATCAATAAATTAATGCATTAATACATGTAAGAATTGTTAAATCAATTCCATAAATATGATGGGGGAATTTTTCACACCAAAAAGTATCTCCTGGAACTCATAATCTCCATAACGACATCAGATTGCATGATTTATAATGTAATCATCCTGAAATATAAATTGATGGTAGCTAGAATAGTTATTGATCTTCAAGAACCATGTCATGTCTCACAACTATTCAAAGAAGATGTAAATACCTAGAAATGGATTTTTTTTATTATTGCTTGTTCAATTAATGATAATCCACCAAAATCAGCACAAGATCATATCAAAATTTTTCATGAAAAGAACAGTATCACCCAAAGTTGAACACTGGGTTGAATAAAAAAATTATCTCAATGGTCCTCTAGTTGATATTGAATATTTCAAAGGTCGTCATGGGAAATCTGATATTCCACCGAAGATATCGGAAATATCCCTAAATACATGTCGATAAGAAACATTATATCCCACATCGAAGGTATTCTCAGAACATCCTTGAGAAATTTGTTCATAAAATCCTCCATGATTAATGGAATATAGATGTATGAAGATCTTGATGCACCATGGTCAATAGTTTCCAACATATGGGTGATGATTTGTATCCCCTACTCACAAAACACACTTTTCCTACCTTGAAATCTCTCTCACCCGTAATGGAGAATCCCATCCCATTTGTAGGAAGGAATCTAACTCATCTACAGTGACTGTCAATATAGGATCAAACCAAGGAAGACCAATCCATACCAAGATGAAATCATAGAGATCCATCATGATGTCCAATAAGTCAAATATGAACCTCTATCAGCCATGTGATATATCACACTATAGCTAGATAAACGATATAGAAGAAATGTCCCCTATAAGGACCTCAAGATAGAGTTGAAGGGATAATACTAGGACTAGGATCTCTAGATCTCACAATAGGAGTAATGATATGAGGTAAGTTCTTTCAGCCATGAATATTAATACTGAATCAATCATATAATAAACATAGATAATACCTCAAATCACCTCTTGTGCTACTATGTTATATGTATTGATCAACTGTAGCTATCTATGGACCGGACGACGATATCCCTCAGCCAGACGTGGCACGATTTATTTTGTTTTGGATGTATATCATATCATATTATACCACCCACTACTCCTCCTCTTATATCTCTACCGTCTATTTTTCTAGATCTACCTCACTTAGTCCTCCCACCCCTATTCTGGGAGGCACATGATCACATTGAAGTCTCCGTCATGGTAGTCCATATCCAATATTCCAGCTATCTATAGCATGTCAGGTTGAGAAATCATGCTTCATATGACCACACCATTCAAAATAATATCGTCACTCTACTCCAGGCTATCTTGGTACTATATGTGGTCCATTTTTCATACAACCACATGTTTTAGTTTGATCATGGTGAGGTATCCTGCTTTATGAACCTATCAACATGTTCATTCAAGTTGTAGTAGATGACTCAACCCTATAACACCCCTTTCAAGGTTTAGTTACCAAGATTCAATCTAATAAAAAACTATCTTTCAATACTGTCCACTCTAATACCACAATATCGGTGTGATGGCGAATGGTACAACATGGGAAAAAATCTCTATGTAGAGTCCATGATAAAAATTATGTGCATGGAAGTATCTATCCCTAATAATTTCAAGGGTGTACAGCATAAGGTTTTTGAATCTTTCAGTATACTATGGAATTATCCTCCCTCCATTTCATAGCTCTATAAGATCAAAAAACTAAACCAATTACAAGAATTTGGGTTGGTACTTTTTATGAAACAACTGATGGAAGTCAATCCATGAGAGTGTCGAATCGTCATTTATTTGGGTATCATGACTCCACCATCACCCATGTTCTCTTTAAAAATGATATATTCTAGTCCCACCACATGATTCTTTAGTTTTTGAATAATCTGAAAAAATGGACCGTTAATCATATCCAGCCCACCACTACATGGAGAATAGGCTCTCTCTAGATCATCAGTGGATTCTGGAGCTAGAACTAATAGTGTACGCTATGACTGCGTACATCTTTAGCCATTCATTCTAGTATAATATGTTTCTTGATTTGTGGGGTGTTTCTACGTTTCAACCCAAAGGAAGGATATCATAGGATGTACCCTGAACCGAGGCCTCATCACTCATCAGACCATCTTCACAATCCAAAATTGTTAACTCCATTTCATGTTATCATAGAGGGATCCTGAAAATTTAATCAAGACATACCATGTTCATATTAGCATATATATACATATAATGTAAAATTAACATAATAATTCAATTCAAAAGATCAATCCAATATTATGTGTGTACCACTGATCCATGCGATCAATGTCTTTGTAAATCAAGCCAAGAAGAAGGTTGTCAAGTTCCGTGTGAGTGAATACATTGGATGCCTCACCAACACTGGGTTCCATAGAATAAGATCCAGACTCCATAAGCTTTTACATTTTTACCCTAACCTGATCCAAATCCTTCTAAGGGGACTACAGACAACACCATCCCATGGATCAAACCACCTATGATACCATTCTTCCCTCTCCTGACCCATCATGGGTCAAACCACAACTACCGCAAGCCCACATCCATAGGCCAAGGGCTAGTGACAATCACCAAAAGTAATATCTAATATTGGGGGAGTTTACATAATAGACATGTATGTATAAAACCAAATATCTTTTTTATAAGTTTATAGGAATAATAATAAAAAGATGATATACCTAGGATATATCCATGTATATGAAAAAACATTAGGGTGTACAAGAGTACGACAATGAAATCTAAATGTAAAATGGAAAATACTGTCCCAACCAGAATGTTGTCCCAAGATGAAAAAATTTAAGGTAAATGTACCAATATTACCCATATCCTAATATCCATGCTTGGACCACTGTACATGGTCCAATGAACCAAGTATCACTATGATATTCTATAGTTAGCAGTGACTTATACATCAACAATATAAGACCGAAAATGTGATGGAAAATCCAATCCATGGTTGTTTATATTCATACACAGTAGGATCCTGAAAGAATGAACTGGGTAGTAAGGGACGTGATAGGAATTCTTAGACATTTGGTAGCTCAATACAATGTAATATATTGAAAAAATCCACAAACATGTAAAAAAATTATATATTCTAAAACCAAAGAAACCCAAATAAGAAAGAATGGGATCCTTATCCCACATCTCATCTAAGGAAAAATAGAGACATAAATTCTAGAATCCCATTAATGATGGCCGACATATTAGTTATCAATCCAAATACATGACCTTGTGAATATCACATGCCTCACCATTGTGTTGTACAGTGAAGGGGGTATAATAACCAAGAATATGACCCCCACTATTATCTATTAGGGGTTCCACAGTGAGTAAGGAGGACCCAATACTAAAACAATTTGCTGTAAATTTTTATGGTTAGAAGACTTGTTCCCTAGTGCATCAGAGGTACCACTCAATGTAAGGATGAACCACACCCTAATGATAGGTTTATCACTCAGTAGATAGATAGGACCCAAATCCATGTCCATTAAGTAGTTACACTCAGTGGATATAGGAACTTCACACTAATTCCATTTGGATTCCCACATTGATAAACGAAGACATGAACCCAATATGATAGGGGGTACCACTTTGTATAAAGTGGACAAGTTCCCTGATCTGTTTAGTGGTACATCTTATTAGAAAAATATAAGACCCAGATCTTGATGACATAAGGGGTTAAATTAGTGTTAAGATGACCCAAACATTACTTGATATGGGTAATAATCTTTGATAAGATAGAGAACATACACCTTAGTCTTTGGGGGGGGGGGGTACCACTATAATTATACTTCTGACCACTGTCATCATCAAGCTCCACCTAAACAAGAGTCATTCCCCAAAAATTTTACATCATATCTCAAAATCCACGAAGTAGGACTCAGTTCTGTTCTAAATGGTAAAACACCCACCATATGCTAATTGTGGGCCAAAATTCTATTATAAAAGAAGGAGAAGAGAGATTGAAGTTTCCTAAAATGGAAACATGGGTACACGACATGTAAGGGGACACACACGACATGTGGTCCGACACTATATGCTATATATTCCCTCAATAGTACATGCATATCTTCCCATGAAGGGATACACAACAAGTATAGGTTATAAATTTCATGTCCATGATTTTTGGGCCCCTGATCATTCTCTAAGGTTATGTTCGTGTAGGTTTTATCATGTTTGTGTACTTTGGCTCATTGTGTTTTCCTTGAAATTTTCATTCCAATTTACTCCTACTATTTATTCCATGTTTCTTGAATTGGGTCACATGGCTTGTGGGGGGTCTCACACAGTATGTGATACTTAAAATCTCTCCAAACCTATCTTTCATAGCCAAGGCCCAACAAATCAGCTGTTCTGTGTGCTATAAGAAATTTCTTCATGATTTTTCTAAAAACCCATATATAAAGCTTCAAATAAAAATCTTGCTCAGATAATTAGAATCAGGCCTCATCTTATCCAAAAATTATATTGGAGTGCCTTTGATCTTCTTTTCGACCATCCAATTATATGACAATAGTACTTATTGATCCACAGTAAAGAGTTGAATGACACATTCATCTCATATCATTCAATGATTGGTAAAAGATCTCAAATAAATTTTATTCATCACACATATCCCACAAACAAAGCAAATTCATCCCCATATTATCATTCCATTCATCTCATGTGAATTCACCCCAAAACTAGGGGTATGATCGAGCAAGATACCACCCAACAATGTTGATCAGTGAATCTTTTTCCAATCGAGAATAACATGAATACTGAGATGAGATAAATCACAAGAAACAAGGGTGAAAAAATCATTTGAGTTGCGTTCATCTCTAAAGAATCCAAATTGGGAATATCTGGGTTGTTAAAACATGAAAAAAAGAATTAATCTAATTACAAAATAAAAAATTGATATGTGGAACCATGGAAATACTTTAACATGGTGTTTAATAATAAAATGAGTGATCATAAATAATTATTTATTTAAAGAAAAAAAATTAGTCTATATTTGATAATTAATTAATTAAATTAATAGAATTAATTAAATTATCCAATAAATGAAATTTTGAAGACCATTTTATCTACAGTCCAAATACTGACATATATTAGGACATTACTGGGGGTAAAACTCATTTTATGGACTCAAAAGTGGTCTTAGATTTCTAATTCGAGATTCTGTTTAAAAGTTATCTCATTTTCTTTAAGAAACAGTGCACATCTTATATAATATTTATTTAATATTATTATAATATTAATTATGTTAAAACAACGCTTTGTAATAACACATTATCTCAACACCTAGATCTTAAAATATATCTTGAAATAATTCAATGTTCTATAAGAAAAAATGGGTCTCTACTAAAATAGGTTATATTGTGATGAACTGGTTCACATAGTGGTGGTTTAAGAATTTCTAGCTAAAATATTTATATAATGTAAATTTGAATGTGGAAAAAAGGGTCTCTAAAATCCCATAGAGATTGAGATAAAATAAATTGATTTTCATGATTTAGTTTTGATAGATGTTGGAATATACTATAATAAGGATGTTAGCTGAAAGGAAAATGAAATTCAACCTGAAGTTTTTTCATCTAAACAAGGCCTAAAAATGGGTAATCATTTTTTTCTTCTAGAAATTAATTCAAAATTGAACAATGAAAATACACGTGGTGGAAAATTTATATTGATGGAGGTCATTTTATGTTGAAATACCTATAAATCTTGTAAAAATGGGTTAATTTTTCATCTTATTAGAAGGAACATAGAGAGCTTACCGAGTGTATCAGATATCTTGATAAGTGTGAGAATTAATTTCTAGCATGAGATAATGACAAAGACAAAGCATGGAGGATTGAATATTTTATCAGCATATATTTTTTTTTCTTTTCCGTTAAAATTTAATTATTGTATCTCTATTGTATTATGTTTGTTCATTCCCCCAATGATTAAAATGAGCATTGTGATTAATTTTTTGGAAGGAAATTTTTTATTTACTATTTAATAAAATTTTACCTAATTTACATTTTCTTAGTTGTAATTAATTCTTTTTATCCATATGAATTTCAAATAAGATCTTGATTTTGAGGACAAATTGAAAAATGAGTAAAAAAATTCAAATATTTTGAATTAATTTAACCCCTACAACTTATCGAGATATTGAGAACATGGGATTAAATATAGTGACCAATAATGGGTATGAAACTGTTTATTATATGAATTTCTCCATGATCATCTTATTTTATCACATCTGTATGAAAAACCTTACATTAAAGATTGTGTTTTATTTTATAAATTTTTATACTTATTTGAAATGATAATATGGAATTAATTAGTTGTGTTTTATAACTAACAAGAACGCATTATTTAATATCATAACCCATTACTAATATATTTCATTTAAAACCCCACTCTATCCTCAAAGTTATGTCTGTTTCACCATAATAATTTAAAAAAATACTCTCAGTATCGCTCACATTGAAATCTAGAATTTTTACCACTTCAAAAAACATTTATGGTTTCTACACTCTTCTTATATCATTATTTTTATTAGTTTATATTTTAATAAAGCACAATAACACCAAATATCTATCAATTGGGTTTGATCATTCCCTCTAATTATACTATAGGCTTCTCAATAAAACGTTGGTGACCATGATAACCATATTTTTTGTTAAAATTTGGCATTTTTTCATAGAATTATTGAGTTAAGTGTATTATGATATAAAAATAAAGAAGATATAAAATGCTAAACAATAATAAAATATCTGATGTTCTTATCTTAAGATAAATGATTTTTAATAATTCTACTAAAATTATTCCATCACAACTATATGTATTGAAATATGAGTGTTTTGGGTTTGGCTATTAAGATAAATATGCTATTTTATAATCATTATATATTCTTGTAATTATTAAAAATATTTAAAAACTGAAAATGGTAATGAATAAGCTATCTATGTATTTCAGGATTTTTATCACCAATTAGTTTTATGGTAATGATGATAGTTTTTTTGAAACATGTGATAGGTTAAATGAATTTAGTATTTAATATCATAAATATGAAATTACATTAGGACTGTTCAAATAATAATTTTTTTATATATTAAATGATTTTGGGAGACAAGATTTTGAAAAACAATCAATGATATATATAATGTATCATATTGAGGATAAAAATATTTGTAATCATTTTTAATTTAGAATTAAATTAATTAAGAAATAATCACGTTTGAATAATTATTTCCTATATCTAGAGACATTAATTTGTAATTGGTTATAATTGACGATCTATGAAATAAAATTATTTTCTTTGTTTTTGGAAGAAACAAACAGTAAATTTTAAAAACAAACATTAATTAAGAGCTAATTTGTGAAATAAATTAACAATTGACTAGTGATTTTTGGGGCACAAATGATAAAGTCAATCTATAAAACAATACTAAAAAAATATTCTTAATAAAAAATAACATCAAATTGTTAACAAAAATAATTATGGGGAGCATAAGCTATGTCTATATTTGATAAAAGATAAACATATATATTTAATTGGTGAAAATGAGGTGTCCAATCTAATATTTGTAGAAAAAGATAATATAAGTTTAAATGTAAATATATAAACATTTATAAATTAACAAATTTCAATTGGATACTTATGTGAGCACATTTTTATCTTAATTTAGTTCTAATTTCATATAATTATATATTGTGTAATACAATTATTTTCATGAGAATAAAAATATTATCAATGTAAAATTGAGGAAGCTTTTCTTGAATCTAAATTTCAAAATATTATAGTTTTTACCATTGTTTCTTTGATCTATGAGTAGGATATTGTTAGGGAAATCAATGTGTTTTTTGAAAAAAATATTCAATATACATTATAATTTTTTTCTACATCAATGTTATGTTGTATGGATCAAATGTACCATTAATTTCGTTATGGATAATAATAGGGTCTTCACTAAGAAATTTAAAAATCTATGCTTTTACTTAGAAAATTCTATTCAAGAGGTTTGTGGTAGTTATTTGGGAACATTGCTGACTCTCTACATGGTATAGACACTATCATGCTAATTTTTCTGATAAATATTAGTCATAAACCAAAATGTGGTGGTTTCAAACTTGGAAACCACACCCTCCATCAGAATTTTGTAAGATTTTGAGTGACTCTTTTCAAATGACTATAAACATAGCCCCATCTGGGACAAAAATAATGGTTTAATAGAACACTTAGGATTTTTTTCATTTAAATAAATATCCCTCACTCTTATCTTTATTATGACAAATATCCTAAATATTTAGAGAATTCCTACTCTCACTTACATGTGGTGACTTTGTGACAAACTGGCCTAAAAAATCACTATATCTTCAATTATACGTTCATTTTCTTAGGGAATAATTACCACATACTCTACCATTTAACAAAGATCATTTTTATATTCAACAGTTGGATATAATGAATTATCTATATTCTATTATAGTGACTTTAATAGAGAAACCAATTGTATCATGAATTGTTCAATTTAAGTAAGAAATTTACTATATATAATGGAATATTAATCAAATTTCAAGTGATTTATACTTTTAATAATTATTATACTATTATTAATTATAAATTTATTAAAAATTTTGCATGTTTCCCTAACAATTAATTTAAAAACTAATTAATATTCTCTATAATGAATGATATTTGTGTGAAGATAGTTCTTTAATTTATTTAATCTTAATTTTTCTATGACTATGCTAAAAAATGTTTGATTAAAAATATAAAATAAAATATATTTCAAAAAATTTTGTATTATAATTGTAATATTTGTTTATACCCTAATATTTTCATTATATTATTCAGGTTCTTAGAATATATTAAAATTTTATTATATTAGTTATAGTAAGCACTATAACCCATTATATATTTCTAATCTTTCATGAATATTATATCGTTCTATCCCAGAGAAAATTATTTTATAATATTATATTTTGTTATATTTTTTTAAATATAAATAAAATGTTATTTAATGAAGAAACATTAAATTTTACACTAATTATAATAATTTATGATAACAATAAATATTTGAATTATTTGGGTAATTACAACTATTTCAACCCAAGTATTTTAGAATAAATTCCCCCATCTAGGAAATCTTTTAGAGACATGAATTAGAGAACCTAATTTTATTTTCAATGACATGAAGGAGTAAAATCCTAGAGAAACATGACTCGCATACCTACTAAAACACTAAATATTATTTTATTTATTTTTTGTTTATGATAATTGGAAAATTATTTTAATATTTTTCCCTTATTTATTTTAGAATTATAAAACTAGGTAATATTATAAATATTAATAGAAAATAATTTTATTTATTGAACCTAAGTGGGAAACTCTTTACATAAATGGGATATTATGTTAAAATTTTCACTTCTTTTTTACAATTATACACTAAAAACCGAATTTTCTGTGAAATAATTAATTATATTTTTTTGGAATTTTTTATCATAATGAAAATTATTATTAAATTTATACTAGATAGTCTTATAATTCTAATAACTTCATTTTCTGAAGATAAGGGTTTTCAAACGTGTTTTCTCCCTTTTTTAAAATCGTGTTACTACTTTATGTTTTTTAATTAAATTTTCTAAAAATACATCATATGAACTATAAATTTTAATTAATACTGGTGTAGATATCCCTTTTCTGTAATATGAATACTTATATAGTTAGTAATGAATGGTAACATGATTTTTTAACGTTCAGTATGACACTTTAACTTTTTATTTTCACTGATTAATTGAAATATTTTTTGAACATAACCTATTGTTATTGTTCTCTAATATTTATGATAAAAATTGGAGTCAATATTGGGATTTTATCATGTGGGAGGGGTATTTCTGGTAAAGGGTATTTCCTGAAGTAAGCTTCCAAATTATGATATATTGTTTCCAATTGACTAGGTTTGAGATTTGATTTTCATAATTCGTTGTTGAATTTTTTCGTTCATTTTGAGTTTTATTATCTACCTCGGGGGGGGGGTTAATAATTTTATTTTTCAATAGAGTATAATGTGTAATATCCTTTATATGTATATATTTAAATAACAAATTTTTAATAAAATTTTGGGTGTGAGATTTAAAATTTTAATGGATTGTGAATTTTTGGATTTGATTTAAACTATTACATTTCTCATTCCAATAGTATGAAAATGAAATATTAATACATGTTGAAATTTTTATTTTTTCAACTACTAGATTTGTTTACATATTCTTTCCTATTAATAATTAAATTTACTCATCAAATAGTAACATATAATTATATTGACCTACTAAAATAGAAGTCCATGTTCACTATGTAGAAAAATGATAAAAATTGAGAATAATTGTATAAAAAATTAACATTCTTATTATCCGTTAGAAATATGAAAAGGGAATTATCCTTGTATAAATATGAAACAGTATTTGGGAAAAACTATTTTTTAGAGATAGAAATCAACCTTTAATACCAAATAGAGTCCTTGAGTGAAAATATTGTTAAAATTATATTTGATCTCGATATATAACTCATTAACATAAAATATTAATTTCATTTAACCAAATAAAATTGATATATTGATTATAGAAGAAATAGATGAACTGTGGTTTAATTTTATGTAACATTATATTAATAAAATTTTCCCACATCAAAATTTGAAAAAAAAAATTTAAATATGATTTCATTGGAGTATCACTAATTATTTAATTTTTTGAAAAAAGTATTATAATATTTATTTCTCAATTAAAATTACGATTTTAAATATTAATTAGAAAATTTTTTATGTATTTAATTTCCATATGAATTTTAAATAACTGTCCTGATTATTTCCAATGGAATTGAATTGAAAAGTTATTTTTAGAAATTCTAATTTTTTTTTGTTTTTTTCAATTTATATTCATAAAAATATATGTTAATATTTTAAATACTTTTCATTAGTGAAATTTTTTAATTAATTATTATGAAATTCAAAATTCATGGAATTCATCTATTAGAATGTATTATAATATTTATTTAAAAATCTAATTACAAATTATCACACTCTATCTTATAGGTCTTAAAATAATATTTTTATATTGTCAAATTTTATAAGGATGAATATATTCTTCATAAGAATCTTCCAATTTTTGTAGGGATATAATATCCACTTCAGGATTGGTAAAGTATCACTGACTGATTAATTAAGAGAACCTATTGAAGTTACTCTTGATCATTGATCATGTTCCTTAATATATGACATTGTAGTGGTTTATTGAAAATTGTACACAAAAGGCCTATCAAAGAATGTAAAGTGAGGTTGGATGAGAACTGTCCAATAGTCTCTAAAATGTTGATGTGAAGTTGTAAAGAGATAAATGACCTTTCATTGTTGTCATTGATAATGAAAATTTTCATTTATGAAGAACCAAGTCAAATATTGGATAATAAAATAAATCATTTTATGATAAATAGTTGTTTCTATAAAAATATATAAGAGTTTAGATAAAATTAAGATGGGCTATAGTGATTAAATAAATGTGTTTTATAAATCATATCAGTTTTTAACATTGGATAAATGAATGGGATAAGAATTCATGTTCATAAAATATATGGTTTCTAAAAATGTATTATGTGAACACCATGTGACTTAATGATAACCAATACATTAATACATATTATTACATTATTTCAAACATAAATATGTAATAAACACAACCCAAAGACATATATGAATAATTTCATTAGAAGACTGGATTCAGAATGCAATAAAATGATACCAAAATTAAATAGATTTTTTAATCACCATAATTGTACACTAAATCCATTTAATCTCTTAAAAATAAATTTTATAACCAAGAGATTAAAAAATATGTGGAGGTAAAAATACTATAAAGGATGTAAAATTGATAATAAAGAATAACATGTTAGTCAATAGGAATAATATGATATTATAAAATTAAATTCTAATGAATAATCATATGATACAATAAAATAAATATAATATAATCATAATATTATAAAAAAATTGTAACATGGAAATAATAAAAATCATAAAATAAGCATAATTGAAGGCTGACTACAGAAATAACATCACATGGTTGATAACTTCTCATCATGGATTAGGTTTACTCCATAATCTTATATATATAATCTCAAGAGAGATAAAAATTACATAATTTATTGGATCCCTATTTGGGAACACCCAACATAACATGTACATGCTTATATTTTCCAAAAAAAAACCACAAGTAAAACATAAAAATATTAATTTCTCATGAAATGAAATGGGTTATATAATCACTTTTCATATATTAACTAGATATACAATCATAAATGGTATGTGAAATAAAAACATAAAAATATCTAACATTAAGAGTAATAAGTGGTCGTATATAATGAAAAATGATGTCCAAATTAATAGAATATGATAAAAAGTGTTGATAGTTATCTTTTTAAATATATAACTTTTAACCACCAAAATCTTTGTGAGATCACTAAGAGGAGGAGGGGGTCTTTGAGATAAAGTTTTCTTTTTCTTTTTTATTTCTAATTAAATATAAGTCTATAGTAAAATCCTTGATCCAATATTCTTATGTCTTACATCCTTACATTGAATAATGCTATAAATATGAAGGCATGAAAAAAAATATTAAAATGGTTTGGTATGAATACCTACCCCTTGATTTGTTTGATATACTCCAGAACATGAATGATCTATTATTATAATATTATAAAAAAATAGTCAATATATATTTACACTATATATATCATAAATCCACATAAGAGTACATATGTACTTCAACCCAAAGTATTTCCATAATCTACAATGGCTGGCTCCAGAATCCCCACTAGTGACATATTCTCCTGAATCCCAAAATATACATCATACTCCAATTCTATCTAATAGTATTCCTCCATGATAGTGTTTCTTCTATGAGAAGAATTCAAAGCCCAATAATATATACAAGTGGTTCACACAATCTCATTCAATAATATTTATATGAAATAATGAGAATTCATAGTCTCAATAAACTATTTAATAATATGTAAGTTTTTATTATATTGTGTATGGATTTAGAATCGAGATAACTATATGTTTTCTTTAAATCGTATCACATATTTCTTTCCCAATCTTCATTCTAGGCTTATTAACTTTTAAAATATTTCACATAAAAATTAATAATTTTTTTTTACATGTTAGAACTCATCCTTAAATTATTTCCATTGGGTTATTTACTCAAGTGAGTGTTCACTTATGTACACATGCATCACATATTCAGGTATTGAATCTTATTCTAGAAAATTTTGTCACATAAGCAAGTAAACATTCAGGGGATTCATGAACTATTATTCCGCTCCACAGATTCACTATTTCATTCAATGATCGCTAAAAATCTTTTTTAATGTGAAGTGCATGAACTATTAAAAGACATGAAATCATGTGTGTATCTTCATCTTTCTTCACACAATAATTGCAATTCAAAAGATCTCGAAACACTATTTTTGGTTCCTCTGGGTTACCCTTATTGTATTCAATTAATTTTGATGCATGGATGTGTGTTTTTCCACTCCACAATCCAATAGTTGGACAATACAGTTGTTCCAAGATTTCATTATGAGGGTTCTTCTCATCCTCATCTCATAACCTAGGAGGTTCATGAGTTTCACTTCCTGTAATAAAGAGGTGTTTCATCGGATGGGTTTCATAAGAAATCAATTGTGAATGTGGGTTACTCCATGATGAAAATTGTTTATTTTAGGGGTTCCTTCGTAATTTCATGAGATTTGTAACATCATCAAGAGTCACCATCACTTAATTGAATCATGTGATCTATTCTCCTTCACATGAATTAGTCACATATGATTTTTAATCTTCTTCATGTATAAACTATTTCAATGAGAAACAAGATCTATTTTTTGGATAAGAAAAATAGTAACCCTTACATCCTACCACTATTTATAGAGGTAAGGATCCATATACGGTCTGCAATAAAGGTACCTTGTCTAATAAAAAGTAAAATTAAAGGATTCTATCAAACTGAAGAATATCATAGTATCTCAATTAATTCTTCGACTCTTGGATTCTATAATAACACTTATGGTGTTAATGTTATAAAATTTTCTATTTTATTGATCTTGTTATTCCTAGGTGCATCATGTGATCATTTTTTATTCATGAAACAAATGTTATAAAATTCAGAACATTCATTTTATTGAATATAATCTATTCTTTACACAACGATGTTAGTGATTGTTAACATTCCATAATAAAAAATATCTTTATCATAATTTATTTTCTATGTATAGTTAATTGATATAAATATCACTATCTATAGGATTCATCAATTTTCTAGTTCTTTTGATATATTCTTTCATATTCATTCAAGACAAGTATTTCATCCATTTGTTTAGTGCAAATTTAATTTCCCAATCCTTTAGTTTGACATGTAAATACAACATTTATGTGATGGAGTCACAATAAATGATTCTTGGTTTTCAAAGGGGTGAATTTATATCCTTAGAATGATTAATATTTACCACAGTGTCACTATATTAATCTTTAGTGATGTGAGATCATAAATAAGATATCTACACCATCAATAAATGGACATTCTATCCAAAATTTAAATGGAAAGTTGAGTAATATCTATGGGAATTCATTACACATAGAACAAAATATGTTTCGTCTCTAAACATGATAATAAAATTGATGCTCGCTGATCAGTCGAGCTGGTTATGGGGTTCAGAACCCATTACACTTGCACACTACTACCTTACCGGCCACACCACACCTCTTCTCTCCCACATGCACTTGTCTAATTTTATCCTATCCAATGTGTCTTTCATGTTCATACTCCAATGGTCCTTATACATGGTGATGATTAGGGCTTATAGATAGCACTATGTGACACAATTTCTCCTCTTTAAGAAGGCTCTCCCAGAGGTGTTGACCCCTTGGGTCCCAATATGAGTTAATGTGGGACAGTGTTTGGGGGATTCAATTGGTTGTAATACAATTTAAAATGAATACTATTAATATATACATAAAAATATTATAACTATAAAATATAATTCCATGACTTATTCAAAAATAAATTCCTCAAGCTAATTATCTCATATATTCCATGAAAAAAATTATTAAAAAAATTTCTCGGTCATCATAAAATAATTTTATTTTATAAAAATATCATGAAAAATATATGATTCTATTTTTTAGGATTGCCTTTACTTTACCTAGAAATATTTTTATTCATCATGTGGTAAATAATGTGTCATCATTGAAAGATGCCTTAAAACATAATATCACTTTAACAATCATCAGAGTTCCCATGGAGAATTTTCCAAGAATTAAATTAAAATGAATTAGATGAATCCCTAACAATTTTCTAGTTACCCCATTTCATCCACCAACACATATTCACTTGTTAAAAAATAATTAAATCTTGTCTCAATATTCTCCAAGTATGTATTATTTGGTCAGTGTAAACACATATAATAATTCAATATGTGGTTATAATGTTCTCCCCCTTATTTACAATCAATATGCTATGTGAAAATGGAGTATTCTCAAATCATCATTTTTTGAAAAGCATGATCTTATACCATATTTGAAAATTTTAATATATCATATATGATAGCAATTATCTGACATTTTTATCTTTGAAAATATCCATTGGTATATAAAATATATATCTAGGTCCAGTAACCGAGTGTATAAAAAGTGAGATGCAACCAAGGATTTCTAAGAAATCCATACAATAACATTCATTTGAAATCATGATAAAAAATATAAACTATTCCCAACTCTTTTATAGAAGTGTAAAATTATTATATATATCAATGAAATGATACATCTTGAATATACATCAGAATAAATTACAATGTTCAATTGAAATTAAATTACTGCCCATTATTATCATTTCATCAACCAGGATCTCCACCATAATTAAGAACTATGTATGAATGTGTGATTGGAATACATATTCTTCTAATTTTATAAATTTTTTAGAAGTGTCTCATTCCCAATGTAGTGAAGATTTAACATGATTAACTCATCAATTATCCCACCTAATTGATGTATCCATCTCATTCTATTCCCATCATATTAGTAAAAAATTAGTCATATATAATTGAATAAGTAGATACATTCATATTTTCATATAAATAACATCAAAACTATGTGATACCTCTAAATATTGTATATGTATTCTTCATACCTTCCATAGAAGGTGTTATTGATATTTCCTCATCATTTGACACATCAAATGTGGATTTAAATTCTGTTTTAGTATCAGATTCTTTTTTTACATGCATCAATTTCTTCATGATTTATTCCATGGATGGTATAATTATCATACAATATTATATTTCATACCCAGTTTTTTTTCAAAAATCACAATTAATGATTTTCAATAAATCATACGTAGATTAATTCTTAAAAAATCTCTTCTTTAAATATGACAACATTTATTTGATTTTTCCTCGGTATGATTATGATCTTTTACCATTTGTTTTTCCATACCTAGTTGGTCAATACAGATAATTAGACATTATTTATTAATGATCTAATATTGATTGAGTTGTTCATATATTACATGAGTGAATGTGGAATCCTTACCCTAATATATTCTCTTTATATTTAAATTTTCCTAAATTTATGATAATTATATAACTCTACATTTCTCAATATTGTGACCTTCTTGATATCATCAACCACAAACATACATAAAGATTTAAAAAAATTCATTATTGATAGTTTGGATAATAACTTGGTCACATGTATCAATTTCTGATAATATGATCTCATTTTTTTTATTTATTAAACTTGATTCGTGCATCATTCCTAATAGTGACATATTATTACCTTATTAACAAAATTTATAAACAAACACTCCACGACACAAGTCGTAGCCTATGAAACATGATCTTCCCAACTGATAATAATTCTGCACAAAATATTATTGTTTTTATCCATTAAAAAATTGTGGGTGTTTCTACTTTTGTAGAATCATTATCTATAAATTATTATTTTGTTCTATTATGGAATATGTTTTCTCATATTTTCTTTTGGTCCATCCAAAATATGTATTGTCGCTTGTGCATAGATTTTTTGAAATAACATATATACATTGAGAATCATAGGTATATAATTAACCATTTTCTATGGACCCTTCTTCCTACCACCATTAAAATATTCACCCTTAATCTCAATAGATACAATAAAGTAAAAATTAGTCTTCTTAAATAGAATTCTATATGAAAGGAACAAATCCTATGTCTTAGATAGTTCAGAAACATTTTTTGGATGTTTTTCATGAATACCATTCACTATTTTATCATCTACATCAATCTTCAACCTATTTTTTCATTATCCTCAATGAATTTACTATCATCCTTATTGAATTCTTCTCTTCTAGGTGAATGTTCTTTAGAAATTTTTTGTTTCCTTTATTGAAAACCTACCATATTCACGCATTACCTTGTCTCATTAACATGGGTCTCTTATTTCTTAATACATTCTTAATTTTACATTATATGTTTTCCTTTCACATGATTAGGTGTTTTGTTATTCTCAATATTATCTTAAAAAATGTATTTCAATTGCCATTATAGCTTAGTTATCTCTTTACATTCTACACCTTTGAATGTTTCTTTTCTTATTTTTGTATGTCCAATAAAACATATATGATTTCTAGAAGGTCCTTCATATTCTGTCCCACTACTTGATGATAAATATTCATCAAATTCCATGATAATATCATTTATTATATTTATTTTATGATACTTATTCTTTTTTCCTATCACTGTTTTCTTTTTCATATATCTTAGACTTTTTCTTGTAATAGTTCATCTTTTTCAGTTTTGGTAGATTATATTTCCTTTTTGGATTGTCATTTACAAAATTTCCGAACTCATAAAAAATAAAGCACTTTAGTGTATTATTTCATTATTCTATTAGGTGAATCTTATAAATTATTTTAAATAAATCTCCCATTTTATTATAGTCCTCGTATGCTTCCTCATACTTAGAACCGCTTGATTCAGGTATCTCTTTAACTATAGTTTTACCTTTTATAGTGGATTTAATAGTCATATCATCTTCTTAATTCAACATAAAAGTTGGTATTTTACATATTTTATATGATTTGATAATGTTATAGTGTTCATCCACTGATATATCATCTCAATATTCATGTGATGAAACTTTAAATAAAATCTACCAGAAAAGTTTCTCATCATCTTCTTAACAATGGATGAATCATCCAATTTATCATAAATAACTCTAATTCTACTAAAAATCTTACATAATCATGAAATTTAGTCACAAACACATTAACCATCAACCATTTTTATATAATAATATATTATTCTCAATATTTTCATATTTTATTATTTTTTGGACATATAGAATTCATAAATACAATTCAATTTATACCATATTTCCCTTGTATTTGTGACACCCATCACTATTTTGCTTACATTTTATGATAAATCAAGCATGATTTCATTTAATGTCTTTATATCCATCTCTAGGTTAATATTATCATAAAATTTCATAGTATCATTCTCAAAGTTGGATGGATATCCAATTTTAACTATATCTCTCACTTCAACCTAGGTGATATGATATATACTGTCATACAGTTTTTTCATCCATAAAAATTATCAATATTGAAAATGAGAATTCCCCTAATTTTTACTTAATTTATATTCTCCATTTTAGTAATTATTTCAATATTATAGTGGGGACCTTCCATATGAAACAATTTGATGTGCCCATATAAGTGTGAGATCAATGAGAGGGGTATTGTGTGAATCAATGAACACTTTTTACTATTTAAAAATTGATTCTTATAAATTAATCCTTTTTTACTAGTTAATGCCTTAATATAATATTATTTTTTTCTCTAAGATGAAACTCAAATAATGCTATAAATAAAATGGAATATAACACAATGATAAACAATTTTTGGTATGAATACCTACTCTTTACCATTTTTCTTATTCCCCCAAACATGGATTCTAGACAATAATTATTATAATCAATTATAATGGTTGATATATTACAATGTTGTATTTATATTGCATCCAAATATGAGTTTCATTATACTTCATCCCATAGTGTTTCCAAAATCCACATTATCCTACTCCAGAATCCCCACTAGAGAATTTTTCTCAAGAATGACATAAGAGGCATCCAACTCCTAATTCCAATTGAATGGATCCCTAATTTTATCATGTATTGATCCAAAGTAGAGTGATATTTTGTATTTTTAAATGTACTTATTGGATAGAACATTATCATGTATTTAATCAATTATATTTACAATCTGCAGGTCATAATAAAATATCTTCGGTCACCAGTACTTGACCAGTTTCCAGAGTGCATTCCTTCTTTTTGATGATTTCTAGGACTTAATAATTTATTTTATTGGTGTAAAAATTATCCGTAAGAAAAAATTATAAGCAATAAGGATCATTTATAGTATCTAAACATGGTTATCTTAGATATATGACATTTTAGTACTCTATAGCCTCAATATCATGATAACATAACATTGTTCTGGAAAAGCATATCACATGTTCCTTATCCAATCATCATTCAGGGCATACTCACTTTTAAGCCATTGAGAATAATAATTATGAGCCTACTATTTTATGTTAAAACTGATATTTTATTTATTTCATTTGGGTTATTTACTCGAGTGAGTCATTACTTATGTACGCAAGAATTTACTAATGCATGCATGAATTCTTATTCTTGTAAATTCCTACACATATTCATGTAAGCATTCATGTGTTTTATAAATTATTTGAATATTATTCAACTACATTAGTTTGTGACATGTGCATGACCAATCAATGGTTTTGAAATGATCACAAAATCTCCAAATATAGGTGATCTAGTGTGTATCATCAGGGCTCTGCATATTATAATAGTGCTTCAAAATATCTCATGATATTGTCTATGGGTCCTTCGTGTGAACCTCAATGTATTTCATGTGTACATTTTCATGGTATTATTTTTTCCCACTCCACAATCCCGTTTAATCACAATTTGTTTTCCCAAGAGACGTGTCTATAAGATCTACTCAACTAATTCGTATAACTAAGGTGGTTTGTGAGTTTCTAATTACCTACGTAGTAGGTTCTTTAATAGACGGCCTTCGTGAGTCATATGAAGTGTATGTGGGTCCCATCAACTAAAAAATGATATTTTCATATGGTATCCTTCACCCCTTACTGATACTTGGTAGAGAATTATGGATTTACATTGCATGATTGAATCACATGAACTATTCACTTTCACATAAATGAGCCTTGTGGACACCTACTGTTATTCATGAGTAATCCATTTCAAGGAGAAAAAATATCTATTATGAATTACCAAACAATTTCACCTCTCACACCTTACCTATAATTATATTTTAAAGGACCCACCACTTATCTATGATAAAATACCCATGCCCCTAAAAAATAGCAAGCCAAGGATTGTTTCATACTTCTGAACATCTCAAGATCACAATGAATGCCGAGACTCATTGGTTATACATGTACATTAGAGGTTATAATGCAATCTCATATTTTCTTCACATGATAAAATAGTTCTACAGTGCTTCCTGTGTTCTAATTTCTATCATGTGATGAAGTATATAAATACAAAACATTCACATAATGGTACATATGAAGTTCATTATGTAATGGAATCATTTATTTATTTTACTTCCATCATGCTACATCTCTTGATATTGATTGGTTGTGTCCATACTAACATATAATCTATATATCTTCACGAAGTGGATTCATGGAATGGGTGGTTCTTGTGATAAATTCATGTGCATGCATACAAGCTAATGATTTTCCTGCATTCAATCGATTCGATGAATCCATCAGTATGATAATTATAGAAGGCTATCATGTGTAGGAGTCAGGATCATTGAACAATTTATTTCAATTTTTTGAATAGACATCCTATTAAGGAAAATGATTTCTGAAAATTGACATAGTTAAGACAAGTGTGGCATGGGAGATCGGTGGTCGATATCTGGTCAATTAGATTGAAAATGTTTTGAATGAATTTAAAATGGAAGGTTGAAAAGTTTTTATAGGAATTCATCCCATATATAATCTCAAATTTGTTTTCTCTATTATTTATAATAAAATCAATGTCTACTAATTAGTCGATCTGGTTATAGGTCTCATATACAATTACACTTGTACACCAATAGTGAAGGGTCGTGCCACACCTACATTGGACCACAGAAAACTATGGCCTTCTATGCTAATCCATGAAACTCCTCGAAACCCACACATATGGGCCTTATACATGGTCCCACTCTAGAATTATACATTTTCCCACATGCGTCCATACTACCTCCTTGGGAAGGCTCTCCCATGTGTTTGATCCCTCGGCTACCCATGTGGGGGTTTGAGGGATAGTACTTGGGATATTCAATAGGCTGATCTTCATTTAAATTTTATTCCTAATCATATATAATTATAAATAATCTAATTATAAAAATGGAATTCAAAACCTTCATAAAAAATATATTATTCAATTCAATTATCTCATATATGTAATGCCAAACATTAAAAATGACTTTTTAAATACATGTTCTTGTAATACTAATTTTATTCTAAAAAAATATGGAAAATTATTTTCTTCTATTTTTGTATCATTTATAATAATCATCATGTGAATATACTTCTTCATATTGTTATAAAAATGTTTGATCAATGAAACAAGTATTGGAACAGAAGATCACTTCATCAATCATCATATCCATACAAAGATAATTGTCCAAAAATGTCATCGAATTCCAATAGATCAACAAATAAAAGTTATCGTGGAATTAAGACTTCATTAAACAACACCTATTGATTTATTTAAAATAAATTCTATATTGGGTCAACACACTTATGTAGATAAGTATGGTAAAGGTTAAAGATAAATAAAAAAGGTAAAATTCATATTAATTTCTTGAAAACTTTAAATTTTGTATAAATAATTTTAAATAATATAATGATAAATTGTATAATCCATGTAATGCTTAAATAATTTTGAGGGCTGTTAATTGAAATGTGGTAATAAACAGTGATGTCCCATTTAATCAGGTTTTCTTTTAAAATGAAATTGAGAATGGAACCTTATAAAAAATAATTATGCATCAAGGAACTGTGAAATAAACTATAAATATATGTGATGGAAAAATATATCTAATTATGAATAATTAAATTATAATATTAGATATTTAAAATTATATAAATTGGGAAAATCATATCCCAATGAAATTGGGAGGGTTTATATTGGTCTCATAACTTATGTTCCAGAATCCTTTTTCACTTTCACTTAAAATTACGAATATTTATATTAATTAATTCCTAAAAATTTCCATTAATATATAATTTAATAAAATTTTATTATATTCATTTTCAACCATTTCATTGAGATATAAAGTTTAATTTTATCATATCTCAGGCATTTATTTCATGGATACAATGTCTCATCACTTATAGATAGTTATTTAAATTATTTTAAAATGAAACTTCCATTCCTTAATAGAAATCAAATGGTACTCATAAATATACATAAATTTGACTATTCCCAAATAACCATATGTTTCCTGATAATGGGAAGATTAATTTTTTAAAAACTTTAATGTTATATGGTTCGTCAATTTAGGTAGTTTTATCAATGATCATGAACAAGTTTCATATAATTTAACATTATAACTAAATGTTAATTCTAGATTTTGAAAAATATATAATATACTTATTTAGGTCACTTTAAACAATTACAAGTGAATTAAAACATTCCATGATGTTTGAAATGGTAAACCAATTATCATCATTTAAGGAGGTGGTGAACCGACCTAATATGGAAAATATATTAATTTTTAGAATAAAATTACAAGAGAAGATCATCGATGATAGATATTCAAATAAAAAATAAAATTATTGTATATATTTTTTCGTTAGTTTTTTCGATGTTGAATGAGTTTTTTTGGATGATGGGTAGAATGAAATAATTAAAATACATTGACGGTGGTATTACCTTTTCCTTTGGATGTCTCCTCTTGGGATCCACATAAGGAACCATATATTGGTATTTTGATGAGACCAAATCACCTACTGTCATCCAGGAGAGATCAGGTAAGAGGTTTTTAGTTTTTGGGAATGAACTATAGCTTAGATGGTGCGAGGGGAATGGGTGGTGATGAGTTATCTTTATATGGGTAAGAGAGTGGTATATTGAAATATTATATCCTCTACTATTTTATTTTCAATCATGAATACCTATAGTGAGGAATATTTTTATTGTATAAAGTAAAAGGTGCATGATAATTGGGACTAATGGGTTCCTATAACACCCCTTATTAAATTAATCATGTATTTAACTTATAATGTTAAATTTTAATTTTTTACTATATTATAAAATTCACCCACAATTCAACTATTAGAAATTATCAAAATATTCACCATGAACATTTTATAAAATTTATATTCTAAAATATTAATCAATTATATGAATATAAATTTCAATGTATGATAAATTAAAATATTTAAATAAAATAGTTTTTTTATTTGAAAAAACTGTATTATGATCCATTTTATGTCCCTTTGACAAACTACATATGGTCCCTTTAAAATATATCATGATAATAAAAAACATTAAATTAATTTATCATAAAATTTTAAAAAAATTAAATTTATTTTAAATATTTATATTTTTATAAAAATGATAATTAAACATATATTTTCCAGAAAAACGAAATCACGTAATTTGTAATTTTTAAAAAATTTATTGACTTGTATCATGATAAAAATATGTTATTTTCTCATTTATCAATCGATGAAATAATTTTTCTCTCTTTTATAAGTTAGGATACTTTTCATACTATCAGGTTCTTATTCCTAATAGTCAAATTAATACTCCAAAGAAATTATACATTTTATTTGATGAAATTATATTTTATCTCAAGGTTATATATATATATATATATTTTATGAATATTTAATTATTATTATTTTTATAAATTTCTACGGTGTTGTTCTGGAGTGCAGTTGTTTTGGTGGATCAAGAATATCCAAATTATCATAGAATACTCTTCTTATTTTTGATTTTATCCCCTTAATAAATATTCATTTCCTATGGATATATTTATTCTCTAATAGAAATGATAAATTTTGTGCAATAAAATATATTTGGTTTTATTATTTTTTTCATTTGAATTACACTATACTATATTAGAAAATTTTACATAATTATAAAATCAGAAGTGAAATTCCATTGATAAATTTTAGGGTCATTACATCCGCCAAAAAACTTTTCACTACATATTTCATTTTACCACATAAAATGTAAATCAATGATGGTACTTATGCTTCATTACTTTCTCCATTCATCGGATCACTTCCTCATACTTATGGTTATGCAAAAATTATTTTACTAGGTAAATTGTCTTGTTAAAAAAAATTTATCTATGGTCCAAGATTATTACTAGTATATCCTCTTAAGATATATAATGTTATTGTTATACCACATGTAAACCCAATACATCTGAGGGGAATTATATGTACATAAACAATAGAAATATTTTTAAAATCGCATGTACTAGAGAAAATCATGTTGGTATTACTATTTAATAGGGAAAAATATAATTCAATCAAGAATCCTAAAGGGTTTGATGTATTGGTGACATAAAATTCCCATCTTCCCAAATATCCTGAATTGATCCCATGTAGATACATGGAGGAATTGTCATGAACCAGATCTGGTCGCCACCATTAACGACACCAAACCTGGCCCGTGGTAAGGCCCGAAGATCGTTCCCTATCCCCATGGTCTAGCACAAGTTCCCAGGTATCATTAATTTAGGTTTGGGAACGATTTACCTGAGTATGAAAGCATAAAATAGTAAAAACAATCCATAATATAAATCTGAAATTTTTTATCCAAAAAAGACTTATGTAAAAACCAAAAATGAATAAATTGGTTTAAAGATAATACAATTGGTCCAAATAAAAATAATTATAGCATCAATATAGCCCAAAGGACTCCACATGACTAGGGGTCATCGCCCCCAAGCTGTCTCCACAACTCCGCACCAAGGATGAGAACTAACACCCTGAACCGCCATCACCCTTAGCCTTTCCATTACCTGAATCAAACATAACCAAGTATAATTACACCCAAGGGGTTTATGTAGGGTGTGAGACTAATCCCAATAGAATACCACCCAATGATTCCAAGGAGTAAGAAATACAATGTGAAAAAGCAAGCAGTTTTCATATGCGAGGAAAAGTAGTGTTAAAATTTCAAGAAATAAAACCTCCAATTGAAAATAGTTTTCAATCCAAAATTTTCAGAATATTGAGAAATTAAAATAGAAATTTTATATGCTGTAATTTACTTCCAAACACACTCTAAGAAATGGGTAAATACTACAAATCCAATGAGCAACAACATTGGGAACACCCCTAGGAACTAGGTTGTCTAGGGCCCTACGTACCTCGTACCTCGGTGTAAAGTAACCGTAGCAAAATCTGTTCTCGTGCACGACCCACTAGTAGTGAACATACCCATAACCTAGTGG
Organism: Viscum album; assembly: GCA_963277665.1. Classification (NCBI taxonomy): domain Eukaryota; kingdom Viridiplantae; phylum Streptophyta; class Magnoliopsida; order Santalales; family Viscaceae; genus Viscum; species Viscum album. Next base: position 70,637,820 of record OY728142.1, read on the forward strand.
TCCCCATTAATCCTCGACATAGTTTAGTTAGAGTGGTCATTATCCAAAAGCTAAGTGAAACAGGGACAAAACCCTTCCGGTCCACTAGTCGTACTAGTACAAATCCGCCCAACCTAGGTACATGGGCTCCCCCTTTTGTGCTCAAACAATTTAAGAATGAAAAAAATAAATTATAATATAAAACACCATTACTGGTCAAACACAACCTATATAGTACTATCACATTTTATACCACTTAAAACACGCAACAAAACACATAGATTTTTCATAAAACAATTCCTCAAAATCCCATAGTGTTTCAGACACAAAACTCCTTATAAACCTTACTTGCATACTATGTGCACATTTTTATGTTTCCAAAACAGAAAGGGAAGCCTACTACATTTTAGTGAAAACACAAAATCATTTTTAGGTCATCCCCATATGGTTCACGAAATGAAATCATTGCAAAATCTCCATTTTTACACAACACAACTCTTAGAATTTCCAGTTGTTCACAAACACCATTAACACCATATTTTGCAGCAACAAACACAAGGTATAATCATTAAAAATAGTATTTTAAGGCCTTTTATAGTTCAATAAAATCAACTAATTACTTATAGGGTATCCCCAATTAAACTAATAAAACATTTCTATGATGAAACCCCCAATTTCACATGAAATTGGTATTTAGGATTCATTTTAAATACAAACACCACTAAAACTGTTTTTTCTGCAATAATAAAATTAAACAAGCATGAAAATACCATAAACACAGTAGAAAATTCACAAAGATTTCATACACAATGGAATCACCTAGCAAATTAAGGAAAATCCATGAATCACCGTGCAGAAATTAATTCACACCACCGCAGCACCAATAACGACCTAGAACAACACTAAAACCACAAGAATTGGAAAAAAACCCACGTATAATCCTTAGGTTCGAAACCCTAACCCCAGGTCATTTGGGACTTCATGGAAGAGGAAAAAACCGTAATAAAAACAAATAAAACCCAAAGAAAGTTGAAAGATGAAATAAATGAACTCACTCACTTGACGTATCTTGAAGTAATCACGCCAAAACAGTAGTATCTGAAATTTAAAATAGCCACAAATTTGGCCTCGTTTGAATAAGAATTATTAGGTCATTTCGGAACTAAAATAGAGGAAAAATATTGAGAATTGATAGAGTTATGAAATAAAGACGTTACCTCTTCAAATCTGGGATATTTGAGGAAGCCTATGATGTTCGGAACCAAATCACGATTAACCAGAGCTCCAAAGAGGGGGGAGAGAGTTCTGAAGCGCGGCTGGGTTAATTGGGCTTAGGTGAGACTTGGAAGCACTGATAAAGCCCAAAAATTGTATAAGTTATAACATAATCAAAATGAATTTTTAAAATAGTAATTGGGCTTTTGGGCAGGCCTAACCCCTTACATAAAAACCAAAATAAAATTTGTTTATGGATTTCTAAAAGCTCCAAATTACCCTGGTGGTATTTATATTTTAGGGGAGGCCACGTAGGAATTTTAATGGATGAAAAATGTTGAAAAATTTAAAATGTTATAAAAGATACAAAATTTATTTTTCAATCTGGAATTGGGCTCGTGGTTTGGCCCAATTGATGAATACTCATCTATTCCTCCCAAAAACCTAGGGAAACCCACAAAAAAATCAAGGATATAAATTAAATGAAAATACCTTTAAAATATGTCATGTATTTCACAATTCTCCCCACAATGAAGGACTTTACGCCCTGGAAAGTCAACATGAAGCTTGGTTGCAAAACAATAATGGGTACACTTCCTCGACCCGTGACTTTCGCTCCCATGTCTCTTGTGTATCATTCCCATGCTTCCATAGATCCTAGACTAATGGAATAGACTTCCCTCGAAGTATCGTCTCTTGGGAGTCCACTATTTTCACCGTCCTCTCAATAACAGACAAGTCAGGCGCTATCTCTAGTTTTTTCCAACTCAACACATGGGATGGATCCGGGTTGTATTTCTTCAACTGAGAGACATGGAAGACATCATGGATAGATGTCAACTGAGAAGGGAAGTCCAACCTGTTTTCCACCTTGAAAATATGCTCGGTGATCTCAAAGGGTCTTACATACCATGGAATCATCTTACCTTGCTTCCCCAATTGACGATTTCCCAGACGAGGGGCCACTTTTAAGAATACCCTGTCACCCATAGAAAACACTTGGCCTCGACACCTCTGGTCAACATAAGATTTATGATGACTCCGAGCTGTCAATAAGCGCTTCCTGATCATCTTGACCTTCTTAGAAGTCTCTTGCACAAGGCTCCGCCCCAATAGTGGGGTCTCTCCTACCTCAACCCAACATAGGTGGGACCGACATGGCCGACCATATAGCGCCTCAAAAGAGATCATTCGAATTGAGGTTTGGTAACTATTACTATAAGCAAACTCAACCAATCCCAAATGTCTATCCCAAGAACCTCCAAAGTCTAGGACACATGCATGAAGCATGTCCTCCAAAATCTGATTCTCCCGCTCTGTCTGACCATCAGTCTGAGGGTGGTATGCCGTGATCATCTTAATCTGAGACCCCAAGGCATTCTCAAGGCCTTCCTAAAATAGAGAAGTGAAGCAAGGGTCTCTATCTGAGACAAAATCTTATGGTACACCATGGAGTCTCACCACTTCCTGAAGATACAAGTGGCCCAACTCATCCACTTTAGTTGTATCTTTTATCAGAATGAAGTGGGATGATTTGGTCAGATGATCAATCACCACCCAAATGGAATTCATACCCCGAGGATTATGAGGTAAGCCAACAATGAAGTCCATGATGACCTCGTCCCACTTCTAGGTAATAATGGGTAGTGGCTGGAGAAAACTGGAAGGCCTTTGGTGCTTTGCTTTCACTTGCTGGCATGTGTAGCATCTCGAAACAAAGTCCACTATGTCTCACCTCATTCCAGGCCACCAAAACTGCCTACGGACATCATAATACAACTTAGTGACACCAGTATGGACAGCCCACTGAGACTGGTGGCTATCCTGCATCACCTCCTTCGGCAGAGATAATTGCACTACTAAACAGTCCATGAAGCAAAAGATGCCCTCGGGAGACGACGACCAATCAAAGGATGTCTCCCCACCAAGAAGAAACTGCTTCGACCGCTGACACAGCTCATCACTGGGCCGTTCCTGCATAATCAACGTCAATAGAGAAGGATTCAACTGGACTCTCGCCAAGAATGCCTATCCATTATGTTCCCTGGTCTCCACATGCATCTATGAAAAGAGCCCCATCAATGTCCACTCATCACTAGACTTACTCAAAGCCTTCACTGGAACTCTTCTACTCAAAGATCCAGCCACCACATTACCCTTTCATGGGGTATAGACAATTTCAAAGTCGAACCCCTGCAAGTACTCGATCCAGCAAAGCTGCCTCAAGGTGAGGTCCTTTTGTGAGAATATATAAGCCATGCTTTTGTGATCAGAGTATACCACAAAATTCTCCCCAAAGAGGTAGTGACGCAATGTCTTAAAAGCATGAATCACCGATGCCAACTCTAAGTCATGGGTTGGGTAGTTCTTTTCATGTGGTTAGAGTTGGCGAGAGCCGTAAGCCACCATGTGATCATCCTACATAAGCACTCACCAAAGACCCATAACTGAAGCATTACAATAGACCACCTATACCATTCAAGCTTCAGGAAAAATCATCACATGGGTGGTAGTCAACCGCCTCTCCAGCTCCTCGAAGGATGCCTAACAATCTGGGCCCCATCAAAACATCACCCCTTTCCGGGTGAGTGCGGTCATCGGCAAAGAGAGCCGAGAAATATCCCGAACGAATCACCTGTAATAACCAGCTAGGCCAAGGAATCTCTAGATCTCAAACACATTTTTCGGTTGCTCCTATGACATGACCACACTAATTTTCTCGGGGTCCACTAAAACTTCATGCTCCGAGATTATATGTCCCTGAAATCTCACCTCCCTGATCCAAAAAGTTCACTTTGACAACTTTTCATAGAGGCTGTGATCCTGTAATGTACCCCAAACGATCCTCAAGTGATGTTTGTGTTCCTCCTTAGAGAAAGAGTATACCAAAATGTCATCCACGAACACTACGACAAATTAATCGAGATACTGATGGAACACCCTATTCATATGTGCCATAAAGACTGCTGGAGCATTGGTCAATCGAAAGGGCATGACCAAATATTCAAAGTGGCCATACCTTCTTCGGAAGGCTGTATTTGGGATATCTGACTCCTTCACCTTGAGTTGATGAAACCCTGAACGTAGGTCTATCTTTTAGAACCACTTTTCCCCCTTCAACTGATCAAACAAATCATCTATTCTGGGAAACGGTTATTTGTTTTTAATTGTTATCTTACTTAGCTTCCAGTAGTCCATGCACAACCGGAGGGATCCATAAAACTTTTTTGGGAACAACATAAGAGCAGCCCAAGGAGATATGCTCGGGCGAACGAATCCTTTGGATTATAAGTTTTACAGCTATATCATTAATTCCCTCATCTCGGTGGGGTCCATGCGATAAGAGGGAAGAGATATCAGCTGGGTTCCCGGCGCCAGATCAATCGAAAACTCCATATCCCTCTCCAAGGGAAAACCTGAAAAATAATCTGGGAATACCTCTAGAAACTCATTCACTATATGAGTTAGTGAACCATCATGGGAAAGACCATCCTCTATAATGAGAAAAGATAACTTGAAGATAACACTTCCTAACTCTGGGAGTGGAGGACCTGCGCAACCTGACCTAGGATCCCATTCTCCATGAAAAACCAGACGACTCCCATCAGGTGTCGTGAAACTCACACACCATCTGTAGCAATTGATGTGTTCCTAGAAGTGTACTAGCCAATACATCCCATGTATGTCATCAAAAATGTCAATATAAAAGACCAATAGGTCCCACTTCATCTTGACCCCTAACATAGAAAGCGCACATGAGGGGCACCTAAGGCCCTGCTCCTTCTTTTTTCCCAGCGGTGTTACCAAATCCATCTTGAAAGACATCAACTCAATTAGAAAATTATGAACATCCAAAAAATGTGTAGAAATGAATGAAATAGAGGCACCGGTTTCAAAAAGAGTAGAGCTATAGAGGATGCGATCAGAACGGTACATCGAACTGTCGACGGTCCTGTCTATAATCCTACTGTTGACTGATCCACTACAAGAAGATGTCCAGTATCTTCCTAAGGACGACCGCTAGTCTGTGGTTGTGCCCTGAACTGGCTCTTCCCAGAAGATGATCCAGCCCTACCACCATGAACACCAAATCGAGATTCCCCAGTCCTTGATGGCTCGAATTGTGCTGTCACTCCTCTTGAAGCCACTGACCCTACCCCACTTGGCATTGGACGTTCCACACCGCAAAAGCGGTGCAAATTCCCTATAACTCCACACTGGTAACAAGGCTTCGGAGGAAGTGGAAATTCTGGTCAGATATGCACAGGCCTCCCACATTGGTGGCACACGACCGATCTCGCATCAAAAGCCGTAGAAGAAAACTTCCTGGAAGAGTGCCCTGAACTGACCCCTCTTTTCTTCCCAGGATCCTCCCACATTCTTTTCTTCTCTGAAGAGCTACCAGTTCCCACTTCTAATACTGAACCATAGAAACCTTATGTTCCTTTCCTATCAATCTCCACCATGCACGCCCGATCAACGACCTCAGTATAGGTCCTCAGCATAAACAAGAACACCTAAGAGTATATCTCTAGTCACAAGACATTCTCAGACCTCTGGGTCTTCGCTTGCTCATTAGAGACAATTTCTAGAGCATACCGAACCAACTCGGAGAAATTGTTGGAATACTCCATCATAGAGAGATTCCCCAGAACAAGCTCTATGAACACTCTATATGTGGCATAATCCAAAACCTCGGGGCAGTACTGTTCATTGAAGATAGACTTGAAATATCCTCAGCGCATCTGCTGATTCTTCCCACCCTGAAGCACTAACTCCCACAATTTACATCTAGGACCCTCCAATAGAAAGGAGGCACACTTCACCCTATTCTCCTTGGTTGTTTCCAGAAACGCAAACATACGCTCGATCTTCTCGAGCCATTCCTCTGCTTCTTGGGGTTCTGAGCTGCCTAGGAAGGTCGGAGGCTTATTTTTCAGGAACTCCTGGGCCTTGTCCTTTCTAGAACCAGTGTTATACTCTCTAACAGAAGCTGGAACTAGATATGGTCCATATCCTAGTGCTTGGACAGCCCGAACCCCGTCCATGACTAGCCTCTCATCAATTGGTGTGGGAGAACTCTCTAAGGCTTCCTCTCGTTGGTGCATGAGAGCTTTCTGGGGAGGCATGTTGCTACAAAATAAAACAGTAACAAAACAATAATCAATACCAAAATTCTGAAAATTTTAATCAAATACATCAAATATAAATAAACTAAACATATTTCAGTAATAAAGGAAACAACTACTCCACATCCACCTGATGTCCACATGTGATCTGAAGCCCACACGTCTCACCTAGAAGTGAAGTCAATCTGTGAATTCCAACATCCCATGGTTACTCATGGTCTTCCATGAGTGGTGTGGGCCAGACACCCTACTCACAACCAAAAAACCTAAGCCCTGATAGTCCTAGCTCCTGTCTATCCCGACTCATCCCAAAATAGAAATATAACCCAAAAACATTAACCACCTCTTATACAATTTTCTCACGAACCGGATCTAGTTAACACCATTAACGGCACCAAACCCAGCCCGTGGCAAGGCCCAAAGGGAGGTCCCTATCCCCACGGTCTATAACAAGTTCCCGGGTATCAATAATTTTGGTTTGCGAACGATTTACCCGAGTATGAAAGCATAAACATTAAAAACAATCCATTATATAAATCCGAAATTTTTTATCCAAACAAAACATAAGTAAAAAACCAGAACTGAATACATTGGTTCAAAGATAATACATGTGGTCCAAATAAAAATAATTATATTATCAAGATTTTCCCAAGGACTCCACATGACTAGGGGTCATCGCCCCCAAGCTGTCTCCACAACTCCGCACCAAGGATGGGAACTAACACCCTGAACCACCATCACCCTTGGCCTTTCCTGTACTTGAATCAAACATAACCAAGTCTACTTACACCCAAGGGGTGTAATTAGGTTTTGAGCCTAAGCCCAATAGGATACCACCCAATGATTCCAAGGAGTAAGAAATACAATGTGAAAAAGAAAGCAATTTTCATAAACAACGAAAAGTAGTGTTAAAATTTCAAGAAATGAAACCTCCAATTGAAAATAGTTTTCAATACAAAATTTTCAGAATATTAAAAAATTAAAATAGAAATGCTAGATACTATAATTTAATTCCATACACACCCTATGATGTGGGTAAATACTACAAATCCAATGAGCAACAACATTGGGAACACCCCTAGGCACTAGTTTGTCTTGGGCCCTATGTACCTCGTTCCTCGGTGTAAAGTAACCATAGAAAAATCTGTTCTCGATCACGATACCCTAGTAAGGAACATACCCATAACCTAGTGGTCCCCAAAATCATCCACATAGTTTATTTAGAGTTTTTATTATCCAAATTCTATGTGAAACAGGGAAAAAACCCATCTGGTCCACTAGCCGTACTAGTAAAAATCCACCCCACCTAGGTACCCAAGCTTCCCCTTTTGTGCTCAATCAATATCAGTATTAAACATAAATAAATTATCATATAAAACACCATTACTGGTCATACAATTCCAATATAGTATCTATAACATTTTCTACCACTTAAAACACGCAACAAAACACTTAGATTTTTCATAAAACAATTCTTCGAAATCTCATGGTGTTTCAGACACAAAACTCCTTATAAACCTTACTTTCGTACTATGTGCACATTTCTAAGTTACCAAAATAGAAAGGGAATCCTACTACATTTCAGTGAAAACAGAAAATCATTTTTACGACAGCCCCGTATGGTTCACGAAATGACATCATTGAAAAATCTCCATTTTTACACAACACAACTCTTAGAATTTCATGTGGTTCACAAACACCATTAATACCCAATTTTTCAGTAACAAACACAATGGGTAATCAACAAAAACAGTATTTTTATCCCTAATATAGTTCAATAAAATAAACTAATTACTTATAGGGTATCCCAAATTAAACTAACAAAACATTTCTATAAAGAAACCCCCAATTTCACATGAAATTGGCATTTAGGATTAATTTTAAATAGAAACACCGCTAAAAATATTTTTTCAGCAATAATAAAATTAAATAACCATGAAAATACCATAAAACATTATTCAATTCACAAAGATTTCATACAAAATGGAATCACCTACCAAATTAAGGAAAATCCTTGAATCACTGTACAAAAATTAATTCGCACCACCGCCGCACTAATAAAGACCTAGAACAACCCTAAAACCACACGAATTGGAAAAAAACCCATGTTTAAATATTAGGTTCGAAACCCTACCCCTGGTCATTTGGGAACTCAAGTAAGAGGAAAAAAACCCAAATAAAAACAAATAAAACCCTAAGCAAATTGAAAGAGGAAATGAATGAACTCCCTTAAATTAAGTATCTTGAAGTAATCACTCCAAAACACCATAGCTGAAATTTAAAACTGCCACAACATGGGTCTTGTTTGAACAAGAATTTTATGGTCATTTAGGGACTAGAATGGAGGAAAAATATTTAGAATTGAGAGAGTTATGAAATAATGACTTTACCTCTTCAAATCTGGGCGATTTGAGGAAGCTTATGAATTTCGGCACCACATTGCGATTAAAAAGAGCTCCAAAGAGGGGGGAGAGTGTTCAGACGCGCGGCCGGGTTAATTGGGCTTGTGTGAGACTTGGAATCACTGAAAAATCCAAAAAAATTGAATATGTTATAACATAATCAAAATGACTTTTTAAAACAGGAATGGGGCTTTTGGGCAGGCACAACCCCTTATATAAAAACCCAAATAAATCATGGTTATGGATTTCTAAAAGCTCCAAATTACCTTGGTGGTGTTAATAGGTTATGGGAGGCCAAGTAGAAATTTTAATTCAAGAAAAATGTTGAAAAATTAAATTTATATAAAAGATAGAAAATTTATTTTTCAATTTGGAATTGGGCTCATGGTTTGGCCCAATTCATGAATACTCATCTATTCCTCCCTAAAACATAGGGAAAACCCTAAAACAAAGTAAGGATGTAAATTAAATGAAAAATAACTTTAAAATATGTCATGTATGTGACAAGAACACATTACCTCTATCCTCATACTATTTTTATTGTCTATGATTTTCATCATAGCTCTTCTATTGATTTGGAGTATACTGAATTTGTTGATGATTTTTAATAAGATTTTCAACAATTTATTTGACCAATTTAGGTCCTTGCAGCATACATGTTCCAACATCATCCAAGAACATTGTTTTTCTGCAAATATTACCCTAAATTTCATTATATGGAGAAATGTTTCTTCTTGATTTAAAGTTATTGTTGAACGTGAACTCAAACCGAAAACTATGATGTTCCCATATTCCTTTTCAGTCTATCGAGAATGCTCTCAACTTGCCCTCATGTTTTTAATAGTCTATTCAAATTATCAATTAGTTTTGGGGTGATAATTTGTATTTTATATCATCTCATTTTTATAGAATATAGGATACTCTTCTAAAACATTTAGGTAATCCTTTAATCATGATTTTGTACAATTGATAGCGTTATTCAATTCAAAATAACCACTTATCTGATGAATATCATTTCATGTTTATTGATTGATAAGTCATATCAAATTACAATGAAATGGTTAGTTTATGTAATCTAATCCAAAACAACTGATATAGAATCATTTCCCCATGATATTTTTGGATTTCCAGTGACAAATTCCATGGATATGTTCACCCATTTCATTGTGGGTATCGAAAATGGTTGAATCATCCCCTTGTAATCTATTATTAAAACAATAATATTGATGTAAATTCTATGATATAATTCTTCATATTTTGCAAAACTAGTTCTCTTAGAGATATTGATACCTTTTTTTTATTTGGATGGATAAGGATGATATTTTTCAATCATTAAACAAATCCTTTGTTGTCATAGTATTTTATGGAACATGGACTCATTATATAAATCTTACAACTACTTATTCATAAATTTTTAACTCCAAGTACTTCAATTTTTTTATAGATTTCAACCACAACTTTATATCCACATCAACTACTTGAGTATCATTTAACATATCCATAAGGTAAAACTATTAAATAATTTGAGGCAGGACTGATTATGTTCAATCATATTATGATTCCCATGTCCATCCTTTGATTGTCTAATATGATATGATCCATCTAAATTATCATCATTGATAAGATCATGATATCTTTTCTCCATAGAGAATCTTCCACTTTATTTTCTTTTCATGTGTTGTAGTGAAATGAGTTTTCATAATTATTAATCATCTCTAGACATCATATATGGTTCATATTAAGATAATAATATGATAATATATACATGATTCTCTTATATTATATATATATATATATAAAAGTTATAACCTAGAGATAATTTCTCCAATTCATCAATCTGGTTACCATTTAATCTAATTCCAAGTCATGCATTGGGTAATTATTCTCTTGAAATTTCAACTTCCATGAGATGTAGGTTATCCCATTGTCATTTAAAATTAGTAATCATCTCAATAAAATCATTAATGAATCATTGTATACTATATAATGTTACCCACTTGTCATTAGTGTTACTACTAGTACAATTATGAGACTCTTTTTGAATTCTTTTAATCTCTATTTACATTAATTATTCAAAACAAACCTTATTCCCCTATAATTCATATTTTTTATTGGGATTATAAAAAATTATAAATTTATCAAAAATATTAATTAATACCTATCTAATCTCAGAAATCTACGGATCTCTGTTACCAATATTGGTTTGTTCCACACCTCTGTATCCATTAACCTAAAAGTGTCTAAAAAATTCCCTTTTCATGTAAAAAAATTATCCATGACTTATAATTCCTCTATACAAAACTCATATTTATATACATTTACCATAAATTTTACTTATCAAAAAAATTATCGTAGTATTCAAAAAATCCTCATTATTCTTCACTATTTTGGAGTATATAATTTTGTCATCTATAAATACTACCATAAAATTTTTAACGTAATCTATAAATTATCAAATTATTAATCCAATGAGGATTTTTTGAGATTAAGTGATTCCTAAGGGAATAAAAATGAACTCATGGTGTTTATACGATGTTCTAAAGGAATTATTTGGAATATCTTAATCTGTCACCTCAAATTAGTTATATCTGAATAATGTTTCACCACATATAATTATTGTGAATCACATATTTTATCTAACAATTACTCAATCTATATAAGGGGAAACATGACCATTATTTTGATTTTTTTCATTCTATGAAAATTAATTCAATGGAACATTGACCCATCCTTCCTCTTGATGATGAGGATCAACGCACAACATGGTGAAGCACTCGAGCATATAAATCTCATCCTTCAAATTGTTATGGATTTTCTTATAATGTTCATAAAACTCAGGGGTGGACATTGTGTAGGAAGTCTTGTATATTCTATGTGATCTTAGTATAATTTCAATTGATAATTCATCCTCATGTTCCGGAATATGGTCAAGAAAATATTTGAGGAATACATCTGTTTAATCCATCGCAATGATCCTATATTAAAAAATGATTCTCTATATTATATTAATCATCTGGGTTATATATGATTTCTCATAATGAAATAATATCCACACTTAAGAAGAAGATTCAAAATGAGATTTTTCTTCTTCCTTACACTTTTAAAAAATTTAAAGATGGATGAAGATATGAATATTTATTTAATTATTCAAAATATGATTAAGCATTAGTGAATAGAAAGCCAATCCATGTCTAATATAGCATTACACTATATAAAATGATGTGAGGAATTATTTTTTTGGGAGGTTCAATAAAAGAATGACTTTTGATGAGTTATATACCTCATATGAAATAATTTCTGTATTTAATTTTTTTATAGATATATCAACCCCCATGTTTTAAGGTGGGTTTGGGGTATTTATAAAAAAATTGAATGATATGAATGAATTCATAGAACTAGAATCATATTGTTATTTATTTATTAATGTACAAATAATCAGTTTACCTATGTCCATTTCATTATTTGGATCTGGCATATCAATGGTGACGAAACATACTATTCTATTACCTATAGGTGTTGGATGTTGTAATTTTTTATTGTCTCAGAAAACCATTGGTTTTGTGACTTTTCATCAAAATTGATTATGTTAATTTTGGTTTAAACACTATAATAAATACTAAGTGTTGATCAGAACATTATTTTCATATGTTTTACTGGTGGGAATATTCATTTATCTTGGGAATTAATTATAATGATTCCCCTTAATTTCATTATTTAAGATTCTTCTGATTCACTTGAGGTTTTTTAGGATGGTTCCTCTGATATTTTTGACACATGGGTAGTTGGGTTTTCATTCCACAATGGGATTTATAAATTGATAACTCCATTTTCCCATTTTTATCTCTATTCACATTGTAACATTATGGGTCACCAATTTATATATCATTTTTATGGGAAATAATTGATAATCTTTTCATTTATATCAATGTCTCAAATCACTAATGATTTTCAGAGAATGAGATTTAATATGCTAGTAATGTAGTCCCCCTTAATTTTGGTGTTGATAAAAAATCTAAATGTGTAACATGAAATCCTTTTAATGTTTTCAACAAACTCGCTGATAGATTCTTCTTCATTTTTCTTAAGTATGATGAACTCAATCTTTATTTAAAGATGTAGAGTTTGGGGAAAAAATTTATAGAATTTTTTTTATTTCAATCATTCCCCTTCTATGTAATAAATTTTTTATTTGGAATTAATGTACATGATTTTTACCCATCACTAATCAGGTTCCCCATCAAGGTGATAAAAAACCTATGTATCTAGATTTAGATTTGAACATTTTGTTATTAAGAATATATTATAATTGGAGATCATATATTGTTCCATGATGCGGGGATAAAAAAATATACTAAATGTAGGAGGGCTTTATCACAGAATGTACACAGTCACAACTTTCACATTATTAGGAGAATAATTGAGTTCTACATGATTCCAAATACAATGCATAACATGAAACAACTTTTCCAGTACTTCTATGAGGTTATCATCTCACACACTTATAAGGATAGGAATGTCATTAGTGAAATCAACACATTTCCTTGTTTATTGTAAAATATACTCTTATTTCCATCCATTAATAAAATATATAAATAAAGCATAGTTTGACAATAGTATAATTAAAATAAAAATATAAAAATGTAAACTGTGAACATAAATGAAAAAATCATAATTGAAATGTAAGTATGAAATTATGAGTCTCCTGGTTTGAATCTTGGTTATCAATGTTAATATTTTATTTTAATTTTTCTAATGTAACTATTTACACAAATACTTCATAATGATTTTTATAGAGTATATTAATTTCACAGAGCATTTCCACCTTATGTGTCATATAAGGTGTGCATTAAGGCCAGATTTTCATGAACCCTGTGATGATTGGGATAATACCCAATCATAGATTTTCATGGTTATTATTGTAATACAAAATTATTCTAGATAATTATACACTTGTAGTATAGATACATGGCTGTAATTGGTTAGAAACCACTAGCTCTATACTTCACTAAAATTTTAGTAATATTTCATAAACATTGAAATAAACCTCGGGGTAAATATTAAGGAATTCTAGTCCTAATACCCAAATATAAATGGTCCTTTATATGAAACTAAAACTAGAAACACAATATAATTTAAAATATTTTTATGATATTATAAACATAAATATCATATAAACACAACCTAATTACTAAGAGGACCATTTTCTTTAGAAGACAAGGTTCACAATACATAAGAATCCATCTAAAATAAATACCCTTTAACATTTTCTCCACAATGAGATCGTAAATACCTTTTTTTTCTTGTGAAACTACATTGGATAACCCAGGGAAAACATAAAAGATAAGTGATATAAAATCTTAGTATGTGAATAAAAATAATAATAGATCATAACATGTGAGTCAAAAGACATAATATTGTATAATAAAAGACAAGGCTCCTAAATATTGATATGATTTAATTACATAATGAATATGGAATCATAATTTCATGTAAACATAGGAATATGGAATCAACATAAAACTAAACCTAATAATATGTCAATGAAACTTCAAAAATTATATAACATGATAGATATAGTCCCATCATCAATTATGTTTACTCATTAATCCCATACATTTTATCTTATGAGAGAAAAAAATTATCAAATGCACTAGAGTAGAATACAAGTGAACCCATCATGACATGTATGTGATTATGTTTTTCGACAATTATAAATAATACAAATTAAATATAAATATTAATTACGCATGGAAATAAATTGGTTTTGTAATAATTTCTCATAAGCATAAGAAAAAGGCACGCCATAAAGGATTTCATGAATTTAGGGTTATAAATATTATTAAACAATAACTATTCAAAATAACCAGAAATCATGAAAAATGATTTGTATATGAAATTAATATTTGAGAAATGGTTGATAGTTAACTCTGAAAATTTACCACATAAACATGATTTTGATGGAAAAAGGTAAAGAAAAATTAAAGTTTGAAAAAAGAATAAAAATTAACCTAAAATGAGAAATAAACTAAAGTAAAATTTTCCAATAGTGTAACTGTAAATTATAGAAAAAGGGGTAGTTTAAACACATTTTATGCGATGTTATATAAAATGGGATAAGAAACTAAGAATATCATGTTAATTTTATTTTCTTATCGAATGAAATCTAGAAGAGAACATTTAAAATATATATCTCAATCATGGAAAGGTGAATTACTCAATTTATATATGTTTTGTAAATATATATAGAATATATAAAAATTAAATAATAATAATAGATTTAATGATATATGTAAATAAAGAGGAAGACTAACAAAATACAAATGGGGTGGTTCAGAGATATCCCATTGATTTATTTCCAAAATCACTGTTTAGTTGCACTTAACATACAAAATAACTATGTTAGGTTCATTAATTAAATAATTAAAAAAATTATCTATATTTAATTTTCTATAATTATATTATGTTTCTGGATAACATTTTCCATAAGTCATATCGTTTAATGCCATCATATTGAGGGTGTTTGTTCTAGGGGTCCTAGTTTAGATCCCATGTGAAAAACTATTTATTTTTTTCCAAATGAAACTAAATAAAATATATTGAAATAAAATGTTATCCATTGTTATATAGAAATTAAAATGGTCCTGAATATCCATATGTGTTCTACATATATATGATTCATTCTGTATAATGTTAGTGTTATACATTTTGTTCATTTTTTGGTTTTACTAACCATTAAAAAATAGGTTTTTATTTAATATTAGGAATATATATTCATTAAAAATGTGAAAATAACATAATATAAATATTTATGTTACTTTAAATAATTATATGTGAATTTAAACAAGCCATTGTGGTGATAATGGGAAACAATATCTCATCCTCCATGGAGGCGGTGAACTAAAAAAATTGACAATGTTTTCATTTTTGTAATAACATGGAAAGAGAAAAGAGATGGATGATATATATTACATTAAAAAAATAATAACCCAACCTATATATTATAAAGGAGTTATTATTCTATATTAAATGGAAATTGTTATGAGGATTAGGAGGAAAAAAAGACTTGATTTAGGGTATTACCTTCTCCATTGGATGTATCATCTTGTCCATCAACTTAAGGAACCTGGGATTAGTATTTTGATGAGTTAAAGTATTATAGGGATGTAGTAGAGATATTAGTATAGTGTTTTATAGATTTTGGGTAAGATCAAAGGAATTTTAAATTGTGAGTATAAGGGGTGGTATTTATATGGGGATGAGAAGGTTGTTTTGAATATTATATTAATTATTTTATTATTTTTCTACAAGACTAAATATAGTGATTAATTGTGTAAATATATTAAGTAAATTGGGGATGATACATTAATATAATTGGTTCTTACATCACTTATTGTTCAATTAGTCATGTATTTAACATATAATTTCAATTAAAATATTCTACTATATTTCATTTTTCATGAAAGAGTCAAAAACTTTAGAAAAATAAAAATAAATTATCCCAAACAATTTATATAAATTTTGTTCCAAAAAATGAAATCCATTTTATAAAAATAATTTTTTATATATGGGAAAAATAATTATTATATGAAATCCATATTAATATGAAAAATAACAATTGTATAATAGGTTCTATTTTTTAACCGTCTAAAAAATTTCTTATGGTTTCATAAAACTATACAATATTTATAAAACATCATATTACTAATTTTTTATTCTGGTTTATTAAAATACAAATTCATTTATATAGTTATTTTTATTTTAAATAATATAATTATATAAATATATGTGTGTGTGTGTGTTTTAATAAAATACAAACTCTTTTTATCATTTTTAAATCATTTATTTGCATGTATGTTGATATAAATGTGTAATATTATCATCTTATTAGATAACTAGATATTATATTACCATTCCATAATTAAGAATACTATTTTAACTGTCACATTACTTTTTATAATGGTTAGATTATTATTCCAATTTCCACATTACTATTTTTATGGTCATATATTTAACCATAATACAGGTTCCCTATATTTTATGAATACATTATATTTTATTAATTGCTCATTAAATTATATTACATCTCAAGGTTATATTTTTTTATTTTTCATCATTAATATTGGAATACTAATGTTTGACTTCATTTTTATAGTGATGTTACAAAGTGTGATTATTCTTGTGTATCAAGCATATTCCATTTTTCATATTTTATTTATCTAATTTTATATTTTCTCCCCAATGTAATATTTTAAATTATTATAGATATATTTAGTCTCTCAATATAAATTTTCAGTTTATATAATATTTGTTTAACATGTATTGTTTTTACATTACATAATATTATATTATTAAATATTACATAACTATATAACCATTAGGGAAATTAAATAGAAAAATATCTTTTTTGTTACATGATTGAAATATTCTCTCATGGAATTTGGTAGATATTTTCAATTAGAACAAAAATCATGGATAATATAGTTATGGAAAGTTAAGAAAACATAAAAAATGTGGGAGTGAGTTGGTGAAACCATATTTTTAGTTCATTTAATGGTCATTCAATATGATTTAGTTTTATATTTAAGTGTTTTGTATTACATTTTTTCTTATTTCAACAATTTAGATGTCTCTAAAGCCATACCATTGGTCAATTAAATTCCATGATGGGTCATGATAATGATGGAGGTTGGTTCATGTATTATAGTTTATGGGTTCATTGGATATGACTCTATATTTTTTAATTGAGACAAACTGATACCCACATAGGATTCTAAGCGGTTCTTATATCCTATATCATTTATGTGAATTTTAACATTTTCTAGGTTACAGTGTGACAAAATTTGTCAAGTGATGGTGGTTGAATCAAGAATATAAATTTTATTGATGTTATGTAAAGATAAATGATTACCAACATTAATTCTACATTCCTACCTATCTAGATATTAGACTGATTCGTGAATAAGTGTTAATTATTTAATTTTTTTGATATACTATCTTGTAAATTTTAAGAGGAATAAAATTGAGAGCCACCAAGAGGTGCTTCCAAATTGGAAAAACTAAACTATGTGTGATTAATATTTGTAGAAATTAAATCTATGTTTTAAAATTTAAATATATGTATTGGAACATTGACTTTTCTTTATAGTGGGGTGTGTAAAAATAAGTTTTCATTCTCAAGGGAATGTATTATTATTAATAAACCAATTTTTTCCACAAGGTGTAGTTAATTATTCTATTTTTCATAGCGAAAATAAAAATAATAAAATCACATAGAACTTCAAAAATGGACAATGATCTTTAAAAATAAAAAGTGATATAAGTGACTAGGTTTAGGATTGACTTCCCCTAATTAAATGCTATCATTTTCTTTAAAAAATGATTCTAAATTAATTTTGATATAATTAAATGAATTGTTATGCTATTGCTTAACCATTTTCTCCCATGAATTAAATTGATGAAGAATGAAAAAAATCCTAAAAAATATTCATCCGTATAAAATCCTCTTTAAAATATGTGAATACTACAACGATTCATTGAATTATATAGTCAATAGGTATTCTGGTATTGAGATCCACTAGTATACAAATAATATCATTCTTTCTTCCTCACATGTTTAGTAATAACTAAACACTCTCCACTATATTCTAAACCAAGAAATCAATATGATTAAAAATAAACAAAGGGATACATGATATATTTACCATGGTAAGAAATAAAATTAAAATTTTTCATAAAAAATTACACACAGCGTAATTTCAAAAATTAGATACTAAATACAATTTATCATAGGAATGAAATCCATATTTTTAATAAAAATTTATGAAACTCAAGAATTAAAATTTGTGTCTTCTCTCCATTACCCAACCACTCAATGATTATACCCATCTATATGAGAAAGATGTATTTTTTTGTGAGATGGGTAGATATTTGGGTAAAAACAGATGATATATAAAAGAAGTGGAAAACAGATCGTGTAAAAACAGTGGTTATTCTATAGATCTTAAATTCATTGATGGTGGTTTTATGACACCTATATTTAAACACATGAAACCCTATATATATCCCTCAATTATATATTCAATTAATTGTTTATATTTTTTAATTGTTTGAATTTTACTTTTATGGTTTGATGCATTAAATCTCCAAATATATTTTGTGTTTACAAATTTTCAGTATTGGATCGAATTCTATAGGTATGATAGAAAATATACCATTCGGAATATCTAAAATTTATTTATCAATAATCCACCATTATAGACTTATGGTTTCATAGAATGTTCGACTGGCTTATCTACTTCCAATATCATGATATAATGTATAAAATTATTTATGTAATATCATCACTATATTACCCATGAAGTTAGTATGTGTTATAATTGTTGTTATTCCTTTAAAATGAAAGAATTCATCCTAGTTTGAACACCCATTGTTAATTATACAAAACAAAGGACAATAGATAAACCTGTTAAAGGAATAATTATATCAAGGATTGAAATTATATATATAGTATCCCCATGGGGTTGTGATAACAACTTGGGTATATCTTCTTAAACATTTCAATCCCATGTGAAATCAAATGGGGACAATAGTGTAGGTACCACCTCCGGATGATTTATGCTTTAAAATGGTACTAAATCATTCTAGACACCACATGCTGATTTACCATTGGTAAACCGTGTATGTTCCACTCTTCACTCAAATTCATAATGGAATATTCATTATAATGTTTCCTTCCTCAATGTTAGCTTCCATCTAATTTGATCACAATGGTAGATCACAACTACTATTGCATGTAGTCTTCCATTGGTTCATCAAATACTATTAGTGATTCATCTACCACATATTAATGGTACATCCATTTATTCTATACTAGATCTATCATGATCATTCTTGAGTGTCCTAATTATATGGTAGCACATTTACCATTTCATTTGATTTTATATTCCTTGATGGAAGAAAACATCACTCAAAATTAATGTATTTCTTTTGTACTATTGTGTATCAATATAACATTCTAGTATTTTATAGGTTGTTTTCATATGGTAGTAGTAACTTTATGAGTGTATCCTTTTTTAAAAAGGCTAGGTGCAGTGGAAATTTGGATACCTTGACCCCAGATCACATCTCCCAATGAACATATGAGTTCTTTTTTTGTAATCCCAATGAATGTATAAAATACCTATATCATAGAGAATATCATACTTTAATATCACCATTAATGTGGAAATATGTAAATTCATTAACATATAAGGAATGTATATCCTTAAAAAATTCCTTCATTGAGGTTGTGTTTAGGATCATATGTAATGTATCATTGTTCAGGGCCATGATAGTGCTTCTCTCACTCAATCACAATTTCCAAGGTGGTTGGATAAGAAATTTATGACATGTAAAGGTGACTGAAGGTGGGTATCGAGAAATAATTGTGGTAAAGTGATATTTATATTGTGTAGTAGAAGAGATGCTGAAATGGGATGAAAATGTTTTGTTAAATTGTGGACAGTAACAAAATCCTCCCCTTCCTATGTCATGAATTGGTGGGGGAAAAAACTCTTATATATTACAATGTGTGGTTTCTCAGTTAAAAACAAGCTCAAGGGATGTTCTCAGAGTAACATTTCACACAAAAAGTTGGTTCATGTAAAACATGTTGGCCTTAGACCGCCTACGCTACTCAAAATCTTCCATACATTCCTTGTCATTCTCTAATGCCTGAGTGGTATATCTCGATGTCCTACTTGGATGATCAACTACTTCATGGGGATAGATAAGTTCCTTGTGGGCTGCTGGTTGGGGAAAACTGGGAGGAAGGATATATTATTTAATTAATAATCCTAAAAATTAAATGTGTATTTTTAATTGAATATCACAAATAAATTCCCATTTTTAATACACAACATGCTTATTATTATTAATCAATATGTATTCTTTAATTTAAAAATCCATAATTTTTATGAAACAATGAATTATATGGGCATATTCATTACAAATAATAATAACTATTTAGAAAGTGTTTATATGTATTCATAATAATATAAGTGAAAACATAAACCCTCTTAATCTATACTTTTCCTCAAGAATAAAATCTAACCATTAAATTTAATAGGCTAAATGTTTTAACATTATACCAATTTAAATAAAATAAAACAGAATTATTATTAGTCTAAAACCAAATTTTCATGTTCAAATAAGACATTAATTCAATTTCAAACTTTTTAACGAAATAATCAATCCATGAGTTTTACTTTTTCCCTTTTGGAAATAGTGAGACTTCTCATTTGAATAATTCATGATTCTTACTTCATTATTTTTAATAATTACAGGTCCTTATCTACCATTATCTTAATGTTTTCCTCTCATCAGTCTTGATAAAAATTAAATTATATTTAATTTATTATAATGATTACACGATCGTTTTCCAAAGTATTGAAAAATAACAAATTTATCCACATTTCATATAAAAAATTCACAAGAAATAAATTGGGATTTTACCTAGTCCCTAATGATTTAGAGGTATATGGTTAGTAGGGATTGATGTGAAAAAATTAAGGATATAGGATGAAGTTCATATCTTAATCATAATGAATGATATCACATGTAAATTTGGGATTAAATTATCTAATGTAAATTACAACATAGGCTTTCCAAGATCAAATATATATTCATAACCTAGGAAATCTTAATAAATTAATATAACCTTATCAAATTTTTTACTGATATATTTATTTACTCATATTTCAATACTATTATTTTAGATATTTTTTTATAAATTTATTGTTTAAAAAACCTGAAATCCATAACATAAACACATATTATAAAATAATTCATCTATAAATGGTGATTTTTAATTTTACAACATAATAATCCATTCTTATTTTTTTCATTCATTTTTTTGGGAAGAGAAAAAAATAATGTAAAATTTATTAATAAAGTAACATTATCCATACCCACATTAGAACCCAAACACATTTTGTGGAATTTTAGTTAATATTTAACACCATGTAATCCATCATCCCAAAAAATTTAAAATACCATTCATGATACTAAGTGGAGGGTAGGAATGATTAAAAATTGAATAAAATATGGATTCTTCCTAACATGTTCATTAATATTATCTACGGGTAGATGTAGATAAATTTACATGGTTGTCTCATGGATAAGGTAATATCAATAAAAATGACTTAATCTGGTTAAAAGTTGTTTTTCATAGTCATATATTAGATAAATTCAAATTCATTTTCTAGATGGTGACATTCCCCGTGACCACCCTGAAAATATTATCAAGATAAGATAGGAAATATTTTGTCAATAAATCCTAAATTTTAATGGGAAATATGAGATTTGAAAGTAAGTTATTTCATGAAAATAATTAAAAATAAATTAACAAGAATTTAATAAATTAATAGAAAGAAAACTTATCAGTAAATTTCATTTACATGTATCAACTAATTCCATCAAATCATGGGTTATTATTTTAAGATCTGTGATTCAATATAATCATTCATTTCTCCTACTCAATCATTCAATATCATTATCATTGAAATATAATACATGGAATAAGACAGTTTCTATGATACTCATGTCTCCAAGAAATGTTATGTAAAGCATAAATATTAAATGTGGGCTTGTAATTTTTAGTATAACACAACTACTCCAATTCACATATCAAATAATAATCTCAAAAACATGTAGGGAGATTTTAACCTAAATAACAAACTCAATGAATTCATACTTTTTTTCGTCACTATATTCTCATTTTTTTAAGGATTTACATTGGCTTCCTTCAATGATGGTATTGTAGAAAAAAACCATTCTAATGTAAGACCATATAATTATATCTCAATATGGGTGAAGAAAAAAAGTGACATTATCCTAAAATAATAAACAATAAGAAATAAATAAATTTCAGGTTTAATACTAGAAGCATGATTACATAATATCATTATCCTAACCGTAACTCACAAAAATAAATCAAGAGATTTGATGGAGAATTTTGAGCTCCTCCACCTATTCATAAGGTATATTCCTGGGAATATATTTTTCCCTTCTCTAATTGATAGTGAATGGGTTTCATTTTTATCATTTCATTCTCTAAATGTTATTATATGGATAGAAATTATTAAATATATAATTTCCATACCACCTCAAATGAATCATACTCATCATTAACTTCACTATAGACATATAGAGTATGAAATTATCTCTTATTGGGAAGGTATTTTCATGAATCAACATTCCTTGTACCACTCAATTTATTTATTTATAAATTATAGAGTTTTCATAAGAGTATCTTATAATATTATCTAGATCTTGTAAATAATTTTTTATCTTTTTCCCAGAACTCAAAAAATAAATATTCACCTTTTCAATAGACCAATATACTTGTTGCTCCAACTCCACAAGCATTTACAACATATTTAATACATCAAAATGTTGGGGTCATGCTTATGGGTGTCTTGTAGGCTTAATAAAATAAACATAAGATGTCTTAAATCCATTTTCTCTAATACATCAAGTTGTTTCTACCAATGTTCTCTAAGATATATTTAATATCTTTGTTAGACACATTACCTTGGCCTTTTTCTGAAGGACTATAGCGTATAGAAGTTATATAATACACCATATACAATTTTAGTAATGCCTCTATATTTTTATTGAAAAATTAGTACCATGGTTATTGTTGATATGAATTAGAACTCAAACCCTACAAATGATTTAAAAATGAAAACAAAAATCACATATATCTTTGGAATAACCATCCATTGTGGCCTTATATTCCACCTATATTGAGAAATAGTCAATATCTTGTGAAATATATGAATTCCCAAATGATATGGGATAGGGTCTGATAAAATCAATACCCAATAAATAAAATTTAGCAAAAAATTATTGTGTTTTGATATATATTCTATATTTTCGAAATATTTCCAAAAAATATTGACACATCTCATATTTCTGATAATACTTATATAGATCAATAAACATTTTTGACTAAAAAATACAGATTCCATGAATTTTGTAACAATTTATTTAGGAATATAGCTTACTCCAAATGATATTTTATAATAAAATTCATATGAGGATTATAGTTCTATTTCTGGGAAGAAACTAATTATTACATGTCCATTACATATTTTCGATATAAATTGATCCTTCCCAATATAGAATATATCTTCAGCCTTATTTTAGTGGTTTTTATGATAGGTAAGTTGAAATGGTACCTATATGTAGAAAAATAATTAACTATGTATAAATAATGTGTTACATTACCATCAATTGTGTAATTTTCTTCCACAGGTATGTGATCATAGTGTGGGAATTGTTTTGGTATTTATGATTCAATAATTTTTAGAAGAACACTAAGGTGATCAGCCAAAAGATTTTTTGTTATCTTCTTATCATTAATCACCACGTTTAACTATTTATAGAGTAGTATCCATATTACCATCTTAATTTTGGTATAATCTTTCTTTATGAAATTCTTATGTACTATGTGATTAGAAAATAAAACTATTTTAGTTTCAAGTAAATATGATCTAAATTTATCTAATAAAATTAAAAAAACTAAGGAATTATTTTTTAGTAGTTTTTTAATTGAGATGAGTGGAATACATGGTTTTATAGCCATATGATATGAATTTTTGTCTTACATCAATTATTCGGGAATTGAATACTCCCATAGCATGGTTCAATGCATTAAATATCAGTTCAAATGGGTTCTTTCAATCATAGTGTTGTAAAATTGGTGTGGGGGTCAATTTTCACTTAATCACATCTAATTCCTTGCTAAAATCATCACTAAATTAAAATTTTGATTCTTTTAAATAAAATATATAAATAAAATGAAAAAAGAAACTATTGTCTTGTATAAACAGTTTATAGAATACAACATGTCCATAAAATTATATAATATATATTACACAATTCCCATATAGAAAATAATTGATCACTATAACTTTAGACTTTTCAACCTCAGTGGTTTTTTTAAATGATATGGACTTGAGAAATTTATTTATCATCTATAAATTAGAACTTTTCAATGTTTGAAATAATAATTTTCTCATCACATTTTCAAAATATATTTTATTTTTTTCCCATGAAATGATCAATGGAATTTCCGAAAATTTTTAATTCATTGCGAAATACATATTGGATGTCCTCATTATGATATAAGAATATGATGAAAAAACATCTTTAAAATATTCTTAGAGTGTTTCACTTGTAACATCACATAAAATTTATAATATCAATATGTTATTTATTTCATAAATCTAAATAAATTTTTATAATATAATACGTGGAATATTTAAATTTTTTAATAATAATCAGAAATTATTTTATTTTGAATTATTTTTAGAATAATATGTTTTTTTATAAAGGATGAAATAATTTATGGTTTATTTATATATAAACATATTTATTCAATAAATATTTTATGAAAAAAATAATATTTTTTAAATAATATATTATAATATTTTAAAATAATTAATTACTTTTGTGGAATATGATTTTTTAAATTAATTATAAAATTATAAAAAATATATCTTTTAATAAATTTGGTTTTACTTTATTTAATGAAATATATTAATATAAATTTATTTATTTATTTATATTTCATAATTATTATTTTTGGGAAATATTTTAACATATAAATATATTGAGTATATATATATGAATAAATATATACATTGCATCAATCATAGAATATTTTAATATATATATACATATATATACAATGTATATAATTTAAAATGTATAAATATATATTATAATAAAATAATAATAAAATTAAAATTCAATAATTCTAAAATATTTTAAATAACTAATATTTTAATATTTATAATATTATGTATATTTTATTATAAAAATTATGATATTGTTTAATAAAAATTTGATTTACAAATATATTTATAATTTAATATTATAATAATTATATGAGTATTATTTATAGTTTATTAAATATGAATTATGAAAATTTTATGAATTTAAGATATTATATGACTATTATTAATAATTTTTTTTAAAAAAATGATGTTTATTTGAAAATTAGAGGGCTTTAATTTCATGAAAGTTTAGTGAGGGTTATATTTGGTAGTCTGTGGGAATCAAGTAGATGAGAGTGGTCAACCTCATAACTAAGGGTTTCATTCTAAAGAAGTGTTGAGAATGGGGAGAGGGATTAAAGATTAATAAACTTTTAGAGAGGGGATTTGAGATTGGTTCGTGTAAATGTTAGGGGTATTGAACATTGTAGAAGAATAAAATACTAAATTTTAGATCAAATCCCAAAAATAATGGAACACTAAATGGAGTTAAATCTCAGATGGGGTAAATCAAATGAAAGTTATGAAAAATGAAGACTCCATCAGCTTCAACATCTATAAAAATCATTTTGTATATAGGTAGTTGTATGTGAATTTATTTTTAAGGAATCTTATCATGCTTCTATGATCAATTTTGGTGTATTAAAAACCAGTTCATTCTCTTCCTTTATTTTTATTCTTGGATCATTATTAGATGCCCCTATTTTTTATCAATCAATTTTTTTCTTCCACCAAACATCATGTGGCTATATAGAATTCTTGTAATATATTGAAATCTTTTTTTTCCACAATTTTGGCCCATTTATGCTTTTTTCTATTCAAATATCTAGTAGAGGTAATGAATTCATTATATATATATATATATATAATTTTCACTAAACATATCTCTTTACATACCTATAATCGAATGGTTTAAATTCACATTTTTTGACATTTTCAAAATGATTGCGAAATTATATATCAATGTGCGTAATAATTTAAAATCAAAACTATTTTTAGTGTATTTATTCATCAATATGAATTTAACGTAGGAAAGTCATCATCGTTGAAATTATTAATTTTTTTGTGGAATGTTATATAAAAAGTAATCATTTATTCAATTAAAAAGTAACTAATTTCTCAATTTAAGTAATTAGTATTCAAAAGTAAAATAATTCCTCAACTAAAACACCAAAATAACTCTCCCTTGTTTATTTTGTGTATTCAATGTCCATAATACTTCTGTTCATTGTTGTATATAATTATTATGTAAGTAATGTTAATATTTTTTGAAATTTATGTCTAAATAAACTCTTTTTGAATCTAAAAATTTTAATGGATAATTTATATTATATGAAAAACGATAGTATTTTTCAAAAACAATATGATTTTATATTATTAAATTATATTTAATGGATTTACATATATGAATTAAATTATTTTTGGATTTTATCTTAAAAAATATTATTATAGTCACATTTCATTAGAATTATAATTATGTAATGGTTTTTATAATTTTCAAAGAAAATTATATAAAAAATTAGTTTTTAATCTAAAATTTGTAACGTATTTTTTTTAGTTTGTTTGAAAAACTTTTTATTTTAAAAATTATGAATTGAAATTAATATTTTTTATATACATGTACTAAATTGAATTTAAAATTGATTATATATTCATAATATTTATTTATTTAAAAATTCTTCAATGTATAGTTTATAATTCAATCTTATTTTTATATGGGTGTTATTTTTTCTATGAAATTATTCCATGATTTTAGGTTTTTTAAACATTCATAATAACAGTGTCAAAAATTATAAGATATTTAGTTTTCAATAAACATTCTATTTGTAAGGGATTATATTAAATATGAAAAAACTATTTTCATGTTTTTGATATGTGTAAGGGAATTTTATCTTTTTATGTAATGATTTTTATTCTATTAATAAAATAAAACATGTAGGAAGCATATATTCATAAAAGAAGTATTTTAATGTAAATAAATTTTATTTGGGATTTTATTTACTATTTTAATCATTTAGTTTGTTTAAATTCATGTTTTATTTCATAATTTTAAAAACAACAACAATTTTTTGTTTATAAAATTTTTTTAAATAATGATATTTTATTCTTAAATTTATTTATAATTATAAAATTGATCATGTTATGCATATCATGGATTTGAGTTTCTATAATTATTCTATATATTAGAATATATTTCCATATTCAATAATTTCGCATTTCCGTTTCATGAATTTTAATTGAAACAAATGTTTAAATTTTAATGTATTTATGTTTATGTAATTTAAATGTAAGTAATTTATTTCTAGAAAATTCATTTCTCCTAAAAATGTGATTATTTACAACGATAGAAGTTATTTATTTTCATATATGAAAATAAATTATTATATAATTTGAAATGCTTTTTAATGGGTTGTTAATGCGAAATGAATATCTTTAAAAAAATTATCTTATAATTAAACTAATAACATGGGTATCAATTAAAATGATGAAGAATGAGGAGTGAAACCACAACCTCAATATGTCATTTTCTTATAAGAGATAATTCTAGTGGACACATGGTTTTTAAAAGATATGTTAATTATAGTTTTAATCCCAAAATGTATTATTATTTTCAAAAAGGTTTTTTTGGGAAATCAAGTTATTTTAAAGTTATATTTGTTAATGGGTTTCAAAATAATAATTATTTTGGAATAGTTTTGAAATGTATTATTTAATGTATTTTTCATAAATTAATATATTATTATTTATTGACGTTTTATATTAAATAAAATATCTTGAATTTGATAAGGAATATTTTTATATGAAATTCTGAGTATATTTCCCTAATATATAAAATTATTTACTAAAACATTTATGCTCATCCCATGTTTGTAAAATATTTTTCACGGAAATTTTAGAAGTTCAAATATAGATGGCTTTATTTAACTAGTTAGTAAGTGAGAAAATAATAAGTTATATATTACAATAATTTTCTTATACTTTGATTTTAATGTAAGGTATTTTACTAATCCTATAGAACCTAAACCAAAAAATATCTTTTATTATATAAAGTGTATTGATTTTTTCATTTATAGTTTTAAAGAAAAATATATATTTGGAATGTGTTTTTCATACCGAACATGGTAATATTGTTTTAGTTTAATAGTGTTGGTATTAGAGGATCAGTCTAGACATCGTTGGAGATTAGTTGTTGACGTTAAAATAAAATAAGTGAAAAAAAAATTCTTTGGAATCATAATGTAAATAATTACCCTAAACATTATAGAAATTCCCCAATTACAGTTTTTAATAATTATAAAGATAGAAATTCAAAATTTTCCTAAGTAATATTATGAAATTAGGAGGTATCAACACTTTTATGGGTTGGGGGAGAATGTAACTTCAAAAACATTTATGAAAATTATTTATTAATTTGTTTTATAATTTAATTTAAGCAATACAGATTATGAATATATGTTAAGTATAATATTTAAAATTAAAGAATAATATATATAAATAATATTAATTGGAATTAGTTTTAGAATAATACCATTATTATAAATGATGATTTATGAAATTGTATATATATATATATATCTATATAATTGTTTATTATTTTATTCTTTTTTGAAAAAAAAAATATATCTTTAAAATCATATGATATATTTTTAAATAAATTATTAATTTTTTAAAAAATATTTTATTTGAAATTAATAATAAAACATATAAACAAATACTAATTTTTTTAATATGGTATTATTTTGATTAAAATTATATTTTAATGTAAATATTTTAATTTATTTTAATTTTTTAGAATGATTCTTTATGGGTTATAAGATAACATATAAATTAATAGGGTGTATATATAAATTACATCAATTTGGTGAGAATTTAATATATATATATATATATAATCTAATTTGAAATGTATTAATATATCTTATAAAAATAAATACTCTAATATAAAATATATCATTTTTTATATTTAAAATAATTAAAACATTAAATTTCATAATGCTTATTGTATTTTAGTATGATTGTTATTAATATATTTAATAAAAATTTTAGTAATATGTATATTAATAGATGAAAATTACGATAATTATATGTGTATTATTAATCATTATACAAAACATAATTATGAAAATTATTTTAACTTAATTTTTATATGATTATTATTAATTTATTTTAAATAAAGAAGAACAAAATTGTATGGGGAATCATTTAGGGGTGAATGAAGTCAATTTCATCATTAGGAGTAAATGGGGTTTTATGAGATGAGTGGTTCAACCACATATATAAGGGTTTCATTCTCATGAACAACCATTCATGGGTAATGAGGATAAATGATTGATCAACTTCCAAAGATCATATTCAAGATCAGATTGAGTAAAGGTAAAGTGTTTTTAATTCTAGAGAGGAATTGAATATGTGATCTGAGTTCGAATGATAGAGAGTTTAGAGTGATCAATGGGGTTCAATATTGTATGGGGGAAATCAAACATGGGATATGCATAATGGATACTACATCATCTTCAACCTCTAAAAAGTGTTTTTCTAATAGAATGGTTTTTATGCATTTATTTTTTAGGTTTCTGAATATTATTTTGAGGATTTTTTTCTATAATAGATACATTTTCATCACATTACTTGATATTTATTCTTTGATTGTTATCATATATTAGAGTTTTTCATCAGTATATTTTTACCTCTGAACATCTTGTATCTATAATCAATGCTGATTTTTAAGTGAAATCATTTTTTCAATGATTTCAGTTGATTTTGGGTCATTTTTTTATTTAAGATCTCCAAAAGTGGAAATTAATTCTTTATATATATATATATATATATATATCTCTTTTTGAATAAACATATTTTTTCCAAACGTGTAATCGTCTAGTTTAAATCCACAATTTTTGACTTTCTCAGCAAACTAGGGAGATTATATATCTCTTCTCATATGAATTTAAAATCACAACTATTTTTTTATATGACTTGATATCAATGAATATATAATATTAATTGCATCATTAATATATTTAAATTTTTATGGTGTGTAATGATACATAAAAATGACACTGCCTTCATTCTATTGAGGCCCAACTTCGTTCTCAAATAATCTGATCAGTATGCTCAAACACTATAAGGCCCCGATTGACACCCCAAATACCTATCTCCCTCTTTTATATAGTGTGTTCAATGTAGAGCACAATATGTTTCTTTTTTAACTATAATTTATGGATATGTTACTTTAATTATTTAAAATATTGTTTATAACAAAATTATTTTATATCTACAATTAGTAAGTAATTTTTAATTATACATGAAATGGATTATATTTTTCAAAAAAAATTATGATTTAATGTTTTTAAATTTTATGTAATGAATTTAGATGGATTAAATCAATTATATAAGGTTTTTATTTAAAAATTGATTATAAACGTCATATTACATCAAAATTTTAGTTTTTAAATAATGGTAACTTTATCCAAAATTTATATATATAAAATTCTGTTTTAAAAAAATTAGCAATGGATTATAATTTTTTTAAGTCCTTTTTATTTTATTTATTATGAATAGAAACTAATTTTTTTTATAATTCTAATAAATATAATCTCTAATTTTTTATAGAATTTTAATATTTATTTATTTTCAATACATCCAATTAATGAGTAAAAAAATTCTCTTCTTTTTGTAATGGAGGTATTTTTTTAATCAAATTGTTGAAAGATTTTAATTTTTTTATAAAAATTATTATTCAGCTAGTTATATATTTTCCAAAAAATAAGATTTCAATAAACATTACCTTTGTACTACATTAGCTTAAAATGGATAATAATTTTTTAAGATTTGGTTCAATATAAGGGAAAAGTTCAAATTTATGTAAATCTTTTGATTCCATAAAAACCATTTTATAAGGATTATATATTTCAAAAAAAATACTTGTTTTATGTCCCAAAACTAAATACGGGAATTTATTTATTGTTTTTCAAAATGTTATTAGTTTTCTTAAAACAATTTTTTATTTAATAATTTTAAAAAAATAATAATTTTTTTTATTTTTAGTTAATAAAATTGTTTTTTGAAAATGTGATTTTATTCTCTACATAAGTTGTAATGATAAAATTAGTCATTTTATATGTATCATCAATTTTATTTTATTAAATTTTAATGTATATTATATGATAGGGCTATATTCAATATGTTCTCATAATATTTCACGTATTTTAATTTAATCAATTGTATTAGATTTAATTCCTTTATGTTCAGGTCATTTAATTGTATATGATTCATTTATGGAAAATAGATTTCTACCAAAAATGTTATCTTTTCCAGCCATATAATTATTTAATACATCTATTAAAAAAATTATGAGATAATTTTAAAGGTCTTTTAATGAGTGTTTAATGAAAACATAATATCATCAGTAAAACTATTTTCTTAAAATTAATTTCAGAACATTGGTATAAATTAAAATGATTAAGAATGGGGAGTGATCCCATGACCTCATCATGAAATTGTCAAACAAGATATACTACTAGTGGCCACATGGTTATCATTAGATATTTGAAGTATCATTTTAATCTATTCTATTATTATTATTTTAAAATAGATTGAATGATAAATCTGTGAAATTTGAAGTGTTTTTTAATGTTTTTAAAAACAATTATTATTTTTTGAAATGTTTATTATTATTTATTTCATAAAATCCTATATTATTATTTTCAAAAATAATATATTACATAAAATGTCTAGTATTGGATATAATATATTTTCAATGAAATTTAAAATTATTTTTCACTATTTATTGAAACCAATTAGTTGGAAATTTTATTCTCATGCCATGTTTCAAAAATAGTTTTAATATGTATTTTATAATTTCTATGATGGATGTATTTGTTTAAAATTCTAGCATAGTAGAATATATTGAGTTATTTTTTAATTAATATTTTTGTCTACTCAAATTTTTTGGTATGGTAATTTTCTAATTCCCTAGAAACAGGAGCTGAAAAGATCATGGGATGTAAAATTATTGTGTATTTTTTCTTCACATTTTAAATAAAAATAATTTAAATATTTTATCATACCGAAAATCGATGTTTGTTTTTGGGCATTAACCGCATAACCTAATCAAATCCTGTTGTAAGAAAAATCTAAAAATGACTAGATAATTATGTAATCACTTTTTCATTTGGAAAAAATTGTACATAAAAAACCTAGAAATCAATCCAAGAAACAATAATGTACTACCTTCTAACCATTATTTAATTTGATCGATTAATGTGATGGGTAAATGTTCATTTTTTGTGAATTTTTTCATATATTTATAGTAAATACATTCAATTAAACTATTTTGAAATCTCATTGGGATTAATTAAGTGATCTCGTTTGTCCCAAATGTCAAACTAGTCTTTTTAGTGACACATGGATGGTACTGAAACATTATGAGTTAGAAATTTATTATATTATATTTTCTTCTAGTAACATCCAAATTTTTTTTTTTCTACATCTATAATGGTGTTTTATCTACTTTTGGGACTTCAAAATAGGTTATTTATTCGCCTCTATAAATATTATTTTGGAACAATCTTTGGGGTGAATTATAAAAATTTATAATATGCTCTACGCTATAGAATATATTATTTCTTTTAAAAGGTAAATTAATGTTTTCTATGGGTATTTGGATGGTTTATTGGATATGATTACTAGAAATTTTTGTCCAAGAATAAGATAAACATATTTTAATTAACATGGGAGAGGACTTAATTTTTGATTATGGGGCTTCTCTAGAAATGTGATTAAATTCCAATTCCACACATACAAATAATGCATATACAATATAAAGGGTATGTTATCGTTATATTTCAATAAATTATCAATGAAATCAATTATTTATTATTTTTGATATTTATAAAAATAATTTCAATATTTTTGAGCATTCACCTTTTCCTTGGTATTTTCACTAGAAATGTGATCTCCTATGTCTAAAAATTCTCTATCATTACATTTTCATCAATGATATCTATAATTTATTCATGAGTGATTTCAGTGAGGGGTGGGTGTTTGAAGGATTCATCTTTGGGTAAAAAAATGCTGAATTTCATATTGTGGCCTTCATGCTTCAATGAATGAGTTCCTTCATGTATATTGATGATCATCTTGGTTGTATTTATAAATTCAATATGACATATGATAGGTTAGTGTCTTGGTGCTTTATCATCCCTTATGGTGAGAACATATATTTCTATTGGTAATATTAATCTATCCACACCCACAACCACACACTTCAAAACTGCATCTAGAAAAATAATGTAATTTTTCCAATTTGCCTAGGAAATTTGTGTCCTTAAATAAAAATAATTACTATAAGTAAAGAACTAAGTGGGTAATAAAATTAATGGATGCACCAAGATCACATAAAACATCATAATATTTTAAAGAAAGAATGATGTAGGGATTTGAAAATGTACATGGATTTTGAAATGTTTTATTAAATTACGGTGTGATCATTGATGAAGGGCACTTCCCTAGAACGATCCTCTAATTCTCATCAATGCTATTTAATTTTGTTCAAATATCATTGTGAAATTTTGGGTATTCGGAATTTTATTGATGGATTCCAAGATAGTTATATAAATTAGAAACATTATAAATATTTCTTGGATATATATTTTTTGTTTCTCTTCCTATATTTTATTTAATTTGGTATATCGGGAAGTTTATACAATGGGAAAATCATTTTACTCAATTTTCTAACTGGTTAATGGAGTTTCAGGCCTTTCCATATTAAATCAGGTATTTCATTCTTCTTGTTTCTTATTTGATTCAATTTTTTGGTTGAGTGGATTTTCCTTCCAGAGTCTGTCCAAAATATCTAGGGTTACCATCTTTTAGTACAGTTTGATTGTCCTTATGATATGATGGTTGGATCTCCATTATAGTACATGTGATGATTATAACCACACTCTATTTGGGGTTTATGATTCTATGATTTGAAATTTTTACATGGATTTTTCATAACATTTCTATGATATTATCATATTTATTTGACATATACTTCAGTGTATTTATAATATACTCAATCAATGTTCATTTTCATTCTTTATCTAGAGTGGCACCTTAAAATGGATTTCCATTATTTGGTACTAAAAATGTTGTTTTTCACAAGCTTGTTATTGGTAGGTATTATTTTACGATTGTTGGAAACATGGTGGGTTGTGTCAATTTTACTTTAAAGTGGGATGATTGGGAAGCCTATCTTGGTTTTTTGACCAACAAACCTATATAAGGATTTACATTCTACCCTTGGCTTATTTCTTCAATGTTTCAATGGATCGAGTATAGATTCACATCACTTAATTCCATATATCACATTACATTTATCAGTGAATTTATGGGGTGATGAACATGAGCCACATGTATGAGGTGGGGATAGATAATCATTCACTTACATCACATCCATAAATCTATATAGGATAGTTAATTATTCATGTTTGGTTTCCAGTATAGGTGATGAATTTAATTTTTTACTACATAAATACCTATT
This sequence comes from Viscum album, assembly GCA_963277665.1. Classification (NCBI taxonomy): domain Eukaryota; kingdom Viridiplantae; phylum Streptophyta; class Magnoliopsida; order Santalales; family Viscaceae; genus Viscum; species Viscum album. Next base: position 70,672,894 of record OY728142.1, read on the forward strand.
GTATCTGTACCAATGATTCCATAATACTTTTAATTTTGTGATATATTCTTGATTTAAATCTTATCTTCCATCAATTAATTATCAATTAAATATCATCTAGATGATGAATCCACGGTTTTCCATTTATTTTCCAATGACCCTTAGTATAAAAATAGTACGATGTGATGATCATCTAAAATATTATGATTATAGATTTGATATATAAATTTTACACATCCAAAAAATTTATAGAGGGCTTCTCTAGTTTGTCATTGGATGGAATATATTTCATTCTTAATTTTAATACTCTAGTGGGATGGGAAGAATCATTTCCTTAATTATATATTGATATAATATGATTAATGGATCTATATGGTTTATAGGTTGTACAAACACTCTTCGTTATGCCCCTCAAGTGAATATGGGAATTCCCTCCACTTGAATGGTTCCTCTCTTAATCCAATCAGTTTGCATTTTTTGTATAGGAAGCCTAAATATTGAATGTGCTAGTTGGGATCATCTCTTGAACGGTCATGAACATTAGGTTGAATTAGAATAATGTTAACACATTATTCATAGAACTTAATTTTATCATGTATAGTTAAATAATTTTATTAATTGGGAAACTCTCGGTCAGACAAGTCGCTTTGGGTTTTTGGTGGGTTAATTTACATTATGGTTGGTTAAAATTGAATACTTATGGTTTCACTCAATTTTAAAATATTAATTTATTCAAGATTATTTATATTTTATGTCTATTCTATAGTGTTATTTCTCTCTAAAGATCAAAAGTAAATAATTCATTGTTTAAGTTTATAGTTATAGACGTTTTGTTGGATTAGCATAACTCCCTAGAAATAACGTCTTTTTTTGGAACCTTAACATCACAAGGTTTGGAAAAACCTATTTTAGTTCCCTAATTTTTATATTATTAGTATTAAACTAATGTTATATTAATAGAGCGTTAATTTAATCTTATTCTCAATATTTAAATGTAAATTATAAAACAATTAGGATAATAAAGTAAAGAATAACAATATTTGACAATAAGATGAGAGATTATTGTGTGGGATAAGTTTTAGCTTCCCTATTTTAATTATATAATTGAATTTTCAAAATAGATTCTTTGGTAACTTTTATTTGATTAAATAAATGGTTCAACAATCGATTCTGTAGTTTCAACAATGTTTGAATTTTACTAAGAATGAAAATATTCCCTATAACATCCTTTCATGGACAATAGTCCTTATAATGTTTGAAATCCATGATGATACCATTTTAAACTACCTAGGTATTACTTCAGTTGTTATTGTGATTTTCAAGTATCTCAATTAGATTAATTATTCATCCTCGTGTTTTTAGAAATCACTAAATACTGTCTACTTGATTTTAATCTAGTCGATCGATATGATTCAAAATCAAAAAGAAAGGGAAAATATATCTTAACTATGGAAATAAATAAAAATATAATTAATCACCTACATAATTTCATTCAGATTAATATCTAAAATTATACACAAAAAACTAGTTAATAGAGAATATAAATCCCAAATTTAAATAGAAGTTTCTATGCTCACATTTTAAAATTTGATTTACCTCCCCTTCACCAAACCACTCAAGGATTTTACCCCTCCAACTGAGATTATTTAATGAAAGTGAGTGAGGTATATTTCAAGGTAAAACATAAGATAAATAAAAGAAGTATAAAATAGTGAAAATAATTTATGTATTTTTTATCTCGATATTCGATTATTCCATTTGGTATCATCACCCTTATATTAATAGATGGTGGAAGACTTTTTATCATTCTAGTTTATATCATAAAAATTAATTATTTTATTTATTCCAAGGTTGAATTTATATTTAATGGTTTGCAATATTAAATATTCATATATATCGGTTGTTTCAAAATTTTCAATATCAAAACGTATTCTCAGGTTAAGGTAGTACCTTATAATGTTGGGCATATATATGGTACTTCTATTTCCATGATCCACTATTCTAGACATACTATACCAAAGAATGTTCTACCATTCCATATACAAACTATATCATGACCGCAGAATCTACTGCTCCTTAATGGTAGATGATCATAATATTACTGTTGATGGTTGTTTTTGTTTTTGTATTTATTCTTCATTCAAAAAACTAATCATTCATCCTAGTTTTAACATCCATTTTTCATGTTGAATATAAAAATACCATGGTTTTTCCTCTTAAATTAATAATTCCATAAAGGGTCTGCACTTTCATATTTAGTATTCCCACAGTGAAATACAAACCACCTCGACACATATTATTAAACATTGAGATACAATGAAAAAAATGGTGACAATGGATTAGGTCCCTCCTCTCGATGATCTATTGTTAAAAATAGAGATAAATCGCTTAAGATAGAACAAATTAATCAACGGTTGGTTCATAGCATAACATTCACTCCTCATACTCGTACTTGATGATAGTTCAACATCTACCTTTTCATTTTTCAATGGTATCATCCATAAACCATGATCATAATAGTACATCACAACAACCATTTTATTTAATCTATCGTGGGTAATTCATATACCATTGGTTCATTTTCTACCACTTCTTAATGGTAATTACCTCTGTGATATTTCATATCTACCCATAAAAATATTCAGTGGACTTCCTCAATAGTAGCACATCTACCATTTTATTTGATATACTATTCATCAATGATGGAACAAATAATCCACCACTAGTGTATTACTATGGTAATACCATTGATCCATTAACCATTCATGTATTCTACCATTGGTTTATCTATGTTAGATTCATATTCATGTGTGTTTCTTTCCTAAAAAATTCAATTTTGAAATTGAATAATTTGATACCATCACACTAAAACATGTCTCAAACATCACAAATGAGTCCTTTGTTGGTGATTCAACAACACAACATAAATTAATATGTTTTCGGGCTTCTCTTCATATTATCCAGCCTTTGTAGTGTTTATATGGACTCCCATTACTATTCATTACATATTTCTCCTTCAAAAATGGGTTCATTGTGGTCATTTATAGGGCCATAAGTTATCCATGGTGGTCCTGGGAATATTTAGTTCTTCTTGAGCTCAATCCTAAGTTCCCATGTGTCTAATCATGGAATTTTCGATCTATATAGGTGCAAACATGGTAGTTACATGTGGTGATAGAGCTGAGAGGCTTCTCTGAGGTCTGTAGGAAGCAGGATTCAAACAACATGGTTTTATTTTATTAAATGATTAATAGTAGTTGAATCCTCATCCTACAACACAAAAAATTAGAATTGGTGAACCCCCACACCCCATATATTACATTATGTGACATTCTTGTCTTAGAATCATACTCCAAGGATAGGATCCAAGTACACTAGCACAAAAATTGTTGGGCCACAGAGCCATTGTAGCACTTATCCCACATATGTTTTGTGGGATCGAACCAATGGGAATGGTCCATCTCATCCACATGAGAGGGATCCCCAAGAAGAATTATTAGTTGGATATGTCCTTCATGGGGATATGTGAGTTGATTGTATGACACTGGTTGATAGTTTGGTTGAGGCTAGCCTTATTTTTTAACAAAACATTATTCAAAATACTTTATAAAATGAAAACAAATTATTATAAAAAAATTCAAACATTTAATACTCAAAATATTTATATATTTAATATATATTTATTCCATAATTTATAATTTTTATATGTTAATAAAAAAATAAATTATATTCAAATGTTCGTAAAAAAATTATAAAAAACATTAGAATGTGTTATCCTTTTTGCCTGTAAATATGACTGGATCAATATTGTTAGTGGAAAAGGCATATTATAGTAGTTTCACCAAATGATTTGGGGGGACTAACTCAATATTCTGACAATAGGGAGGTAGAAAATTAGATAGACAATAACCATGAATTTTCAAGTGAAGGTATTTTTTTAATAGTAAAATATTTACTTTTCAATCAGTTAGTTAAATAGGGAGGAAAAATAATCTATTATGAATAATAAGAACTTATACTTTTCAATTATTCGTTTCATTAATATCTTTACTTTCGTGTTCTTGTTTGAGACCCCTTTTATTAAAAATTTCACTATGATAAAATTATTTGTGTTTAACTAATTGTTTAGTTTTTAAATTTGTTTATGTTCCTAAATATTTTATCAGAAATATTAAATAATTCCTATTTATACCATAAAAAAATTAGTTCTAGATTTATTATGTTATTGTGAAATAAAAATAAATACTAAGATTATTTTTAAATCATTTACCCCTCCATAATATATTGATATATTAATAACATGTTATTTTAAGGAAATACAATTCATGGGTAAATGATGGTTTATCATGTAAATTTCACCCAATCAGGTTTTATTCAGATTGATGTATGAAATCCATTATCAATAGAGATTGTGGTTATGTTAATTATTTCTATTAATTCTATATAAAGATTATAAGAAATTTATGTATTGGATTTTATTATTTTGTAGATCCATTAATTCAAGGGAATAACCAAGTCAAAATTTTGTTGAATAGAACTCCCACAAAATCATTTTTTCATATCTCTTACTCTAATTCATTTCTATCTTATACCCTTATCACCATTCACTTTTAACCCATCCAATTTTTAGTTTTTCACATACCCTTTTCATTACTAGACATAATTTCAATCACCATTTAATCAGTGTTGATTTTATTAAATCTTTGAAACACTCACCAATATTTTCATGCTTTTGAAACGTTTCTATTATGATATTATTGGGATATAAATAAAATATTGAGGTTCATGAAGAGATTCAACTAGAAAACAAACGCCATGAATATAGTGAATTTTAAACCCCATTAAAATTACTTTTCTAAAAGGAAAAAAGAAGTGTTTTGTGGAGATGTTTTGGACTACATTTCCCAATTATGGAACGAATAATAATTTAAGGAGGTGGGAAATTTATGCAGGAGTTCAAATATAAAATCAATTTCAATATTATCCAAATGATGATATGTCCATAGATGAAATTTATTAATAAATGTTACATAGTTTCATGAACATAACGATATTTATAACTTATATAAATATTACATGCTCGAATTTAAGAGAATTTTAAGAGTGAGGAGTTAATTGTATATTAATGGGATATTTAGTAAAAGGTATAGAAAAATAAAAAAATAATTAATTATGAGATATTTTTTAAAGAATTAAATTCAATATTGTTGAGAACTCTTTCAAAATAGTGTAGAAATAAGAATATTTGTGTTTAGTAAGAATAACAAAGATTTCATTTAGTGAAAAGAAAAATTAAAATTTTATAATATTATAACAAATTATGGCAAAGATATTAATAAATAATTTGAATCAAATCTCTCATGTTATTAGATTAGAAGTTCTCAAAATCATTCTATATTGATAAAAATTGTCTAGGCTCAGTGAATTATTTTTTTTCAAGATACAATAGGATAAAAAAAAAGATGATTTTGAGGATTTTGACTCATAGAATATTCAGTAAACAATTATGCCAACGAATGTGAATTATTTATTGACAATGATGGGTCTATTGAAATGATAAATGGGATCCAACATGTAATTAACAAATGTTGAACTGGAGTGTTAGTTCCTAAACATATAATTAATATGTTATTGGATGAAATATTGTGTTCTATAAAAAAATTCAATGAAATCATAAATTTTAATGTAAATAGGAGAGATTATTTTTCATTGTATTTTTTAAATATAAAGGGAGAGAATATTATGATTAATTTTCATCTATATAAATTATTTTTGAAAATTATATAAATTATTATTACCTGTTCATAAATGAGATATAAGATATTTTAAATGGTTGTTAAGTTCACATTTCTTAATGTAGTTATATGAAAAGAAGTCTATATTAGTCAATATGTTGGGATTATTTTTGGTGAGGATACCAGATAAATGTATATGTAAAAAATTTATTTTATATTTAAAACAATTTAAATATCTATTTACTATATTTGGATACATATTTAAAGTATTTGGAATTTATAATTAATAGTATAAAATAACCTTAATATAATTGACTACTAACATAAAACAATAATGATCATCATTTCTCTTAATGAAATTATTTTTATAGGAATTCTAAGTAATTTTTATATGAATTCAGTACTAAGGAGGGGAAATTGTTTTATATTTCAATTCATTAAGAGATAATATATTTCATGGGTTTAGAAAATACTCAATGAGAAGATCTTATTTTTATTTCCCTATAAATATATACTTAATAACAACTAAAGATATTTGAAATAAAATTATAAAATGTTATATACACTACTATTAATGTGGAAACTGAACATTCAAAATATACTAAAGGTAAAAAAATTAATTAAAATGAGATAAATAAATTTATATTATTTTTTTCATCTTGACTAATTCATGTCTTCTCATCTTTCGTATTGTCTCATTATTTGGTGAATTTAAAATCTAACCCAATTAGTCACATATTGAAATCTATAGATGTTCATAATATATTTCAATGTTATTTATGATTTTGGGTTTATATTTTACAGAAACGATAATATATATCATTGATTATTTACATATTTTTTTGGGATAGAAGTGTTGGTGATAAAAATCCAATGTTATTTTCAATATTATTCTATGATAAAAAATGGGACTCCTATAAAAAAAGTAGTAGAATTCAATGATTATGTGTACAATAGAATAATAATCTATGAATTTCACTCAAGTAATTTGTTAGTTGATATTCTTGAGAAATCAGTTGGAAGGCCATAGGGTGGAGGTGGAGTTTCCATTGTTAGTATGAAATTGTAGTCAAAGTGATTTTAACATTTAAATTAATGATTTCAGTACCCTTGAAAAAGTCCTATTGACATTAACTGCCACTTCATTGTGGGAAATGTGGTGTAATTAAGCTTGATGTTTGTTTAGTTCCTATAAATGTTAATGTGGGATATGTATTAATAAAATAAATAGTTAATAATATATATTATAATTTTTTTTATTATTGTTGTTAAACCTAATGTCTTATAATGCTAACGTATGTGTAATTTATAATTCTCTATGATTCATTGTATTTTTCATTCACTGGGGAGATAATAACTTTTGATTGAATTTGAATATGTTTTTTATAAAAAAAGTTGGGGAGAATGGAAATAATTATAGTGTAATATGTTCATACATAAAATGGTTCAAATATATTCAGGATGAGTGTAAAGATAATTCAATGGTATTTAGTATTTAATTGGGTTTGTGTGACTGATGTTATGTCTTCAATGATTCTATGTCACATAAGTAATCTGTGTGTATGTGATTGTGTGAAACTATGATTTTTTAATCTTTAACAGTTTTGATGTCTATTTTGAGTAGTTGTTAAGAAGAGATGTGGAATAGAAAATTTAAAAATAAACATTAAAAAAATTGTGTTTGGAATTAAACTCAATGTTAGAAATTGATATAAAAGATGGTATAGTGGAAGAAATCATTGGTTAATTATAGACATCCTTGGGAATATATTTTACTCATTCATGTCTCCATAAATGATTTTTCTCACATATTCCTATACATTACTAACTAAAACATAATTTTAAATAATGATACAAATAGTTAAATTTTTCTATATGTGTTACTAGGATGTGATTTGTTCTATTTTACGTATCTTACATTATTCATATAATTTTAAAATTGGTATAAAAGATCAAAAGTCACAAGGTATATTTATATTTATGTGAGAATAATTATGGATATATGTGGAATTTTGATACATGTTTGATTCATTGGATGCCAACAAAAACATAAGGCATATATATTTTAAGATCATGTCTCCTAATTCAGGAAGGTGATTGATGTGAAGAAAGATGTCATAGAATCTAGTATGGTTGGTTGGGATTTAATATGGGGTCTTTAATCATGATGATTTTTATTATTAACTCAAAAAATGATCAAAATAATCAAATTGGTTAAGAATCAAGTTACATATGGTCCCATAGAAGTTTGGGGTTGACATTAAGAGTTTATGTAATGTTTTTAAGGTATTAGTTCAATAGATGAAATCATGACTTTATTATATTCATCACACTGATATATTTATATTGTATTTCTATAGAAATTATTCGAAACAAATATCACACATAAATATATAATGTTTTTTTTATTTTTTATAGAGAGTAAGATATGGGGTTCATTCATTTTAATTATATATCATAGTATAATCTTATTCCATGATTTAGATGTTTCCAAAGTTGTTATTATGGGGATTTTATTGTGTCATGATATGATGTTTTGATTGTTCATGATTAACTTTTTTCACTAACGACGACATGATTTTACAAAAAAATGGTATTTTATAATGATAAATAGTGGTTATATAGTAATTATAGAGATAGGATTAATCTAGGGTTTACTATGATTAAATAAGGATATTGAAGTTCCCAGATCAGTCTGAATCACGGAGATCGGGATGAGTGAATTAGTGATCCCTTTTAATCTTTTTACTATTTTATAATTTTAAATGAAACCTCCATGGATGGGTAAAGCCTTGATCCACTCTTCTTGTGTCTCTTAGCCTTACCTCAAATGATGCTATAAATGCAAAGGCATTGAACACAATGATTAACAAGTTTCAGTTCAACGACCTACTCCTTGTTGTGATTGTTATTCTACCCAACACAAATTATCCACTATAATTCGGTTAGTAATTAAAATCATTGATACAGAGTCAGAATATATCTCCCCTGAGTCGAATAGAATGATCATTATACTGCTACACACAGTGTCACCAGAGTCCCACTGGCCTGCTCCAGAGTCTCACTGATTTCTTCTTATCCTCTCTGAATCTCACAGGGTTCTTATAGATCTTGAGTCACACGATAAGCTTCCATATTTATGTTATTTATTAATCAACTATAGATTATCTTTTGATCTTTTCACACGGGCTTGTAGAATCACACATTCTTTTAAATCAATTCAAGGATCTTCAACAACCTTTGATAAGGTATGTTGGCCTTGCTCAATATTTCCGATCACTTGAGTTGATCAGTTCTCAGTCTCAACAATGCTTAGGAAATTCATTCTTCTTCTGATGAAAACATAGACTCACTAAGAAGTGTGCCAATAAAGAATACATTTTATTAGAGAATATAATATACAATAATGATCTTGCACAATATCAGCACTCCCAATCTACCTGGATTCTCAATTACTGAACACTTATAGACAAGAGACTCTTTAATTCAGTCTGGCTTCTGTCCCAGTTCTCACTCACTTCATGCATAGATTTTATGGGTTTCTCTAATTCTTCTTCCATAGTGAAATAGCTTAATTCACTAAAATTTATTCTTGTTTACATGGAAGTAATCACATAAACATATGTTATTATTCAAACACCGAAGATCCTCTCACATTGATCATTTGAATTAACACACGTGCATGTGTTAAAGAATGATTTCATGAATGTGTCTCTTTCTTTTTAATGTGCATTGTCTTATCTTCTATTATCTCTATTCAAAAACACATTGGATTATTTTTTTATGTTTTCATGTGCATGAATGCATTCATGAAAAATTCTTTTTTTACTTTCTTGTGTGAAATCCCCAATGGGTTTAACACTTTGAAAACACAAAAAATCTATTCTCATTCATTTCCTCTATTTCTATTTTTCTCATTCTCTTCTTATTTTGGGTCATAACACTCACAAACTTTTCATATTTAATTTATACATTTTTATGTGTTTTTTCATGGGACTTCTTCAAGGCCAAATTAGTTCTTCCCACAGTTCACCTTGTTCTGGACACTTGGGTGTCACAAATCATGCATATGCATGCATGTGCTTCATGCCTGCATTCTCCTCTTTCCTTCACGAGAACATGATGCCTTGGGTTCCTTCTTTTTCTCCTAGGGCAGTGTATGTATACTCTGTCCTTACCTAGTTTTCATGAAAAGGGTGTAGTCTTCACCAAATCTAAATTCTACTAACACAAAAAAGAATATATATATATATATATTCTGACAGTAGGGTATTCATCTTCTTCATGAGAATAGGAGGGAACAATTCATTTTCTCTGAACCAATAATGGTTCTCAGCTCTGTCTTGCCAAGGTGCAACAAGGGTGTCGAGTCACTGGTTGTTTTACCCATAAGATTACACACATGAAGACACAGAGAAGGTTCAACGAACCTGTCGCGTGCTTTTGGGTAGCTTCTCCTAGTGGGTGTAGATCTCCTCTTTCATGAAACATGGTGGTTTACTCTTATTCTCTACATGCAAGGGACGTGCGGGACTACATTGCATAAGATTTTTGTGGTTATCTATTGTGTAGTAGGGCTGTGCAGAATCCCTCGGTGATCTATTATTCGGAAAACATAATCATTTCCAAACAATGGAAAAACCCTCTTCCGGTCATGGGATCCTCCTTTTAAAGGTGAGAAGCATGTTCAAAATATGGGTATCAATCCTGAAGATCAGTCTTTTATTGCCTGAGATCAATAGCTTAAAAATTTGGAATTCGAGATTAAAGATATTCTTAAATCTCGGATGTTTCTCATTCAACCATTGACTTATTCATTGTATCATGATATTCACGTGCTGCATTTAAGAACCCATGTAGATTATTTCCATAAAGGCTTCAAGAATCTTGACGTGTCCTCAATACTATATTTTTTTTGCCACATTAAAATTATTATGCTTGATTCATTCATTCATATTTTAATTAATGCATGTGTTCGGTTCTTCCAGACAATCTACATGCCCTCAATATGAGCTTTTACCGTTTTCGGTAGCTCGATCTTGGTTGATAGGCCGTGGCAATGGAGAGCAGCCGCATCAAGTGTCCCTCCTTGCGATCAGAGGTAGAAGATGATGCAACGACCGTCATGTTAGCTAGAATTAATCATGTATGGTGGTGAATAGATCGTGAGTCATGGGATAGATTGTGAGGATGTAATTGGGTGCATGAATTGATGGATGACCAAGATAATCTCTATGTTTTTAAAATGGTCTCCCACATCGAAAAGGGCCGCATTTTTCTCATGGTTTAACAATAAACTCTTGCTGCCTTGATGGAAGATTACTCCTCTCCCCCCTTCGATGCTGCCCCACATCAGTTCTTCTGTGGGAATTCCTAATAGGGCCCACTCTACTCCTCCGGGCATGCACCTAGTTCCCAAACTGCATGGGTTCATCACTGTGTGGCACCTATGGTCTCAGACACAGCCCAAACACACATTCCTCATTTGGGGCTGGCCTCATGGACATCCTTCGAGCGCGGTTTCACTATGGTAATACAAGTACTTGATGGGAGGACCTCAGCTAGCCCTCCAAGGTTGGCTCATTTTTAGGTAATGGAATAGTCTATTTACTTGGAATAAAAACTATGTAACCAAGTATTAATTTTTCGTTAAAATACCAAACCATACATCTTCATTAAAATATCATTCTCTAATCTTCTTCATCTTCAAACATCATCCACTTAGTGACTATTGATGTATGCCACTTCTTAAATTATGAAATTGAGTATTTCATGTGCTTCTACATGTTTTGTTACATTGTATCACCTTAATACAAGTCTGGGAAGTTATGACAAGTTCAATAATCATCAGATTTATCCTCTTAGAGAATTGATCAAGTGTAGAATTAAATGAATTGAATCAACAAAAATTATCCAAGGCTTCACCAACTTCTTTTTCAATACCACTCAATCACATATTGAATTTTCATTGACAACAAATGAAACTCTTATGTACTTCTGTCCATATTGACAACAAAATAAATTCTTATGCAGTTCAATCTCCCCCTTTGTATTTTTTTTCAATATTACGTAAGCATAGTTTGTATGTGTTAATATGTTGGAAAAAAATTTCTCCCCCCTTATTTGAAACCAAATGCAAAGGTGTTAGTAGGATCTATTCAAAAAAATGCCCTCCTCCCTTTGAATAATATCTTTTGGAATGTTTCTTAGAGAGGGATTATTTCACAAGGTTCACATACCAAAGAACCTTTAGTTAATCATATCTAAGTCTATATGCACTAACCCACTGTAGAAAACAAGAGAGATATGACCAAGTTTTTCAATTATTTCCATGATCAACCATATATGGTAAATCAGTCTTAAATGGTATCAACTCTTATCTCAGGGGTTAAAAATAAGATTTATCAATGAAATGCTAAATCCATCACATAATTTACCAAACATATTAAAAAGTTCAATTGAAAAGATAAATCTAACCCTTTCATCCCATCTATTCATAAATCAATCACTCCCCATTAATTGAAATGAAAACCAAAATTTACACTAAAGGGTGAAAGTGTGATTGGAATACCTCTCTTTCAATTTCCATAGATGATATGAATTTCATGATTTATCTTGTCATAATCCTTGATATAATCATTTTTATATTTTCTCCCCCTCAAGGGGTGATCTCCCTTTGAATTTGCTTACTGGAGAATATAATCAAATATGATTGAAGATATGAATGTTGATAATATTACACTATGATTCACATCAAGTAATTACCAAATCCTGAATAATGATTTCAACTTGAAATTCTCCACATTGTTCATTCTAATACCATTTTATGAATTACATTTGTCTCCAATTCCCTACAATGTAAGAACACATGTATAACAAAAGTATAAGGGAATAAGATGGAACAATTTTGAGCTTTTTAATTGAAGCACTGGGGTTGAAAATTTTCCCTCAACCCCAAAACTCATTTCCTTGTAGCTCTAAAGAGTCGGGTAGTCTGCATGATAATTTCTATTCTCTATTTGGAATTTTTATTTTTCATTACTAACGTGTATTATTTACTTCCATTCACATTCTACTTGTGTTGATTGTTTAACTTCACTTCTATTTGTAGTGAAGTATATTTTTGTTCTTTTTGTTCAATTTTCTGTATTTGGCATGGTAAAATTGTGTCACATTTGTTTTCATGATGTCTGGCCTTGTTGCGCCTTCCACACAATAGTATTGAGACACTTGGTTTATCATGTGCTTAAAACCTCTCATGAAATTTGAATTCTCATTCATGTTTAATGACATGTTTTCCCTTGGCCTTAGCTTTAGTTAGAATTTCATCTTCATCTCTTTGCAGTTCACTACCTTTTGAAAATGATTAGGCTTGATAACTAAACAATCCTTACCATTTTCGGATTTGGTTCTTCCACATGGCTTCCTCATTGTCTTCAAGTTACCTTTCTTAGGAAACTTATTAATATTATTTTTAGGAATGTCATCAGTCAATCCCAATTTCATCAGGATTGATTATTTTATATTTCTCAGTTGGATGTCATTCATTTCCATGGCTTGTTTGTAGTGATCCTGGGAAAGAACATTATTTCCAAAGTATAAACATATATTCTTGGTTGAGATGACATACTAGGTATCCGGTTTTAACATCGTCTTGGGAACAATTTCTTTTACTATTTTCTTGAATTCTTTTTTTTGTTAATTCCCAGTGGAATAATTTTAAACTTCTTGTGCTTTCTCCTACCTCTGTTGTAGTCTATGCTTATTATCAACATATGAATGAGGCATGGTAGGACTAAACCAGAAATCATCTTGACTATGACCACCTCTATTGCAATTATCACAGAAGTCTTTAAGATATTCAAATCTGTTCTTAGTAAAACAAATTCTTTTTCATATGTTCATTTTTCTTTTGCTTTGCAAGTTGCTTCGTTTCTTCACATATGAGTTCCATGAATTTAGGCCTTCCATTATTTTCATATATAGACATATTATTCTAGAAATCATTGGCCTAATGCCCAAACTCCAAACAACATTATAAATTTCCATGAAATCTACTTATATTACATGTAGTATCAGTTTATCTACATTGAGTGCATTTTTGTTTTTGGAATAGTATATAATGTTTTGGATAATCCTTGAAAGAGTATATTTTTAATCATTCCAGTATCCACCCTTGAGGTTTTGATGGATGTATTGACATTTTTATCAATCCATATCTTCATAGGTTTCGGCTTTGAACATGTACATGCTGATAAAACTGCATTAGTAGAAAAACAAGTAATTGGGTTATGGGATACCTTATTATTGTAAGATGTTACCATTTTATTAGAAGATAATTTGATATTCCTCTTGGAATCATATTCCTCAATGAAAACTTGAGTGGAAGAATATCATCTTCTAGCCTATTGGTATTTTCCAAGTGGGTGTGATGCATGATTCTACAATTTCACCTCCATCTCTAAACACTTCATTTTGAGAGAGTTATTCTCATCATCAACTGATCTCTACTTACTTTCCCAATTCTACTTCAACATAATTATTTGTTATTTATGCACATTTCTTAATTGCTGCAACAATTTGTCATGCTCTTTTCTCTTGTTGGCCTATTCTTCTATTTGATCTTCTTTGACAATGATAGAAACATTGTGCAACATTTCTTATCCTTTTAAATATTCTAAAAACACAATCTCAAAGATTTATTTCTCACAAATACTTCCCTACAATTATTCAGTAACTGGAGCATATCATTCATTTCAAATAGAAATTGTTTCATCCTTTTCCTTCACATGTTTTGTGTGAGTATAGGATATGCCAACCCTTTTAGACAATTCTTCTTCCATGAAATTAGCTTCTTCTTCCATTTTTCATTTTTCAACATAAAGAGCACTAATTCTTACAACAATGTGTCTTTCCACTTCTATAAGGACTATTTTAAGATGATCTTTGAGTGTAGTCTAAACATCACTAATTGATCTATCATAATCACTATTGATCATGCATCATCAGAAGAAATATAAGTATTATCAGAAGTTTCACCTTTCAGATTACCATTAGTTGAAGGTGTCTCCCTAGTAGTAGTAATCTTCCTCTTCATCGTCCGTAACTGTTTCATCTTTTGGTTCTTCTGAGTCTTGGAAGATATCTCAATTTGATTTTGTTCACTCATCTCCTCAAATTTGCACATAATATAGCCTCCATGGATCTTTTAGTGGCGACCTTCCCTCCAATACCAATTGATGAGCCCAGATCATTGTGAATCACTAAGAGGGGGAGGGGTAATTAGTGATCCCTTTAAATATTATTACAAATTGATTATTTTAAATTAAACAACTATTGTTGGTTAAATCCTTGATCTACTTTTCATGTGTCTTCCAAACTTACCTAAAATGATATTTTGAAAGTAAAGACATTGTACACAAGGATTTAAATGGTTTGTTTTAAAGAACAACTCCTTGTTGTGTTGGTTATTCTACCAAAAAAATTCTCCACTATAATTTAGTTAGTATTTAAAATGGTCAATATAGAGTAAATGTGTATTTCTCCGATGTCCCACAGGAATTTCATTATACTACACCACATAGTGTTACTATAGTCCCACTTGCCTTCTCCAGAGTCTCACATAAGCCTTCTTCTCCTCTACAAATCTCATTGGGTTATTCAAGCTCTCGAGTCACACGAGTAACTTCTTTCTTTTATTTACTCTTTGATTCAGTATAGACAATCTTCTAATATGTTTACATAGGATTTATGAATAACACTTGCTTGTGAATCTATTAAAGGATCTTCAACAACCTTTGATAAGGTCTGTTGGCCTTGGTCAATAATTCTGATCACTTCAGCTGATCAGTTATCAGTCTCAATAATTCTCGTGCAATTATTTCATCTTATGACGAAGATCTGGCCTCACTAAGATTTATTCCAATGGTTCAACCATCTTCTTGAAGAATATAATATGAAAGAATGATCTTCTACGATATTACCATTGTCTCCCTTCTTGGATTATCAATTACTAAACACTCTAATAAAATAGCTTCTTTAATTTAGTATGACTTCAGTCTCTGTTCTCATTCACATCATGCATGGATTTCCTGGGTATCTCAAATTTTTTATCCTTAGTGAAAAAGATGGATGCATATATAATTTTTCTTTTTTACTTCTCTAGAATAGCATACACTAATGTGATTATTCAAAAACTGAAGATCTTCTCACTTTGCTTCATCTGAATTAACACACGTGCATGTGCTCATACATGATTCAATGAATGAATATCTTGATTTTGAATGTGCATTATCTTCTCTTATTCTCTAAATATTCACACCATCTTTTATTATTTCATTACTTGTTCATTTTAATGCATAATTCATGCACAATTCTTTTTTAATTTCTTGTGTGAAAACCCCAATGGGTGTAAAACATGGAACACATAAAAAATCTCTTCCATTTCGCCATCTCTCTTTCTCCTCTCTAAATTCCCTTCTTATTTTGGTTCTTAGCACCCGCACACTTTTCTTATTGAATAAATTAAATTTTATGTTCATTTGATGAGTCTTTTCAATCCCAAATTAGTGCTTCCCATGGTTCACCTTGTTCATGGACACTTGGGTGTCCCAACTCATGCATATTCTTTCATGTGCATCATTTATGCATTCTCTTATTTACTTCATGAGAACATGATTCCTCTGTTGACTTCTCCTCCTCTTAAGGCAATGTATGTATACAAAGTCCTTTTCTTGCTTTCATACAAAGGGTGTAGTCTTCACAAAATCAGAATCATGAAAACACAAAACAAAAAATATATATGTCTACTTATATTGACTAAAAGGTCTTAATATTCTTCAGGAAAATTAGATGGCACAATTCTTGTTCATTGAACCATGAATAGTTCATGGCTTTGTCTTCACAAAGGTGCAATAAGGGTGTCTAGGTACCAGTTGTTTTACTTATGGGATTACTTCCACAAAGACACAATGAGGGTTTAATTAATTTATCTCACAATTGTGGGTATCTTCACACAGAGTGTGAGGATCTTCTCTATCAGGAACTAGGGTGGTTATCTCTTCTTTATTTCACACAAGGGTCACTCAGGACTACTTATCGCTTGAGTTGTGCAGTTCTCCTTCACATAACAGGGATGTGCGGAAACCATTGGTGCTATATTTTTCAGAACACAAGAGCTTTCACAAACAATGGAAGCATCATCTTCATGTCTTGGGCTCCTCTTTTTATAGGTGAGTAGGGTGTTCAAAATTTGTGTATCAATAATGATGATCGAGCATTAATTGTTGATATCTGCAGCTTCAAAATTTTGAACATGAGATTATAGATATGATTAAATCTCATTTGTTTCCTTTTCAAATGCTGAATTTTTCATTGTAGGATGATCCTCACATGAATGCATTTATGAATTCGTGTATCTTATTTCCCCAAAGGATTTGAGCATTCTAATGTGGCCTCGCAACTCTGTTTGCTTCATCCACATTCTAATTCTTCAACACGATGCATGAATGAAACTTTTATTGCATTCATGTATTCGGTTCATCTGAATAATCATCATGCACTCAATTTGAGATGTAATTGTGGTCAGGATCTTGATCTTGTTTCATTGGAAGTGTTGATGGAGAGCAGCTTCTTCGAGAGGCCCTCCATTCAATTTGAGGTTGAAGACGATGCCTTGACCATTGGATTAGACTGAATTAGTCACAGATGATGGTGATTAGATCATGGGTCACTGGATGGATTGTGTGGCTGTAATCGGGTGCAGGATTAGTTGGGTGGTCTGGACATGTTCTGCGTTTTTGAAACATTGTCCCACATCAAAACTATCTGCGGTATTCTCATGGTTTAACCATCAACACTCATCGCCTTAACGTTAGATAACTCCTCTCCCCCATTCAATGCCACCCCACACCGGTTCATCTGTGGGTGCACTCGTAGTGCCCACTCTACCACTTCGAGCATGCACCTAGCACCCATGCTTCCCAGGTTCATCACTATATGGAACCTGTGGGTTAACATATGGCCCCCACACAAATTCTTCACATGGGGATGGACTCAATGGCTTAATTAGAGCATGGTTGATCCTTAGGCCCCGCAAGTGCTTGGTGTGAGGACCAGGACTGGCCCTCCCTGGTAGAATCATTTTTTTAGTAAAGGAATAGTCTAAGAACATAATATAAAAACTATGTAACCAAAATTAATTTCCCATTAAAATTACAAAAAATACTTATTCATTCAAATCCCATTCTCCACTACTCTTCATAATCAAATATCATCCATTCCATTCTTTTTAGATCATAAATCCCAAACATCATCAATACAATATTTTAATCCAATAATGGATGATGCATAGATCATTTCTTCATTCATCATGTATTAAAACAAAATGAATGGCTTTCATCACTCCATCCACTTAGTGACTATTGTTGGATTTCACTTCATTCTTTACGCAATTGAGTATTTCATGTTCTCCTTCAAGTGTTGTAGAATATTATAACCTTGATAAAAGTATAGGAAAATAAGACCAATTCAACAATCGTCACAGATGTCCCCTTAGATAATTGATCAAGTGTATCATTTAATGCTTTGAATCAATAAAAATTCTCCAAGGCTTCACTAAATTCTTTCTAAATACCTTCCATTCACATATTTACATCTCATTGAAAACAAATGCCACTCTTATGCACTTGAATCCATATTGACAACAAATTAAACTCTTATGCACTTTAGATATGAGCACATTATGGTATATGGTACTTGCTTATACAATGAGAAATTTGAACTGAATATCAATTTTCAATACAATTGGACATAACCATTATGTAACCATTGATATTATATTTTAATGAAGTTCACTGAACCATGACTTATGAAATATATTTATATATTAAACTATTCAACAATATTATACTAGATTATTGTGAATGAAGTTTCATATATATTATAAGAGATAGGGAGATATGTGATGTGACCCAATAATGGTTATTGGGATGGTATAATAAAATTTATAATGTTAGGATATAATTTAATCACCTATTGAAGGGTGATGACTTAATTTTTTATATCGGTGAGAATAATTTAAATAATGAAGTGGTATACATGGATTATGAAAAATAATCTAAGTATATTCATGTTTTTTTAATACAACAACAAAATCATTAATAGTTTTTGATAATGGAAGAGTTGACTCATTAAAGGGATTTAATTTTTGTTAAATGTAATCATTGAATCTAATCTATAATAATTTGAATTATTTTCCACTTTATAAATATAGAAGAAATGATTAAATGTAATGTAGGATTAAATTCAATTAATAAAATATCATAATATACATATTTGTATAAAACATCTTTTTGAAGTGAATCATGTATCGATGATTGCTTCTAAATCATTTCGAGTATATTGTAGTGCATATTTAAATTTGGAATCCTATAAATGAATATTTAATTGTTCTTTTATTTTTTTATTCCAACAATCAATAGGTTAGTAGTAGTTCAATGTAAACTTCATTAATAAATAAATATTGTAAAGAGGTTCAGAAAAACATGGAAAAAATATTCACTAATTAAACACCCCCCCACACACACACAAACCCACTAATAATTAATCTTCTATATTTTATTCAACAGTCTCTTCATCATATAATAATTTAAAATATCAAATTTCTTATTTATTAAAATATTATTATCCTATAAAAATGTACACTAATTTCATTTTAAATATATCCAGAAATATAGTTTTTGACATGTTTTAAAATTTTATAAAAACCAAAAAAATTATAATAAATTTGAAAATCATGGCATTGTGAGGAGACCCAGACATTACATGAATATATATTACATATTTTTGGAATAATATTAACTATGTTTCCCAAAAATTAATGTATCTAGACTGTAAAGGTTTAGTTTTATTGGAGAATACACACATAATATCCTTAATTATTGAATTATCATAAACATATCAAATTAATTTATCATCACATAGTACACATAATATTTTTACCCTAGTTAAATAATTTATTCTTGAAATTGGAAAAATAAAAATAAAAAAAGAGTGACATCAAATTATCAATATGGGAAATCATGGAAGATATTTTTTTCATGTTCATATGTAAGTATAATATTATCATATGGTTATGAAAAGTTAATTAGAACATTTTAAAATCATACACAGTAATTCAATGAACCTAATCACGTCATTAAGAACTGGAATATCAAAATAAATGAATCATAAAAGAATTAATGATCAAGAGACAAGAGATCGTATCATTATCATATTAAAATTTAATAGAGTGGTGTAATTAGTGTATAATAATCACTATTAATGATATATTTTGTCAAGGATACCCACCAAGACATTTATCTCATGCGAGGCTTGGGCTAACAACCAATGTACATGTTTTTGGAATGCGATAACACCTTGGGTACGTAATTTGTGTCCTTGGGATAATCTCTTTTGTACCCATTAAACTCATAAACATAAAAAATTAAAAAATTAAATGTAATTTTATTATTGATATACCTATAACAGAATAATAATCCATTCATATGTATACTATAAAATCAAGAAAACATTTTTCCATTCATCGTACCATAACCCATGGAAATGAAAATGGGTTTCACAATGATTTAATCGTCATAATCAAAAACCACCAAAATAAAAAAATAAAGATGACAATATTAGATTAAACCCCCTAAAAAAATAAGTAACATTAATAAATTTGGAGATAGATGAAAATAATACTAAAATATCACTGAAAAAGTTTCTTGGGTAAGATAAAATTTTTAATTCTAAAATATCTAAATTGAAATCAAAAAATTTCTAGAATAGTTGAAAAAATAATTGAAAATATCCAAGAAATATTTTGAAGTAAAATTTAAATAAAAGAAATTAATCATTAATATAGGAGAATCCATTTGTGTTAAATGTATTAAAACAAAAAAAATCCCTTCATGCCTTTTAGAAAATATACCTCATTTGAAATCCAAAAAAAGATTATTTGTAATCAATTTTAATAAAAAGTAAAATATCGGAAACAATTAATTTAATAAGTCTCTTGATTTTAGTAATAAAATATTCAAAACATTTGAAACAATATATGTACAAGGAATAAAAAAATCTCAACCAAATTGAATGAATGGGATTTTTACGTACAAATCTTCTTTCAAACTTTAAATTACATACATAGTACAAAATAAAAGGAAAAAGGTAAATTATATAAATAAATATAGGAGAAGAAATGATATATTATTTTTTAGATATATTTCATTTATATTCATCATATGAAATTTAGTCAAAAATTATTCCATTAAATGTGATATTGTAACATAAAACCCATACCGCTTTGGTAACTTTGGAATAAACACCCCATGAAAGAAATAACATCAAATGAAATATCAATAAATTTAATAAAAATATTATCATAACAAAAAATATCAATGTTTATGTATATAAATCACATTATCTAAATTATTGGTGAATATGAAATATGAATCATAAAATAAATGGTAGATGCGAAACCCTTACCTAGGGTACAACATTTTCTAAAAGTTCTTTTAACCTCATATTTAATAAATTTATATTTATGAAAATTATATAGAATATAATTTTAATAATTATGTTATAATTTATAGTTTACATATAATATATTATCACACATTAATTATTCATATTTTATTATAATCATCATTTCAGGTGTTAACTTCTTTTTTCATGTTTATTTCAATTTGGTAGTTATGGACTTCGTATGTTGATATCGGCTAAATCACCTAAAGAATGCTTAAATTTATGTTAATATAATTTATATTCCACATATAAATATTTAAAACCATCCATAATATTTATTGATATCTGAATGAATTACAACATTCATGGAGATTTTAGTTTGTATGTATGCATGAATGCAATTTTCATTTCCAAATGAAATGAAGGAAAGAAATATATATGTAATTTTATCACTAAATAATAATAATAATATCATAAACAATATATATATATATAAATACATATTAAATATATCATTATATAAAAATTTTATGTTGTGATGGAAAAATAAATAATATCGCAATATGTAGGTGGTAGTGCACACGTATGAATAGGTGATGTTTCTATTTCCCATTTCCTGAAATATGGGGAAAAATAATTATCATGTGATCATAATAACATATTAATACAGTTCTGATATTATAATAATTATTTAAGATTATATATAATAGATTTATAGGAAGTGTATAAAGAATTAATCATTGAAAAAATTGGGCAAGACGATTACATCTTCTTTGAGAGACTGTCATTGGCTTGAAACTTATGCACTAATTGTATTGTCATAGGGTAAAAATATAAGTTCAACAATAAATATAAATAAAATAAGAATTTTTTGGTTGTATTTTCTTGAGATACTTGTCTTAGATTATTTTAAAAATTAATGATATGAGGTTCTCTTTTATAATTCAGTGGAGGGACACACATGTAATTACATAAAATATATAAATAATATGTACTATTTTTCTAGTTAAACTAGAAAAAAATTACATGAACTAAATTTAAAAAAATATAATGTAAAAATAACATAAAAAAATAATATTTAATTTTTTTAGGTGGAATTTTAGACCATGACCTCTTAGTTTACACCTCTTGTAAATCCTTTAACATTAACTATGATGACAAATGTATAATAAATTTTCCATGCATTATAAATAAAATTAAAATTTGACTCATTAATAAAATTGTAAAATATAAATATAAATATTAAATCCATTTTATAAAATTGTATTTTAATATTTTTAATCAATTAATTTTAAAATCAACATGAAAAATGCACCAAAACCAGTTTTTTAGAATAATATATTTTTTTGAATAAAATTTAGTTTTCATTCACTAAACTTATAGTTAAAACAATTAAATAAATTTTAAAATAGTTTATTGAATATATATTAGGCAAATTTCCTTTCAATAATTAACAAATAGTGAAATATTTAATTTATTACGGTAAAACATAGGGGTGACATACACCCAATTTTGTGAAAAGTAACTATTTTTAGTTTAAAATGATTTTATCTATATTCATAACCGTTGGATAAAAAATGTTGGAATTATTATTCATAAGAGAAGATAAAAATTAATTAAAATTATGTTTCAATTGTGATCAATACATTTAACTATACAATATAAATCTAAACACCTGGATAAATACATTTCATTACAAAATATGTCTTTTAATCATTTAGTGATTTTATTAAAATTGAAATATTATTTCATGGGAATTTGTAATGAAATTTAAATCGATAAAAAAACACACACAAATATATATATATATATATATATATCATTATTTATTTTATTCCCATTCAAACCCATCATTCCAATATAAGGATTATAGTGTCCAAAATATATCATGATTCATTTAGAATCTGGATTATGTTTAAATAATACTACTAAATAAATAAAATTTTATTCTATAGAATATATTATAAATCTTGTATTGTTACATTACACCACCCTTAAAATGATTTAGAACCACAAAATTCTATCACTTTTCTAAAAAAATGAATATATTTATTCATTTTCAAATCCTTAGGTTCCAAATTAGCTTATTAGAGTATATGATTCTACTAATAAACATTAACCAGGTTATTAGTCTTATTCCAAAGAATGTAATATATTTTATCAATGATTTATACTTTTATTATTTATCAGAAATATAATTAAATTTCATTATAAACCTTTTTTTGTTAAATGTGAAGGGTTAATTATTTACATCCTTAAAGTAGATGTGTTGAACACATCATGTATTTGAGAGATGTTCCGTGGAATATCTATGAGATAAGATACCATCTCTACTCAATCATGAATCAAGAACTAGGTAATATACTCAAGGATTAACTTTACAGTATTCATTAATATGTTAACCCTATTTCATATAGAAATTCAATGGAATTTATTCTCTTCATCATTTTTTTATTATCTAACAAATGATTTTAAGCATATCACTTTTTTCAAATCTAAATTGATTTATTGTTATACTGAATGGATTTGAAATTCACTGAAATTTCACCAAAAATATCATGTTCCAATATAATTAATTCTTCATCTTCATCCCTACATGTTATATTTCTCCACTTCATTCCATATGTGGATTAATTAGGATCAATATGACTTCCCAAGTAAAACCTATTATTATATGGAAAATTGATTAGGGGAAGGCATTGGCCCCAACCACCTTTAAAATACTAAGAACATAAACATACAATATCCTTAGATGTTTTAATTTTTCTCTCATACTAACCACATATATATAGATGACTGTAAATATTAAAACACAACATCATATTTTGATCTTATTGATGATGTATTCGTATCATTAAGGTAATCCTTGGATATCAATCGGATATAATTGTTTATAAAACTCCACGTTATGTTACCACTTTATTAATTTTTTATCATAGAAAAATCATCAATGATAGTAATTAAATGTAAAAAATTCATAAGGAAATGGACTATAATGCGAATAGAATTATTCTATTTAGATATTTTATGTATTACTATAACAAAATACATGGTAGTGTTTTAAAATTGTCATAAAGTTATGGTTAATGGTTGTAAGTTACACCTAAACTTATTACACTCATCCTTAACTTAACATCATACCAAACAGTGTGATATATACTCTAAAATATCTATCTACATGTTATCTCTCATGAAATGAAATTTAAGGTCTCTAAAATTCCTCACACTACCAAAATGACTATAGGATGATGTGATATGAGATTCACCCAGTAGAACCTTCTCCGACTATAGTTTGACAAGGAAACGTACATGGTTTTGAGATACCCATACATTTCAAACATATATATTACATAATAATATATAAATATTCACTATATCATAGTATGATCCATTCCATAATTATCTAGGTTTATTTTATTTGGAAACATAGATGTATATAAAATGGTTCATATGAGATCCAAATCATCTCTTAAATAATTATTCATAATAATCATCCATCTTATACACATCACACTTAATACCTTTCTTCATAATCAATGGAATATAAAACATAACAAGGGATGATCTATGATACTCAATAAGGGAAAAAAGGGAGACATCAATTATCACATAAGAATAAGATGAGAAATTTTGTATGATAATATGATTTTAACACTAAATAATTATACCATAAATATCATTGATCAAAATATTAAATCATTTAATAAATTTTGGATGTTCATTGGACATTAATAAAAATTAAATAAAAAACATTATCCATAAAAACATAACATTGGAATAAGATCAAGTCATCATAAACGTCATAAAATATCGGATAATAATAATCATAAAAATCTTATTTCAATGTTATATATCAAGGAAGTCATACGTTTTTAATATTTTAAAAACCTCTAATGGACATATTTTGTGATTGGGAGACCCTACAGTGTACCCCGTTGTTTTGGGCTTAGGAAAAACTCTAATGTACCTTGTTTCTTCGTGATTGGTATATCGTACTGTGTACCATTTGAGGTCATTAATAATTACCCAATGCATTTTAGGGAAATTTAATTATGGTTATACCATATAATCATAAATCCATTCTTTTATATTTGTCATGAAAATATAGAAATCATTATAACATAACCTATGGAAAATAAAATATGTTTCATCCATATTTCATCATAATAACCAAAAACCATATAGAAAATGAATATATTAGTTGGCATTGAGAAATATTACTTGTAAAGAAAAATTAACACCAATGTAAATTATCTTACATTAAATTTTCCTTTAAAAGTATTTTGGAACATTTTGAATTCCCATTTATATTTTTATGTCGCATATTAAAATCTAAAAAATTCAACAATATGATGGTAAACATTTACTAAAAAATTAGATTGGCTGATATTAATGGAATATTGAATGCATTGTTAATTCATGAAATCAAGATATTTGGTTCATACATAGTATGTTAAAACAATGATTTTTTTTCACATTTGTGGATAAAAGGGAAAAGTACATCATTCTAAAAAAGAAAAAGAAATTAATTTGAAAAAATTTCTTAAAACCACACATAAATCTATAAATGAAATTTCCCTTATTATTTTTATTTCATATAGTATGGTTCAAAAATATTATTTATATAGTCAAATAAAAACATTATATATGAATAATGAGTGAAATAATAGGCATTTCAAGAAGTTAAGTAACCAATATCGATGAAATAATAACATGAACATAGGAATAGTAATATGATACTAATGAATGGTAAATTATACTAATGAATAATAATATCTCCTATGAAATTATAAATAAAAATTATACATCATATAAATTAAAGTATCATGTCATTATATCAAACAATATGTAAATGAATATATTTAAAATTATTAAATTATATGTTGTAATTTTTGTAAGTTATAAATATTTAAATACAGTTTTATAATTAATAAAACAATTTGAAAAATATAATAATATAAAATTTATTCATAAATTATTATTTTTTTCCTTACAATTTTAGGATAATTATATTAGACCATAGTTTATAGTTGAAAGTGTAATAAAATTTTATATATGTTTCTAAGTCTGTATTTCTCGAGTAAATGACAGTTTTTTTTTAAAATTAAATTTCTCATACATAGAAAAATTATATGTAATGTCCCGGACCTCTCCGGTCCATTACATTGTGAAATTTTGGTGTTGGAGGTGTTCAGGGAGGTCAAGGTGACTTATCCCCAACACTTGGAAAATTTCCAGTTCTCTGAACAGTGTTTCCAGTTTTATGAACAGTAACAGATCAGTCTCCCCGATCGGTCTGACAGATCGGTCTCACAGATCGGTCTCACCGATTGGTCTGACAGATCGGTCTCACTGATCGGTCGGACAGATCGGTCTCACCGATCAGTCTGACAGATCGGTCTCACCGATCGTTCTGACAGATCGGTCTCACAAATCGGTTTCACGGATCGGTCGGACAGATCAATCTCCCCAATCGGTCTGACAGATCGGTCTCACAGATCGGTCTCACTGATCGGTCTGACAGAACGGTCAAACCGATCGGTCTGACAGATCGGTCTCACCGATCGGTCTGACAGATCGGTCTCACCGATTGGTCTGACAGATCGGTCTCACCGATCGGTTTCACAGATCGGTCTAACAGATCGGTTTCACAGATCGGTTTCATGTATAGTAACGGTGGGTGAACAGTACTTCCAGACTCCTACAGTTTTGCCCCTTTTAATGTTTCCGTTGGCGTAAAATACATTTAAAGCCTTATTTTAAGGACTCTTAAGGCCGATCCCAATGCCATAAATCCTATATTAATTATTCCTAAGGCCGGGATGTTTTTTTTACTTGGTCAAACCACGTGGGTTAATGCGATCCGTTTTTAATAGAAAATTAACTGGATCTTAAACCGTCGCCCCATTAAATATTAAAAAGGGACGAGATATCATTCTCCCTTATTCATTCCCTTTATTCCAACTAAGAGACTCTAGAAACTTTCAATCCGTCCTATAGGAGTTTCACAATCATTCTTTACTCTTAGGATTGGTTCTGCTCTGTTTTGGATGCAACTGAATTGTGTTGGTCAATCTTCACAATAAGTTGTCGTGAGAAGAGGATTGTGACCCGTTGTGTGGGTAAAAGATGTCAAAAACTCTTCAAGGTAGGGGATTCATGGCTTCTATAATTGTATATGTGCAATGGTAGAATTAGCATGATTTATCCCTTTATATCACAATGAAATTGACCTAATTAAATACTTGAACCGGATTAAGAGAATTAGTTGATCACATGTTGTTTCTTTATACTGTGATAACGGTTGCCTCATTTTTTTCTAGTTAGAGTGATACCTATGATTTCTTTGATTTGTTGTTCGTTCATGATAGAAATTGATAATGAATGTAAAGCCTGAATTAATTGTTAATTAATTGGCTAATGATAAAGAGGCATGTAAATTTGTCTACTTATTGTCGTTGTGGTAGTTGTTCTGATTTGAAGATAATCAAATTAGGGAAGTAAGCATGGTTATTTAGTTGTCATAGCTTACTGATTAGTTATCCTGTAATTGGAACCTATGAATAACATATCTGCTAATTCAATATGGATTAAAGAACAGATTGTGTGGGAATTTCTAAAAGGGTTCTGAGTTACCCTCTTGTTTGTTAAAAGGGTCAAGATCCCATGATGTGATGTTTGTTTCCTGCTGCTTGTGCTGTGATGTGTGCCTGAATGGCTTTTGTGATATGTGGAGGCATGGAGGCCTTGTGGTTGTGGCAGTAGATGATGCCTAGAGTGGCGAGATGCATCAGTTTATGCATGTGGGTGTCAGGGAGGACACCAGGGGTGATGAAATGGGATGGATGTGGTTTCTGGTTGCTTGTGGTTTTCTTTGAATGTTAATCTTCTCTGCTTTTCCCCA
Source organism: Viscum album (assembly GCA_963277665.1). NCBI lineage: Eukaryota > Viridiplantae > Streptophyta > Magnoliopsida > Santalales > Viscaceae > Viscum > Viscum album. Next base: position 70,701,016 of record OY728142.1, read on the forward strand.
CTGATCAAGTCAGCTGGTCTTGTTGCCCTTCTTCCAAAGGAGGCGAAGACGCGCGGGGTATGCCACGTGATTTCCGTGTTTAGCCTCTCAGGGTAGAATGGGTCTATGCTCTTTCTATAGGCGGCAAAGACTCGACTGGTAGTATATATACTCATTGTGTTGAGCATCCTTTTTGTTTAAAAGCATAGGATGCTTTTCTAGAATGCCTGAAAATATTGAAAAGTATTTTTGTGATGAATGTTTGATTAAATGGTGAAAATCCACAGGGATGGAGATACTAGAATTTAAAAGGTTATGCAGATCTTAAAAGGAGCAGTTGGTACTGAATGTGATGCCAATTCAATTTAATGTGAAATTGTTTACTATTAATTAATTTTTAAAGAATTAATTAATGTATAATAGAACTGATAAAATGAGAACAGAGTAATCTAATAAAGCTCTTCAAATGTTTTTGTGCTTATAGGATACCTACTCTTAGAAGTAGCAGCCTGGAGTCTGAGAGACGTTAGCTGCAGTTGTATCTAAGACCAGTTAATGCCCATAGTGTGGATGTGAGTTACATATATATTCTGTACTTTGTGTGTTTCTATACGCTAGTCCACCCTGTCGGTAAGGGAAACTGACACCCCGGGGATTCTGAGCCCTTGGGGGTTGTTTTCCCCAACATTCTGATGGGAGGTTGAATGGCTGACTACCCACTTTGACCCCGCTCTCTTCTCTTGGTAGATACTTGTGCCATGAGGAATAGTGGTTAGTTACCCCATATATGTGTGTAGAGGGCTGTGATGGCTTTTGGTTATTCACACAGATATATTCTGGATATAGTATCCTATGGACTACTATAGGTGTAATGTGTATAGGCTATGATGTCTTGAGAATCCTTACTTAGAGTATGGGTTGTAATGGATTGAGGTATTATACCCGACATATGATACATGTTATGCGAGCTGTGGTGGCTCCCGCAAACTACCTGGTTACTTTTGTTTGTGAGGACGGTGTGGTGCTTCGCCCAGGTGTCTGCGAGCAAGCCTATGTGGTGCATGAGGTGCAGATTGTGGAGCTTAGGCCAGGTGTCTGCGGGAAAGCCTTTGGAGAGAGATGCACATGACATATGTCGTTGGGGAAAGCGAAAAACCAGTTGGGAAGTAGTAGCGGGGTACCCTTGATAATCTTTACTATATGCTATATTCTTGTATGCGTTACATGGTGAGAGTATCCATGGTGAGGTTGGGAACTTAGTATACTTGTTTAGGTGAGGAGTTAGTTTCACTTGTTGTTCACTGGGCTTTAGCATTCTTTCATTACTTTTGCACGAGAGGCTTGGAGAGGATCCTACTGAGTATACTGTTATACTCACACTATATATATATAAACTGTTTTTCAGGTCACTTGGTGCAGGTTGCAGGTCAAGTTGGTTACTATTAGCTTGTGGTTGGAGGAGGAGCTGTTCGGGCTTGTGGTCGTTGCTGTTTTACATTCTTTTGGGTACTTTTAGTTTCCCCTTTCAGTTGTAGTACTTATGATTGAACTTTCATATATGTACATGGGTTTCATTTATATTTCAGTTCTGAGTTGGAGTTGATTGGAGTCTATTCTATCTCTCTCTTCTGAATTTGTTCTCTTAGAGGGTAATGCCTCTCATTTGTATATTTATTATACCCTCGGTGCTATTCACCAACCTGGGGCCTACTGGAGGCGGGACTCGGGGGTCATTATCTCTCTTCTCACATTGCCGGCCCAGGAGGGGAACACTTTGTGGGTAGGGGGTCAATTAGAGTGGTATTAGAGGTCTGGTTGAGGGATAGGATGGAGTTTGGACTTAGGCACTGGTGAGGATGCATGGGATGGTAGGGCAACTGTGTCATTCATGTTTAGAAAGTGGGGTAAACACTGGAGACCGGCAGAGACATAGGCGTTTAGGGACCCCTGTGATTTGTTGCACGGACCTTTATGTTTACGATGGCTACTAAACAACGTGATACTGGTTGCAGGGTAGAGACCTAGGAAAGGATCATGCATCATTATTCTTTGAGCCTGTGTTTGAATGGGTAGACCTTGGGATAGGTAAGCTAAAAAATTAATAAAACAAAACAATTAATTAATTAATGTTGAGTCTTCCATATTCCAAGCTTAGGAGCTCTAACAGTTGTAATTTTATAGGTATTGCTCTAGGTCGACGTCCTCGTCAGGTTTGCGCAGAAGATGCCCAGCAGGCTGTTCCATCAGATCGCCGCCGGGTAGAGGTTGACGACGATGAAACTTGGAGGAAGACACTCCGAGAGTTTTAGTGCCAGAGTCTACAGAAGTACGAGGGATCCGTTTCAGATGCAGTCACAGATGACTGGTTGGAGGAGGTCGAGATAGGCTTCAGTTCGATTCATTCTCGGAAGGAACACTGGGTGTCCTTGGTTGTGGCGATGCTACGTGGGGCAGCGAGGCAGTGGTGGTTCTTTTTCCTTGGGGATCGTGAGGAGTCAGCGATCTCATGGGAGGTGTTTCGAGACAGTTTTAGAGTCGAGTTTCTTTCTTCAACTACGAAGGCGTCCAGTCGCCATGAGCTTCCTACCCTTTGACAGGGGAGCACTAGTGTTCGAGAGTTTGGAATCCGTTTCAGGAACCTTCTATGATATGCTTCAGACCTGTTACCAGATGAGGAGGCCAGGGCGAGGCATTTCAAGGAGGCCTTGCGTCCAGAGATCCAGCGCCAGGTCACACCATTTATGCTAAAGACGTATCTTGAGGTGCTGGCGAGGGCAGAGGTATTTGAGAGGACTTTGGATAGGACAATATCATCATGAGAGGGGAATCTTCATGATTCCTCACGAAGCAAAGATGTGCTCTGGGGATCTCGGTTTTCAGGGTATAAGAGTTTCCGTTCACCTGGGGGTAGATCCCAACCCTTTCCATCTCGTTTCTTTGGAGGCAGCAACTCTCAAGCTTATGCCAAAGGATCAGACACTTGTTCTTCTTGTGGTGGTCGTGGTCATCAGCAGAGGGAGTGCCCGACTTTTCAGAGCAGTCATCGTGCATCGGGTGCTCCGCTCCAGGTTCCTCCGTTGAGGCAGTTCCAGTCGAGGTAGCAGCAGCAGGTTGCACCAGCTTTAGATCACCCGAGGGTAGATGGAGCAGGCAGAAGAAGGCCCCATGATTCTCCCTGTCCTCAGAGAGCAGAGCACGACCATGGTGGTGGTCGTCATCGGGGCCAGAGAGGCCATGGAGGAGGTCGGGGTCAGCTTCATGCTCTAGCGTTTCCAGCCCCAGGCGAGCCAGATGTCATTCGAGGTACCCTTTGCTTGTTTTCTACCTTGGTGTATGCCTTGTTTGATTCAGGATAAACACACTCCTTCATATCACCTACCCTTGTCCATGCTTTGGGACTTGAGGTAGGGAGGCTTCCAGTGCCATTGGCGTTGACTACGAAGTTGGAGGTTGAGCCGACTTGTTTGAAGTATGTAGAGACTGTGAGCTAGTGTTGGGGAAACACCGCTCTTGGGGAGATTTCCTATGTTTACGAATACAACCATATGATTTCATACTCGGCATGGATTGGTTGTGTTCGGTGTAGGCTATTGAGAATTGCTATAGGAAGAAGGCCATTTTTTTTATTCAGATGGAGAGAAAGTGGTATTTGTTGGTGAGAGAGATCCTCGGATAAGTCATAGACAAGTTCCATCCTTATCATCCTTGATGGATGGGATGATGCTGAGTTCTTTAGAGATTCAACAGTTGGCGTATCCTAGGGTCGTAGAGGAGTACCCTGACGTCTTTCCAAAAGAGGTTGTATCAAAACCCCCTCGATGAGAGATCGAGTTTGGGATCGAGCTACAGCTAGGAGTGTCTCCTATCTCTATGTCTTCATATAGGATGGCCCCTTCCGAGTTACGAGAGCTACGTATTCATCTCGATGGTCTGTTGCAGTGTGGTTTTGTTCGGCCAAGTGTGTGACCGTGGGGTGCACCAGTTTTGTTTGTGAAAAAGGCTGACGGTAGTTTGTGGTTGTGTGTCGATTATCGTCGATTAAAAAAAGTGACAATAAAGAATCGCTATCCTCTTCCATGGATTAATGACCTATTCGATCAACTGAAGTGTGCAAGTTGGTTCTGAAAGATCAAATTGCAGTCAGGATATCATCAGATGCGTGTAAAGGATGAGGATATCCCGAAGACTGCTTTCTGTTGTCATCATGGGAATTATGAGTTTGTTGTAATGCCATTCGGTGTGACGAATGCTCCAGCTGTTTCATGGGGTTGATGAATGCTGTGTTTCGTGAATTCCTGGAAAAGTTTTTTTGGTTTTCATCGATGACATCCTTGTGTACTCCACATCTGAAGTGGAGCATGCAAAGCATCTACGAGCCATTTTGGGAGTTCTTCACCAGCATCAGTTATTTGGTAAGTTGTCCAAGTGTGAGTTTTGGGCTTGATAAGTTTGTTTCTTGGGGAGTGTTGTGTCCCAACAGGGAGTAGCTGTGGATCGTTCGATGATAGAAGCAGTGGTGTCTTGGGCAGCACCCAAGACCGTGTCAGAGGTGCGAAGTTTCCTTGGTCTCGCAGGCTATTATTGGAGATTTGTATCCAATTTCTCACGAGTTGTGACTCCTCTGACAGCTTTGACTAAGAAGGATCAAGCATTCATATGGACTGATCAGTGTCAGGCAGATTTTGAATATCTAAAGGAGAAGTTGGTAAGTGCTCCAGTCCTTTGTCTTCCTACGGAGGGAGTCCAGTTTGATGTTTTCTGTGATGCTTCACATCTGGGGCTAGGCCGTGTTCTCATGCAGCAGAGGTCAGTTGTTTCAAATGGGTCTCGGTAGCTGCGTCCCCATGAATGCAACTACGCCACCCATAATCTTGAGTTGGTAGCCATGGTGTTTGCTCTGATGTTGTGGAGACATTACCTCATTGGTGAGCACTTTGTGGTTTTCACCGATCATAAGAGTTTGAGGTATGTTTTCTCCCAATGTGACTTGAACTTGCGGAAATGTTGGTGGATGGAGTTATTGCAGGAATACGACTTTGAAATATCGTATACACCTGGAAAAGGGAATTTTGTAGCTGATTCACTAAGCCGAAAGTCACATAATGATGTTGTGTGTGAATCTGGTGATTCTTGGAGAGTGATGGAAGAGCTATCAGCTTTGCATCTTGATATGGGAGAAGTTGGGGGGTAGAGGTTGTCATTTCCAGATGACGATGCAGTCATCCCTGATGCAGAAGGTGGAAGAGTCTCTATTGGGTGATCTAGAGGTGGACGTTTGGAGAGACGATGTTTTTTGTGGTGAGGCCCTTGATGGTTGGTCGAAGGATGAACAACACCGAGTGTTATATCATTGAAGGATTTTTGTTCCCTTGGCGATGCGCAAGACGGTTCTCCGAGAGTTCCATAGTTCACCCTTGGCAGTACATCCTGGTGTGACGAAGATGTACCGATCCTTGAGGTATCAGTTTTAGTGGCCTGGGATGAAGCGTACGGTTGCAGAGTGTGTGTCTCGATGTTTAGTCTTCCAGAAGGCGAAGGCCGAACACTATGTTCCTGGTGGTCTTCTCCAGCAATTAGAGATTCTTCAGTGGAAGTGGGAGGACATCTCAATGGACATTGTTACAGGTTTACCTCGAGCTCCGGGAGGACATGATGCTATATGAGTGGTAGTGGATCATTTAACAAAATCGTCCCACTTTATAGCGATCAAGGAGTCGAGCTCTGTGGAGGTTGTGTCAAGGAAGTATCTAGAGGAGGTGGTGAGACTTCATGGAGTACATAAGACGATCATTTTTTATCGAGATCCTCGTTTTACCTCCAGGGTGTGGAGAGATCTCCAGCATGCTTTTGGATCTCAACTGTTCCTTAGCACTGCTTTTCATCCTCAAACGGATGGTCTGACAGAGCGAACCATCCAGACTCTTGAAGACATGTTGCGCTCTTGTGTTCTTGATTTTGGAAGTTCATGGATGAAGCACTTACCCTTAGTAGAGTTCGATTACAATAATAGTTTTCACTCTACCATCGGTATGGTGTCGTTTGAAGCCTTGTATGGTCGGTCATGCCGTTCTCCGTTGTGCTGGACTGGGGTCGGAGAGTCATCAATTCTCGGACCAGAACGAGTGCAGAATACAACAGAGATGGTTCAGGTGATTCATGAGAGAATCAAGACATCACAAGATCGTCAAAAATCATATTCTGATCAAAATAAAGAGACCCTTAGAGTTTACTTTTGGGGATCATGTGTTTCTGAAGTGGACTCCCCGTCGTGGGCAGCGAAGGTTTGGTCGTGGAAGTAAGCTTTCTCCCCGGTTTGTTGGGCTTTTTGAGGTGTTAGCTCATGTTGGAGCTATGGCGTATTGAGTAGCACTTCCTCCTCAGAAGAGTCGGATACAAGATGTTTTTCGTGTATCACAGCTCCGCCGTTATCTTCATGATGAATCTCATGTTATCGATTGGGGAGAGATCAATATTGATGATGATGCAACCTTCGAGGAGCGACCTGTGGAGATCCAAGATACAAGGAGAAGGTGTTGCGTGGGCACTCTATCCCCTTAGTTCGTGTCTTGTGGCGACACGGTGGCATGGAGGAGAGTACCTGGGAGCGTGAGTCACAGATACATTCTCATTACCCAGAGTTGTTTAATGTTTAACTCCTTTCACGTAATGATGTTTTCTTTGTGGTTGGACCTTTCATGTTTTATTTCTGTACCTTTGATGTGATGTTATGATTTAATGGTATGGATATGGATTGTTTGTTGCCTTTCTCTTGGATGTCGTGGTTTTGTCCAAGCTTTAGAACAACTCTGGGTGGTTTTCCCCTGAGAGGTATCTTATGGGGTGGTTGTTCAGACCCCTCTTTTCGTATGGGTCGGTTTTAAATTGTCAAGGATGAGAATGTTTTGAGAGTTATCTGATGTAATGTCTCGGACCTCTCTGGTCCATTACTTTGTGAAATTTTGGTGTTGGATGTGTTCCGGGAGGTCAAGGGGACTTATCCCCAACACTTTTCCAAATTTCCAGTTCTGTGAACAGTGTTTCCAGTTTTATGAACAGTAACAGATCGTTCTCACCGATCGGTCTGACAGATCGGTCTCACCAATCGGTCTGACAAATCGTTCTCACCGATCGATCTGACAGATCGGTCTCACAGATTGGTCTGACAGATCGGTCTCACCGATCAGTCTAACAGATTGGTCTCACCGATCAATTTCACAGATCGGTCTGACGGATCGGTCTCACCGATCGGTCTGACAAATCGGTCTCACAGATCGGTCTCACCGATCGGTCTGACAGATCGGTCTCACATATCGGTCTCACCGATCGGTCTGACATATCGGTCTCACAGATCAGTTTCACAGATCGGTTTCACATATCGGTTTCAAAGAACGGCTTCGCAGATCGGTCTCACAGATCGGTTTCACAGATTGCTTCCATGTATAGTAACGGTGGGTGAACAGTGTTTCCAGACTCCTACAGTTTTTCCCCTTTTGACGTTTCCTTTGGCGTAAAATACATTTAAAGCCTTATTTTAAGGACTCTTAAGGCCTATCTAAATTCCATAAAATCCTATATTAATTATTCCTAAGGCCGGGATGTTTTTTTTACTTGGTCAAACCGCGTGGGTTAATGCGATCCGTTTTAATGGAGAATTAACCAGTTCTTAAATTGTCGCCCCATTAAATCTTAAAAAGGGATGAGATATCATTATCCCTTGTTCTTTCCCTTTTTTCTCAACTAAGAGACGCTATAACCTTTCAATCTATCCCATAAGAGTTGCACAATCAATCTTTACTCCAAGGATTGTGTTTGCTCTGTTTTGGATGCAACCGAATTGTGTCGGTCAATCTTCCCAATAAGTTGTCATGAGAAGAGGATTGTGACCCATTGTGTGGATAAAGGATGTCAAGACCTCTTCGAGGTAGGGGATTCATGGCTTCTCTAATTTTATATGTGCAATCGTAGAATTAGCATGATTTATCCCTTTGGATCACAATGAAATTGACCTAATTAAATATTTGAACCGAATTTAGAGAATTGGTTGATCGCATGTTGTTTCTTTATACAGTGATAATGGTTGCCTCATGTTTTGCTAGATAGAGTGGTACCTATGATTTCTTTAATTTGTTGTTCGTTCATGATAGAAATTGATAATGAACGTAAATCCAGAATTAATTAATAATTAATTGGCTAAAGATAAAGAGGCATGTAAATTAGTCTGGTTATTTCCGTTGTTGTAGTTGTTGTAATTTGAGGATAATCAAATTAGGGAAGTAAGAATGGTTAATATATTATGATAGCTTACTGATTAGGTATCCCGTAATTGGAACCTACGAATAACATATCTCATATTCAATATGGATTAAGGAACAGATTATGTGGGAATTTCTAAAAGTGTTCTGAGTTACCCTCTTCTTTGTTAAAAGGGTCAAGAGACCATGATGTGATGTTTGTTTCCTACTTCTTGTGCTGTGATGTGAGCCTGGATGGCTGTTGTGATATGTGGAGGCATAGAGGCCTTGTGGTTGTGGAAACAGATGACTCCTAGAGTGGCGAGATGCATCAGTTTATGCATGTGGGTGTCGGGGATGACACCAGGGATGATGAAATGGGATGGATGTGGTTGCTGGATGCTTGTGGTTTTCATTGAATGTTAATCTACTTTGCTTTTCCCCACTTCTCAAGGAAGCTGGTCTTGCTGCCCTTCTTCCGAAGGGGGTGAAGACGCGCGGGGTATGCCACGTGCTTTCCCTGTTTTGCCTCTCGAGGTAGAATGGGTTTATGCTCTTTCTATAGGCGGCAATGACTTTACAGGTAGTATATCTACTCACCGTGTTGAGCCTCCTTTGTGTTTAGAAGAATAGAATGCTTTTCTAGAATGCCTGTGAATATGGAAAATTAATTTTGTGATGAATGTTTGATTAAATGGTAAAAATCCACGGGGATGGAGATACTAGAATTTAAAAGGTGATATGAATCTTAAAAGGAGCAGTTGGTACTGAATGTGATTCCAACTCAGTTTAATGTGGAATTTTTCATTCTTAATTAATGTTTAAAGAATTAATTAATGTATAGTGGAACTAATAAAATGAGAACGGAGTAATCTAATAAAGCTTTTCAAATGTTTGTGTGCTTATAGGACACCTAGTTTTAGAAGTAGCAGCCTGGAGTCTGAGAGACGTTAGCTGCAGTTGTATCTAAGACTAGGTAATGCCCATAGTGTGGATGTGAGTTACATATATATTCTGTATTTTTTTGTGTTTCTATACACTACTCCACCCTGTCGGTAAGGGAAACTGACACCGCAGGGATTCTGAGGCCTGGGGGGTGTTTTCCCCAACATTCTAATGGGAGGTTGAATGGCTGACTACCCCCTTTGACCCCGCTCTCTTCTCTTGGTAGATACTTGTTCCATGAGGCACAGCGGTTAGTTACCCCATATATGTGTGTAGAGGGCTTTGATGGCTTGTGGTTATTCACACACATATATTCTGGATATAGTATCCTATGGACTACTATAGGTGTAACGTGTATAGGCTATGATGGCTTGAGGATCCTTACTCGGAGTATGGGTTGTAATGGCTTGCGGTATTATACCCGACGTATAATACATGTTATGAGAGTTGTGGTGGCTCCCGAAAACTACTTTGTTACTATTGTTAGTGAGGACGTTGAGGTGCTTCGCCCAGGTGTCTGCGAGCAAGCCTATGTGGTGCATGAGGTGCAGATTGTGGAGCTTAGCCCAGGTGTCTACGGGCAAGCCTTTGGAGAGAGACGCACAGGACGTATGTCGTTGGGGAAAAGCGGAAAAACAGTGGGGAAGTAGTAGCGGGGTACCCTTGATAATCTTTAATATATGCTATATTGTTTTATGCTTTACTTGGTGAGAGTAGCCATGGTGAGGTTGTGAGCTTAGTATACCTGTTTAGGTGATGAGTTAGTTTCACGTGTTGTTCACTGGGCTTTAGCATGCTTTCTTTACTTTTTCACGAGAGGCTTGGAGAGGATCCTACTGATTATACTGTAATACTCACCCTATATATATATATATATAAACTGTTTTTCTTGTAAATTGGAGAAGGTTGGAGATCAAGTTAGTTACTACTAGCTTGTGGTTGGGGGAGGGGTTGTTCGGACTTGTGGTCGTTGTTGTTTTAATTTCTTTTGGGTACTTTTAGTTTCCCCTTTCAGTTGTAGTACTTCTGCATGAAATTTCATATATGTACTTGGGTTTCATTTATATTTCAGTTCTGAGTTGGAGTTGATTGGAGTCTATTCTATCTCTCTCTTCCGAATGTGTTCTCTTAGAGGGTAATGCCTCCCGTTTGTATGTTTATTATACCCTCTGTGCTAGTCGCCAACCTGGGGCCTACTAGAGGCTGGACTCGGGGATCATTATCTCTCTTCTCACATTGTCGGCCCAGGAGGGGTACACTTTGTGGGGAGGGGGTCGTGACATTATATTTATAATATAATTTTCATTTTGAGTTTTAATTGTTGAAAAATGATAGGGTGAATTATTTGGATTTTTCTAAAGTAAATGAATTTTTTTCAATAGTAAAATACGATAATTTACGATAAATGGTAAATGCGTGATATACTGAGTTATAGGTGATGTGTGGATGATATAGTAACCCTTGGTTCGAACTCACAATAACTTATTATTGTGTTTATTTACATGAATCAACAGTATTTCTTTCCTGGATCTACATAACTAAATAATTAATAAATTAATGACAAATCAACCATCTCTTCCAATATAAATACCAGCCCTCCCCCCAAATTCTCCAAACAAAGTCTATGCATTGATAATTTTAAAATTCCTTCCAAATCCTCTCCCTGATAATCCCACCAACATCCAGGAGCTATTTCTCTTAAATAACACCAAAACCAATCCCTGAGAGGAGGTTCTCAATGTGAAATATTCAAGAGGTAGAAACTTTTTCCTTTAACTTCGGTTTTCAAGTAATTTTATCCTATTATTATCCCCTCACATCAACTTTCCAAAAGATCGTGATAACTCTAATATAATCTATATAGGGGAATAATATCATATAAATGGATTATATTTCATCAAACTCCTTTCCCTCTCTCTATTTATTATTATATAAATTAAATGATTTATCGTAAAGTGCCAATTTACATCCTTCATGGATAACGAATTTTCATTCTTCAAATTCTTCTTCAAGGATAGTAATAAATCTATTTTCATGGTAAATAACAACTATAATATATGAATCAAAACCATTATTATGTTCTATATTTAATATATTTACATAATAAAAAATGATAAAACAAAATGAGTTTGTTACGATCAATAACCAATGTAATAAATAAAATGATTGTCTCTAAATTTATTATCTAATGATTCGTATTAATGAAATTTATAAAATGATATATAAAATAATTTAAACTTCTTTATTTTCATTAATATCACATCAAATCTATTCTAGAGAATTATACCCAATCCTCATGAACTTCCAACCTCATATACAAGTATACGGATCGTGAAAGCGATGTAAAAAAATTCTCCCTAGCAATAAAATTGTATCTTATAAATCATTAAAAATTCCATAAATAAAATTGGTAAAATGATAGTAAATAAAATTCATGTATTTAATGTTTTGAAGTAATTAATTAATGAATTTAATTTGATTATCTATGATGTTAAGGACTTGTGCAGAACACATTCAGGCATAATATAAGGGTTTCTATATGAACCCCATATTCTCTTCAGGTTATTAATTCTCTACCTTTACCATAAGGTAATGATTATTTTATTTTTTTTCTTCATAAATATTCTTTTTATATTTTAAAAACTCATATATCAAGATCATTTCATCTTTTTAGGGAATTACATGTTTTACAAAGTTCACATCTTAGTTTATCCCAATACGCAAGATAGATTAAAGAGAACGTCTCTATTTTTTACCCATTTTCAATTAATATCCATAATATTATCTAAGACAATATTATTTTTTCAAAATTTATCATTTATTTCATTAAATAAAATAATTTTTCATTATGTGTAACAAACAACCAATTATTACAAATAAAACTGATATTTCTAAAAGAAATCATCATTATAAAGTAAAAGGTGTATTTCACTCAATAATACCATGATGATTTCAATAAAGTATTTTCATATATTTCAACACATATATTACAATTTCCAATTTATTTAGATTTATATATTATTATATTCATGTAACATATTTTATTTAATGCCTTATGGCCATTTTGACACTTGATGTGCTATCTTGATACCATTCACCATGAAACTAAGATTGGAAGGTCATTATGATTATTGATAGGAGAATATTATTTAAATTTAATTGGTTCAAGGAGATTAATTTTATACAGATTCATATGAGGAATTAATTTGACTTGTAAAGTGATTTGTGGGGCCCTCTTTATCCTCCCGATAAACTAGTAGGTTTCATATGACTAAATTGAATTCAATTTTGATGAGGCCTTACAATAGTATATTCATACGTCGTGACTGAGTCCTTGATGTTAGGTTTCAGATATCTAGACTTATGAATTCCCTCATTATTATATTATTCATTAATAAAACATGTGATATTTGACTACTAGAATATCCATTATTAAGGATAATTATATTATGATCAGTTATATGGATTGATTTACTCATATTTAATTCCCACCGTATTAGTATAAAGAATATTTTTAAAGGAATTTGTTTTTAGTTATTCACCATGCCTAATTTTAATATTTGTGATAAATTTTTTCATATTAAATACCCTTATTGATAATATGACCTCACCCCTTTATTATTTTTTATTTTTCCCCAATATGTGAATATGAATATTATGAATGACTAAGGTGGATAATATAGGAGTAATGGATGTTTCCAATGGAATTTATATATGGTATTTCCTTTCAAGTTGTAATGAATATATTATGTTTGAATATGGTTATTCAAAACTACTAAACTATTTGTTCCTTCAAGATACAACTTCCTTGTTTATTTTACAATGTAATAAAATATGGCACCATCTATGGAAATCTGGGGTTGGGGTCATTAATGTTGGTATTAATGGAATTTTAGTAGAAAATATGGAAAATAGATTTACAAAACAAAGATTAGAGAGCACATCACTAATATAAAAATTTAGGATAATCCTAGATGAACATCCAATTTTTTTTGTAAAGTTGATATTATGGTAGTATTCCTAAAAATACATCTTATATGGACACTTCAATTGAATGTGGTTATGCCACAGATATACCTAGGAGTAAAAACTCTATCTAGGTGTTTTTGGATGGACATGGGGTAACCTAGTACTTGGAAATAGTCCTTAAAATGCACTAGGATTTACACTCTCGAGTGGTATTCGTAGGATAAGTCTCATTTTCTATACAAACAAATAGGTTTCATTTGAATGTAAATATGTCCCAAAACAAACCGTGTTTATAAATATGTAATTTTTCAATGTATATAACATAAAATTATGTTATATGTCATTCTAGTTTCAGATTATACATTATAATTAATAACTTAATCTAGTATATCCCATTAATTAGAAATGGGGACTCGTAGAAGTAATGAATATGGAATCAATGTATGTATCCCTTGTGTGGATTTCCTACCTATTCAAGATAATGATGTTATTATTAGGGTTGTGATTGTATCTAAGAAACTTATAAAAATATTGGGATATTTGACTCCGGTTATGAACAATAACCATAATAGTATAGAGCACCCTGATCCACAATGTAGAGGAGAAATTTTAGACCACTTTATGTGACAACACTGTCTGTCATTAAATGGGACAACAAATACATTTTTAACTAGGTATTCGATAAGTTCCATAGACAAGACATTTCTCAAATAGTGATGTAACAACAGGGAGAAGGTTGTCATTCTTATTTATCATATATAAGGAGATGAAGATCAATGGTGGTCAGAAATTCTAAATTGAAAGGAGGAGGATGTAATTAAAAATATATAATATAGGTATTTTAATGAATGTTTTCTATAAAAAAAATTTCTTCCTGAACATCAAGTATTTTTGGAATAGAAATTCATAAATCTAAGGAAAAGGGAGTATAAGAATGTTTCCAAGTATGAAGCCAACATTAAAAGGCTATTAAGGAATGCCTTGGACTACATACATAATCCAAGGACAAATATTGAGATATTAATTGATGGTTTGAAACCATTCATTCGAAGGGAACTGGTTTCTAAATCTTTCTCATTATATGAACATATTGCCTTAGGTGTTACCAATATAGAGAAAATATCATCTATGTATTATGACTTTATGAAAAAGAAATAATATAAGAGGGTGGTGGAGGAATGAATTTATAAAGAGAAGAATAAAAAAGTGAGTTTTTCAACTTGTGATACATGATAACAGAAACACACTAGAGCCTACATATAAGTAAATTTAGTATGTTACAAGTGAGGAGAAAAATTACTCCATGTATGTTATTCCAAGGGAAAGAAATGAGCAACAATTTTTAAAAGATAAAATTATAAATATATGTTACATTATGAAATTTTTTGTCTAAAGCATCAAGAAAACATTCCTGATAAAATGTCACGGGTGAAACGACAATCTTATGTGATCAAAACGGAAATGGTTGAAGTTCTTAATGATTTTTTAGGTACATTAATAATATCCTCAAATTAATATAATGATTCATTTAATACTGGATCATCGAATTCATTTATATCATCTTAGTTTTCATTATAAATTAGATATTTCCCATTTTCATTAACAAGGGAGTTATCATTGAAACCCCTTAATGGATGAATCATTGAATCAAATATGTGTCAATAAGACCCCTTTTTGACACATAAACATGATTTAGTTTTATATATTATCATCATACCTATGATTGACATTGCTATAATTCTTTCCATGGATTTTTTTTTCAAATTATGAGGAGAAAATCTATTGCAAGGAGAAAGAAGATACAATTTTTGTGAATGATGTAGAATCTATTTTCTTCAGAGAAGAGACCTTGTCATTTGATTATTATCTAGATACACCCACAATTTCTTTATAGAATGCAATTTTTCTGGAGCAAGAGAAAAAACTTATATATTGGTAAGGAAATAAATCATCAAACTGAGGATGTACCTATTCTGAATGAATACATTGATATATTTATAGAAGATTTACCTATACATCATCATGAGTAGGAAATTAAGTTTTCAATTTATTTAATTCCTATTACAAGGCCTATATCATTGAATCCCTATAAAATAGCCACTGTAGAATTAGTGGGGAAGAAGAAAAAACTAGAGGATTTGAGTGGAAAAAGAATTTTACAGCCTAGTATTACTCAATTCGAATCCCATATACAATATGTTAAGAACAAAGATGGATCCATGATGTTCCATGTTAACTATAGAGAAATTAATGTTATTCTGCTAAATATTAAGTATCTAAATTCTTTTATTGATAATTTATTTCATCAACAACACAGAGCATAATATTTTTTTAAGATTGACCTTAAGTATTCATATCATCAATTTTTCTTAGGAAGTAGGATATTACAATGATAGTGTTTCGAACTGGTTGTGGGAGTTATGTGTTTACAGTAATGCCTTTTGAACTAACTAATGAACCATCTATTTTCATGGATCTATTGAATAGATTTTTTAGGGAATATTTTGATGACATTTTTGTGTAATTTATTGATGATATCATGGTATACACCAGAAGTGATGAATATCATGATAATATATTACTAATGGTTCTAAAGTTTCTTAGAAGAAAAAAGTTGTATGGGAAGTTTACAAAGTGTGAATTTGGGATTTAAATATTTTATTTTCATGACCATATAATCTCTATGGATCAAATCATAGTTTTTCCTGTGAAGAAAAATGCTATTCATGAATGGCCTACACCAACGAACACTACTGACGTATGTATTTTAATTGGTTCAGTTGATTATTATATGTATTTTTTTTAGAACTTCTCTTGATTAGAAAACCCAGTAGTCAATATTACATGTAAAGGGATTAATATTGTTTGGAAAAAATAATGTGAAGAATTTTTTGTATAATTGAATAGGAGATTAGTGAATGCGGCGATCTGGACTATTCTATTTAGAAATTTTGGGTTTTTTATTTATCATACTACTTCAATGAAAAAGATTGTTTGTGTCCTTATGCAGAATAATAGAATTATCTCATATTCATAAAATTAGTTAAAAACTCATGAATTGAACTATCAACCTCATAATCTCAATTTAGCAGTTATAATCATTTCTCTAAAGATATGGTGACACTATCTCTAATGGAAAAGATGTGAGATAAATACGGATCATAAGAGCATAAAATATATCTTATCATAGAAAGAACTCAATATGAGGAAAAAGATATGTCTTGATATTCCTAAGGAGTATGATGTTTTTATAATATATCACCCATGAATGTGAAATAAGGTGGCTAATTCATTTATTATGAATGATCATGCAGTTTAGAACAAAATGACGATTGAAAATGACCACGTGTGTATGGGTATAAAAAATTTAGATATAGTAATTATTAGGGAATGTAGAACACAGTTAATTATTCAATTTTAATACCAACACAATTTACTGGAAAGGATTATAATTTCTTATTTTGATTATGAGAATATTCAAATAAAATTATATATGTTAATGATGGGTTGTCAGAAAACATCGTATATGAGGTTAGAAATCATAAATTTTGGAAGTGTCATTCAATTACCTCTATACATGAGCTAAAAAGGGAGTTATTTGTTTATTAGATTCTTTGAATTTCACTATACACTCTCGTATCACTACGATTTATAGAGAGTTAAATGAATATTCTATTGGGATTACATAACGTGAGAAATTGCTAATTATATATAAAGATGATTAGTCTGTCAACAAGTGAAGGTTGAAATAAAACATCCTATATAAGTTATGTAACCTATTCCAATTCCTACATGTAATTGAGATTACATACCTATTGATATTATCAATAAATTACCAAAAACTCCAATAATGAATGATTCCAGATGGGTTATTTTTATTTAACATACCAAATCGACACATTTTCTCACTATAAGTGAGAATTTTCCACTAGAGCACCTTGAACGACTCAATATCGGTTCATATTTCAGTAATCATGATGCACCTCTCTCAATTTTATCTTATCATGATCCACAGTTGTGGTCAATATTATATAAAAGTATTCAAAAATCCTTCGGCACTGAGCTTCATTTGAGTATTTGTTATCACCCCCAAACTGACTGGTAGTCCAAAAGCATGATCCAAAAATTATAACACATGTTCAGATAATTCTCAAATGATTTTTTCGGTATTTGGGATCATTATTTACCCTTTGAATATTTTTCCTAAAACAATATAATCAATTATTGTATTCAAATTAAACCATGTGAAGCATTGTTTGGAAATAAATATCTTACACCAACATGTTGGGATACTATGGGTGAAAGGAAGTTTGTAGGCCCATAACCTATGGAGGAAACAACAACAAAGGTAATGTCTATTCAAACCCATATCAAATCAGCTAAAAGTAGAGAAAGAGATATATCGATAATCAAATGAATTATTTATAATTTCAATTGAGATATCATGTTATATAGAAAGTATCTCCATGAAAGGGTTTCATGATATTTTGAATGAAAGGGAAAATAAGACCTAGTTATATTGGTCCTCTTAAAAGTTTTGATATAATTATAGTTGCATGTTATCATTTAGAAATTCTACCTAGGATTTATAATGGACACAACGTGTTCCACATCTCCTTGTTAAGGAAGTACATGTCAGACCCAACTCGTGTACTCACTTCAAGAAGAATAAAATTGGAACCCAGCTTATCATAATTTAAAGAGACTATCAAAATTATAGAACTAAAGAATTGGTTTTCAGGAATCAGATGACTTAGTTGGTAATGGTACATTGGAAAAATTTTAAAACTAACAGGGTGATGTGGGATCCTGGGGACATTAGGATGAAAAACAACCCAAACAATTTTATGGGGATACATTCTAGAAATTTCAAGGAATAAATTTTTGTAGGAAGGAAGAATGTAACGACCCAAAACTCTATAAATGAAACTTCTATTCTTATTATTATTTATTATAGTATGGATCACATTAAATCATTGATAGAATATAATAAAAACATTATAAATGATGAATTAGTGAATTAGTAAGTATTTCTAAAAGTAAGGGAACCTATACTGATGAGATAGTAAAATGACCTTAGGAATTGTAATATAACCCTTATGAATAGTGAATCACACTAATGAATAGTAAAATCACCAATTAAAGTATAAAGAAAATTTAGGAACCATGTACATGCATATATCATGTAATTATATAATAGTATAAGTAAATAATTATTGTAAAAATTGTTAAATTTAGTGTTAGTATTTTTGTAAGTAATAAATATTAAATTAAAATATTATTATTAATTAAATTCATTATAAGAAAATATAATCATATAAAATTTATTTATATAATATAATGTTTTTATAATTTTAGGCTCATTTTATGAGACATTAGTAAATTTTTTGAATTTTTATAAAATCATTTATACATTCAAAATTTGTATTTTCCTAGTAAATTATGGTTTTAATTAAAAAATAAATGCATGGTATTTAGAAAATTATTTTCATAAATTGGATTTCAAATCATTATTTTACTTGTCAAAAAATGTTAAGGGTGAATTTTGGGATTCTTCAAAAATACATGAATTTTTGGTGAATTGTATAATACGATAATTTACGATAAATGATAAATACATGATTTATTGAGTCATAGGTGGTGTTTGTATGATGTAATAATTATTGTTTCGAACTCAAATGAAATTATTACTGCATTTATTCCAAATAATTCACACTATCTCTTTTCATGACCAAAATAATAAAATAGTGAATAAAATAATGAGAAATCTCCCCTCTCCTCCAATATAAATACCACCACTTCTCCTCACACATTCCAATATTTGAGTCTTGTCAAATTTTTACTCATTCCTCTCCCTAGACCTCTCCCCAAATCCCAAAAGATATTAGTTGAAACAAAAAACCAAAACCAATCATGTTAAAGAGGTTATCAATGAGGAGTATTCAAGAGGTAAAATCAGCTTCCTTTTCCCTTAAATTTTCATTTCATATTCTTTTCTCTTATTATTCTATCCTTAAATATTTTTTTTTGAAATAATCATGATAACTCTAGTATCATATATATAAATCAATTATATAATGCTAATTTAATATAATTCATCAAACACATTTCACACACCCTATTATTTTAAAAATGAAATCATAATCTCTAATGTATCGATTTACAGCCTTCATGAACAACAGATTTTTGTTATTCAATTTCCCTTTCATGTTTGGTAATGAAACCGTTTTTATGGTAAAAAAATAATTTAATTTATTAATCAAAGTGTTTATTACGTTTTGTATATAATATATTAACATAATAATAAATGATAATTCATACTTATTTTGTTATGATCAATAACTAACTTAATAATGTAAATGATTATAACTAAACATCTAATATAATGATTCAGCTGCATAACATTTTATAAATGATATATAAATTTATATATTATATCTTAATTTTCATTAATAACATATAATATCTATTTAATGTAACTATACCCATTCTCCATGAACTTCCATACTCATATACATGTATACTAATCATGAAAACCAAGGAATAGAATGCTCCCAAGTAATAAAATTGTTTCTTATTACTTATAAAAAGGATATAAGTGATCTTAATAAAACTATAATAAATCCAAAAAATGTAGATATGGTTAAAAATTAATTAATGAATGAATTTTATTTTATCATCCATGATGTTATGTTCATGTGATGAACTCATTCGAACATATAGTAATGGATTCTACCCGACCATTATTCTTTTCTTCTTGTTATTCTACCACTATCATTACCGCAATGTATTGATTTTGATTTTTTATACATATTATATATTGTATTTATATGTTAATAACTCTTGTATCCAGGTCATTTTATATTTTTTATGGTAATTACTTGTTTTAACAGTGTTCCCATCATAATTCTTCCCGATTCACAACCCCAATTTGAGGGAACATCTTGATTTATTACTGTTTTTCACGTACCATCCATAATATATTTTAAGACACCATAATATTTCAAAACATACTTCTTTTCGTGAATAAATATATATTTTCATTAAATTTTTTATAGAATAAATTATATAAAGTAAAAATGATTTTTCTAAAATAACTCCTCTTGGAAAAGTAAATGGGGGCATTTCTCTCTAGAATTCATCGATGATTTAATTAGAGTATATTAATCTATTTAAACCCCTATGTTGTATATTATTATTTATTGAGATTTATATATTATTTTTTCATCCAAAATATGTTATTAAATGGTTTTTGACATGTTTGATTGTGGATGGGATATCCTGAAACAATTCACTATGTAATTTAGATTGGATAGTGATTATGATTAGAGGTTTGGGAAAGATAATTATATTTAATATATCCATGTTGATTCTGTTTAGCCCCATTCATATAATGAATTCATTAGACAAAAAACATTAACAGGTTTGTCTTGTTGTAGCCCCTCAATGCATCAGTAGGAATCATGAGACAAAACTGATTGGGATTTAAGCCAAGGCCTTACCCATGTTTTTTCGAACGTCTTGGTTGAGGCCTTGATAATATGTTTAAGATGTGTAGTATCATGAATTCCATCATTATGATATTAGTAATTAATAAAAAAATGTGTTATTTTACTATTAGAATAGCCATTATTAAGGTTCATTCACTTATGATCATTCATATGGATTTATTTACCCATATTTTCTTCCAGCTGTATTATTCTCATATTTATATTTAATGTCAGGTCATTTAGTAATTCACCATGCTTAATGATTATGTTTATAAACTATTTTATTTTATTACTTCCCCATACATACCATATTTTTTCACTCCATATGTTATATTTTTTCCCAGGTTGCAAAGATGAATGTTAGGAATGACTTGAATCAATAATCTACGAGTTATGGATGTTTCCAATGGAATTTTAATATTGTATTTCCTTATAAGTTGTAATTTAAATATTATGCTAGTTTCTGGTTTCCAAAAACAACTTAACAATTCTGTTTTTTTTATACGACATCTTTTTTTGTATACCTATGTATTTAATTATGGTACTGGCATCAAGAGACTAGGTTTAGGGTCTTTACATTTCTAAAACATAAAAACACAGGTAAAGTTACATTAATCTTTCATCAAAAAATATTATAAATAATCTTAAAAGTTTTAGAAATGTAGATCAGGGAGAAAAATTATTTTCTACTAATGAGATAAATAAATTAGTTTTTTATATTAAAACAGTATTCTAGTGAATTGATTTCAATAGGAGATAAAAAAAAAACAAAGACATGTAATCTCCCAAAATAGAATGTTTTCCAGAGGATTCATGAATTTAATGAGACAAATATCATAAAAGTTCATCATTATAAACAAAATGATAAACAATCCCAATAAACGTTGACATTGTAACGTAAATACCTTAACTAGAGTTTGAATTCCTCTGATAGAACATTATCCCCATCTATAATAAATTCGAATTAATTATATTTTTACCCTAGAATCATGTACATACTTATAAAATCATATATTGTCTATTTATAATATTTTAACACCCTTTTATTATTTATTAATTTTTGAAATCATTGTTTATGAGGGATGACTATTTCTTTTTCATGACAATTTTTGTTAGATATTTCTGCTTCATTTTAATTTGATCATAGTTTCATCAAATCTAGAAATATTATAATAATATAAATATCATATATTTAAAATATAAATATAAATATTTATATTTATCCATAATGCATATAGATTGAATAATTAATTATTCCATACATTGAGATAATAATTATTATGTATGTACAATCATTAGTTTCACTTTTTTTCAAAATAAAATAATGAATGGTAAATAATAATTCACCCTTTATGAATAATTATTACACAATACATATCATATAAATTTATTAAATATTAATTTTTTCCCATCCGGGTAATGAGGAAACGAAAAACAAATCACATCACTTTGTGGAGGTGGTAGTCCACACCATTACATGAACTACATCATCATTTTTCATTTGATGGAAAAGAGGGTGGATAATAGTGGATTAAAAATCATAATAATAATTACATATTATTATGATATATACATTATTATTTTATTTAAATAAAATAGTTTTATATCAATTTATGAAAGAATAAAAATTAACGTGATCAGTTATGGTTATTACAAAGTCTTCGAAAGAGATTCTATAGATCTAATATTTAGGACTCTATGGCATTACCTTTGGAAGACCAGAACCAATGGAACATTGATAAAGATGTTAGAGGGAAATTTTTATTGGCTTAAGTGACCTAGATGTCTTAAAATGGTGTAAATAAAAGTTAGAATGGGTCTCCTGTTAAAATGGATGGATATTACCAAATTTGAATTAGAAAAAATATTAAAATACAATTAGTTCATTCTCTATCAAATTTCATCAAAATAGAAAGTGATTTGAATAAAAAGATTATAAGGTATAAATATCATCATCTAATGAAATTTTAATATTTTCTTGGTCATTTAAAACATTTTCTTTTTGTTTGAAAACTTAGTTTTTAAATTTTTATGTTAACCATGGTAATGAATTTTTAATATTAAAGGGTTACAATTTTACATACATGGTTAAAATTAGGTCATAAATAGAAATGTGGTGATATATTTTTCCTTTTATCAAAGTACACTTCCACAAAAAAATTTCTAATTATTTAAAATAATCCAATAAAATATTATTTTTCATAAATATCATTAATTTCATTTTGGAAATTGTTAATTTAATTTGACTTTAATCGCATTAGTATAAATATGTAATTATAATATAAAGCTTTCACACATCCTTAATATGTTATATTTATTTAAAAAATTCATGTAAAATAACAATTCACCCATATATTGTAAAGTAAAATATTCTAAAAATAATTTCATTAAATTTTCTATTAATTGGATAAATATTATTTCAGTATTGAATAATAATTTAAAGTAAATATTAAATAGATATAGATAAAAAACAAATTACGATGAAAATAATAATAATTTCTATATCAAATAAACATTTATAGCATAACATTTCATCTTTTATCCTTGTAATTAAAATTTAATATTTTTAATGGGAAGAGGGTGAAATTTTGTATTGATTCATTTCATAAATTAATATAATGGTCAACAAAATAGAACCAAATATCTATATATGAAAAACAGGGATAGACATGTATTGTTTCCACTAATCAAAGAGGATAAATATAGGTTTAAGAGAAATTTTAAATCCTTATAACAATGTTTTAATAAAATTTCTCTAGTTTTACCATTACTATTGTGATAAAATGATAACATGGTTACTATTCATATTGAAAAAAAATTTAAAGGAGTATATTTTTAAAAAATATCTTCGTAATTGTAAATATTGAAACAATTTTTCAATATTCAATTCTATATGTTTCATAAATTCTATTTATAAAATGTGTGAAAAATAGGATGAAATATTTTTTTTGGAAAAATCATTTTTAAAAATAGAACATCATATATAATCTAACATAATTCTTATAGAAAAAAATTATATGAATGGTAAAAAATATGATTGAATATATAATATAAAAATTTCATTAAAATTATTCAACAGTGGTGATTAATTTAACTTATTTAGACAAATACACATTACATGCATAAAAATAGAACTTCTATAAAAATATATCTTTCCCATTAAATTATATATATTTTCCCATGATAACCAATGAATTTATTTTATGAATGAAAAAAACATACATTTTTCATAATTTAGTTTGTACTATTCCTACTCACTAGTCAACGGATAAGTGATAACTAACAAATACATTATTAATATTTCAATAATATTTCATTGTTCATCTAAACTTGGTGTTGTGTGTATCGTATGGTGTCATAGAGGTTAAATTTATTTTTAGAAAATAAATATGTTATAAAATATTATGTTGTGGCATTATACCCTCCTTAAAATGAAATTATACTTCAAAATTTATATACTTTTAAACAAAAACTAACATAGTACTATTACATAGATTTTTATCTCTATGATACAAGACTTATAATTTTTTTTCTTCACAGGAGAAATCATGCTCAAGTGTTATGACCTATAATTGATGTAAATGGTATAGATTAGGTTTGTACTTCCTTTTTAATGATACATGGAACACATTGGGGACAAAATATTGGTTTATTAGAAGCTGAAAGAGATAATATATCATCCATAATTAGTCAAGAATATCAATGGGTAAAATATACCTAGAGATCAGATTTAATTTCATTCCAAGTCCCATAAAATTAATCCATAAATAAATTTAAATAAGTACCTTTCCACAATCATTGAATTCAATATTTCTCTGTTGAATGTAACCATAATAGTTCTATCAACTTTGAGCTACCTTGATTGGATTATAAATAGGTCTAACTTAATCTACCATTTCATCAATTTTATGAGGTCCCAATATAGTTCATTCTCAAATTTCATCAATGAATGTTTTAGTTCTACCCTTATTTAAATAGATTTATACATATATAGCCATCTAAAATCTTTATTTATAGTTATTATTGTTTGAAAAATTTACAAGAGTAAGGTGTTGAAACCAACCACCTTTAAAATCCATGAAACAAGATATTAATATATCATATAGGGTCTTAATGGTTATTCTAGACTATCCATCTATGTATGCATGATAACAATTAAAAGAACTCGAATGAATATATAGAACCTATTAAATACTTCTTCAATACTTGAAAGGAAACTTTAAATCCTAATCAGATACAGTAGAATGTGGTACTATATAAAACATTACAACTTCTTAAATATATATTTTTTAAACATGATCCATAGTGATTCTTGGTCCTTATCATTCCCTCGCTATCGATGATTAACATAGGAAAATTTCTCACCTTCTTCTACTGTGTCAAATTTTCCTTTTGTGCCTCTTTATTTCCCACATAGATAGAATATTGGACACTCATTTAATAAATATAATATTTATCCTTTTCAATCTATAGTTTTAGATCCATCCATTGTAAATAATTAAATATTATATGTTTTATAAATTATATCATAGATAATATTGCATGGTTCTTTTGAATAAAGGCATAATCCACCTTATTCAATTTCCAATTATGGTAATGTTTTTAGTATTCATAATATTTAATCATCTCTAACCATTTTCTACATTCCATATTCAACACTTTTTTAGTTAATATTTAATCTACACTTCAAAAATATTTATATATATCTCATATTTAATAATTAAGACAATACATCTATATAATTGATGAAACAATTACCATATCTGACTCCAACTCATTATATGGGTAATTGTTATCATGAGAATTTATGTAGCATGGGTCTTAACATATCACCATATAATTTTACAAGATAAAACATCCTTGTTTCTTATTTAATTCATCACAATAGATCACAAACCCCTATCCAATAAATGGTAGTGTAATAGTAGGTTTTCTAAATGACCTTCTCTTTAGTTCTATGAAATTTTCATCACATTTATCTATTTGACGGAATATTGATCCCTTCTGAGTTAAAATGGTGAGTGTATTTGGTAATCTTGGGAAATTACCCACAATGAATCAATTATATCTTTCTAATCAAAGCAACATGTGGATCAAAATCATGTTGGTTAGACTTGTCCAATGTTCATTAATATTCAACATTGATTGACACACCAATATACCCTCTATTGAAATTATATGACCAAAAAAACATGTTGTTATGTTTTTATAAAACATCAAATTCATTACAACCATGAGTATATTTCTCATTTAATATTAATTCACATATTTTATCTTTCAAAATATATCAATATATATATATATATTATAAAAAACTAATCATGGTTATCTCTAAGAATACTATTCATTTAAACCACGAGGATAATGGTGTAATTTTTAATAAAAAATGAAATCACAATAAATTTATTGTTTACATAACTTCTATGAAATTATTACATGGGTATATCCACCTTCTTGATACTTATTTCATGATAGCCAAAACAAAGTTGAATCTTTTAAAACTATTTATCTTTTTGTAGATGATCAAAAATTTCATCAATACGGGGTAGAAAATAATTTTTATTGATTGTGATATTGTCATGTTCTCAATAATTGATACATATTCTAAAGAAACCATCTCTATTCATAACAATAATAATAGGTTCACCCTAATTAGATTCACACGGATGAATGAATCACTTTTCAAGATTCACATTTAAGTTGCTTATTAAATTACTATAACTCAATTAGGCATTCTATATGGAGAATTTTAAATAGGTGTAGAACCATGTATGAGTTATATTGAAAAATAAAATTCATGGATAAATGGAAAAATATGTAACTCTTTTATAAAAATAACACTAAACTCCCATGAAATTAGCATATATTAGATGTTGAGTTTCTCTCTAACATCATGAGATAAAACCAACTTTTAAAAAAGGTATCAGGCCCCTTATCATGTATTTTATTTCAATGAACTTTTTATATTTAATATCATACTAATTGAGGATCATTATTTGGTTCAATGTATCAAACATGAATTCCTTTTATTGTAACATTATGTGGAATTTATGTAATGAAATCTAATCCAATCTTATGAAAACATGAAATTTAACAAGAAGGTGAATATTGGGATTTACAAGAATCACTATCCCCAAATCATCATCCAATGAGGAGTCATATACTTTATATATGATTATTATTCTATTATAGGTTTTAAATGGAAATTTTAAATATAATAATTGAGCTGGTATCGTGGTACCCTTAGAATATTTAACAATGTGAGTTGATTTAAAATCAAATAAGACTTTATAATTTATAAAGATGATAGTTTGTATAAATTTCACCATGTTGAATTCATACCCCTAATTTGAAATAGTGGTCACCTAAGATTTACCATTATTATTATAATTAAGATATTACTGACATTGATCATCATCATTAACCTCTGGGTTTGAGAACATGTAAGCATAAGGGACATACTCCATGAATTTGAAACACTAGAGTGTGGGTATTAAATTATATGGTTATTTTTCTCTATTATTAGATGAATTATTATAACATATTAGATAAAAGTTAACCATTATATTATGTTTTTAATTTATTTTTTCATGATATTAGGGAATCAGGAATGTTTTTGTAGTTTTCTATAGAACATTGGTTGATAAATTCATAGGGAAAACATTTATGATGTAAATAGGTTGTTGAGAAAAATCTCTGAAATCATTTTAATGTGTAAGTATATTAATTCCAAAAAACATTTTTTAACTAGTAAATATCTACCCTATAATCATTAACCTAAGAGGACATGTTTTTCATCCTTCATGCTTTAAGGTACATTTAAGTTGTAAATCCAATTTTTGTGAAGTACACCAATTTTTTATACTAGGTTTTTTTAATTGAAATATGAAATCCAAAATCACTCACTATCATTATTCCATTCCTCTAAATCTAGGATATTTTATTTGATATTGGGTTTTTTCTATTTAATATTGATTATTTCAACACTTGATCTCAGTCTTGGATGCATAACATCTTTTTAGATCTGTTTTTCAATCTTCTTTTGAGTTCAAATCCTTTCTTTGGTCATAGTGTTCTATGAATGGTTCTCAAGAGCCTCCAATTTTTCTATATTTCTTTAAATGATTTTGGATCACATCACTTTTTTTATTAAACATAGGTTCAGTTTCGTGGTTCAATCCCTAGACTATATTATGAGAAGTGTTGATTCATCTTATTTGATGATATTCATTTTTAAATTAATTATCCTTATTTATTCATTTTTGTGTGTTCCCGAAATGATTTATGAAAAAAAAGATTCCCTTATTTTGGTAATATTATCTTTTTTTATACATATTATGAAATGTATTTATGTAATGGATTTCAACGCATAGGTTTAATGATATTATTGGGAAAATAAAACACGTGGTATTTTTTTGGGAACTTAGGTGGAAGTTATAACTTATGGCCATCATAAATTTTATTGTTAGGAGGTTCCCTCATGGGGTGTTCCTCTTCTCACTATAACTATTTTTCATAGGAATAGGTATTGAATTTATTAAGGGTGTTTACCCAGGTGGTGTTCCTCTATTATATTGGAAAATATTCTAAAGACATGATTTCATACTAGTCATTAACTTTGGTGTGAGTAGTGTTCTATCATGACCTGTATTGATCATTAACATGATTTACCTAATAATTGGTATGTTAATTTTTGGTGTTGATAACCTACTTTGATAAAAGGGAAATGCAATGACCTATTTTACCTTAATTGTTTTAAAACTTCTGAAAATGGGTAAATATTTTCCATGATTTCGGATAAAAACTATTTAAAAAATTTTAATACCATGGTTTTATATAAATATAAAATACAAGGATTATTTTATAGAGACATGATATAGAACACCTAAGTGGGATCCCACTGATCTAGTTTAGTGCACTCTTAGAACACCCCTTCAGTGGTGTTTATACTTTATTATGTATTTTGATGTGGGAAAAAGGTTATGCACCACAGTGTAGTGGTGTTGTTCATATCAACTAGGTATGGGTATCATGTGGTGAGATTTTTGGGATTTTCTGAAATATAACATGTAGTAGAAATTTTTCGATTTAGTTTCAATTATAGGTTTTGTTAGACATGTAGCTTTGGGGTTTATCCACTATTTCACTTTTTTATAGAATATATTTCTTTTATTTTTCAACCACTATTTCATTCCAATATATATATTCTTCATGCATTTTGTTTCATGTTTGGGAAAATTATTCTGTTTGTTTTTTGATCCACATATTTTAATCTCTAGACTATGAAAATAAAGAATAACCTTTTGTTCTTTCCAAATTTTAGTTCAATAAATGACTGATGGGTTATCTAAGTCTGTATATGGCCTTTTTATCATAGGATAGTTATTTATAGACTTAATATGTTGTTATATGGGAGATAGGGTTTTCATAACATGATAGGTAGGTTGATTGTGTTTCTAGCTAGCAATTTTCATTATGACACTCCTATTACCATTGAATATTAGGATGTTCATAAAAAATGTTGGGTTTTGATATTATTCTCTATTTATAATAAAAGGATTTCTGGTTTGAATTGAGATTATTATATTTTAGAATCTTTTTATTCTATTTTTCTATGCACTATAATCCCTCTAAGAAGTCTTCTAAAAGTTCTATGGTAGGTTTTGGCATATTATCCCCAAGGGAATCCTCCTATATATTATAATATTATATAGGCTATCATGTGGAATTTTTTTTAATAGGATAAAATTTAATACAAATTTATAACCCAATATCTGGGGTATGATAAGGAGTTGGAGGAGACATTGGCCAATCATGTGAGTTCTTACACATCAATACCCCATCCAATATAGATAAAAATGTATGAATGGACTAAAGGCCTTAAATTTTTATTAATTTTTTAATAATACCAGTTTCAATGAATGAGGGGTATCCTTTAGAAGGCCAAATGGCTTATGTGAAATTACCTGACAATTAGGTCTTAGGAAATCAACCCAAAATGTCAAATTCGAATAGCCCCTCCCTATAAAATTTTATGATACCTGTCTCCACCATTGCAAGGCTAGTCAGCTAGCTATCATGTGTATAGCGACACAAGCCCAAAATAGATGGAATTTCAATAACCATTCAATATTTCAAGTCTTGTTAGTTGTTCTTTGGGAAAAGTGACTTCTCTGAATCCTTATCTGGAAATTTTTTATTTGTAATCTGTCATGTAAATCTACATTTTTAGGTGTCTTGAAGGCCTTTTGGTGGCTTGAAGGCCTTGTGGTAGCCCAAAGTCCATTTGGTGGCATGAAAAACTAACTATCTAGACTTCCTTGGGTATCCCGATGCCCTTGAAGTACTCGAGGACCAATCCAATGGCTAGAAGCCCCAAATAGAAGAATTGTTCCAACTACTATAGTACCAAATAGTACCTTCTACAATTCCTATAATAGGTCCTCCTACTATACTACTATAGTAACCCAAAATTATGCCTCCACCAATATTTGATCTCTAGTATAATGGATTCACTTTTCGAGTACTCACCAACCAAGCTAAGGCTGATATTCATTTATGGGTAAAAATGAACCCCAATATTTGTTGTAATGGTTTCATAAGATCAATCAGTTCATCTAATTCCTAGATACACATGTGTAAATCAATGTAAGGTGTGAAATATTCAATCTTATGGGTCCCAACAACTGGTTTTGGGATTCTATGGTACCAGATGATTTACAAAAAGTTATTATATTGATATAGTGTAATGACCCTCAAATGTAAGCATTTTTTTAGAGTCACTGATGATGGTGATGTATACAGAGTTCCAATCATTATATAAGGGATAAAATTTGGCATCAGAGTAAAATAATTGATTTATGGTGATAGATTACATTTCTCGAGAGGTTATATAAAATGATAATTTGGAATCTCAAAAGTAACTATATGTTTTTTGACTGAATATCATATCACATGTGTTCATGTAGATCATTTTTTCCTATACTAAGATAGTATATAGGGTTGTGATAGATGATATTAAAATTATGGAAACTCTTATTCTCTAACTAGTTGTAGGATTAGAATCATATTGGTAGAGAAAAAGAAGTTTCAAAATAATTGAAATACTAATAGAGGTTTTTCTCATCCATAGGACACCTCTATTCCATCAGTTGAACAAATGAGAGTGCCTTTAACATTCTACAAGTATGAACAGTTCTGGAATGCCTATAATTACTTTTCTAAACCAATGATTATGTGAAATAATTGTGCTTTTTTAGAAAATATGTAGTGGTTCTCTCATTCCTTGTCAAATCCTCATTATGGTCGGGGGTATTCGGATCAAAATTCCACTATTGTGTATCAATAAACTTCAATTTGTATCGGTCTCTAGAAATATTCATTAAGCTTGAAGCATCTTCATACAGTGTATTTGTAGATAGCAGTGGATGTTTATGTAGGAACATTACAATTGAGATTTATAATTTTTTTCTAATATTCTATATAAATTTCCTTATTAAATGTGTGTGCTTCACACTCATTTATATATTTATTTGTCATTAATGTCATTAAAAAGACATTGGAGCTCATGTAATTTGTTATAGGTATAGTGATACCTCTTTGATATTAGATGGGGATTGGGTTTTTTATTATTGTCATATTCTCTATTAGTATTTAATGTGGATTTGGTCTAGGATTTTCCACTTCTTGATCATAATCTATTTGACATCATCATCAGGATTGATTAGATTGTTATGAATCATGGCGAGGTTCATTTTTATCATCAATTTGTCCCAATCCTTTTTTCAATGGAATAACTCATGTGTTTCATATAGTTGGGGATCTATGGGCTTCTCATGAAATACTTACCCAGCTAGAGATCTATACTTTAATATATTTTTCAGTCAAGACTAATGATGATTCCACTTTTAGTGATCTTACAACATTTTTCTAGGATATCACTAATATCTCTAAATGATACTTCATTATTCTTTCTCCAAATAGAGTGGTAGAATTTATTATTGATATAGTGTCTTGTATGAAACTAGTATTGATACCCTCCTATCATATAGAACCTTGTGAGTTCATGGGCAACAAGATCCACTTTGAATACCTCACTAATATTGGTTTTGGTATCCTTAGTATTTCTCAATAGGAATACCTAGTTATATTTTCCAAGAAGGATGATGGTTCACCTCATTTGTGTGGGGAATATTTAAATTTGATCTGGTTATTGGTTGATAAAATGTACTATTTACCCATATTGATGATTTTCGGATCAATTAAATAGGTTGAAGACTTTTTGATTGATCGACCCCCATCGAGTTATCACTAGATTAGGGTTCAGAAGTCTGATATGAAAAATTCCACTTTCAGGAGTAGGTATATCAATTATGAATATAATTTGATGTCCGTTCATTGAAATATATATTATGGATTCAGTGAACCAAATATTATATTATTATCACTTTAGATTTTTATAGTGTTCATGGATGATATTAAGGATTATGTGAATTATTATAATGATCATGATCACAATTTGAATATTATTTTAGAAATCGTGAGAAACCATCAAATTTTTTGAAACCATTCAATATTTAATTTCTGGATTCAAGAAGTAATGTTCTTGGGAAACATGATTTTTTACCATGGCTTATCATTCAATCCATATATGGTTAACACTATCTTGTATGGGATAGAGTCATTGATCTCTATTAATATTTATATATTATTGGAACATGTTGGATATTATCTTTGGTTCGTCAAGTATTTATCAATGTGGGAGTCCCCTTTGACTACTATTATTAGTAAGGTGAGAAATTTAGATGGGAAGCAATGTTATAGGCTTATTTTGTGGATCTAAACCTACTTTTGGCATCGACACCTATTCTGATCTTACCTATGCTGAAAAATGGGGCATGTTGTATATTTTTATTATTTTTTTTATAGGTTGTGGGATTAAGAATGTTGACCATGTGGTGGCCTATAAATATCATTGGATTTGGCCATATGAGAATAATTACACCACTCATTACTTGGGGCTTCCACAATTATGCATGTGCATAATTTTTGGAAGAAATTTCTTGTTTTGAGACATATTTAAAGACTTTTATTACTATATGATTTTGATGTATATATTTTCGCATGATAAATTGAATATTAGATTGAGATACTTAATTGATTACATTAATATGTTAGATTCTGACACTAGGGACACCCCTGGGAATGTTACAGTCATCACATATTCTCTCAGTAGGAAACTTCAACAACATTCTAACTATGAATAGAAGGAATAATGGAACTATATGAAACAATTTACCCATATTAAACAAGAATCAAAATAGGATTATTTGGGAATTGTCATGAGTCATGTTAATTTATTATCACCACCCCTTAATTCTATTCTATAGTTTCAACAGTATAATGATGAGTTACAGGGAATTCGAAAAAACCATTTATGCTGGGGAAACCCTGACCTTGAAGAGTAAATTTTTATTTGACGAAGCAAAAAATAAAAACAGAAAGGCCCACCGGGCCTGGGCCATCATGAAAAATGGCTACGGGGGGCGAATGAATTGGAGACCAAGGGTATCCCCACAAATAATATTAACCCCTATCGGTGTCAGACTATCCCGGTTGTGAAAATAAACCCGGTCCAAACCAATGAAGGAAATAGAAGCCAAGTAATCTGCGACCTTGTTGCATTACTTCCAATTATGAAGCACACCTGTATGGGCTCCTAAGATGCCATGACAAGCCCTGACCACGTATGTGACCAACCACAGAATCTCCCCAATTCCATGGATGGCGTTGTGTCGAACCATTGAGTCAGTTTCAACCTAAGAAATATTGAATCCCCTCTGGCCACAAAAGCCGATACCTTCATTCATGATGGGGAAATAGTTTTTTCTTGGTCTCTCCCTTTTGTTGGTAGTCTCTACAATAAGAACTGGTTTTCCAACCCAACCTCTATGAGGAATTTCATGTTCTATGATTTTTACAGTACATCATGGTCATTTAACCCTATAGTAATAAAGAAGTATTATGAGAAGATATGACATTTATGGAGTATTGGTATGAAGCACATCATTAAAAATTATTTGTCCCACTATTACACCTTTGAGATGGTAAATTAAGATCTCTAAAAGCCTTATGGTTTTCACTAGAAACTTCTAGTGATATTGTGTAAATGGGATGAGGGATTTGTGGACTTCATTGTTGGTCTAACATTGACTCACTATTGGGGAGTATAATATATTTATTGGATGCTATGTTAAAAAAATATAATATTTTTAATTCAATTAGGGACCTGATTGAGGTTTATGGTCTAGGTATGTTGTATGTGTAAGAGATTGTGAGGTTACATTGTATTACCTTAGTCATTGTTTTAGAGAGGGATCCTAGATTTAGTTCCATGTTCTGGATGATTATCCAAGAGGTGGTGATGGATCATGTGATGTTTTGGTAATAATAGTTGTGTTTTTAAAATTTTTATGGATATGTTCCATGATAGTGTCATTGATATTTATTGATTGTTGTATAGCCATCTAGGAATAGTTGAGATTTTTTAAAATAATAGTGACAAGACATTGATCAGAGTTGTTCCCTTTAACACTATTTATGTAAACTATATTAGGTTACATATTTAATAGGTAGTGGTTGGATAATCCTCTCTTATGAGACCATGTCTCATCCAAGATACATATGTGATGGTCCAGGATATATGTAATCATCTACTTATGTAGTAGAGTTAGAAAAATCATAATTGGATCATTGAAATTATTATTTATATTTTCATTTAGGTGACCATGTTTTCTTGAATGTATCTCTTAAGATATTTCACCATTTTATTAGGAAATAGGGGTTCCTAGATCCATGATTTTTTGGAAAATTTTAGGTCACCTATTTTCTTGGGCCGGCTTCTTATTGGTCAGTTTTTTTGGATTAGTTTAAATGTATCCATGATGTTTTCCATATATTACATTTAGGAAATACCATCCTGACCATTGTCATTTATTTAATTGGTATGAGATTATTGTTTTTCTATATTTTTATTTTTTATATAAACTAATTGAAGTAATTGATTCATAGGTGAAAGTGTTGTATGGGATTTCTATTTATCTTATGACATAATTTAGGCAACACAGATATGATTTTCATTAGGCATGGGAGCCTGAATATTTAATGAGGGATGAGTGGCCTCACCTATTTCTGAATCACCCACATTCAACACAAATTCATGGGGATGAAGAGTATGATGGTGGGTATATTGTAACATATATGATAAAAGTTTTTCCATATTTTATGATCAACGGTGTTTTTTAATGTTCATTGGGAATCACTAATGTTTTTGGATTTTTTAGTAGATTATGAGCTCATTACATCCTATAAAGAATAGTATCATCATAAATGGTTGATTAATGCTTCAACTTGGTCATATGGATCAATTCATGAAATAATATTATTGTGTAAGTCTATTAGCAATGTAAACCATAGTTTTACAACATAAATATGTTATCTTGAATTTTCAATCTGAATTGAGGTGTTTTTAGAGTACATGATTCATGAAATATTTATACCGCAAATACATGGTTTATGAAATAATCCACTTTTTCCAGTAGGTTCTATACACTATAATCCTAAATGATATTTCACATAAATTAATTCTTCTTAGCCTCAAACCCTAGTATCTTCTTTGTAATTTTTAGTATCTACGCCTTTTTCAAATCAATTAATTTAGAAATCAATCTCTTGATGGGTTATGTAACTTATCTCTAGATCATTTATATAATATTATTATGAATTCTAGTCATATATTTGGTTGTTGTGTAGTATTTTTGGTTATTAAGGGCCTCTATTTTTGAATAAGTGTTTCTTCTAGTGGTTTTAGATTATAAGGATTTTTTGTGTGACTTTTTTTGAGGTTGGAGGTTCTGTATCAATCCTATGTTATGTGGCCATTGAATTCTCATGTTTATTAAATTATTTTATAAATAAATTTTATTTATTTAGTAATTATCATGATTGTGCATACTAGTTTTTTAGAGAATGTGATTTCCCTTATTTTTGGATTAATTAAAATGTATTTTCAATGAATTTTGAAATTGATAAATGATGTAGTTTTTAAAGCATTTTTTTATGGAATGATTTAATAAATTTCACAAAAAAGAATCCTTGGGTACATAGGTTGAAGGTGTAGCTTACGACCATAATCCCTTTTAATATTGGAAGTTTCAATCATTGTATTTCCCTCTCATATCTAGGATTATTGATCTAGGGACTTTCTATTGACATTTTTACAGGGTTCACTCATGTGGTGTTCCTATATTCCCTAGGACTATTGTCCAGTGACTCAGTATTCTTTTTTTGGGGGTTCACTGTTGGGATATTCCTTGGACCCTTAGCCCTATGTTCTAAAGACATGATTTTTAACTAGTCAATGATGGTGTTATAAGTATATTGTTATCTATAATTACAGTGATCCATGTTGTGATTTAATTTTTCTATAGATTTTTCTATATTGGAATGAATACCTTATTTGATAAATTTGATAAGATTTTATCTATTTTTCCTAGATGGTTTCATAATTGTGGAAAGGGGAATTTATTCACAACAGTTTTTTAAATAAAATTGGTTTAACTACATATCATTGAATATTACTCTGTATATTGGTCATAGTAAGTTTTTTTTATAGAGACTTAATATGGAACACCTTTGTAAGATCCAACTAGTCTTGTTTCTCTCACTCCGTTCACACCGATTTATTGGTCTATAGTCAATGGTATGTATTTTGATGTAGGAAAAGTAATGGCACTATTGTGAGGTGGTGAGGTTCATGTTAGTTGAGTATTGGTAGCTAGGAGTGAGGTTGGGAGGATTTTCCAGCATAAAAAATTGAGTATTAGTTTTTTCTATTATTTTCCCTTTCATGTTTTTTGAACTTGTAAAATTCTGTTTTATTAACTATTTCACATTTTTTTGGAATAAATTCTATATGGTTCTCCTTTTCTATATCATTCGGAAATGTGTTTGTTCCATTCATATTTTTTATGATGAGATATATTAATCACTATTTTTATGTTCAATGCATGTGTTCTATTCTTTATCCCATGAAAATCATGACTACCCTACAAGTCGTTCGGCAATTCAATTCAGATCCTGAATAAATGAGTTATCAGGTTCAGGATGTGACACTTCTTCTTATCACTTCAGTACTCAATCAACCGATGATCATCCTTTCCACTCTAAATTTAATTAAATTCCCCCATAAGATAATTTATTCCCGATCACCCACCATACATCGAGAATAATGGAAGACTCGTATGGTTCTCGTAATGTATTTTATTATTATAATTCCATTAGAATTCAATATTTAATTTCATATCCATCCCTTGGGATTGATATGTACATCCAATTTTTATTTCTTTATTTGTAGGACACTTAATTATTTCTTCATTATAATTGTATTACCATTTACATAATTCCATTAAGATACATTTTTATCTTCCGGTGAGAAATCAATCTTTTTTACATTTTGGTGTATTGAC
This sequence comes from Viscum album, assembly GCA_963277665.1. Lineage (NCBI taxonomy): Eukaryota > Viridiplantae > Streptophyta > Magnoliopsida > Santalales > Viscaceae > Viscum > Viscum album. Next base: position 70,738,156 of record OY728142.1, read on the forward strand.
AATACCATAAGAATTCCACACAATTATTGTGTAATTTCCATCATATGCACTAATGAATTCACAATCCTTCTACCCTATATCATTGAATTCCTTCCCCATTTTTATAAAAATATTATGAGGAATTTACATATTGGAATGAAAAATTATATACTAATAACACTACATAGAGTACGTTTCTTCAAGTTGCACATGTTATTTATGAGATTCCACCATTGATATTCTTTCTTTATAAATAAAAGGCAGATCAAATTTATTTTTTATGCTCTGAATACTTTAGAATATAAATTATCTTTTTAAATTGCATTGATCCACCACTAAAAAACTATTGTATTATAAGCTCTTATAAAATAATTTGAATATTACATCATGATGGACTCAACATAATTTCATCCCCTTCTATTATCATTTGAATGATCAGCATGATTTATGGAATGAGAATGTTTCCCATGAAAAAAATGATATTTTACATTATTTTTTCCATTAAATTTTATTTCTTATGATTATAATATTTTAATTTTATTTCAAATTCAATTTTAACATAGTTCCTTCATGTTCTATCCATTGAGTAAGTAACAAGTCATAGTGGGTGCAACAAATAGTCATTTTAGTAAACTACGTAATCATGAAAAATTATTAATATGATTTCTAAATCATCACACATCAATTTCAAACTATGAAACCTTAAGTTTAAAAAATTTCTTCTATATCATCATACATTTAAACTTTTTTAAAATGAAATTATAAATTGACCTCGGAATATTCCCAAATAGATTCTAAATAGGTGTGAAATAATGTCACACTCACTAAAAACCATAATGATTTGTGATATATACATGACCAACTATTTTCGGTGTTATTACCCCTATATGTATCTGTATCAACACTTCATCCAGATGCAGTACCCATACATTGATGGGTTTCCAAAAAACCATACACCATTTTCATACAATGGTTTTTCTCCAATACTTAAGATTATCCTGATGATTTTCACTATTTTTTTCAACCTATTTTCCAATAGTAACTAAACTATTCTCTAATACTAACTATTGTGACCCATACATTTTATACATAGATATAACTTCATAATAGATGAATATTCAATACATTACATTACAATCCACGTCATAACCATATAGGTTATGTATCATTTGAAACGTGGAAACTTAAATAACTTCTTCATAGGGAATCTAAATTGTCTCCCACTTAGTTCATCATATCAAGAACCACACTCAGAAATATCAAGCACTATTCTATTATCTATTTCATGGGGAAATGAAAAATAATAAAGGGTGGGCTCTGGTGTCCAGTAAGTTTAATCAAGAGAGAAATCAATGAAATCTAAAAATAACCCGACTATAAGGGTTTGAGAAAATGAGTTTAACACTTAAATGTCAAACCTAGAAAATCATAGATCATATTATATAATAGTTAAATACTGCTAAGAGTTAATAAGATATACGAAATAATGTAATCAAATAACATGGGAAAATAAAATATTACATTAATAAAATAAAATGTAATTAATGAGTGGAATAGAATTAGATATAATTATGACCAAAGAAATTATATGTCAAGAAAACTTAATAAGACATTCGTAACATGTTATGCTTATTATAAACACAGATTTAACATTTTATTTGTTAGGGAAACCTATCGTGTACCCTCTTTTTTAGGTCATGGGATATCCACCCATGTACACTATTATTTTAGGATAAGGATAACCTCATGTTTAGCCTTTGAGATCATTGATCTTTTGAAAATTTATTGTAGAAATATATAATTCTTGCTGCACCCATCCCATAATCCAATATCCATTCAATTTTTTCCACAAGATCGCAGAATTATTTTTCATAAGATAAACCATGGAAATGAAAATGAGTTTCATTGGTATTTCTTCCCTATAAACATAAATTGTAAAGATTAATAATTTTATCAATGGAATTCACCTTCTAATAATTCTTTCGTATAGTATAAATCACATACATCAAATAGAGACACCAAAAAATAGTGTTGTCATAAATGAATAATTATAAACTAGTTTATTAATAAACCAATAAGAATTACAAATATTATAATTGAATTAACAAAGAATATAAGATAATTACTATATTGAAATTTTGATCTCCTTGATCCACCATAATGACCACACTAGCAAACAAAGCTGCAGAATTAAAACATAATGTTAATAATGAAATATTCATTTCGATGATAATAGAAAATATAACCATAGAGAAAATAAAATTAATGAATAATGAATTTAATAATATGTATTTATAGAATGATGGGAATCCATATGACCATTAGAAATATAACCATTAGAATTGTAATTTGACAGTTGGAATAGTAACCCAACCATTGAAAAAGAAATATGATAGTTAGAAATAGTAATCATATAGTTATAATAGTAACATCACATATGGATGTGTAAAAAAATATTTAAGTATCATATAAAATGAAAACATTATTTATTTCTACCATGGTACAAATAAATTAGTGTTTTAAAAATGATAAATTAGGTTTTTGAATTTCTAAAAAATGTTACTGTTTTAATTTCAAATTTATAATAAATATAATAATTTATTTATTTTTAAATAAAATATATTTTTTATTAATTAATATTAGGTTTTATTATAATGATAAAATAATATTATGTTACCATATCTATGTTTTCAAATTGTCATAAAATCCATTATAATATTAAATCAATATTTTTCAAATAAATGATAATTTTCTTTAAAAAATAATTTTCTATAATTTAGAAAACTATTTTCAAAAATTATATTCCATTTTGAAATTATACACATAAAAAACGGTTTCTATTAATATTAATAGTTTTTCTAAAATAGTTTATTTTTTGGAAAATAGTGATATATGATAATTTATAGTATTTAACATTATAAGAGAAATATATGAATTTATTAGTTGTAAATTATTTACTCACCCCATAGTTTAAAATAAAATGAACTATTTCCTATATTTAGTGACAAGAATAAAAAATATTGATATTATTCATCAGAAATAATAAAATAATGAATAATATATTCCAAATAACCTCTCTCATCCCATTATAAGTACCAACCTTTACCACTCCTTCTCCACACACATTATAAGAATTAATTCATTCAATATCTATATCATCCCCAATCATCCCATCTATACCCCGCATTCCAGTTCTATTGGTCTCAAAAAATAGCAATTTTATGTTCCATAAGGGGTTATTCAATGTGGTGATATTCAAGTGGAATCATTCTCAAACTAACTATTTTTAATTACTCTAATCACCTACCTTATCCCAACAACCCTCCTCCTACATATTATAAAAACTTTAGTATCATGTATATAGTATAATTGTATATTTATTTTGTAACAACTTTTGACTACCCTTTTCTCATTTCATCTTATTCTATGAAAAAACCATATTCTATATTATATCGGGTACCCTCCATAACAGACGATGATATTTTTCCATTAATGATTTCATGCAACATATAGATTCACATATAATTTTTTAAAAAGAAATAATAATATATATTTTATGTTGTTCTACACGCTATAATGGGTATATTTTTATTAAATTAAATGAATCAAAACTAGTTTTGGATGGTCGAAAAAAATAGCAAAAATAAACCAATATTTTTTCATTACTGTCTTATTAAATGAATCATACACATATAAGAAAACAAAATGATATATTTGGATATTTTATATTCTATAATTTCAGAATTTCAATTTAATTTCACTTCTACAGTATCATTCCCATTTGACAATAAACCATAAAGTATAAATAAGTGATCAGACCTTGAAACCATAAAACAGATGTTCCCTTTACAATGAAAGTAAATTTTATTATTCATGAAATAGAAATAAATGAACATAAATAAACTATAATTAATCCTATAAAGATTAAATATATTTTAATTTATATAATTTCTAGGTATAGTTTAATTATAAAGGACATTATGTGAATGTAAAGAATGAATTTGGATCAAAGGTAATGTATCTCTCCAAAATGCCCTATTTTCATTAGGTTATGTTTCCTCACTCATTACATCAATTTACCACTTAATTGTTCATATATATATATATTATTCTTTATATTTTTTTATCATATAAACCAATTCTATTTAATCATTTTTTTATGGGTAAATACATGTTTTAAAAGGTTCCCTTATCAATTAATCTCAATAACAAAACCCAATTAAAGTAAACAAAATTTTTTCTTTTTCCATTTCATGTGAAGTCCATAAAATTTTCTAATCAAACCATAATTTATATATTAACTGATATATCATAGAAAAACTATTTTAGTTTATCATTTGTTTTATGGAAATAATTATTCCTTTATCCTCTTTGGAAATATTTATTCTATTCCCTAAAACCTCACTTAAGTGGAACATTTTTAAATTTACCTAACCACTCATTTAATTTTTTCACTTTAGTTGGACATCATCATTCATGATATATTATCATTTTCCATTATAGATATAAATGATTCATTAATACATTCGTTCAATGATAATATTATGATATTACCTTTGGATATGATTTGTGATATGAATATGAAACCAATATCTTTCAATGGGTAACACTTTTGTTTATTCTTTATTTTTTATTTTTTTATATGGAACACATATGAATGTACATGATATGTTGTGTTCACCCAGATAGTTTTCTAATGTACTGAGTAATTTTTTACCCTCACAATATGTTATTTATTGGATTATGTAATAATCCTAATCCATTATGGGACTCTATCCACCATGCGATATCATCTGGGATGATAGAATTGTCCCATGTTTATTTTATGATATATGTTTCTACCACATTTAAATTTTTTCATGATCATATGATTCTAATTTCTTTATGTTATACCTCAATATATTTATTTATGATAAATTCCTTTAATATTATCATATTAAGGATTCTATCACACGTTTTATTCATCATTTCCAGGTTTACTTCATTAATGGAATTTTTATGTCACCACTATTGTCTATGTATTCCCCCATCGTATCATATTCAACTGTAGGTTATTAAATGGATTAATGAGATAAAAAATTTATTTTAAAAAAATATTCTTTAGGTTAGTTTAATGTTCTATAATTATGTACCCAGTCTTCTAAATACACTATAATTTTTCCCTATTCTTTTTTATTAATTGATTATTATTCTTAAAATAATGTAATAATAAGTGTAAAAGGATTGAATTTCTATGCTTGGTATTAGAGAATGGTTTAGTTTTTTTTTGGTATTTGGATGAGAGAAAATATGTATAAACCCCATGTATAAGTATATATATATAAACAATTACCACGGATATCCTAGATTGAAACATAGGGAGTCGTTAGTTAAAACAAAATTTTAATTTATAAGTTATTCATTCTATGTTCATAGTTTTATTATTACACCCTCATTATCTAAGTACTCAACCACAAGTTTTTTTTATAGTGCTAAATTAGAGAACTGGTGCCAGTATCAAATTTTTTAAGCAATGTGATCATTTCTCTAATAAGTTGTGTATCATAATGAATGTTTGGGTGAAAATATTCATGAAATTACAAGCTCAACTAGCTCATGTTATGAATAATCACATGAAATGTGAATAATTCCATCATTCTCCAAAAGAGAATCATGTGGTTTTTGAATCCTATTTTGGAAAAATGCCTTCTACCTTTCATATATCTTCTAATCTCCTTTCCATTGAACAATGTAATAACTCTGCTGAGAAGAAATTCCCAATCCACCATTGATCATATGAAGAGGGAGTCATGATGGATATTTATCGTTCTCATGGAGATGCTAATTGGTGGTAGAAACAGATCAAGAGCATGACGGACGATAAGGAAATTGATTCCATATAAAGAGATGGATTCAAGAATATATTTTTCAAAATATATTTTCCCTAAATTATTTGTCTTATGATTAAGAGGGAGTTCCACATATTGAGGTAAAATGAATATTATTCTCTTAGATAATATGATTATAACATTAAAATGATTGCATGATACTCCATTGGATTTTTCATGATCACGGGAAGAAAGGTGGATCAAAAAATTAGTAGATTATATATAATTCTACGAAAATCCATACTAATTAGAGACTCTATAATATATAGGGATATTGTATTTTTTTCATTAAGGAAGATATGGAGATTATTGAATTTTGGAGGTCATGTCTTCATGGGGATAAAATTTAGAAAATAGACTTTAATTTGGGAGGATCAATAGATAAATCATATAGGGGAATAAAAACCCAACATCCCACTTGTAAATAATACAAGATGAAGCATCTAGAGAACTACGAAATGTAAAACAAGAGTTGAATCAATGTATAAAAGAGGGTCATAAATAGAATAATTACCAAAGGGATATGATGAATCCCACTAATGTGGAGTAAGAAATACTATTTAAGATAAACAGTCATACTGAAGTTCTGTGATTCAAACTATAAGAAACATAGTCATTATGTGAGACCATTCCCTAATATAAGGGTTGTTGAAGATGATGAATAAAAATAACCTCCATGGATGAAATGAATTTAGTATGTTATCACTACTACTAAGGTGGATCATGAAAATGATGTGGTGAAAGGTACACTGATTATTCATTCAATATTATAGAATATACTATCATATTTGTGTCATATGCATTAATTTATATATTTTAATTTTAATAGAACAATATAAAGGACTTGAAGATATAGAGTTTGAGTTATCCATGTGAGTATAAAATAAGGAAATTATTGAATATAAAGTATATACCAACTTTCTGATCAATTTTTGTGGAATAAACATCCCAAAAATTCTCGTATTTTTTATTTTAGGTGATTTTGATGCTATATATGACATGTATTGGCTATATTTATATAAATACAACATCAAAATTAGGGATATTTATATCTCTATTCACACCCTTAGTCATCCAATAACTCTATAGAAGTTTAAGTAAGGGGGTGAATCTCCATTATAATTATTATCTCATGTGTGGATAATATTACCTTATGAGGAATCATATTAATCTAAGATTATTTAGACAAAACAAAGGATTATGATTGAATACATTCCCAATATGTGGGACTACACTAATATGTTCCCTGAATAATTGATTGGCCTTCCACATGACAAAGAGGTTTGGTTTTCAATAAAAAATATACCAAGATATCCTAGCAAAAAAAATGAATCCTTATAGGATATCCACTATTGAGATAGAAGAACTGAATACGTAGTTACAAGAGAATATCGAAAAGTGTTTTGTATGACCAAGGGATTCACGATGGGGTGCATTAGTTCACTTCATCAAGAAGAACGATGAATCAATTCACCTATGCATTGATTATAATGAGATCAATAAAATCACAATAAAGTTAAAATAACCCCTTCTTTAAAAATATGACATGCTCAATCAACTACATGTGGACCATTATTTCTCTATGGTGGGCCTTCAGTCAGGATATCACTAATTAAATGTGAAGAAATAAGATATTTCCCAGAATACCATTCAAATGAGGTATGTACACTAAGATTTCATAGTTATTCCCTTTAGACACAATAATTATATATTAATTTAAATATATATAAGAATAGAGTCATTATAAATTACTGTGAAAAATTATTTGTCGTATTTATAGATGATAATATTATATACTAAAAATAAAACAAGATATTGGGGAGAAATCAAATAATGTGAAAACTATATTTTCAAGGGATAAAATAAATAACAAATATAGTAAATTTGAGTTCTAGATGGAATAAGTATCATTATTGCTGCATGTTATCACCTTTAAATGGATATCTATAGAACATTTTATGAAAAATGGAATTTAGGAGTGGCCTAATATTGAATTAGTAATAAAGATATGACTTATCCGTCGACTAGATAAGTATTTCTTACTCATTCAGAGTAGCATTTAATTAGTGACAAACCCAATAACCATGATAACTCTGAAGTTGTTAATGTTTTTTGACACCAGTAAAAGAAAATACATAATCAATGTGTTTAAAAGGAGGTTTAGAAAAAATGAGTACATCCTCCACACACTGGTGGGGAACTCTTTATGGTATACAGCGATGCATCAAGTATGTGATTACGTTATGTTTTGATGAAAAATGATAATGTTGTACACTATACCTCAAGGAACCTGAATTTTATTAAGTGAAAATATAGCACACATTAGTTGGAGTTGGAATCTATGATCGTTATATTGAAAATATGGTGGAATTATAAATATGGTGACAATTGTGGGATATATTTTGATTAAGAGTGTCAAATATATATTCACACATAAGGAGCTTAATTTGAGATAATGAATATTAGGAAATCTCATCAAGGATTATTACTACCCAATATACTACCATTTTGGTAAAGTGAATGAAGTTGAATATTATATATGTGGAAATAATCTTGAACTATTATCAATGTTGTGAATTGAGAAGGATCTAATGTTCTAAAACATTCAATGGTTTGAAAATCAGAAACAAAAATGAATGAACATCATCATTCCATTATAATTTTATTATTTAGTCATCCATTTTATAAAAGATAAATGATTCTCAAAGAGATGATGGGAAAATTAAAAAGATGATGGAATCTATCATAATTGGGAAACCATAATAGTTAATTATTTTTATATGAATGGAGTCCAATGATTTGGGATAAAATGACGTCTAACATATAATCCCTATATAAAGAAAAATATTTATAATGATGTAGAGAGATCAACCTTATCCATCCACTGATGTAGCAGTAAGATGTATCGAGATCTCTGAAATTACTACTGGTGGGACAAATTAAAGAATGAAATGATTGAATATACATAAATTATCCTATAATATCAACAATAGGAAGCTAATTTAAAGATTTCTATGTGGGGTGGTGCAACTATTACCCATAAATACATTAAAATGAAACAAAAATCATCATAGGAATATTTTCTAATAGTCTAAAGACATAATGATAATATAATGCTATATGGTTTATTATGGATCACCATAAAAATACTATTCTATTCATTGAAATTCATGAGGACTTTACACTTGATCAATTTTCATTGATATACATTATAGAAGTGGTGATGCTTTATGGGGAATCATTATTGATTTTATATAATTGAGACATGATAATCTGCTCAATTTTTTAGAAGACCCTAAAATTATCTCTGTAAACTAATTTGAAATTATATATTAAGTATCACCCACAAATATATGTACAATCTTAAAGAAATATTAACACACAAGAATACATATTGAGATAATTGTTGATCGAATTAAAACAAGTATATGATCGACATAATTCTTTGTTTTAGTACTTTTACATTATTACTTTCTACTCAAGAATGAAAATAGATCCATTTTAATCCATTTTTGGTAAAAGATGCTGAACAACTATGTGTTTGGATGAATTTGGTGAACAGATGTCATTGGGACCTAAAATAGTTGAGGAAATAGAAGAAAAGGTCAAGACCATCCATCAATATATCAAAGATGCTCAAATATAATATATGATCTATGAAAACAGTCATCGATGGGACATAGAGTTTGATATTGGAGATATGATATTCCACCTATATCTCCCTGGAAGAGAGTCATGGTATTTGGGAAGAATGGAAAATCTATGTTCCAAGTGTATCATCCCCTTTTATATTATTCATCGTATCAGAATTGTTCCCTATCAAAAATCACAACCACTAATAATGGATCAATAATTTTATGTATTCCATGTATCTATCTAGAGAATAAAGGTTAAAAATACATTACAGGCAAAGAATTTAATGGTGGTATAGGTGGAAATTGGTCTCTCTTTTGTGGATCAATCAGTGATGATATTTGGTTATAGAGATAATGTTTAACATAAAATGAAAACCCTATTAGTAAAAGTACAATGGCGAATCCATAAATGTGAGGAGGAAACATGGGAACTAAAGGAATCTACAAAATAGAAGTACCCTCGCCTATTTTTACCTTTTCCATTCAAACTAAATTTTAATTGTTTAATTTCATAAGGGGGAGTGTAGTGACCAAATAAATTTCAATTGAATTTCCCTTATAAAAATTAGGTCAAGTTTTATAAGGAGCATATATCATATAGAGAATCCAAAAAAACATTAATCTCATAAATTAGGAATGATATAATAGTTATAAACTATTAAAAAAATAATACCAAACATTAAAATAGGATAAAAAATTGAATATAAAATAATTAATATATGAAACTTTTATAGTTATTTAACCTACTATAATAGACACACTCACAAACAAAGCTATAGAAATAGAACATAATATTAATAATAAAATATTTTTATTGATGATAAAAGTAAATATAACCTTGAGAAGAAATATATGTGAATAAATAAATAATGTAGTAAGAGGTATGTCTAATAATTAGGGAACCCATATCACCATTACAAATCTGACTGTTGGAGTAATAAACTATCCATTATAATAATTACATGGCCATTGCAATATTAATCTGACCATTATAAATAGTATTCTAATCATTATAATAGTAACATTTCCTAGGATATTTTAAGAAAATATGTTGGTATTAAACAAAATGAAATCATGATATATTTAAACTACGGTACAAATAAATTAATGTTTAAGAAATTAACTTTTTTATAAAACATAAATATTTTAATCATACAAATATAATAAATATAATTATTTAAAATAATTTTATTGAAAATAAAATGTATTTATAAATTAATATTACGATTTATTATAATTAAAAATAATTTTATCAAACCATACGTAATTTTTTTAAGGTACATAAAATTTATTGAAATAATTATATTGATATTTTTTGAATAAATGAATATTTTATTTAATAATAAATTTCCCATATATAGAAAAATATTCTAATAAAATGGATTCCATTTTTTAAATCTATAAATCTATAAAATTGGTTGTTTTTTATTTTTATAAAATTGATATACTTTTTGTGAATATTGAAATATGATAATTTATGGTATTTAACTGAATAATCTAATACATGAATTTGTTATTCATGGGTGATGTAAGAACCCATTATTTAGAATTCAAATTCCTTAGTAAATATATATATTCAATTAATGACCAAAATTTATAGTATTGATCCAAAATAATAAACTATGGAATATAATATTCAAAAACCATCCTCTCCTCTGCGTATTAATACCACCAATCAACACCCCTTCTCCTTAGAAATTATAATCCTAAAATATTTCAAAATATATGAAAAAAAACTATATACTTCACTCCTCCCTAGGTATATGTTATGATGGAATCACAATAATATAAATTCCATATTCTATATTGGGTCCTTCAAGGAGGACATATTCAATAGGTAACATTCTCAAATGACCACTTTTAAATTATTATTTTCTCTTAATAGATCCTATACTCCTTCATAAATAATTAAATAATAAATATAGTTTCATTGATATTCTATAATTATAAATTTATAAATTAATATATTCTACCCATCCCTTTTCTCATCTCTTGTAATAAGAAAAAAAACCATTGTTTATATTAGGTCGGTTAACAACCTTTTTGGATGATGAATTTGAGTTTTAAACTAACTCCTTCATGGAATGTATAAATTCAAAAATTATTTTGTAAATGATAATAATATTTATAATCTATGCTTTTTCATATTCATGAATTTTTATATGTAATTAACATTAAATAAAACAAAACTCGTTTTGGATGGTTAGAAAACCCATTAAAATTAACAAAACAATTATCAATAACATTTTATTAAGTGAATAATTCATATGTCAAGAAAATAAAATGATATATGGTATCATTTATACTTATTTAATTTTATTAATACCATTTTTTCACTTTGTAGTTTCATTCCCATTTTAAATGAATATCAATAGGTATACATAAGTGATCTGACATTGAAACCATGAAACCAATGCTCCTAGAACAATAATATTGACCATTATGACTCTAAAAAATGGCCAAAATGAAATCAGTGATATTATAATAAAAATTTATAGATGAAAATGGTTATTCATTAATTGACTAATGAGTCTAATTGGATTATTTTAGATATTAAGTGAATGTTCATATCACATTTAGATAGAGTTATGGGATCTATTAGAACCACCCTATTTTCATTTGGTTGTTCTTTCTTGATAATTACCTCAATTTATCTTATCATAATTCTTATATACATATATTATATTTTCATATATATCCCAAACATATAAAACAATTCTATGGTTATATACATTTTTTTAATGATTTACATCTCATTTCCTCTAAAGAGGCATACCTAATTTTAGGGTGCATCCCTTATTCTAAAAAAACATCCATTAATATCCTTAAAATGGTTTAAACATAAAATAGTTTCTATAATCAAACATTTTCTCCAGGAAATTTTCTTTTTCAATTCATTTTTATTAAAATAATTATACAGTTATCCTCTTTAAGAGCTCTTTATTTTTCCCCTAAAACTAGGATTAAATTTCAAATATCTAATGTAACATAACTACTATATTTCATTTTTTTGAAATTAGTTGTACAAATTTAATGATCATATATTATTATTTTTTAGATTTAAAATGTCAAATAATGATTTATTGCCATATTTCATGATACCATTATGATACACCACTTGGTAAGGCTTTATGCCATCACTAAAAACACATTTCATTATAAGTATAATATATATAATTATTTCATAGGTTGGATTTTTGTTTTTGTCACACATATGAATGTACATGTTGTTATGGGTGATCATAGATAGTGATCCAATTAATTGGATAATGTTTTTGTCGCATGAGGAATTACTTCTCGGATTAGGGAGAAAACCTAATCCATTATGAAACCTTTTCTACCATCTGATACCACATTGTATTTTATCTTTGACTCATGTTTACATGAGGACACATGATTCATCCACATTCCTATGTTTCCATGTTCTTTTGATCACATGTCATATATGTTATGATACCATATTTTTATTCATAATCCATGAATTTTTTCAATTTGTTGTGTCCTCTAACTCATGTTTTTTTCTTCATTTCCATGTTTATGGCCTTATGCTAATTTTTATCCCACTCAAATTGTCTTTTAATTCCTTAAATTATCCTCTATAGTTGTAGGATCTCAATGTTTTTTAGGTTCTCATTATGGAAATTAAAAAAAATTATATTTTACTCTAGTTACATTTTGTTTAATTATATACCTAGTGCTCTAATAACACCATGATTTCCAATACTTGGATTATTTTTTTTTATAATTATGTTTAAACACATTTAAAAATAAATATAAAAATATTGGGTATCTATATTATGTCTCAGATAGTATTTTAGTTATTTTCTTATATTAGGACAAAAAATCAATAGTATAAACCCTAAATATTTTCTATGTATAGTAAAAAATTTCAAGGATAAAATATATTGAACCCCTGATAATAATAAGTTTAGATATAATTTTGATTTATAAATTATTCATTAAAAGTTCATATGAATCTTTTTATATTCTCATTGTATAAGTATTCAATCCCCATAATTGTTTATTTTTTTAGTAAATAGAATGAAATAAAAGAACCCAATACCATAACCAATTTGACGGGTAATTTGATTATTTTGTTAATGAGATTTCTAACCATATGGGAGTGGGAGAATAGAACTTCATGATCATATAGAATCAACTAGATCATGTTTTGATTATTAACATAAATCATGTGGAAGTCCATCATTTATCTATGAAAGATCATGCATCCATCAAATCATTTTTGTATAAAATCCCATACCTTTAGTGGATATTCGGATCCTCACATCTCCAAAAATTGGATTAACTCAATGGAGAATATATTCTCTTTTATATAATGATAAAAATAAGTGAAAGTCATGCTGGTAGCCTATATTTTTTATAGATAAGATGATTAGTAGTAGACACTAGTCTATAACATAAAGAAAAAATAGGATATTTGTTCTATGAAATGGGTCGGATTCAAGAAAATGTTTTGGAATAGATATTTTCTCATAAATCTCCATGTTAAGCTGGAGATACATTTCCTCGGAATAAATAAAATCTAAGATGAATATATTGGATCATATGAAGAAATACTTAAAAGGCTTTCACTTTACACCTCCTTATGTTACATGATCAGTAAAATCAATTTGGATCTATTATTTAATGCATTAAATTTGTGTCTATGAAAATTAGTTGAAATTTGAGACATTGAAAACTATGTAGATATTTTTTATTGTACCATTAATGTAGAAATAGAGATTGGTGACTCTCAATGGTCTCGTGGTCATATAGATAAAATATAGAAAATAATGTTTAATGGGGGAGTTTGAATAGATAAATCCCATAGGGTAATGAAAACCTAATATACTCCATGTTAAATGTGTGAGAAAACGTATCTTATAAAATATATAATGGGAACTAGTAGATTATTCTAATAAGAATAAGAGGGGTATATGGATAACAATTTTGGAAGGGATATGAGGAATTCTACTAATTGTGAAGAATAAATGAGGATATGATCAAAAAACAGCCTACATTATAGTGTTTCAACAGTATGGAACAAAGGAATTATGTGTCACAATAACATAATCCAAGGGTTTTGAGACAAAATTGATGATAATAACGTCCACGGAACAAGGAAGGGAAAATTATATCATTATTTCTGAGGTGGATCCTAAAAATTAAGTGGTGATTGGTATACTGGTTATTCATTCAAGAATATTGAACATACTATTTGATTATGGTTCTACATATTATTTCATATCTTTCAAATTTAGTGAATAATTACAAAACATCATAAAATTGTGGAGGTTAAGTTATCCATGAGAACATTAATTAGGGAAATCATTTCATCTAACTTACGCACCTCCCCCTGTCAATATTTGTGGACTGATCCACCCAAAAAATCTCATTTTACTTACTTTATTGGTGTTTGACTCTATATTGTTTATGGATTATCTATCTACATATAAATCCTATGTCAATTTATGGGATAGGGGGATTCCTCTTCACTTACTAAGAGATACTATGAATTTATACACATTTAATGAAGAGGGTGAATATCCTTTGGAATCATCATCTCATGTGTAGATATTATTAACATATGAGAAATCATATTGATCTCAAATGATTGATAAAACAAAATGATCATTCTTGAATATGTTTCCATTGTGAGGGACGACAATGATGGTTTCAATGAATATTTGTACATCCTTCCACATGACTAAGTGGATGACTCTCAATTGAACATATATCTTGACCTCTACCTATATCAAAGTATCAATATTTAATTTCACCCATTGAGTTCATCGAACTAAAGTTCTAGTTACCATAGAATCTTGAAAAGTGTTTTATACAATCATTTCTTCATCGTGGGGTGTGTTGATCCTCTTAACAAAGAATATTTATGGTTAAATTAACCTATTAATTTATTATTATGATCTTAACCAAATTAATAAAAATAAAAAGTATCCTAGAAAATATATAGATGAATTTTTTTTACACAAACGGAGTATTGAATTCGTCACCCAATTCATGCCCCATTTAAAAACTATTCTAATGAAATTGGAAAAATTAGAAATTTTATCTATAGTATAGTTAATGTGATTCTTAGATGGAGGAAGTATCATTAAGAAGGCATTTAATCACAATAAATGGGAAATATTTGGACCCTATTAAGATAATGAAATTAATTAATAGCATAGGCCAGTATTAGTAGTGGATACCTATAGAATATTTTAACTATATGGGTATTACTAATGACTTGTGAGGAAATTATCACCATTTTCAATCACACTATCCAAGGTTACTCAAAAGGGAGTATTGTTCGTCTTGACTAGGGAATACAAAAAACACATCAAATATCTGAAATTATTCTTATCGCTACACTATTACATACACTACCCATAAGTGGGGAAAACAACATCGTACACAATAGTGAATTAAAGAAGTACATAGGATTTCAACTGATGAAAAATGATAAATTAATATGCTACGCCTCAAGGAATCTGAATGGTATTGAGAAATATAGTCCCGTAGATGATCTATAGTTGGAAGAAGTGATCTTATAATTGAAAATATTCCATCATTATCTCTATGTGGAGCTGTGTAAGATATATACAAATCACGAGATCCTCCAATATATATTCACACAAATGAAGATTAATATACATTTAATAGATGATGGCTAGATCTCATCAAGAATTATGAATTCTCAATCCACTATTATCTTGGTACATGGATTAAAGATGAATATTCTATATATGCAAAAGATCCAATAAATTTATCAAATATGAGAATTAAGAAGGATATAATCATCAAAGACATTTAATGGATGGAAATGAGAATCATAGGGGAAGGGACATCATAATTTCTTTGTCAAATTATTTTTCAACCATCCCTTTTTGAAATTAAATTTTATGATTAATAAGATTTTGTGAAAATTAATAATAGGGAGGAAACTAAAAGAATTAGGAAATATTCAAAGAAAAAAATAGATGATGAAGGATTCATAAGATTTTGGTTATGACTACAGGTACCATCAAATCCCGGGATAAGGAAAGAGATATTTAATGATTAAAATTGATTAACATTATATATCCACATAGGTAGCATAAATATATTTCAAGTAATAAGAGAGAACTATTTTTGGAACAATATGAAGAAGGATATAACAAAGTATACATTCATGTTCTTGGTGTGTTGGAAATTTAATGTTGAAAGAAAAGGCATATGGGTATGATTAAACCATTACCCACAAAAATATAAAAATGGAAAAATGTAACCATATACTATTCACTAATCTTTTTAATATATCTAAAAGAAAGAAAATAGTCTAGGTTATTGTAGATTTCAGACAAATACTATTAGTACATTGTAATTTGATAGGACATTTAAGGTGATCAAATTTTATTGATATACATTATGGAAGTGGGGAGGTTTCGTGGTTCACCATAATCGATTATATCTTATTGATATTTGATATTCAACTCCATGTTCTAGAAGAGTCTCCAAAATGCTATTAGCATTGAGTTTAATTTTAGAATGGATTATAACCCCAAAATAGATGTCCCATCAGAAAAAGATGTTAATAAAATAAAAGACATGATGATAGTGTTCTTAATTGACTTCAATGGATGATGGAGCAATATCTTCTTCTAGTGGAGTTCTCTTACATAAAAAATTTCACTAATGAATCCCAATGGAACCATAATAATCCCTTTAATGGAAAACATTTAGAACACCTAGGGTTTGGGATTATGTTGTCAAACAATACCTATTGGTACCTGAAATGGTTGAGGAAATGGTAAAAAAGTTCACAACCATTGAGTATTATATTAGGGATACTCAAAGCTGACAAAATATATATATTGATAATCGTTTATGGGACCTAATTTTTGAGGTTATAGTTTTGTTAATCCTTCATATATTTCCATGGAAGACAGTTACGATATTTGAGAATAAGACAAATATATTTCCAAGATACATCTTCCCCTTTGAGATTCTAGATCGTGTCAAAACTATTTCATATCAACTATAACTTTTTCCAAACATGTCTCAATTACATGATCTATTCCATGTATCCCTATTTATAAAGTACATACCATATAACTCACATGTACAAAATTCAAATTTTTTATATCTAAAAATGGATATCCCATATGAGATGTAAATTTTGAAGATCTTGGATGATAGAGATATTGTTCTACACATCCAGACAAATCACCTTGTCAACATACTTGGGAGAAACCATAAGTACAAGTAGGTGACATGGTAACCATATGAATAAATGAAATATAAATACCGTCAAAAAATTTCACCTTAGTCTGAAAAAAATTATGTCGAAATTTCATATGGATGGAAGATTGTAATTAACAATATTTTTATCAGTAGAATTTCTTTTATTATAAATAAGTCATGTAGTATAAAGTAATTATATTACATAAAAAAACAAGAAAACAGTATTCTCATAAATAATGAGGGATACATTACATATAAATTACATTAATAATAATTCCAAGTATTAAGAAGGAAAACAATAGGATATATGATAAGTAATATATAAAAATTTCGATCTAGTAAATCCACCCGAATGACCAGACTCATGAAAAAATCTAGTAGAAATAAAAACATAATGTTTATAATATAATATTAATTTTGAATATGAAATGGTATCTAACCATTACATATAATATAATTTTATGAAGAATGAATGGAATAAATGGAATTTATTGAAAGTGTGGTACTCATATAACCATTAAAAATCTGACTGTGGGAGTTATAATCTAACCGTGGTAATAATAATATGACTATTGGAATAGTAATATGATTGTTATGAAAATATGTTTTTCAATTATAATATTAAAATCACATATATAAGTTAAAAATAATAATTATGTATCATATAAAATGAAAATATGATATATTTAAACAAAGATAAAGATAAATAAATGTTTTAAAAATGATAAATTAACTATAAATATTTTTTAAAAGAATAAATTTTTTAATCTCCCATTTATAAAAAATATAATGACTTATAATAAAGAATATTTTAACAAATAGATTTATAAACTAATTATAATTTCATTTATAATTATAATATAATTTCATGTTATCCTTGGTAATTTTTTAAAGGGTCATAAAATCGATTTTAATATAGAAATAATTTTTTTTGAATAATTGAGGGTTTTGTTTTGAAAATATATTTATCAAATTTGAAAAATTATTTTCTAAAAATGTATTTCATTTTCAAAATATATATGTAAAATACTAAATATGGTGAATTTTTTATATTTTTCTACAATTGTTTAATTTTTGGTGAATAATTAAATTTAATTATTAATGATATGTAATTTTATAATACAAATGAATTAATTTTTAATACAAGGATGATGTAATAACGAATTTTTTGAACATAAAGGCACTATCTGTTCTATAGTTATAAAAATAAAATAAATTAATTTTCTTCATCAAATAATAAACTAATGAATATAATATTAACCCACCTTCCCACTCGTCCAGTTATAAATACCACTCCTCACCACCCATTATTCTCAGACATTATATGCACTGAATCCATCTAAATATATTCCAAACGATCTATTCCCCACTCATCCCCACTATTTGAGGGATGTTGGCCTCAGTGAAAAACTAATTACATGTGCTTGAAAAGTTCCTCTAAGGAGGTGATATTAAATAGGTAACATTCTCATACGACATAATTTTAAATTCATTTCATGCCACACCTTATCCTAAACTCTTTAATCCAATATATCATAACAACTAAATTATCTTGAATAAATTATAAAATTACATTTTTAATTTAATATCTTCTATACACCACTTTTCTCATATCCACTTATTCAATAAAAAATGAAATTGTTGCCCATATTATTTCTGTTAATTAACATAATTGATACTGAGTTTTCATTTTATACTAATTATATCATGGTAGGATTAAATTATATTTTAATTATTTAAAATAAAATAATTATTTATATAATAAAAAATTTTGTTTCATCTGGATGGAAAAACTGTAAAAATAAACTAAACATTTATCATTAAAGTTTTATTAAATGAATCTTTCAAATTTCATAAAAAAATTATACATGATATTATTTAATATTATTTATTCTAATGAATAAAATTACATTTCAATTTTTTCTTTTCTTTTCCATTTGGTAAGAACTTCTATAGGTAAACCAATGTGATCTGAACTTTAAACTAGGGAATGAACTCTCCAGCAATAATTAAATTGAACATTATAACACACAAAGATTCCAAAAAAAATAAAATGAATAAATATATAAAAATTAAATTATATATTTAATATTTTAATCATTTTTTAATTAATTGATATTATTTAATTATCCAATATATTCCATGTTAGTGCATAATACATTCATACATATGTTAAGGGATCTTTCTCAGCCTCCCTTTTTATTAGATTTTTTACTTCCTGCCCATTGCGTCAATTTATCCCTTCATTATTAATATATACATCTTATATTTTACATATATATTTTCGAAACATATTAAAATTCTATATAATCCTATATTTATCGTTAAATACATGTGTTAAAAGGTTCTCTTATAAATTCTTGTTGATATGTAAACCCGAATAATGGGAAATTCATTATTTCTTACCCCATTCAAGTACACTCAATAAAATGTTTTAATTCACCAGTATTTTCAAAAATAAATTATTTTATCATTAAAAAAATTATTTATTTTCTAGATTTATAGACATATTTATAACATTATCCTCTTTAGATACTCTTTATTCAATTCCCTAAACATGTTCTTAAGGAGAAAATTTCTAATGTTACCTAACCACTCATTTAAAAAAATTCATGAAAATTAGACATCATTATTCATGATATATTATTATTTTTTATCCATTAATGAAAATTAATTCTATAATCCCTTATTTTAGGTATACTATTATGATACACCATTTAGTAATTCTTTATGACATGACTATAAAGCCAATTTACAACCATGGGAAATACTTATGTTTAATCATTATGATAGATTTATTTATGTGGAACAAAAATGCATGTACATGTAATTATGGTTTTGAATAGATATAATTCCAATTATTTGGTAAAATTTTAATCTCATAATATTTTATATATGGGATTTGGGAGTATTCTTAATCCATTTTCGAACTCTTTACACATTGTGATATTATCTTGACAGTAAGCCTTGACTCATGTTAATTTCATGATATATGTTTCTTCCACATTCCCATGTTTCTATGATATTATAATTAGAAGATCTATATTTTATTTGAAAAAAAAAATTATTCATGATTTGTGACTTTAATGTTATCTTTATATGGAGAATGACTCGTTTTATATTCTTAATTATGATGTTTACTCCCTTAGATGAGTTTTTAGCTCACCCATGTTGACTATGTTTTCCCCAAGTTATCATATTATGTAGTAGGAGTTCAAATAGAGTTAGGATATCCTTATTGATATTAATAACAAAATTATTATAGTATCATGTTGTCTAATTATGTACCTAATCTTAGAAAGTTATTTGGACTTTTGATCCTTGGTGTGAATTCAATGGTTAATTATGATTCAAATCGTGTATTAATATGTATAAAAGTATTGGGTCTCTATATAAACCATATATAGAAATAATAAACATAGTATCCTTAGATAATATCCCCACTAAATCACATGAAACATAAAATGATTTTATAATAGATTAAATTTTCCAATAAAAGATGAGTGGAATATACATCGAGGAAAATAAACATTTCATTTTTAAATGACACATTAAAATCTAAAAATTTCCTTAATATTTTAAAAAATATTTTCTAAAAATCATCGTTGGAAATATTTAATGGAGAATTTAAATCATGTATCCTTTTTGAGGGTATGAATTTTTTTTAAATCCCGCAACACTAAAATAATGATTCCATTCACATTTTCAGTAAAAATAAAAAATTGAATCACTGAAAAAATGCTAACAATATTCCACGAAATCATTTAGTATGAATTAAAAAAAGGATTAAAAGCATTAAAAATCAGAATAAAATTTTAGGAACATTCTAGAAGACATTTTTTGAAAAAACGGTGATGGTAGAAAAATGATTATGTTCTGAATATAACTATAATGTCAGTTTTCCTTAAGAAAATTATTTTTGTCTCTTGTGTTCTTAAAAAGTGTAATCAAAGAAAAGACAATAATATATAAAAAATATTAATTACATTGTTATGTGATATATCATAATATTTCATCATTAGAAGCATAATCATGAAAAATCTTGATAAATGAAGAGATTTTAACGAAAATACATTTCCCCAAGATCAACTTTCATTGAAATCATTTTAACCTAATATATAATATATTTTAATTTATTATAAATCTATATAATACTCATTAAAATACTTATAATATCATAAATGAACCACTTATTACATTTTAACACCCATTTATTATAATTCCTTATTAAATCAGTGTTTCCGGTTATTAATTGTTTTATTTTTCATGAGAAATTCTATTCGATATTTCCTGTAATTATATTTTTATCATGGTTCCAAAAGATAAATTACATTTATAATGATATATATATAATATTTATTCATTATATTTATATATATATATATTCATCCATAATTTCTGTAGAGATAAATATGAATTATAACATCCATGGACACATTACGTCATATGTACGCATGAACACTACTTTTACAATTTAATGGATGAAATAAAAGAATGATAAATAATAATTCTCCTATAAATAATAATAATTATATATTATATATCATATATATTTATTAAATATATTCTTATTACCATCCATGTAACTTAAAATGAAAAATGAATCACATTGATCATGGAGGTGGTAGTGCACACGCACACACGAGTGATGTCAACGTCTTGAATTTGATAGAAAAGAGTGGGGATAATGGAAATTTTTGGATCATAATAAAATTTATTATATTTATTAAACATAATTTATTATTTTATGATAAATATAGTAGAATGATATGATTTAAAATAATATGTAAAAAACTAGTTGACCTATTAAGGTTGTACCTCTTTTTTAAAAAAAATCCCATTATATATCTTCTTAATGACACTAGGTTTAGACTTCTAGAAAGACCAGAAACGTTAAATTGTTAACTTTAATACATATGAGGAATTTGTTTCTAGTTTTTTAGGATCCAAATAGCATAATATGCAATAATTTTAAGAGATAATGGGTTTCCTTTTATCAGGCTGCGAAAGGACACCCTTTAAATTTTAAAAATTATAAATATATAATTCAGTAACTCTCAAGATAAGTTATTAAAATTGGATTTATATTCAACGAGAATAAATTTTACTTCAATATATTATCATCAAATGAAGTTTATAATGTTTTTTGTGACATCTTCAAGCATATTATTTGGAATATCTCATGGTTAACCTTTGTTAATATTAATCATGG
Source organism: Viscum album (assembly GCA_963277665.1). Taxonomy (NCBI): domain Eukaryota; kingdom Viridiplantae; phylum Streptophyta; class Magnoliopsida; order Santalales; family Viscaceae; genus Viscum; species Viscum album. Next base: position 70,761,072 of record OY728142.1, read on the forward strand.
TAATGAGATTTTTAGTATTAAAGTGTTATAATTTCACAATGAAGTTAATAGTTAGATAATAAATTTCTATGGGATGAAATTTTTGACCATTTATCATGCTACGTTTCCTAATTAATGATATATATAACCTTAAAAAATTAAATAAAATATTATTTTTCAAAAAATATAAATATATTATTTTTGACAGATTTCATTTAACTTTTCTTTAATGATATAAATAAAATGATATAACTATTATGTAAACTACTATAAAATACTAATATATTATATTTATATATATATATATCCCAATAATTCAACCAAATGTTTTTTATTTTAATATTTTTAAAATCATTTATTTATATTTTATCTTAATTTCATAAATATTATGTCAATGTTGTGTAAGAATTTAAGGTAATTATTTAGTCACAAAAAATTAAAAATAAATAATTAGAGGAAAAATATAACTAATACTTAAAATAAAAATTCATAAATAAATTCATACATTTATCTTTATAATAAATATGGAGAGTTTTTCAAGTTAATAAAATGACATTTGTATTTATTTTTTTAATGAATTTATATAATGGTCTTAATCAATGAAACAATGTATCCTTGTCATCATATATTCAATAATAGTATGTAAAAGTTCAATCTCTACTCATTAAATAATATTTAATAATGTTTTATAGAAATTTTAAATCTTTATCCCAAAGGATTAACCCCATTTTACCCATTTTTCCATTACCAATGTTAATATAAATTCCTATGGTTGCTATTTATATTGACCAAAAATATATGGTGCCATATTTACCAATTATGATCCTTATAATTCAAAATATAGAATTCATTTTTCATGAAACAATTTATTTATTTGGGATAATTTCATTTGAAAAACGTTTTGCAAAAATAGGTGAAAATAGTTTTTTAGAGAGATATATTTTTCAGCATAAACCAAGATAAATACTCTTACCTTATGAATAAAAAATATATAATAATATTATTAAAACATTTTAGGGAATATATAATTGATAAAATCAATTAATACTATTTAAATTTTTTTTATTAATTATACTTATAAATGTAAACTCAATTTACATGCTTAAAAATGGTTATTTACGAAAAAATGTCTCATTTAACTTCAATTGACTTTTATTTTCAATTGATGATGGATTAATTAATTTTATATCTATTTAAACAATAAATTTTTCGTAGTTTATCTATTCTTATTCATATCCTCCAATCTAGCACTGAGGTGATAATAGTCAAATTAAATAATAATATTTCAATATTATATCGTAGTTCATTAAAACTCAATGATGGGTTTTTCACAAGTTAACTAAGAAATGAAATTTATTTGAAAATAATTCTATCTTTAACAATAAATATGTTACAAAATTCTTGAACTTTATCATTTCATCACGATTAACATTTCAATTAGGAACATTCCTCACTATCATTTTGCAACTCTACATCTAACTTCTAAGTATATTTAATTATCACATGGATAGATGGTTGAACTAACATTTGAGAAAAATTATAGTTATTAAATTGTAAAAAAATAAATTGAAATACTTTGAAAATAAATAATTATTGAATCTTTTGTGATCTACATGAAAAATAACCTTACATGATCAGTTTGAATCAAATCATCATGCACCATGTTCGCCTTCCCAGAATGATAATGTACTAAGCATTCATAATATTTATTCAATTCCAGCCATCTGCTTTGGTGCATATTCAACTCTTTTATTGTGAATAGATACTTAATAATTTTATTATATGAATATATTTCACACATTTAACCTATTAAAATAATTCCTCTATATCTTAATTGAATAATTTTATATTTTTAAAACTAATCTAGGTATCGTGGAATTTTTCTAATATTATTTTTAATTAAAAAGGCGTATAAAAAATAACTACATCATTATATAAAATAGCACATATAATTTAATTCTTATATGCATAAATATATAAAATAAACCCTTATCCAATGTAGGGTATTGTGAGTATAGGTTATCTTAATAACCTTCACTTTTCCCCTCGTAAAATAATTCTAACTCATTAGTCTAAAAGAAGATGAGTAAAATTATTATTAATATATTTAGTGGATTATAAATCAATAAGAAATTTTTTATAAATAATTGATAATATCAAGACAATATAAGAAAATAATTGTTCCTTATCAGAATGTATTATCTATTTTAATGTTAAATGACATTAATCTTAAAAGGATATTGTAAAATAGCCTCTCTTATGATCATGTTTCATAAGAATTATACTTTTTATTACCATCATTCAAACAACATGAAATTTTAAAATAGTTTCTCATTTATCATGTTCATAAAAAAATTTATCATGTGTTATTAATGTTCTTATTTTCTCTTAGGGTATATAGAAATAACATCTAAAAAGATAAAAAAATAGATTTTTGTAATATATAAAGACCCAATTCATTAAATTCCTGAAGGTAGAAAGGGAATTATTATGTAAAAATTGAATCACTATAAATTAACAGAACCCATACTGTGTAATATCATATGTATAATATAGTTATTTACTTATTTCCCTCAATTAATTAAATCTATAATGAATTTAAATAATTTAGATATATTAACCAACTAAAAATTTATCTAATAAAATATCTGTAAGGATAAAAGGAATCTTATTCTTGGTCATAAGATTTTTATGTTTCAAATAATCAATACATAGTTATATTGATCAATATTTATTCTTAAACAATAGAATAAGTGTGCCCTATAGTTGAATACATGTCTGAATGAATCCCTTTTCATTATTTTCCATGATTTTTTTTCAATTCCAAATACCAAATCAGGTAGATTCATTAATCATTCTTTAAAATATGTTTCTCACCATGTATATGATGTATTGAAAATTCAACTTCATTATTTGGAGTTAGAATATTCATGTATTCAATAAATACATTATTATTCTCCCAAAAAATAGGTATATCTTCAATGTTGATTTTCCCCCCAACTATTTGAGACTATTATTCCTCATCAATAGGTAGTAATACCCTGGAAAATGAAGTTATTTCTATTGTAAGTTCATGTTTATTCTCACACATATAGGTGAAAATATAATGATTAGAAATGGCCAATGTGATTTTTATATTTTATAAAATTATAAGTGATATATATAGGGAGATCTAATCATTACGTAAAATGACATAAAATTAAACTAAATGAATAATCAAGATATTTTCGTAGGGAAAATTATAACAATCATGAATATTACATCCCCAACTCTAATATGGATGATAATTTTTCAATATCAATTTTTATCCCATTCAATTATTAACATACCATAGGCATTTCCTTGGTCTAATATTTATCCCATATATTGAGGAATTTACATTGATTATTCCCATGTTTCCCATATATAATATATTAAACATTAAATGGTACAAAAGGATGTACTTTGTTTCACTGCATCAAACTCTTCATTTTTACTTAGAAATCACATTCTATGTTCCCTTTTTTCTATACATAAAACATCATATCATTCATTTGAGACATTTCAATAAGATATTATTTACACCATGTTAACATGTTGGAAATTTCATCATCCTTTCTCAATGGGCTTCATCAACTGAACTCCAATGAATTTACATTTTCCACTTATTTGGTGTCTTAAGAAGCTCAGGCATGTAAATTTTTATATTTATATATTAATATCTATAGTTATGAATAATCACAATATTTTTCATTATTACACCCATTACATTTTGTTTGACATAAGTAAAATCAATTAATTGTATTTTATATTGAACATTTAAATGATTTTTATTGGTTCCCATTAATTAATAAAACTAAAAAATAAATTTTTGAGATACAACAATAAAATATTGAAATTGTATATTCATGAAAAAACCCTTATAAAACGTTTAAATCATGAAAAAATATTTTCTATCATTGAAACATTAACATATATCAAATAATTAAGGATTATCATAGGTTGATATATATTATATCCACACATTCATCATAATGATTAATTAATTAAATTTGAATTAACATAATAATTACCCCTGATATTATTTAGGAAATTCTAAAATCTTAAGTCATGTCAACTAGCACTACATATGATTGGATTAATACACAATTTTCCCCTTATAGAGTTGAAATCACTAGGTGAAACTATGAAATTTTTGTATCCACTTAATATTATTCAATCTGGGATGCATTTTTGAGAAAAAATACACAATTTTCATTACCATAACTTTACATATAATCGTATACATTGTCTTATACCAAGGGTTACAAAAAATAATTCATTGAAAAATTAAAAAAATTATATACCATAATATGATACTAAAAAAGGTGTTCCGAGAAATATATAAATAAATATTAAATCATTGTATATTAATATAGAATACAATTCACAATAATACATGCCCATGGACTGTAAAGGTCTCGTTACTTTTGAGACAAGATACATAATCATTTTTTTCCATGAATGACTATAAATTTACCCCACAAATGACTTATCACATATTATAATTATTATTTATACCCAAAATAAAACATTTTTCCCTACCCTTTGGAAAGGAAACATAAAAAAGGGAGATCTCATGTTCATAGTTAGGGTAAACATGGAAGATATCTGTCATGAATCATATGTAAGAATAAATTGATCATAATGTATGAAGATGTTATCTTAAAATTTTAAAATATAAACATAAATTATGATATCATAATCACCGTGTATGGAATTTCCAAATCATAAGTATTGAATCATAGAATAATCAATGATCATGATAAATGAGACCATATCATAATCATCGAAACATTTCACGGAGAGTAGGATAAAAAGAGTGTCATGATTATAATCATAGGAATATTATATTAAGGCTATTCATTAATACATTTAACACATGTTGTTAAGATTTGGATGAACACCCATGTACCTACTTTACGATTGTGATAACTTCTTCTTTAACCTCTTTTCTAAATTGGGATAAACTCCCACATACCATTTAATCTCATAAATAGTAAATATTACCCAATTTATTGAAATGATATAATAAAAACACCTATAATATAATCATAATCAATTCAAATGTATTCCATATGATAATGAAAATTTTTATCATTTCATCATAGTTTAACTCATGGAATAGAAAATGGGTTTCATGAAGATTCCATCATTATAATAAATTACCATACCATAAAAGGATAAATATTTTATTATGTTATCATATCCCAAGTGAATCATATGTAACATTAATGGATGTTATCATATATGAAAATTCAAATAAAATATCACTGGATCATTTATTGAGGTAAAAAGGCTTTTTAATTTTTAATCAATATTTTATAATCTTACAATTTAATGTTTATTATATCTAAAAGTTTATTATAAAATAACCATGGAATCATTTTAAGGAATATTAAAGAAAATTTTACTCATTATGGTGGTAAAATTCGTTTGTGTGGTATTCGTTAAAACAAATGATATGTTTACAGAATAAGTTAGAAGTGCCTCATTCAGAAAATGATAAAAAGTGTCCTTGTAAAATTTTAGAATAGAATGTAAAGAAAGAAAAAAAATTAATTTAATAAAAAAAATTATAATAATAAAAATATCATTCAAAAAATAATGTATGAAAATATGGACATTGAAGAAAAATATTCCATATAGAATAAAAATAATAATATTTGTTTTTAAAAAAAATTATTCATAAATATTAAGTGCATAAAGAGAGGAAAATTTCTGTAAAAAATTAGTTTAAAAAAGATATTTAGGAGAATAAAATAAATAATTTTTTTATAGATATATCATAAAACTTCATCATCTAAAATTTACGCATAAACAATCACTAAATAAATTGATATTGAAACCTAAACCCCTTATATTTTTAATTAAGTTTATATCAAAACACCATGAATGATATAGATTTGAATGAAATATTAAATTTAATGGATATATAGAGATTAATTTTATATCATATAAAAGGGGAAATATATACAACACTTGAATGACACATGTAGTGATAATGGAATATGTCTTGCAAAAACAAAAGTGAGACGAGAAACCATTACCTTGACATTGACATTAATCATATGTTATTTTTATCACTTATACATTAAATGTTTACTTATAATATGTATATAAAATAATTTTATTAATACATATAATACCCTAACAGGTGTACTTATAGCATCATATAACCCATTCCTTAATAAAACATTCATTATCATCCACATTTCTAATGTTAACTATATTTTTTATGTATGTTTTGATTCAACTATTATGGTCCCAAAAAATTGATCATGGTTAAATAATCTATAGAATATTAATAATGATATTAATATCTTAAATACTCACTATATATATATTTATAAAAATCAATACATTTTATGTATAGAAAATTGAATGATATCATTCATGGAGGTGGTATTCTGTAACTAAGAAAAAAATATTGTTTTCATTTCCAAATGAATAGATGGGAAAAAAGATAAATAATATTTTCTTCATTGAAAAATCAGAATATTATAATATATATCTTATATACTTTTTAAATCCATTTTTATTTTCATCAATGTGACATGGTGATGGAAAACTTATCAAACCTCTATGCTGAGTTAGTAGCCTGCACATACGCACTAGTGATTCATTCTTTTTCTATTTCATAAAATAGTTGTTGAAAATGGAAGTCTTGTAATCATAATAACAATTTATTAAATTAATTATAAAATAAAAATTATTTAATAATGGATATAATAGATTTATAGAAATTATAAGAAGAAAGATATCATTGAAATAGTTGGGTTAGACAATCACCTCTTCTCTGAGAGACGACCATTGGATTACACATTAGTCCTTCTTAGGATAGTCTTAGGGATAGACCGGAAACAAGAAAAAGAAGAGAATGAAGGTAATAATTTCTTTTATAAGGTATTATAATATCTAGATGGCACATGTTTTTTTTGAATAATGTAGGATAAAGGGTACCCATTTATAAGTGAGTAAAGGGGCAAAAATAAAATTACATAAAACATTTCAATAATACATTTTCATATTCTTATTAAAGTTAAAAAATTGAAAAGTTACTCAATTTTTTATAATATAATGTTAATATATCTTGAAATAATAATATATATATGTCTGTGTGTGTGTTTATGGTTAATTTTGATACTAATCTCTTAATCCCCCCAACCCATTTAATCATAATCGAGATAATTTTTTTTACTATTTTACTGTTCACTAAGAAAAAAATAGAATTTGGAATCAAGATAAAATTTAAAAATAATTTATAATGGTATTTAATACATTAAATTAATTTAATTTTCTATATGAGAAAAAAAATTAATTTCGAAATAAACATGAAAACTGTAAAAAACATCTTTTAGAGAAATAAATTTTAAGCATAAAATAAAATTTATATTCATTCCATGCTTACTAAAAAATATTATATATATTATGAAAGATTATATATAATATATATAAAAATATATAATAAATTTTACTAACATTATTAATTAGTCGTGATATATTAAATTTATTTATAAAAAACACACTCTGCGTAAAAATCCATTTTCCTGAAAAATAACACTTCTAACCTTCAAGTGAATTTTTTTATCATTCCAAATAATTACATAAATAAATTATTTTTCAATATTTAAAAATCAATAATATAATTAATTTAAATAAATGTTACATATTGATAAAAATATTATTTTATATATAATAATTTATAACACCTACAAATTGTTTTTTATAAACTAATTATTTAATCATTGAATTATATTATTAAATTTTAATGATTTTTTACTAGTCATTAAACAATAAATTTTAATTATTGAATATATATATATATATATATATATATATCATATTTTTATTAACCCAAATCTTACCAACGCATCTAAATAATAGTTTATAAATTTGAAAAATATATCATAGTTCATTGCGACATGTTGTCGCATATAATGTAATATATCGAATGTGTCATATTTATTTTGGATGCACACTTGTGAAATATTGTGGATTTACACATTGAATATAAAAATTATGTTTTTTATTCAATATAATCACCCAAAAAAACATTGACACGATATCTCCATATTCTTCTTATCTTACACTTTTCCATATTTCGAAATTGATATCTCACCTTCACCATTAAATGGAATCATCTAATGTACATTGTATTTCTTCTAATTAATCAAATAGTATAAATTATATCCTTTTATTAAGATGGATAGAAATATGATCATGATCATGGGGAATTTACTTTTTTATATAACATCTTCATGTAAAATATATAACATCTTACATATTTATTTATCCAAATATTAGAAAAAATAGAAATTACAATGTTTCTTGAAATATAACATCATATACCTCACCCTACCTATAATTTATTCTCATGAAAAAATCATGATTGACCTTATATAATGGATTTTTCAAATAATGATACCATAGGATATTCTATGGTCACATTCATCAAAAACATCATTTACCTTTACATTCATGTCATGGTTTATTGAATTATGTATCCATATAGATATAAGGGTAAGAATGTATATTCTGTCAACACCATAACCTAACCATATCCTAAGCAACATTATTTTCTATGGTGCGGTTTTTTAATCTTCATTAAAAAAATTTACAAACATAATTAAACTAATTATATACAATTTTAGGAATTTATGAAATTAATATTTCAAAATTTAACACTAATTGTTAAAAAACACATAATATTTGTAACCTAGTCCAACATTCTCCTCATTTGATAATCCATGATTTTGAAATTATCCCAATTTGGGTTTCTCAGAATTACCTTCACTTATTCCTTGATTGTTTATGTATCATTATATATTTATGATGATACTATGTTTTTTAGAATATTAAAATACAAATAAAATATACCATCTATCTGTATAAATCTATGTGAGTCATATACAATGTATAAAATAAGAGTTATATAAATATTTACATGTATAACATAAATTTCATGAGTACGGCTCGACTAACATAGAACGTAATATAACTCAATCAATAAATGTTCCTAAAGACATTTTATAATCATCACTGTATCAAAACATGTTCCTATGAGTAATGAATGTATACATGGTGATGATTTTAACCTCTTATATGATATAAATAACATAGTAAACTCTACCAAGAATCCGGTATAGACCATCAATGATTCATATTCCCGTATATAAAATAAATGGAAAAAATAAAGAGAGAAAAAATGTTGAAATATACAACATTAAAAAATAACATTCTCATCAGAAGAATCAAAACACAAATGTACCGAATTCAAACAACACAGCTAAAAATATCCTAAAAAATGATCTTGATCCATAATAATGACAAAAAACCAACATGGCAGAAAAATAAACCTATCCTATATCCAAATAAAACATTTGCATATGACCCATGATCAATATTCATATTAATAAACTATCTATCGTGGATAAATTAAACAACAACAGAATAAGTGACCAGAAAATGGGAACTTAAAAAACATGACAGTTATATGCACTCAATAGTGTATAGGGGGTGTAAACTAAATTTTCTTACTAGGATTTCACTACAGAGTTTTCAAGTATAGAGGCCATGTAATATATGATACCACTAATAAGGGGTGAATTAGTGGTACAAAAATTTCAAACAAAATTCCATGGAAACATAATCCATGTAAAATTTTATTATTTTAGTTCACTGTATTGAACCAATACATCTAATTTACTAAAAAAATAAATTAATTCCACTCATTAGTATTTTAACAATATTTTACATCATTGTGATATCCTAATACTTTTTGGATAAACCTATTGGTTGAGTTAATTTTTTTATTATAAAATTTTAATATATATTGAAAATAATCATAAAAACTACACATAAGGTTTGAGCAAGATCAATCCAAGTCTCTATGTGGGAAGGTTTCCTTAAATTCCAACTATAATTTGAATATAATTATTTATAAAACAACCAATAGTATCAAATAATTTATTCCTTATTCTCATGTTCAAATTTGATATTTATATTATCATTGGGTGCATCAACAACAATGAAGGAACATTATTTAAGAATGTCTTAGCATACTTGACAAAAAATAGGGAAATTGTTAAAGATCGATATTCCTCTCATCTTTCATTAGAATAATTTTCTCTTGCATGAGAGACTGCATACATGGTATGAAAATCATCTTTCTCTATTTTAATAACCAAAACATGATATATATTATTTATGGTATAGAATTGTATTAACATAATATCAAAAATCTAAAAAAAACAATTTTCATTTCATTAGATTTAATATTCAATCACAATGTGAATATTATTCATATATTTATAACCACGTTAAAATTCAAAATTCTTTTTCCCTGGATGATTTATTTTTCATAATTCATCAAACATTAATCTCATTAAAAACAGACATAATACCCCTCCCTTGATATCTACATACAAACCAATAAAAAATCCAAAACATAGTATTTTGACTACCAAAGCCTGATATTCCCCATGAATCAGGATAAATTTCTATAATTCCACTTCTGTATAAAATATATTGTAAAAAATCATTACCAAATATGTGCTGTGATTTTTAAATTCCCAATATATAATTATTTTTCAAAAAATTAATACTTCTATGGTGCATTGCCCAAAGTATATCTTTTTGGACACATGATATATTTTTCACCCTCAGTGAATTCATGATGGTGTGCAAAATGCATATAGAAATATTAGTGAATAATGGGGATGTCTTCATTTCACTACTCGATATAGCATAGTCTCCATTTCATTGACAAAGAGAATATTAAAACACTATCTTATTCATGTATTTCGCTATCTTATCATTACATGGATAGTTTACTTTGTAGGTTACCATTGCGTAGCCTATTCTAGAATAGGATACCTTTATGAATAATCTAATTACCTTTACACTACATGTGAATCATTCATACTAACATTATATAGGTAGTGAAAAAAATCATAGGACACCACACATCTTAGTTTCATCTTTACACAACATTCATAAACATAAGGAAATATTTATACATCCAATGAAACATGTTTATTACCATTATGATGAAATCCCAAAATCATTGAACACATTACAAAACATATGAAATTCAATTCCATACACCTCCATTATAATGAAAAAATAACCTAATAAATTTCTCATACATGGACGGAAAAAATGAAATTTTATTCATCAATTCAAATAGAAATTTAGTACCCTCATAGTAATTGTCTCCAACCCATAAAAATATTTCAAAAATTATTCATTAAACCCCATATTCTTCACATGAAAGAGTAATAAAATTGAATCCTTTATCAAATGAAAAACATCTCGAGACCACACTATAGGCATGAGTAGAGTTTTTATGATAACTCCATCTCCCGATGATAAGAATCATTTTGTGCAAGTGATAAGAGTCCCCCCCAAAGAAAGAACTACATATTAATACTAAACCCATTATTTTATAATAAACATAACCACTTAAGTATAACTAATAAGGAATGAATGCCTTATTTCATATAACAGACCAACCCACTGGGCCCCTCCAGACTAGAATATGATCAGTCCTCTATAAATAAGATCCCACCTCTATAGGACAGGGATTGTATATATGAATTGAGTGTGAATAACTAAAAAGGGAATCCTTTTCCTAAAGTAACTATATGAAAGAACACAATTATATCTATGATGAAGTCTATTGGAAAAATAATAATATAAATTAACATAGAGAATAGAATCCATGTATATAATAACCTATATAGAATAAAAATGATAGCAATAGTGAAATTTGAAATGTAAATGGAAAAATACATGCCAACCTTGAAAATATGTCCCAACATAACAATAAAGAATAACGTAAAGATAATAGATATCAACTTCTAATCTCAATTCTCCAATCATCGTATGTGGTCTATGAGCTCTATTACCACTATTATACTCTAATATCATCGTTTATCGATCAGTATCCTTCATAAGATGTGACATGTACTGGAAAATCCCATGGAGGTGTGATTATATACATAACTAGTAGACGCCCCGAAAACTGAAGATGGAGCAATATGAGACATGATGGAAGTAGTAATTTGAACCTAAATAAAGAGGTAAATAAAACTAAATAAAAAAGATATATTCTCATGTAAGAAACCCAAATGATAGGGAATGGGGATCTACATCTCAGAGACTAGTCCAAGAATATATGTCTCCATGCATGTATGAGGTTCCATCAACGATTCCTATCATCTAGTATGTATTTTCAAATAGCCAACCACATTGAGGTCCCAAAACACACCACTATGCTGCATAGTCAAAAGGAAATAATATAAAAGTAGGGGACCCAGACCCTAGTGCATCATAGGGATCACACATAGTACAAATATGGATGACATGTTCCCTAGAGCATCATAGTTTCAACTAATTAGGTATATGACCTTCACCCTTGACCATGAGGATGGTTCTACTCAGATGGTAGAGGACTTGTGATCCAATCAATCGGTGGACACTACTTAGTAGATTGAGGAACCACACCCTAGTCTATCTTGTAGGTTCCACCCAATAAGTAGATGACACGCTCCCTAGTCCAGCAGGGGGGTGATAATTAGTAGGTAGAGGACCCATGTCCAAGTACATTAGGGTGGGGGTCCACTTAGTAGGTAGAGAACCAACTCCCTAGGCCATCAAGGGGTGCCACTCAGTAGCTACTGGAAAAACGTTCTGGTATATTTGGGAGTTCCAATCAAACTCAATTGAGTAGTATGTGGGTCTTATACCGTAAAAGGACAAAGGGGATTCCAACCCCATCATCTCTATCATGATTATACTTTATCATTGTCATCATCAAACATCACCTAACAAAGTGTCATGCTTGAATCTTCTAGTATCATATCTCAAATTTCAATATGAATCCCATTGTAAGGTTCCATATGAAAAAATACTCAATATAGGCTAATCTTATAATAAAAAATGAGTTAAAATGAAGTCGATATGAGAAAAGAATTTGTAATGGGAAGTACATGGTGTGTATGGGGTCCACATAGCATGTGACCCCACCTCATCAAAAGGTCATGTATTCTATGAACATGGATCAGTGTCAATGTAACAATATATGGAATTTATGAGTCTCGCATGGTGTATCTCGGCATCCTATGACCTACCCATGTCTATTGGGGCATGTTTGTGTTCCTATCCATGTACCTCGCTATGTCCCAACCTAAGTATTTCTCCATGATCAAGCTCAGGTATCCAGAAATTTCTGTGTGTTTCTTTATTTCATTTCCTATGTACTCTTGGAGCATGCATCTAGCCACTAGCACCATGTCACATGAAATTAGGGGACCGACATGGTGTGTCATATTTATTTCCACTCAAAAACCATATCTGTTGTAGATAGGGTACTAAAGGGTGTGTTTTCATCCTAGTATACATCATGTAGTTTTTATTTCCAAAAAAGTTAGATCTATCAAATGGATTCAACATCCACCACTATAGCCACCAAATCTACGATTTTACATCCCATAATCAATATAAATCACCTTCATCAGTCATATTTGGCCCGTTGGTGGATCAATATTGGAATATGACACCCATAAGAATCTCGTAGCATGTCCCGCATGCGAGTCATGATACCTCCATCACTGCCTGAGATTCAGAATCCATGAATACATCATCAATACCCTCAATCTATCTTTATAATTTCATAAATCACTAATCACAACATTTTTCAGACATCCATGATGAATCCATGTGTCTGATCTCACTAGGAACAATTCAATAATTTCAAAATGTGGTCTTATAGCCCAATGGTGGTGAACGTGAATAACATATGGAATGAAGAAAAATTAAAAATGTATTATAAATAGTTGGTCTATATTTCCTGTAAATTTTTTCATATATCTGGTATATTCAAGGTGAGAAACATGTCATAACCAAAAATAATCCAAAAAAATTTAATTTGATACACTGGATCATATGAAAAATAAAATTAATTAAAGATCAATGAATAGCTTATAATATCATGCTTAATCATTTAGTAAATGGCAGAAACCACAATTTATGATCCCTAACTCAATTTTTGGATCGATTGTTTGATAAAATGCATCCTCTAGTGATGAGGATTTTTCGCTATGTCAGCTTTGTAACGATTCACTTCAATCTGATCACCAGTAGTTTCCCAGTCTCAAAACACCAATAAAATATAACTAATGCTACCCTCCCTAATTTTAGGTTTATATGAATAATCCTATAAATTTTCCAAAGTAGGCTACATATAGAGGGAATTTAATTTTATGAATTAAATAAATTAATTTATTTACTTAATTAACTTAATCTACCAGGCAACACCTACATCATCGGAATAACTATTGCCGACCAACATTAGGTCCTTCCTAGAGTAAACCAGAATCTCCAAAATTCAATTGTGGTTTATTATTTTTTCTAGGAGACTCTCTTTGAGTTATTTTCCAATTTTATATACAAAACACACACTCATGATATAAAATATATTTATTATTTTTATAAAATTAATTTTGGACTCATCCGGCCACTGAATTATGCAATGTCTCTACACTTTGCTCTAAAAATATTACTTGATAATTTTTAAAGACCTACAAGGAAACAAGAAGTATATTAATTAATCCCTCCTTATAATATTTTTCATTCTTAAAAATAAACACCTGAAAAGATGGTCAGAATTTTGGGAACACATCTGGGTCTCCCACTCTCAGTAGCTCTCATGTCATCTCTTATTCTACCACAACACATGATCCAAGGGAATGGTTTTCCCCCACATTATCCTATATTAATGATCCTCAATCACCACTAGTGACTCCATGATGGTTTCTTTATACATAGTTTCTTACTCACCCTGACCAATAATGTGTGTCTGATCCGGAACATATCTCCCCAACTATGACACGCGTAATACGTCATACATCCACTCCAACTTTGAGGGAAATGATACGTTGTAAGTAAACTAACCAAGCCTCTCTGAGATCTCAAAATGCATGATAAACCTCAAGAATAACATTCCTCCTCAACTAAATCTTTGTAATCCTCGTTGTGTGGTGACCTTAAGAAAAACATGGTCTCCCTACATTAACTCTAGGGTCCTACAATATTGATTATAATATTATTTTTGTATGATATATGCTATCTTCATCTACTCATAGATCACATTGTCCTTCTCCAAATTCTCCTGCACTGTATCTGGCCTAATAATGGATGCCTCACAGATCACTGTTCATCATAATGGTGACCTAAAGGGTCTCCTCTATAAGGAATCATAACATTATATATTGATACTAGATTGTTTCACAATATTATAAGTAAACTCTACCAATGATAATTGATCCCCCCAACACTGGTCAATGTCTATCATGAAACCCTCATCATGTCCTTCAACACAAAGATAGTGGGATTTCTATTCATAATGGGGGAAACGTTTCACTCCTCCAGAACTAGTTTCTAAATTCCTCCTCCATGCCTCCCTATAACTACAATGTGAACCATGAATCACCGTCAGAGACTACAGATAACCAACATATTATTTCATAACTATCATAATATTTTACGGTAAATAACATAATATAGATACAATTCCAAGATCAAAAGTTATAGTTTCTTGAGAAAATTATGCTCATACATAACATGTACCTAAAAAAATAAAAACATTTATTTAAATCATTATTCTTTATACTTATAAATTTTCTCATTATCCATAGAACATGTAATCACATGGGGATATAAATTAAAAAAATGGGTGTGTTAAGACCCCAATAAGGGGATGATTAAGAGAAAAGAATCAATATAAAAAGAGTGAGCATAGTCATTATCATCATATCATTAGAATAATATCATCATCAACTTAATTACAGAGTCATTTGATAATATCATGTAATGTGGCAATCCATAAAAATGAAACATCATGTCATTGTGGTCTAATACCACAAATAGTTGTGAACAAATCTAGAATCATGTCATGAATAACATATGTGAATAATAATTAAATCATCATTGTTAAAGGAGATGGCACCATGTTCACACATATTACCCTTATATCATGTGATAAATCACATTACCCAATGCAATGGAGGAGTATATAATTTTGATCACACCCATCACATTATTATAATAACATAATAATTCATTCCTTATAGAACATATAAAAACATTATCATGCAATGAACCATGGAATAGAATAGGTTTTATAATGATTTCATAATGTATACATTAATGAAAAAAATTTGGGTTTCCAAAATGAGAATTGACATCAATCTTAGGAAAAAATTATCATTTTTCCTTTGATTAAAAATAACAGTTGAGGATTCAATGATTTTTTTTACAAATAAATTTCCTTTTTAGGAAATCATTTTATTAGGAAGAAATATCATTATAGAAACATGTATATCCCAAAAAGAAAATGGAAGAATAATAAAATTATATTTAAGGAACATTAAAGAAATATTATTACAAAACTTCATGTGAAAGTGTTGGAACCCATAGAATTAGAGTTGGGTTTGAGAATTCTCTTACCTTAATTCCTAATTTATTTCTTTTTTATTGAGCCTTCTAAATAAAAATCACATATTTATTTTAAAATTGATCTAGTAGTGTATTATTTTAATTTATACAACAATTTATTTATTATAGTCAGTTTATTATATTTAATAACTCACATGGTTATAGTGTATTCATTTTTGTATCATCTCTAAATTAAAAAAATCCCATTTTCCACGATTATTATATTTTTTAAATGTAACTTAAAAATATTATAAATAATTATAGAAACCTTTGATACAAATAATTAAGTGTTTTTATATAATATATAATTCATTTAATCCATATAGGATGATGGTTATATGTGTTGACATGGAAATGTTTCCATTGTGGAAAACTGGCATTTGATATGACATTGTTGGGAGAGAGGGAAAGGGAAGATTGAAAGTTATATATTTCCCTAATATGATATGTCTCATAGGTTTATATCATCAATTTAATTTTAACATAATACATAATTAATATTATAAGGTTTCATTGTTAATGGGGGTGGTAAAAAATAATGGGAAGAATAATAAGAAATAAAAAAGAAGAAGAGTTGATTGAAACGTACTTAATCATTGGTGTTGTATCCCTTGTACTGCATTAATTTTATAAGGTTTAATTTAATATGTTTTAGTTATGTGAATAAATATACTTTTACTATTCAATCACAAATTGATTTATTGCATATCATTACCAAAAAATCACCGTTAAACAATTTCAACATGTTTATTTCAAAAAAATTCATTTTATCAAAAAGAAATTCTTCAATATGTAATATTAATTATGAATATAAAAATAATTAATATTACAAAAAAATATTAAAATAATTTTGATGAAAAATGTTTATATATATTTTTTTATTTTTAATCAAGATATTTATTTTCTACAATTAACAAATTTATATTTTCATTAATCAATCATGAAAAATATAATATATATCACATTATATTATTTTTTGTGTAAAATTACTATTCCCATAATCAGGTTACTATACTCAATGGTCATGTTACTATTCCCAATGTTCATGTTAATATTCAAATTGTCACATTACTATTTTGACAGGTACATGAACTAATATATATACAACTGCATTATTTCATTATGTATTAAATTCAGTTACTCACATGATTATATATTAACATAACCTATAATGTTTATTGGTTTATTAATATTTTTTTACTTTTCTATAGAGTTGGTAGTGTGTGTGAGGATTCTGACAGATTTGGGTAATTCATATTATCCCATTTTATCTTTTAGATTTTAGATTTTTTTTTATATATTTTCATTTTAATTGGATTCATTTTCTATTGATGTAGAATTATTTATTAATTATATTTTTTTTCAGTTTCTCTATGCATATAATATTATATAGTATATTATAACAATCATTTATTTCCAGAGGAAAATACCATTTATAAATTATGGGTTGTTACATTCTCCCCCACTCTAGAAAATTTCTCCCCATAGATTCAACTAGTATTATATATTGAGAATAGGTGAGGTTACATCAGTTTCACTGTTTCTTATGGTACCCATTTCACCTATACATACATATAGTTCCTCCATAACTCTTTGACAAGTTGATTTTTCATTTCACATAGAACCTTTCTCTATGGTCTAAGATATTCATCTACTTCTCTCTGTATAATAGTTCATTCTCTAGTTTTACCACCACTAGATTTTTTACATGTGAGGGACTAGTTATATACATTAATGGGAGTGATTTGTGGAACACATCATGAACATGATCTATAATTTTTAGAAGATTTAAGTCAATAGGCCATTGCTCCAATGTCATCATGGATCTCAATAGGGATGATGTAACTTTTCCTGATATTCCATTTACTGCTAAATCTCATGACTCTCTTTAATATTGATATTTAGATGAAAAAAATTTCTCCAATAATGTAATCTCATTCCCTTAAGTAAATGTATGCATATATCATTTTAGGACACTAGGAATCATTCATGTATTTTTGTATGGCTTAAACATTATCTATCATCTCTTTCACAAGATTTTTTCTGAGCAACTTTAATATCAAAACAACATCCCAAGAAGTTATTGTTCTACATCGCATCCCATAGAGAGTATCATGTGGAGAAAATTGAATACATTAGTGGAACATTTGTTATATTAGAAATCAACTAATGAGAGATGCTGAACCCATCCTCCCTTAAATTACATTGAACATGCTCTTCTCATGTACTCAACTATATATATAGTCCTATAAGATGGAACATTGCTTTTGGGGGTCATATTTCATGCTAAAGTTTAATTTAGTACTCAAATAATGATGAATACTTATCCAGTATTTATAGGTGAACCTTGGATCCTGATAAAATATGATTACAAGTAGTATCTCATGTCTTCTGATAAATTCCATCACATATATCATTGAAATTTGTACAAGAAATAGATCTTCTTAAATTTTAATAAAGTGGGAAATCTCAATGAGTTTATCCACCATAAACCATATTGAATGATTTTAATTTGATGTTTTTTTAGACGACTATAAAAGTTAATAATGACAGTATTAATTTTCCCTGTGGGTATTGGAAATTTTCTCATCATAATATTGTACTTCAATCAAACTTCTTTAACTTTATGATATACAAAACACCATGAGATATACTCTGCAATGTCCTTCTTCAGGTTGACCCACCAAAATTGTTCCCAAAGATTGTGATACATCGTGGTACTTCCATGATGGATATAGAAATGTGAGCTATGACAATTTCACAATATCACCTTTTTTATACATGGTGATAAAGGATAATAATTCATTTTTCTAAACTGAATCACACCATCATCAACAATGTGGAACTCATGTATCCTCCCTTTGTTTCTTTCACCTTCTTGTGTAGTTCCAGATAAACCCTTTTTCTTCCTTGATATTATTTTTGTTAGGTTCTTAGGGAATAACATGGAAATTATAAGATATATTCCCTATATTTATTATTTTAAAATTCATTCTTTGAATATCAATAACGATTTTGTATTTTAAAATCCACGTCAATGATGGAGGACTAGGTTTTTTTCTGATAAAATCATCAGCTACCATGTTCACCTTCCCCAGATGGTAGTGAATGGGGATATCATTGTCCATTATTTTCATTAACCATCCTCATTGATGGTTTTTGAGTACCTTTTATGATATTATATAATTTATAATCTTGTGATCCGTATATATATATCACACTTTTCATGATATTGGTATAGAAAAAAATTCTATATATTGAAGATCATATCTTTTAACTTTAGATCATTCATTGTGTAGTTCTACTCATGGATCATAAACTATCATTAAAATTTTCCTTTCATTTTATCATTATACATTATAAATCCACACAATCATTTCTTGAAAGAATCATTTTATATCACAAATACTTCTCCACATGATGGTAGTGTGAGTGTAGGTGCATTGATTATCCTCTTCCTGAGATCATTTAATCTTTCCTCACATTATTCCATCTATACATACATTACCCCTTTTCGTGTAAACATTTATAGGGGATTGAAAATCATGTTAAATTTCAAAAAAAAACTATATTACCTAGCTAATACATGAAAACTATGGATATCTATGACATGAATCAGTCTGGTTCATTCCTTAGTTGCCTTTTTAGGGGCAAATAAGTCACTCTCTTCTGATCAACCACGATAATAATTCGACATGGTACATAAAAAATTCACAATTTATTAAGAAATAATATATTTTATGATTCCTTAATTTCATTATAATGGTCCTTATATGCTCTTCATGTTCATAATTTCTCTTGGAGTGAATGAGAATATCATTAATAAACACTATGATTTTTTTTCAAAGTAGTCACTAAAGAAGATATATATAAAATAAAAGAAGATTATACAGGATTTATTAGATAAAAAGAGAATCACTATGAACTCATAGTTCCCATACATTATATAGAAGGTAGTATTCAGATTATCATTATTAATCACCATCAATTAATGATATATAGAATAAAGATCCACCTCTAAGATGTACTGAGATCCATTTAGTTGATGAAAAATTTCATCAATCCTTGGAAGAGGATACTTGTTATTTATATTGATATTTTTTACATCCTATTTATCGATATACATCAATATTGATAAATAATTTATTCTCTAAAAAGGGAACTGGATCACCCCTAAGTGATGCACTAGGTAATATGAAAGGTTTTCTTATATTCTCTTGCAGCTGCTTCTTTAACTCCTCTAGTTAGATTGGGATGACATTTTATGGTCATTTTGAAAGTGTTTTAAATCCGATTATGTGATCTATTGATAACCCTAACTCATGATTTGGGGGATGTACTGGTAAATATTTGTTAAATGCATCAATGTATTCCCTAAAAATGGTAATTTCCTCTAATATGATACGTTCCTCTGACTCACCCTTTTGGGAAAAGAATTATTCTCTACTAGGTATCAACACTCTCATCGTTGATGGATTTTATGAAGGAGGATCATGATCTTCATTGCATTAGTATAGAAACATCATATTGTTCAGAATATGAAAAGATATATCATTTCATCTACAGTTGATGTGTATTCTATATAATGGGATCCAATACATGACTAATATATAATCTAACTCCACCAAAGGAAGTATTATGAGATTAACTATCATAATAATTCCATATAATCAAATATGAGAAGAGCCCAAAACTGGGGTTTCAATGATAGTACCACTCTGATCATTAAAGATATCAATACATCAAGGTATTAGGGATCTGATTCAGTAGTTATGTAAAATTGAAGAACAAAATGTAACTCATAGAACTAGAATTAAATATAACTTTTTCTATTCTTTAGTGAATATGATGTGTATATTCTATGACCCATGGTTTAGTGAACTAGCATGAATAGTTTCCTTTCCCCTATAGTTGGCACATTGAACCATGTATGGTGTAATATCGGGTTCCTTTCATTATGCCCTCATATTAGAGAGTATATTTATGGTTCTCCAACATTCTTGAGCTTGGTGGTCTTCTCTCTTGAACTTGAATGATTTCCTTGTCCATATAAGGAAATTACCACGATGATTCTTCCCAAATTTTTGACATGTGGGTTATTCGATCCTTTTTCCTCCTTTGACCTATGACTCACCAACATGAAAATATATTTTTATCTTCTTATCTCAATAATAATGGGACTATTATCTGGACACTATATCTATATTGAGAGTTCATCAAGTTACTTATTCATAACTCCAATTGTCTCAGGTATATTAAACATTTCGAATGTGTTGATTTAAACAACTACATAATCAATCCATATTTCTCTAATTTTTAATAAAATACATGAGGAATAAATAGAGAGAATTGTCATTTTTCCATGAAATTTTTGATAGATACACCTTCCTTTTCTTTAAATATATTAATTCTATATCCATCATTGTTCGAAGTGTTTTAGGGGAATACTTATTAGGAAATATTTTCTAAAATTCATCCCACCCCATCAATTATATTTCATCCTTAGACATGGTGTTTTTTTCAAATAAAATATTTACAGGATTTTCTATCAAAATGATAAATGACCATAGTCACCTTCTTCTTGAGAGATCATTAGATCATAGAAAAGATATAATCCATTTAGTTAACCCAGTATTACAAAACAAGTGGATCAGAAGTTCCACTATACATCATTGGATATTATCATATAAAAAATCAATGACTTGTTATCCCATATTGGGAGAAGATAGATGTTCTGTGCGGTTTACGTTATTATTCACATCATGAGACATTTAGGTAAAAAGTTCCACGATATTTTTAACTCCACCTCTAATGAAATTGGGGATCTAATTCATAAAATATTTTTATTGTACCTCACATAGGTTTTCATCCTGGTTTCTCTGGGTCCATAATATTTTTTATAATTGAAAATGCTTGAAAAAAATTATATTTATCAAATAATGAATAATTTCTTATTTTATGAAATTGTCACTAATTTCATATATTTCTGGATCCTTATGTTTAGACTTCTTTTAAATATATTCTAATAGGTTGTTTTACCTATAAATAGGATTTCATGTATGTTTTTCATTCTTAGTTTCTTATATTAATTACAAAATTAACATGACCATTCTCTAGTACCAAATATAAAAATCCTATCTTTTATTTCATAACTATTATATTATTTTATGATAAACAACATAATAGAGATACAAATATAGGATCAAAAGGTTTACCGTCATGGAAAATTTTGTGTCATGCATAAATAGTATATATTAAATCATTAATGTTTTTTTTCAATTCTTCATCTATATCATTAAAAATTATATAATTTTCCTTAGTACTTGTTATCACATGAGTATATTCATTAACGAAAGGGTAGATCTAAAATCCATGAAAGAGGATGAAAAAGGGAAATGAATAAATATAACATTGGTGATCAAGATAATCGTAATTATATCATAACCATATGATCAAAATAAATATAATTAAGAAAAATGTGATAATTTAATTGAATGTGGAAATTCATAAAAATTAAACAGCATATCATTGTAGTCAAATACCACACATTGTTGTGAATAAAAAACAATAGTGTTCAAGAAAATCATATATACATGATCATATCATAATAATTATGAACAAATATAGAATTGTGTTCACACATATTACACATTATATCTAGGATACATCACATTATCCAATGTATTGGAGGACTATAGAATTTTCCAAACAACTGTCACATCATAATATTTACATAATCATGCATTCCACATTGAACGTATAATAATAATAGTCATGAAATGGGCCATTTAAATAAATGGGTTTCATATGTATATATTAAATAATACATTCATGAAAAAGTTTTGGGTTTATAAAATGAAAAGTTGAGGTCATACTTTTGAATATATAATCATTTTTCTTCAAATAAGAAATCACACTTGAGGAGTCGATGATTTGTTTTAGAATGAATTTTCTTTTTTGGAAATCATTTTATTTGGCATAAAAATCATGGTGTAAACAAGTATATCCTCAAAATAATATTTAACTATTATGAAAATATATGTAACATAAATTAATGGAATATACCTTGTGAAATTGAAGCCAAATAGAGAGAGCTGGGTTTGAGAATCCCCTTACCTAAATTCCAACTTCATTTCATATCTTTTTGGCCTCTGGTATAATAATCTTATATTCATTAGCACATTGATCCAGAGTGAATTATTTTAATTTTTACCATTATTTATCTATTATAGTCTTTTTATTATATTTATTAATTTCATAGGTAAAAGTATATCCATTTTGATATCATCTTTTACATTAAATGTTTTTTGTCTCAATTTCACTATTTTGTTAGATGTATTTTATACATTAGTATAATTAACTAAAAAAATATAAAATATATAATTAAATGTTTATATATAATATAAAATTCATATTATCCTACTATGATGATGGTTATATGGGTTTACAAAAAAAAATTCATTGTATGTGGTCAACTAACCATTGACATGATATTGTCGGGAGAGATGGAAGGGGATGTTTAAAATTTATATATAATCGTAAATTTGAAACTTTCTGTAGGTTAAAATAATTAATATAATATTAAATTATGTCCGAATTAATTTTATTTGATTTTTTTGTGAAAAGGGGTGGTGAAAAAATGAATAATAAGGAATAAAAAAAGAATAGTTGTTTAAAACATACTTCATCATTACTGTAGATTCTCGTGTGCGCCACCAAAACCCTTTTTTGTTTAGTGTTTTTTACTCTTAGATGTCCCTACATACTAAAAATTTATTCATTGGAAGGAATTGGGATAATTTGGGGATCTAAAAAGTGGAAAATGAGTGATTTTACAAGGGGAGGGAGTGGGGTTATTTATACTCAGGGGGAGGCATCTTATTATGATAAAATAATGGGTATAATATTATGTTAATGGTAATGCATATAATAGATAATTTTTACAATATAAATAATATTTAAATATTATATAAATTGTCTAAGAAGTTAAAACGATTTATATTATGAATATATTAGTTTATTAAGGAAGGAGGAAAAAAGATTAATTGTTTTTTTAAGGAATCACATTTGTTTTTGGTTTATAGAATGTTATTTTTTTGTTTTAAAATTAAATTTACAGTATTTAAATGCCTAATTTATGAAAAAATATATAAAATGTATGAACCTTGTGTTCTAGAAATTATTATTTCATTATTACATAATGAATGAAGTAATTTAAGATGTACCAGTAAGGTGAAAAAATGTATTTTTACAATTCAGCTAAAAATTTAATTATTTCCGAAAATTTACAAATTACTTCCTATAAAAAATGTTAATTTGATTATTTCAATAATGATATTAATTTTATCAATATAAATACCAATATGTAATATTAATTTTTAATATAAAAATTTAGAAATACTTTAAAATATAGTTTATTAATCATGTTCATATATTATATTTTAGTTTTTTAATAAAGATATATATTTTTTTAATTATAAATTTTATATTTACAAAAATTAATCATAAAATATATTATTTATGTCCAAATTTATTATGATTGGGTATAATAATTATTCTAATCGTTAGGTTACTATTCTCAATGGTCAAATTACAATGCCAAATGATCGAGATTTATTTCCTATGGCCATAGTACTATTTCAATGGTCACATTACCTCCTATTTATACAACTTAAATATTTAATAAAATATTAAACTCTGTTCTTCTTAGGGTTCTATAATTTAATTTTCTATAATGTTTATTGATGGAATAATATTTTTTTTATTTTTTATAGTGTTGTTAGTGAGGGTGATTATTCTAGTAGGTTGGGGCTATCCATATATTCAAATTTTAACTTTTCTATGTTATATTTTCCTTAGAATTTTAATTTATAAAATTCTAATTAGTTTCATTACTGATTAATGTGAAATTATTTATTAATGAAATTATTTTATCAGTTTAATTATTTGTATAATACTCTATTGTATTTTACAACACTCATTTATTTCCAAAGATAAATACAATATATAAACTAAAATTTTTTATAGATACAATAATTGAGGTCTCATCATTAAGGAAAATAACATGTCATAAATAATAACTTCCCCAAATTCTCTATTGAACTCTTTTCTCAAATAAAAATGGAGTACACCGACATGGTATATTGGTCAACTATCAACCAGATGACATCATGGTCTCTCACAGTTTGGGAAATCCATATCACGAATTTTATGGATATTTAAACCCATTTCCACTATATAATATCCGGAAGATATAACCAATATTTTGAAACCTAGTGCTCATTCGTCACTTAATAACTTCTGAGACACCGAGTGTAGAACTTGATGATGATCTACCTCATGCAAGCCCACCAAAACTTATAATTAAGCCCTATATAGATATTCTATAAGCTAGGATGTTCAACTAAAATGGAATTGTGAAACTCCCTCATAATCTTTTATCACAACATGACCAGAACCACCATCAATCCATCTAATAGGATGATGCAATCACTCCATCAAAGTATCAATCTGTTAAATCACATGGAAATATCTGGTCACATAATAACTCAAAGTCGATGTCTCTCAATGGAGTCTCTTATACATAGGGTAGAATATGAGGAGTAAACACCAATTAAAGAATATAATATATACCCCTCTCTTCTGCCATAGTCATCTAAAATGAAGCTAACTACTCAGAAGTGTACTCAACAATGTGAGACCAGAGCATTCAGCTATGGGTATTTACCAACATGTTACACCTCACATTATTTTAAACTCTCTCATGGTCATGGTCATGGATGAAAATAAAATAGTAAATCTATCTTATGTTAAAATATATCTTTGGTATTACATACCTTAGAATATAATGGTAAATGTAATCAATTAAGATCTCTCCCTAAATATAATTCCCCCATATCCTCATATCGAAAATTACCACATCCAACTCTGTGTCCTGAGTCTCATAGTTCTTATCATGGTTTCTCAATTTCCTCAACCCATATGTGATTACTGTCTTACACTACATAAACTCATATCTATTACCATCTTTAGATGATTTTTATCACACTGCATAATCCATGACCTCCTCTAATAGACTCAAAATAGGATTGATCATCATCCACAACCTCATATTCAGAATGGATCTCTGAAACTAGCCCATCCAATTAAATGAATTCCCTTTCCTTAACAGGGAGGTCAATGGAGAAGAAATCATAGAGTAGACTTCAATAAACATCATTTATTAATCCCACAAATACATTAATTTTATCACCTCTGACATGCACTAGGGAGTCTCCTAGGAAAACACTAAATCATTCTTTACCATCTCCATGGAAAATCCATGCTCTGAAAGTAAATGACCTAGAAAGTGAAACTCATGGAACCTGAATTGGAACATAGATAGACTACCATAAATTTTGTACTTGATAATAAAATTTAGGACCCTCTATTATTATTTTCATGATCCTCTTCTGTCACAGTGTAGATGTGAATACATCAATGAAGACAATTAAAAATCAGTCTAATTATGGATGGAAGATCCAATTCATCATTCCAATAAACATTGTAGAAGAATTTGTCACACCAAATGGCTTCACCAAGAACTCAAATTGTCTATAGCAGAATTTGAGTTCCATCTTTAGAATATCATCCTCTCAAACCCTCAAAAAGTGGATGAAAGATCTATAATAGATCTTTCATAACAATCTTGATTCAAATAAAAGATCAAAGAGGTCATAAATCTTCAGAAAGGGATAATTTTTCATTATCATAGTCAAGTTCATGTGATGATAGTCAAAAGAAAGCTACAACATCCCATACACATTTTTAAAAAAAAACATTGGATCTACCCAATGGGTACATTGTGCCTAGGAAAACTATTCTTTAAAGGTATTCTAACTATAACCTTTTCTCTTAGATCTTGGTACGGACCACGCGATCTATCTCAGAATATATAGGAGTAGTCCCTAGGTGACATTCAATGAAAAAATAAGTCAATCACCTCTACGATAGACTAGGAACATCCTCCGGGAAGACCTCAATAAAATCCTCCATTATTAGATGAATTGAGATGAATGAAGAGCCCTCTATACTCTGGATATACTATCAAATTAATGGGTTATATTTTGGAACTTCCTTCTCATAAAAACCACTTGTTCCATCATGTGATCTATCACCCACACAAAGGAGAATATCATCTTATCTTTATAAAGTAATACGACTCATCTATTGTGACATTAAATCTTGTCACAGACTATAGAAAACAATTCCATACCCATGATTATGTCATATGGTATTATCATGATGACTAAGAGGTCCCACAAGAATATATCTCTACCAGAGGACATCTCACACAATCAATATATAATAGATATCAAGGAATTTTTCCATATAGTTTCCTCAAACCAATGTTAATGGTCTAAAGTATCAACTATGAGCTCCAACTATCACACCAAAATTAAGATGATAATGGAATGATTCAATTCTGTTACTATGAGTACAAAAGAAAGAGTATAATAATTCCAAATTATACCTCTAGTCATCTCATTTGATGTCGATCCATAAGACTCTATAGAGTAAAACTTCCTACTGTCCCAACTGTCAACTCTATAAGCCTAACACTGGCCACCTAGGTGTGGTGGTGGTGGTAGCATATAATGTCATCGACCACCAATAGCTCCTCTCTCCAGATATAAAATTTATCCTCTACTGGCACTGCCTCACAAAGAGCCACCTTGTCTTTGACTATGGGAACAATGATCATGGATATTCCTCTGCAGTAATGCTCCATCTGTTGTCTTCCTTCCCTCCTTATCACATTAGGTCAGGAAGTCATGTTCCACATGACCACACCCATCACATTCATTGAATCTCCCATATATGTGATTCCATTATCTCATAAGTGGTCGCTTGGATACATGACCATGTTCTTGAGTACAAACATGGGAGGTATCCTACACCAGGACCCTACTTACTGGCACCTACTTGTTGTTGGAGATGTCTCAGCCCCATGATTTCCACTATCAGCAACAGCTATATAAAGTCCCTTGTATATGAATATCTCTATCACCAACACCCTATCTAGTACTCTATCAAATGAGGGAATGTGTAGTGGTAACACACTAGAAAAAATATATCCTTTTATGGTTTGCTCAAACATCCATGGTAGAAATTTCCATAAAAAATCATGTTGAGGGATTACCATGTATGTTTTATTATCCAAGGGTCATACTGAACAATTTTAGTCCCTCACTATTGCATCTCGAAATGATATTGTATCGGAACCGAGAACAATAATTATGGGTAGTACTTTTCAGAAAATAGCTACTTGAAGTCGGACTATGAGAGTGATTCCTCATCATGTGTCTGTGTGACTAGACTTTATAAGCTCATAGATACTTCATGGAAAATACCGACTATTAGTTAAATCATCTGATTAGTCGGGGTCCTCACAAGTCTAAAATCACATATCATCAATTCATGTTAATCATCCATTGCCTTGGAATATGGCTCAGCACATATCCATTTTTTCCGCATGTGCTACAACTAATAAAGTTTGGTAATCCAAGATATATCCTCATCATGTTCGGCTGGTATTATCTATTTCTCAACAAGAGGGGAAGTTACTACTTACCGTACTATGGGGACTATCTCATGAGATGTCCCTTGAACTGAGGCCTTACCACTCATCAAATAATTATCAAGATCCTGAATCATTAATTTGCATGGATGTCTTCTGGGAGGCATCCCTAAAATTAATCAAAACATACAATAGTTAGATTATTATATATTGATATATATAGTGAGAATACTAAATATGTGTATCAAAATAACTCAATTATATATGGTTCATGTACCAATGATACTAGGAACCAATTTATCTTTAATCTAATTTGACAACTAGGTATTCAGAGTGCTTGTAAATGGAGACATTAGTCGTCTCACCAATATTGGGTTTCCTAGCCTGAAATAAGAACTTGAGACACTTTGAAATTATTTACCTATATTCCCAACCAATCTTAGTAATGGGAGAAACTAAAAACACAATCCCAATTAGGAACCACCTCTGATACCAATCGGTAATAACTGGCCCCATCAGGGCATTCCAAGTCTACGGAAGATCGAGACACCATAACCCAAATCCTACCTCCATAGGCTATATACAAACAATAAGAACTATAAAGGAATAACAAAAATGGGAGGCCATTACTAAATGAATGTTTATAAATGCATCCAACCATCATCAAGTAAAAGCGCATAGGAAAAATAACAAATAAAAAACATGTAGAGTAAAAAAACAACATTGTAATAACTTCTATGGAATACATAAATAGGTGATAATGGAATGTAAAATGTTAATAGAAAAATACATGACCACCCAAAAATTATGTCCCAAACTAATAGTAACTATAATAATTTAAATCTGAGTCCTAGAATACAAATATTCTAGAACAAACCACCATAAATGGTATATTCAAATGAGTATCCAATTTATCCTTTGAAATCACCATTGATATGTCCATTGTATAAATAAGACATGAAATGTTAGGTAAAAAGCCATATAGGTTGAGTATATAAACACTGAGTAAGATTCCCAAAAACTAAAGAGGGAGCAACATAAGGAGAAAAAAGAACTCGTTATCTCATCTTAATGAATGAGATAAATGAATCCCAACTAAATAGATATATTCTCCAAAAAGAAACCCATATGATAGAGAAATGAGATCTATATCTCACAGCCTATCCCATGATGATGAGACTTCCTAGAGATACAATTGTTAATCAAATATTCCTAGTATCTCGTGTGTCTAACTAAAAAAGTAACCCCACAGAGGACCCACACCTTACCATTATTCAACACTGTTTAGGGGGAATAATGTCTAAGAAGAATACCCATTCCACAGTGCATTAGGGGAAACCACATCGTAAATAGAAAGTGGTTCTATGAAATAGTGCATCAAGGGGTTCTATAAAGTAGGTAGAGGATCCAAACCCTAGTCTATTTAATGGGCCACATAGTAGGTAGAGGACCCCTACCTATTCTAATTAAGGGGTTACACGTAGTAGGAAACTGACACACACCCTAGTCCGTCATAGGGTTCCAATTAATTGGTACATGACCCACACCCTATTCTATCAGGGGATTTCTACACAATATGTAGAGGACTCATTCCATATTTCATCAGGGGGTACCACTCAGTAGGTAGAGGACCCACACCCAAGTCAGTTTGGTGATTCCTCTCAGTGGGTAGAGGACCCACACCCTAGTCCATTAGGGGGTGCCACTTAATAGGTAGAGGACCAATGACCTAGTCTATCAAGGGGGTTCGACTCAAACCAGTGTAAGGATTATAGGGGACCCACATACAAGTATGACATGGGTTGCTAACCCCATCCTCTCTCTGATGATCATGTCCATTCATAGCCATAATCGAGAAGTGCCAAAAGAAGAGTCACACTCAAAATGTCTCATATCATAGACTACTTGAATTCTGTATAATCATGTTGGGTCCTTGATGAAAATAGCCCATTTATGAAACGGGCATCATAAATAGATTTTTTTATGATGGGATATTTAAAATCATCTTCCTAAGGATTTTTAAAAAAACCATATTACGATGACCCATCGAAAAAGGGACCATTAGAAATACCATAAAAATAAAAAATAATAAAATTGAATATATTAAAATTATTTATAATTATAAAATAAAATTAAAAATAATAATAGTAATAACACTAATATTAATAATATAACAATATAAATATAATAAGTATAAGATAATATTATTATAATAATAATAACATAATATCAATATTAATGAAATAAAAATAATAATATTACTGAAATGAAAACATTATAATATTATAAAATAATATTAATAAAAATAAAAATATTAAAATATTATTATTATAATATTAATAAAACAATAATAATATTATTATTTATATTAATGAAATAATAATATTAATTGTTAAAATATAATAATATGATATAAAAAATTAAAATCCCCAATATTCCCAAAAATATATAACAATAATAATAAAAATTAAATCATACAAAGAAATTAAATTTTAATATCATAAAAAAATAATGTAATAAAATAATAAAAATTTATTTAAATTATAAAAAATACAATATTTTCAATAGTATAAATACTGAACTATATAGAAATGTAAATATTTAATATTACAAACAAATACATACAAATATATTGTATCGTAAAAAATAAATACACCATTGAAGGGGAGGTTCTTCTGGAAGTGGTGAGGAGATGGTGGTGGGAACTCCATCCCTAAACCATGATTCGCATATAGCATGTACTACAACTACTCGTGGTGCTGCACCTACCAGTGAAGGATCTCCTCATTTTTTCATGTTGCTCTTATCATTGGAGGTCTTATTATTATTGATTCTTCCATTGTTGCATCTCCAACTTCTCCCAACACATACTCTATATAAGCTCATTCTGGGCTCACAAATTCTTCTTATACAATTACAAAATTGTTGAGGATTACTCTCCATGAGCTCATCTTGTGGTGGACACTAACATTTCATCCTTACCATAATAACTCCCAGACATCAATCAAGAGCTGATACCAAAAACATAGCCTTTTTCGAAGGCATACTGGGTCTCCTACAACCATGTCGCCTCATCGAATTGGTGGGCACCGGTCTGGTCATCGGTCTCAGCCTACCACTTAGTCTGTTTCTAATACATCACAACCTCAAATGACTCCTTCTATTTCAATTTATATTTAAAATATGTAAAATATTATTTTTAGTTAATTTAAAAACTCAAAAAGAAATTATATTAACCACAATCTAATGCTGGCTATCACCATTAATCAATCTAGTGACTGGATCACAGTACATCCTCCTATAAACGTTGAACTCCATAATATCAGGGTTTTTTCGACTACAAAAATTTATATAAAATAGAACATTTATATTTAAATTTATATTATCTTTTTAAAAAATTACCTACCATATATTCCCTATGCAATATGGATGTACGACTTCTAGCTTGATGTGTCACCTCATGTCTCTCCCATTTTTTGACATATCGATGACAACCTCCAAAAGTTTGAACGTAATCCATCCAAAATGGGAGTTGAAATGTAATCAGGGCAGTTGGCATTATATGAATCATCAAACACTATCACTCTTACTTTCATAATTGCTTTCCTTATAAAATTGTGTAAAAAGAGATGGTAACACTCACACATAAACACCTCCCATGCCTTCCAAATAGTTCAATTCATGCTCTCATCAATGGGATCTATAAACCGTAAGAATTAATTTATACTATCAAGTTATTAAATAAATATATTTAAAACTAAATATTATTTATTTACGTAAACTATAATGATGGAAGATGCGGTGATGAATATCAGTGAGAATCTAATCCCATATAACCCATGCTTTAGAAAAACAATTTCACATTATGGTGCTCCCTTATCAAACAGCTATATATGAAATGCTATGAAAAGAGAAAAAATAATCAAACATTATTATATAAATTAGTTAATGAAATATAACTAAAATGAACATGTAAACATACCTCTACAATCATAGATTGATTCCAATACGTTGATGTCACTGGGGGATAATGTCGAGAATCATCAATCACACATCACCACACCCCCTATGAGTACTCCGTACACCACCAGCAATCTGAGGATTAGATGATCCAATTTCCTAATATTATAAAGTTAGATCAGCCTCTTGCAACTAACAAAATAGATCCTTTTCCATCTAGAATACATAATTATATTGTTAGAAAATAGTTGTAAACAACTATTATATATTGATATATATTATATATGATTATAATTAGTATTTAACCGTGTCAATGTTCATCTTAATCCTTATATTCTTATCTGATGATTTCAATGTCATCATATTCCTCCTCAACATCAACAAATTTTTTTGAGTTTTAGTTTCATCATCTCTTATCATTTTAAATTTATTGGTGTCATAATTAACATCATTATCATCATCGAGCATTAGATGTGGGGTGTTATCATCGATATTTTCTTCAAATTATTAAAGTAATGGATTTAAAGTAGTCTCTTGAAAAAATTATATTCATTGCAGTTCAGTGGAACCTCATTCAATTTTAGTAAAATGATTTTCCCCTGATTTAATTTTTATTATTCTCCACCAATTACCCAATTTTTTAATGTATAATAGTAATTTTAATATTATATTTAACATACCTAATTACCCAATAAATTTTTTTCATTTACTCTAAGAAGTATTTAAAATTTAACATCAATGATTTCATGTGTTATATAAACAAACAAGCCTCGATAAATATCCAAACACTAATAATTAATAATCTTTAAGTAATTATTTCCCTGATAACACATTTCATTAATTTCATCTAGCTTTTCATAAAATATAATTTTAATTTCTCTATGATGATATCCTTTCAAGAAAAAAATTATTCATTTATTTATTCTACATATACAAATGTGTGAAATAGAAAACCATTCACTGTATTTTAATTATATAATTTTACCATTTTGGATGGGGTATGACTCAATACACACAATAGATTATATATTTTGTTAACATGCTGAGAAACTAGAAATTTTTTGAAACATTTGTCAATATAACATGTAATAAATTCATTCAAAATTTTAAAACCTATATAATTTTTGTTATCATTTTTTGAAACCAGTAGGAAAAATTATTTTTCCGAAGTTCTTCAAGAGGAGATTCTATAATTTTTGGAAGTTGTTTCTTGATATGATGATCATATATACTGAAAATAAAATAAGATTAATTTACTGTAATAAAGATTATTGAATAAGTTATAGGAGAACTCATAATATAAAATTGTTTCATTTAATCACAGTTTAGCAGAACATATGTATAAGCTATGTGATGTTCATTCTCTGAAATCCATCATTCATAAACCCCATAGAAGCCAAGTTTGGGATGACTATAATTTGATAATTTTTTACTCATCTAATCCTCAAAATTTTCTTCATTATGCATCATGTGGATGTGTTTTGATAGACATTAAGATTTAATATAACAATAGTATAAATTGAAATTTCAGCTTTCAAAGATGATTCTGCAATTGAGCTTTCAATTGAATCTTTGTTACTTACTTTTTTTTATAATGTATGAATTCATCTCTTGAATGTATACATCATCCATATGTATACCGGACCTACACATTTTTTATGTGTAAAATGTAATATCAAATGTTTAATTGAGTCAAAGAAATATGGCATAAACATTTTTTCCGGTTTAAATAAAATTAAAAAATATATATTCTTGCATATTTATTTGATCACATAGTTTTTTATCCTTGCAAAAATGTCTCAAAAAAATAAGATATGATGTTTATCACATCCCAAATAATACTATTTAACAAAACACTTAATTTAATCAGAATAAGTCTTTCCATTATACCATGATATTCATGAATTTTTAATCGAGGAATCTGACCATTTCTAACACATCTATCCAATTTGAAAGAATAACCATCTAGAAGTTTCAAGTCCACAATTCACAGAAAAAATAATAATTGATTTTCTTTAGAAAGTGTATAATCTTCATTTGGGTTCATTAAGTTCTGTGATATGTCATTTTAAAATAGTTAAAGTTCTAGATGCCTGCAATTTTATGTAAGATCTAATTATGCCTTTACATTATATTTTGTTTTACCTAGTGCATCCAAAAATGTATGAAATAAATTATCAAAACAATTATTTTGAATATTAATTGAATCCAACATGTGAAGCACCGAAAAATCAAATCATTATGGATGATTCCAAAAAATGATCTATTTTATCCAATTTTGTTCTTTCCCAAATCCATCAATCTTCTGTTGGTTTATTATCAGTCCAAATGTGATGGGTGGTAATGAAGAAAGAATTTATTTTACTTAGATACCTGATTTCATTATTAGAGATCCATCTATTTTAATATTACGTTTTCTGAATTTATATTTGTCCCAATGAAAAGGATTATCGGTTGGATGGAATCTCCGATGATTTTTGAAAAAAATAGGATTTCTTCCATTAATGAGCATAAATTATTTTCTATCGCTCATACAGTAGAGACGTGATTTTGGACCGTGTGTACTCCAGCTAGATAACATGTCATACACTTGAAAGTCAATAATCTCCACATCAATGTAGATTTCAGTACGAAATTTTGTTTCTCCCAAACATCATATATACTAATAGGATTAATCCATAATGAATTTAACTCATCAATCAATTATTTCAAACAAACATCAGTATTTGTATGGATGTCCTAGAACTAATAAGGTTAAAATTATATATGGATACTTCATCAACATCTAAGGAGATAAATTACATATAGTTATAAAGATAGAACAATATGAATACATACTATTGTAGGAACCAAAAGTATTGAAACCATCTGTTAAAAGACCCAACCACAGGTTTCAGTCATCATAAGTATTAAAAAATGGATTCACATGGTCAAAAAGTTTCTTTTAATCACCATTAGATGGATGATTTAATATTTTACTAGTTTAAATATAGGTTTTTTTCCATGACATCAGCATCACTATGATATGAGACACAAATAAATGCTATAATCTTGGTGTAATCGAGAAATATATCAACTATTTTACATGAATCAATCCATAAATCCTTATTTGATCCTCTTTAAACCTGTATTGTCCATATGTGAGACAAATATCCAATGAATCAATTTCAACATAATATAAGATGCAATAATTTCCACATACATGAATCTCATCATAACCAAGACCCAGATTTGGAATCATCCTTTTCCACTCATAGATATTTTTATGCAACATATTTCCTTCAAGAAACAGTGTTTTAGAAAAATAGAATATTTTATATGAACCATTATTTGACATTCCATTATCTTATTTAATAGCAATAAATATTTTTAACTGCTTAAAATTTTATTATCTTGAAACCGAGATATATGATATCCCCAGAGGACCTCAACAACTCATAAAATTGAGGTGGTTCCAACACATGAGTTATGTCAATATCATCTTAAGTTATAGTTTGTTGAAAAGATGGACCTACTACATCATGTACTATATTTTGAAACAGTGATGTATCTGGAACCAAATTATTAGTATATTCTATGGAAATACATTCAACATGTAGATATAAAAAAGCATAATCTGGTTTAACAGTAGAACACAATAGGTGACCACTAGGGTTATCAAATCTGTCAAATATCTGTAGATAATCTTTTTTACAAGGACACATAATTGTCCCTTCTAGAAAAATCATGTTTTAGTGATTCCTGTGGTAACAAAGATTCAACATCCTCAATATATATAGGAATTAAACAAGTATCATTTGGATTCTTTTGTTGACTTATCCAGACATGATGATCTTATAATTACTTTTTGGACTTCCATGTTTGATATTTCTCTAAAAATATAAAATAATTAGATATTTTAATAATTTGATATAATAAAAACACTATACCAAAATAGTATAAAATGAAATTCAATTATCTATAAATTTATAATAAGTTCTATTCTTTTATAGTTATTTATAGTATTCAATTTCAAATTTATAATAATAAAAAATAATTTATAATAATTTATATCGAATTACCAAAAATTATTAGTAGTTAATTCAAATTTATACTAATATAAACTAATTACAAGAGGCTCAATTTCCAGCAGATTAGCTGTAGCTCTTTAGCTCGACGGCACATCTCTTTTCAACATTCTCCAAAAAAATCACTATAAAAATGCACTCTGAAATATGAATATCTATTTTTATGCATAAGATTTCATGGTAGGGAGGCTTCATCGCACTTCTCTACATTATTTTGCATATGAAAATGGACATCCATAGGTTGGGCAGTATTATTCATAAGGATTTCAACTAGATAATTTTTCAAGGAGATGAGTCATTAGAAAAAAGGGCATATTTTTCTCTAACAGCTATCCTCCTTGCAACTTTCTCTAACTAAAATCAGTATGAAAATTTTTCTCTGACACATGCATATCCATTTTAGTATGCACAAGAATGGAGTGAAGGGAGGCCCGGTAGCACTTCCCTACATTATCTTGCATATAAAATGGATATCCAGATGTTAGAGAATGTTTTTTCTAGTGATTTTTGTTGGGGAATGTTGAAAGGAGATGATCTGTCTGGAAAAAGATCTACGACCAGTCCACTAGAAATTATTTCATTTTGTTACTAATTATTACTCCCTAAGAAATCATGTTGATTTATTATAATTATTCTAATTATTACTAATTATTCTAACTATTGCTAATTATTCTAATTATGTCTATTTATTCCCCATAATTTCTCTTTATTCTTAATTATTTTTATTTATTACTAATTATTACTAATTTTAATTATTTATTTCTATTTACTAATAATTATTTATAATTATTACTAATTATTACTAATTATTATTATTTATTTCTATTTATTAAAAATTATTACTCTTTATTCATAATTATTGGTATGTATATCCAATTATTAATATGTATTTCTAATTATGAATAAAAATTTCCAATTATTACTTATTATTAATAATGATTAAAATTTATTACAAATTATTACAATTTATTAATATTTATTACTAATTATTACAATTTATTACAATTTATTACAATTTATTCAATAATTATTAATAATTATTAAAAATATTACTAATTACTCTAATTTATTACAAATTATTACAATTTATTACTAAAAATTCCTAATTATTACAATTTATGGAAATTTATTACTAACTATTACCAATTATTTCAAATTGTTACTAATTATTACAATATATAACTAATTATTAAAAAAATTATAATTATTATTAATTATTTCTAATTATTAAAATTTATTACAATTTAATACTAATTAATAAAAAAATATTACTAATTATTAATATTTATTACTAATTATTATAATTTATTACTAATTATTAGAATTTTTTACTAATTACTGCTCATTTTTACTTATTCTCGCTAATTAACACTAATTGTTACAATTTATGACTATCTATTACAAATTAATACTATTTATTACTGATTATTACAAAATATTAAAGTTTATTTATAATTATTAGAATTTATTACTAATTATTGCAATTTATTACAAATTATTAAAATTTATTAGTAATTATTAGAATCTATTTTAAATATTTACTACTTATTAATATTTATTGCTCGTTATTTATAATTATTAAAATTTATTAGTAATTGTAACTATTTATTAATATCTATTAAAATTTATTCGTAGTTATTACATTTCATTTCAAATTTTTACAATTTAGTAGTAGTTATTACTATTTTTTACATAATAATTAAAATTTATAACTATTTATTTCAATTTATTTGTAACTACTATAATATGTCACATTTTAATAAAAATAATTAATAATTAGTACAATTTATTACTAGCTATTACAATTTATTTCTAATTATTACTATTTATTACTAATTATTATTAATTGTTATAATTTACTAAAATTTATAACAAATTATTACCATTTGTTAATAATTATAACTATTTATTAAGAATTCATACAATTTATTACTAATTATTATTGATTATTAAAATTTGTTATTAAGTATTTC
This sequence comes from Viscum album, assembly GCA_963277665.1. NCBI lineage: Eukaryota > Viridiplantae > Streptophyta > Magnoliopsida > Santalales > Viscaceae > Viscum > Viscum album. Next base: position 70,800,128 of record OY728142.1, read on the forward strand.
AATTTATTACAAACAATTACTAATTTTTACTAATTTTTACTAATTTTTACAAATTTTTACTAATTTTTACTAATTTTTACTAATTTTTACTAATTTTTAAAATTTATTATAATTAATTAATTATTATTAAAATTTATTACTAGTTATTATAATTTGTTACTAATTACTACTAATTATTACTTATTCTCACTAATTATTGATAATTATTAATAGTAATTACAATTTCTTACTAATCATTGCTGAATATTACTAATTATTAAAATTTAGTACTAATTATTACAATTTATTACTAATTATTAAAATTTCATACTATTTATTACCAATTATTACAGTTAATTACAATTTATTAGAATTTATTACAAATTCTTTCTAATTATTTCTATTTATTACTAATTCAAACAAATTATTACAATATATGACTAATTATTACAATTTATTAATATTTTTTACTATTTAATTCTATTTATTAATAATAATTATAATTTTTACTATTTATTACTAATTGATACAACTTATTACTAATTATTATAATTATTACCATTTATTACAATTTTTTTACTAATTATTTCTAATTATTAAAATTTGCTACAATTTTTTACAAATTATTAAAATTTATATCAAATTATTAGTAATTATTATTATTCATATCCTTTCCTAAAAATTATAAAAATTTATTAATAATTACCCCTAAGTATTACTTATTCCCTCTAATAATAACTAATTATTACCGGATTCTACTACATGCTGCTAATTGATTCTAATTATCACTAATTATTCCTATTTTTACAATTTATAAATATTTATTCCAATTTTTTAATAATTTTTTTAATTATTACTAATTATCGCTAACTATAACTAATTATTACTAATTTTTCTAATAAATACTAATAACTACTAAATAATTATAATTCATAAAATAATGATGAATTTATACAAATTAATACTAATTACATCCAATTATTTGTAAAAAATGATAAAATGTCTATATAATTCTAATTTAATTTAATTGTAGATTATTGAAAATAAATATGAGTAATATAAAATTAAATTTATTAATTAAAAAATACAACAGATAGATAAACACATTAAAACTGAATCTTTCGGTGGAAATAAGCCGTGAATATTGCTCTGATATAGAATTGTAAACATTGATTTTTTTTTTAGATAAAATATGTAAGTAGAGAAGGAGATAGGGGTATAGAAAGGAGTGGAATGAGTAAAAATGGATGAGGGTATATATAGATTATATTATTTTTGGTTATAATTTTTGTGATGGGACCCATCACAAATGCTAACCCTAGGGGTAGTTGTTAAAAAGGTATTTGCAATGGGACACGTTGAAAATCCCAACCTGCCAGCATACTATTTGGAACGGGAGGCAAATCCCTTCACAAATACTAAAAATGTCGTGGAGTATTTGTGAATGGATTTTATACCCATCGCTAATACCCTTCCTAATGTTTGGGGCACAACTAACGCTAATCCTATCGTGACGGGGACCATATCCCCGTTACAAATAACTAATTATTTGTGATAGAGACTGGGTCTCATCATAAAAAATCGTTCCCAACGGACTATTTCTAGTTCCCTGTCACATATACCACAATGTACATATCAATCTTTCCATTTATGGTATCTCAAAAGAAACTAAAAAGGGAACCATCATATTCTATGTGTAAAAACACTCAGGATATGAAACTCACATGGAAAAATCTTAGTCATAATGAAGGAGATATGAGGGGGAGAAGTTTTAAAAGGGAAGTGAACTTCATGTATGGGGGTCTATAGGCATGTGAACCTAACTCTTCATCTCATCATGTCTCCTCTAAACATATCATTGTGACCATGTAATTGTACATGGCATGTACAGCTCCCACATAATCTATCTCGGCCACAAGGGTTTTTTCGGGTCCTTCGAGAAATGCTAGTATACATATTTGTGTACCTTGCCTCATCCTAGCTTACGTACATGGTCATGTCCAAGCCTGTGTACCTGATCATGTTTAAGTTTTTCTCCATGTCTCTACCTATGTACTCCATGTGTACATGCAAGGCCTCCAGCACCCAGTCACACGATGTGTGAGGTCCCACATGGCATGTGATACTAATCTCGACCAAAAAATACTTGTCTCCCTAGCTAGGGTACTACATGGTGTTTGTCCATCCCAGTACATGTCATATATTTATGTTTTTTAAGAATGATAGATCTATCATGTGGCTTCTAGATATTTCACTACCACCACCAAATCCACCATTTGACCATCTGAAATAAATGGTAATCACATCTGTTTGTCAATTTTTACACTCCTGTGACCGTAAATTGGAATCTGTCCACCCATAAGAATCCCATTGTGTTTCCTTGATGGGTCTTAGAAATTATTCATACAAGATCAAGATGATTTCATCAAATTGAAATACGATATATCTTAATCCTGGAATAATATTAATGAAAAGATTCAAATGGTCGAGAGCATGAAGAAAAAAACACTATGTGGACTACTTCTCTCATGGCGTTTCATCACGTTGACAACTTTTTACAAACGAATTTGTTCGTGGAAGGAGGTGGTGTGGCCAGCACTGCCAAATGAAACCAAAGTCATTTTTGAGATAAAAGAGATGATTTCCACCCCCACAAATAAATTCCCCCTGTGAGGTAAATAGTTCACTAGATGAGGTGGAACCACTACAACCATCAAAAAAAGTCATTTGTGGGGCTGAGGCGGTGATTTACGCCCCTGCAAATGATTCCCCCATTTGACTAAGGCATCGGTAGGATGAGACACTCTCTTTGGATTCCCCAAAATAAAGACCATGGACCACCATGAATGACCGACCATTCATGTACGAAGTACCTCTAATTGTTTATTAATAGACTTCGAGGGGGCCTAAATGAGGGACTAGAAACAAGGATAAATGAACACATGAGCTGAAGTGAGCCAAAGAGAGCAACATGGAACAGTGAAAACAAGACCTCATTGACAATTCCCATATGGTGAAACCCAAAACATAGTAGTAACGATTAAATAATAAAACATATTGTGGTCAATGATCTCAAAAAAAAATTGTGAACATAACCCCATTGGTCACAAAACCAAGAGCCTCTTTGCAGATAGGCATCCCACATAGTGGAGCACTATGCCGGATAACCCTACGCCATATAGAACACCAATATGTCGGAGTAAGATGACCATGTGAAGCCTCACACTCTTTGGTCAGAAACATAGACCATGTATTATGGAACTACATGGACTACCCCCTCACCTGCGTAGCAACACACTACATGGAGGGAACCCCATCCCACCTAAAAACATGCTACATTGAATAGGGGATTCCAGGTTTCTCTATTTTCCAGCTCATGTCATTCTTTTCCTTTGTGTCATCAAACCATATTTTCCCCTTTACAATCCAATAAATTTTTATCATGATAAGGTTCCCATCAAAGCCACCTAACAAGATTGATAAAATATCAGGGCACATCAGTGTGTTCTCTTGAGATTACATACGCTGGATATGTAGAGTCATGTGGGTAAACTCAGAAATAAGGCAGACCCTTAGAATTTACTCAGGTTTACCTTTTCATGGTAACATATGTTCTGAACTTGGGGTGATCATGTGAAACTCCTCATTCCTAGGATTGAGGGGAACTACTGTCCTTTCACTTCATTGGCGGACATTGTGGATCATTCCTCACCTTCCATGACCAAATTTTAGGGCACTCCTCCTGAGGTAATCCCCTATCCTTTATTGAGGGAGGTTGATCTTTTTATCCTCTTCACCTCTGCCTAATATATAGCCAGATTTATCGGCATATGTGACTATATTTCATTTAAAAATAAAAAAGAATATATGCTCACTCAAATCCCTCTACCTCTCTCTTTGGGGTCTGGCTCCATACATAATGAGATGGTGTGAAATCATGTGATCATTGAGTCCGTTGTTCCTTCTTGTTTCTCAAACTAGGCATTACTCATGTGGGGTTAGAGGTTAGTGGATATCATGAAATCCACTCAATCCTAAACTCCAGATGTGACTATCGTATGGTATAATCCCGAATCATATCCAATTAAATAGTCCTTCTCTATAGTTATAATTCCCAACATAAATAACTCAATCTTCAAAGGACCATATACCCAATGAAGAATCACAAGATGGAAATCCTTTATATTTTAAGCCCCAATCATGCCCCAATTAAACGTAATATTCCATGTGTATGCTCCAAATAATTGAACTACATAGTCGTTGATTCTCAACTAACTGTGATATTTTGTAAGACTCCATGAGGTTAAAAACCAGAAATTAATTCCACCATAATGTTCTCCTAGACACATCTCTAGTATGGTCATATCCAACTTGGAGACCACATCTCTTCAAGGACTCTCAGGAAGCCTCAGCATAATTCCCACACCATCATGGACCATACAACATCTATCTGGGAATCCGTTCTGCATGATATTAAATATCATGGTTCAGTCCTTGTCACCCTACCTTAAAAGGTGATGTTCCCTATTAAGTTGAATAGAACTACATGGGTTCTAATTACTACCAAGATGGTACATAGGAATCTCATCTTTTGTATTTTATCCAAATATTAAAAAAAACATCAATCGCCTTTGGATGATGGTAAACTCCAGAGCACCCCACTACACAGCATGAAGAAATCATCATCCCAATAAATTAACATGGAATACATAATCTATCCATAATAGGGTAACCATGATATTGAACCTCTAATACATAAAGATACCTTCATAAATAGAGAACCTTATATACATACAAATGATTTTAATCTTATATGTACTAATGATTTATCCCTTACTCTAAGAAATATGTAATAAAAACCATTAGAAATGAACAAAGGATTTGTTTATATATCTAAAATATATAATAGAGTCACAACGTAGGAAATAGTTCAGCCCAAAAGGGTGTGATGTGCAATAATTCCCATCAACTCAACCAATTTGAGTTCTTAAGTGTCATTTTTCATGTGCCCTAGTAAAAACCTACCTTAGGAATATAGGTCCATGAGTCATGGATATTAGAAAAATAGGGTGTTTTTGAATCAATGAACAATTCCTGTTGTGGGCCATTCAAAAATAGTGGACCCGACATGATTTATTGTACAAAATTCAACCCCCAAATATCTTAAATTTGGTGATATATGTTTTCTATTGAATATAAAATGGTTAATGAGACATGAAACATTAACTAAGGTTGTAGTGTTACCCAATGATTATTTCCATTCACATCTAAAATGGATGATGGAAAAATAAGAAAATAAATTACCCATATGGTCATTATATGATATATTTATGAGGTTTTGTGTCTATATCTATCAAATATATTGCTGGAAATATTCAGATCCTCCATCAATCCAATGTAATATCAGCATATTTCAATAACACATGCATATGCTACTATAGATGATGTTGGGTGCTCAATGAAGAAGAGGACCCGAACGCCCATACAGAATCTTTGACACTGTGTTACAAATTTACCGGTTAGGGAATACCATCAAAATGGTCCCCTCCCCATCCTAGAGGAATCTCAATTGGAAACTCTGTCACTGAATCCTCACCAGACATCCTCTTAGTGATAGTCTAACATCCAATACTAGGTAAATTCACTCATCATCTCCAACTAGTTTGGAAACCTATCCCCAGAACTCCACATTGAGTGTCTCTATTACCATAGGAAGAATGATTATGCCTTTGACAATGATTTAATCCCTGCAACACAGCCCCCCCCCCCAAGGGTATCTACCAGAAACCATTATCACCAATGTTGTGCGACCCAATATGCTCACCCTGTAGAGGAAGAATACCAAATACCCCAACTGATGCTATGCAAAATCAGGTCCCCATAGAATCCCGCATAAGGAAATGTTCAGATAACCAAGCATTTTCCCATTTTTGTACTCCGACTAAATATTATCTCCAGGATAATATGGTAGCAACCTATGATAAAACATACATTCCTTCTCACATAGCACGTTAGTTACATATGACAGTGGATTACAAGAAAGAATATATTCATGCCAATGAATATATAGCCCATCATTCAAATATGATGGAAACCAATTATCATTTTAAAATTACTACTCCATCATATAAATCCCACCATGTAAATATAGTGGAACACTATGTAGTGAAATTTCATGTTACTTCTTATCAAAACCATTATGCAAATAGAGAATAAAATTATAGGTAGATTCAAATTTATGCAAATGCATATAAATCCTGTCAACCAAATATGGATGAAAAAAACTATGATCATATGAAAATCCATGTTCCCAATAATGAATCCCAAAATTAAAATACTATAGAAACCATTTTCTAGAAGAGTAAAATTCCTACTAATGCATATCAATAATGTCATCTTAATATGGTGGTAAATGTGAAGATGTTGATCTAAATTTGTTAATATGAATCCCATACGTCATATACGATGGTAATTAGAGAAAGAAGATCATGTATCGTAGATTTATCTTATGTTAACAACCACATATATACCCTTATATAAGAGAACTATATGTACCTAAAAGAAGAAAATGCATAAATGAAGATGGAACATATTCCTACTATAATAATGTACTGAGAATGTATTCTCCTTCCACCAGAGAACGTCATTCAACACATATTATGAATGATGTAGGATCAGACATCAATTCCTGAATATATCCTAGAGACTTATCAAGATGTAACCACATTAACATAAATATCTAGTATCTCGTCCCACAATTGAGCATCTCCATGTGGTAAAACTAATCCACCCAATGGGGTGGTTACTCAAGATCATAAATGAATCCCTTCTCCAACCAAGTAGGGTTGTTTGCAATATTCCATGATAAATTGACAATACGATTGGGAAAAATACCGAATTCAACAGGGGAATATCAGTCCACCATAGTGGCTCCTCTGATGTAGGCATATATCCCTGTCATAACTCTAGATGCTCATCGGTGCAACATCTTGGGGGCAACATGAATGAGATCTCTCTTATGAATGTTTTCACTTACATAAAGAGTCACCGGTCACCTGCAATATATTTCCCAAAAAATGAATCGTTACAAAGGATGATGGAAAATGAATAGTTGACTCATGATTCTTCCCTATTGGAAGCTTCAGTTCAATAGGCCATAAAACACTTATCAATAGTGGTTCAAGATCCTTCTTATCTATTACTAAATTATGGAAATGGTAGTAGATGTTGTGAAGGTCCTCCCTATAACATTTTTACCATAAATTTAGGAGGTCCTCCCTTGAACATATTCCATGAAGAATTACTTTGTAGACCTAGACTAATCAATCATGAGAGTTTATATCTATAAGAGAATTATAGTGACCCTCCTCATGGATGAAATATATAAAAGAAATAAGGCCCTCCCCTTAATGTAATCCACCCTGAATGTCCTCCTAGGGTATGTGCTACAAATATTCTGCATTTATCTATACATCAAGATATGATTGTAGTACTATCAATGATGACACCCAATATGGAGGTCTTCCCCATAGTGTCACATTATTTAGTAAGAAGGTCTTCCCCTTCTATCATCCACCCTGAAGGTCCTCTATAGGGTATATGCAATAAAAAATTACCTGGAAGATTGGAATTAAGGTATCAGGGTAGTCCTCCCCATGACGAAATACACATTGAAGGTCCTCCCCTGAATCAAATTTCATATATACAAGGAATTCCTCCCCTTCCTAGGCCATATATGAGAAATAACTTATATTACAAGGTGCTTGGAATTATAGGTCTAGACAGGATTGATACACTATCATTGATGAGTTCCATTATTTATCAACCCAAAGAAGAACTATGGAAATTATAAAATTATGAACCACCCCTAATCTGTTCAAATACAAATGAGACAACTAATTTCTCCTATAACAGTGAGAAAAAAAATTAAGAAGTGTCCATGTTGGATGAATCATGTAATGGAGTGTTTTTTAGGAGAATAGAATGATATTTCTCCAATAAGTAGAAAATTGGCCATGGAAAACATAACTATTATGTTTTGGCCCTCAACAACTTCACTATGAAATATACCAAATTAATTTTTAGAATAATTCTTACATATCATTCATGTTATTATCTGTAAAAATATCTACCACTTGAATGGATCTTTTTTCCAAACGATTTGTAAATAGTTTATGTTATAATGTTAGGAGATCATCATCTTCAAATTGATACAGAAGATATTCTATCTTCATGGAGGCCACAATAAGAGAGGCAAGATAAATATATATAGCATACCTACCTCAATGAACTATATAACATACATCTTATCATTTTGATTCCACAAAAGTTATTCATGTCTGAAGGTGGAGGTAATACAAATAATTGAATTTTACCACATGCTATATTCAATAGAACATAATGAAAATGAAATCCCATGAATTCATTAATCCATGTGTGATATTTAAGGTGGAATACTCAACAAAAACCGACATCGAGTATGTCTTAAAATCATGAGGTGTGATGAGAGTGATCCATTGAGAAACTCTTGAACCAGGAAACCAAAAACATTCAGATGGCTTATCACCTAAGGGGATCCAATCATGAAGCACCAGGAATGTCTTCAGAAAAAATAGTTCACATGTAAACATAGAATTTAATATGACTCACACTCAAAGGGGGATGCACGATATTCATAGAGAAGTTATATAAATAGTTATTGTCAATGAATGTGATCATCCTCATCCCATAGGTATGGGGGAAATTTTATGAAAAATTACCCATGTAAGACTAATAAATTTAGACTAGGGTGCAATAATAATAGAACATGTGAAGCCCCTTCCCACAAGGCTATGTATATTTTAACTAAAACCACCAACTGAATGGTGATCATTCCTTTCCAATTTAGGGGTGATGAAAAGCAGTGAGGTATCCTAGTTAATCCCCCCTTGAAGAACAATTACACTATAAAGCAGTCATGTGACCAGGTTTCATAGAGGATCCCTCTGAGTCCCCATTCCCCACGATTCCTAACTAGGATCTCTAAAGGGAAGGGAGATGTCCAATAAGGGACAAAGACCACCCTCCTGTCATTCTACTACAATTGTGATACACACAATGCATTATGCAATGGTAAATATTGTAGATTTCAACCATGTAGAAAGAACCCAATGTAATGAAAATACAAAAGAGCATTAAAATGATGGTTCTATCTGAGATGTACTCCTCACAAAAAAATAAAGGTGTTATAATATAAAACTAGAGGATCTCCCTGAATTTGAGTGTTCCCCCAATCAATCCTCCACCACCACCTTAGTGAATCTACGTTAGGGAGAGTAATAAAAACAAATTTTCCGACAACTCACCCTCTCCCCTTGATGGTAACAAACCCTTATTATCGAATAATTATTTGTTCGGTGTGAGGAATAAAATAATTATTTGAAGAGAATTAATGTTGAGTTTCTCTTGGGATGGATTCCTATAAAATATGATCCTTAGGAAGAGACTCAACATAAACTTTCAGTATGTGTAGCTCATCCCCAAGGGGTTATCCATGAAATTGAATAATGGTTAGGAAATCATCCCAACAGTTCCCGTGGACCAAACCTAGATTCTATCATATAAGGATATCCCAATTTCCATACATTAAGAGGAAAAATAGAATAGGTATAGTTAAATCCTCAAAATATATATCTATTCGGATATTCTCCATGAATATTTGATGAAGTAGCACATCAAAACATTCCCCTTGTTGTGAATATCCAATACTATGTTCTACAGGGCACTCATTAAGAACTTATATATACTATCGAGGCATTGTAAACTATATTAGAAGATGTAGAGGAGTGGTGCACACTAGTAAAACTAGAATAGAAACCTTACCTCCCATGTGTGAGTGACACCCCGCCACTACCAAACTTTGAGAGCCATGTGTTTCAAATATTCAATGGGTCAGGTGATCAAGACAATATTTGACCCATTATGCATCCCATTGTGATTACATGATAGGAAATTCAGAGCAATATCAATTAGTGAAACTATGATTCTTCATGCGAACCTGGAAAGGGAAAACCTTTGTATAGTAAACCATTATTCAATCTCGGTCGATCACTAGCTAGGTAGACCTTCATCGACAGTTCCCCTTCAAATTAAACTGAACCCTGTAGAAAAAAATTCCAATTAACCAATAAAAAAACAAACAATGAGCGACTGATAGTGTCTTAGACAGAATTTTATAATATAAAAGGCTGACATATTCCCTAAAACAGTACCTTCCCAAAAAGGATAGTCATTTTTTGTGCATTTATAACATTAATTATTAGCTAGGAACTCTCCTCATCTCAGTGATATATAAATGTGGGTAATTGGATTTCTCTTAAAACACCCAAATAATGGAAGAATCAATTTGGAATAATATTTTTAACTCTCATAGAACCCCAATGACTATAGAGAAAGGATCAGTAATGAAGGAGTATCATTTTATATACTTAATACTACCTTTATGCTAGCTCTAGCTCCAAAACCTGCATTGTATGATGAAAAAACAATCGGGCATCAACAACCCCCCCCCCCCCCACAATGACATGATGAGCAGAGGGAACCAGATAAACTAAATTCAAGGAACAAAGAAAAAATGTTGACTCATTCAATGATTATTAGGTTTGTGGATATTTTATATCCAATGTATACCATGATTATACCCATATGATGAAACTAAAAAGGGAATATGAGATGGTTCTTGAGGACCATGAAAATTATTGTCCCTTTCACTGTATATTAGGAAACACTATTTGGGAAATTTTCATCTTCATACACATTGTATAAAAAATGATAGAGTGTGAGAATGTAATGTTGTGACTATCACTAGCACATGGAAATATGTTTCCTCCACTACACCCTTATATGGCAGGGGAGTAGCATGAAATTTTTAGGAGAGGGTCATAAAAGATTAATAGTTAGACAAATCTAAATACAATGAAATGAACTCATTTTATTTTTTAGAGAACAGTTGAATCATCCATATTTTCCCCCACTCAATCCCACTATAATGTAGCTGACATCATTGTCCCCATTAACCACCATAAGATATGATTTCATAAATATGTCTAGACAGAAAGAAAAAGAAGATATATAAGAGGTTCAACAAGCATCAAGGAAAAAAAAATTAACCCCCTCCGTGATATTATTGTCTCAGATCTGAAGAAATAGGCACCACCCCACTATAAAACATCACCCAAAATAATTAGTTAGGTAGAATCCTCATTAGATGAGGAGTTGACCTTACAATACATTATTATCATTAACAAAATGGATCCCTTATCTAGTAATAAGTATGATTCTGAAACTTATTTCCCTAAAAAAGACTTGGGAACTAGAGGAAGTGGTCGTAAGTGATAAGGATACTAAGGAAGAAGCATCCATGGAAGAAACTCAACTTCTCTCCATGCCATGTAGTTTCAGTGTCCTAGAAATATGTTAAACATACCATCAGTGGGACCAAAAAGAAAAAGAAAATTTGTATGAACATTCTAGAAACCACTATGACCTGATCATTCTGGAATATCAATAAGTGGAAGGAAATATGTCAGACCACCCTCAGTAGGTAGTAAAACCTTCCTGGCCCAACCTACCAAGAATAGGTGCGCCTCCAACTCCTATAATAAGGGACAATCCATCTATATCAAATACTAAATCCCATAATTTTCCTGTTAATGATCAACCCCATTTGAAGAAGTACCAGCCTTTAGATTGGATGTATTGTATCTAGATGTAGCTATCTTCATTATAAGAAATTTTGAAAATCTAGGATGCCTTGATTTTCTAAAAACCTATTAAGGAAGTGCTCTTAAAATATTTTTTGAGCCCCTAAGGGTTTGAAGTAAAAGTTACTGATGTCAATTTTTATTGATAAAGACCAATCCTATTTAATTCCATATAGTTTTCTCCTTCACAAAATATGATGAAGATGCTATTATACAGGTCACATCAGAGCCCTATATGTGTTTAGAAGAATTAATGGTGTTGATGTCTGCTATTTTTTCATCCTAAATGGATATGGGATGAACCTCATCTCGGTATAGATGCTTTTTTAGCCGAGCTGCGATGAAAATAACATATCACCTCCCTCTATAAAAATTCAAGGCTATGAAAAATGTTCGCATAATCCACTAGTCCAAATCACACTCAAATATTAGTGTTGTGACCGCATGGCCGAATCATAATTTATGGTGGTTTAGAAGAACACTACCTTCAATGTCCTACTAGGAAGGCCATAGTTGCATTAACATGTGGAAATACCCTCATAATACCATCCATGTATCATGTATTTTAGTAAGGTAAAAAATTGGGACGTTGAACGTCAACAAAGCCCTGTTTGAATTATAATTCACATTATATTTATGTAGTATTATATTAAAGGAAATTGAAATTACCCTAGATCGACGGTATCAATTACATAACCACTGTGAATGGTCTGGAAATTATATTGGCCAACACCTTAGTATAGCTTGGAGATGATTATATTCTACATATCAACCAAATCAAGCATATGAGTTTGAAATTAGGTGAACATTCCGAAATATTTTTGGTTTCTCTCAAGACCATAGATTATAGTAGTGATGAAATTTATTCTAACTCCCTAGATAGTCATTCTTGTTCAAATGAAATCACATTCATTCCATCTCCATATCTCTAGGAAATTCCTACCTCACCAGTTGTTGTAGATAGGTTGTATCATAATTGAATGAGTATAAAAAAAACCTCTCTATCCCTCACTATATCTTCTCAATAATTCCAGAGAGATTACCTACTATAAACTAGATCAAATGATATAGATCCATCTTCTGAGAATGAAGACACCAACCCCTTACCTATATTTGGAGAACTCATCCCCATACATTTATCCTAATGATACAAGAAGAAGATGATGAAGAGGAGGAAGAGGAAGGGGTTGAGGAACATAGGGATTCCCATACAGCATTCAATAAAAGAGTATCTACTACCATCGATGAGCTCAGGGAAATAAACATGGGTACCAATGAAGATCCATGAACAACAATGATTAGTGTTGCCTTGTACTCAAAAAATCAAGAGGAATAAAACTTTTTCCTATGTAGGAATCAATGTATATTCTCCAAGAACTACATAGAGATTCCAGGCCTTGATCCTGGGGTGGACACTCACAACCTAATACTTCATGTGGACCACCTAGGATATAAATAAAAAGTCATAAGGATTCACCCGACACATGATACTGTGATATAGGATGAATTCAAAAAGCTCATTAGAGAAAAATTCATTCAAGAGGTCTAATATCTGGTTTGGATATCTAATATAATCCCCATAAAAATAATTGTCAATTTAGTGTCCACATTGATTTAAGGGATCTCTATCAGAACTACCTGAAGTACAACTTCCTAGTATCAATCACAGAAATGTTGATTGTTGAAAAAGTTGAATATCAGGGACTTTTCTTCATGTACTGATATTCAAGATTTAACAAAATCTGATTGTCCCAATAATATGATGAATCCAACACCTTCATGGCACCCAAGTTGTGTTTCTCTATTAGATAATTCCATTTATCTGGAATAATAATGATGATACATACCAAAGTTCCATGAATCTAATATTCAAACCATTCCTAGTAATGCATTTCGATTTCTATGTTCATGAAATGATGGTTAAAAATTAAAACTATTGAACAACCCACGAGATCATGACACCATCATCAACAATTGATAGCTATAAATTATGAAAATGAACCCATTGAATGGTGAATTCATCTTAAACTTGGGGAAATATCTCAGCTTCATTGTATTCCATCATGGCATCAATGGTGACCCTAAGAATTCAAAGGGCGTACTTAGAATTTCACTTCCTTACAACTTCACCGCGTTAACAGAATTTAATAAAAAAATTGCTATATTCAGAAAAAAATTAGAAAACATTGTACGAAAATGTTTTTCCATTACCATGTTCATGAAAAAATGGGTTGTATATTAGCTGAATAATGATTATTAGGTAGAATTAAATAGTATTAAAAGATATATTTTAAGCCTACCAGTGCTAATGCAATATTTCAGGGGGAAGGATACTTATTTTTTATGTGGAATCCTTAGAGAGGACCCTGGGATACTTCTCTAAAAAAATAATTACATGGATTGACAAAATAGTCTCTATTATCTGACCCAAAAGATTACCAATGGTGAGAATAGGTATTTAGATATTGATAAGAGTTTTCAAGTGATTATATTTGTAGTCTATAAACTAAAAACTACTAATGGTATCATGTGGTCCATTTAGTCTCTCAGAAAAATCCACTTAAAATATCATTATTCATTCAATGTTGACTGGGAATCTGTCATGATGGGTGGTCATTCTATAATAGTTTGACATTAAGATAATTCCTTAGAATATAGTCAAGGTTCAAGAATTGGCATTTTTTGCAAATAACCCCTCAGCAATAATTAATTCAATGAACACTGAACTACCTGGTGAAGAGGTTTTCTCTATTTTCGTGGACTCCCATATATGGGAAATTCAATTCGATGATGCATCCAAGAGCCCGATCAAAAAAAGGATAGAGGAACCAAAGCTTAATATGTGGGGATTGGGGTTGTTCTCATATCATCAGTAAAGGCATTGTTTCATTACTCCTTACTTCTGTCTGAGGGGTGCCAGAAAAATGAAGCATTGTAAGTGGCTATCATTATTGGGATAGAGCTAGAATTTATGGTATAAAGAAAACAAAAGAGGATAAAAGGATATTAAGAACTATTCATTAAGTAGGTTAATAGTGTTTGTGGTTTCAAGAAAGAGAAGATACTCCCCCAGATAAACCATGTTCGCTGACTAATGGTGGAATTATATTTAGAACCAACATGGACTCATATACCATGGTAAAAAACTGCCAAGTAAGATTCCTTGGAAAATATATCCATAGCTCTAGCCAATCCGGACTGAGATTAATAGTTCATATGAATTTCTGTCCATTAGATTCTCTCAACATTAACTTAGGAAAACATGGGAGAAGTCAATGATATGAGACACTTCCCAGAACTATACATTCCTAACACCAGCTTCATGACACCCATTGCAGACTACCATTAAAAGGGGGAAGTCCCACAAGATTGAGTTAGGGAATATAAAATATGAAGATGAGAAATTAACTTTTCCCTATATTAAAACATGAATAAGAAAAATGAACACTATAAGTATTTCCTTTGAGCGTTCCATATTAGGTACAGAGATGTATAAGTGATTTTCATTGTCATGAAGAATGTAGATACAAGAGACTTCAGTTCTTAACTATCAGGATCTATGATTCCAAATCAAATCCAAAGTCTTGGAAACTACAGGAACATTGTAACACAAGACTGCCCTAAATTCACAAAAGAATTATCACTCCTTTCAAGTATATTCCAACATCATCCATAAACACCCAGAGTTACTTTAGAAATCTAATAACTAATTGAAATTTTCTAAATGTGGAATGGACATCATGGGGCCATATCCTCTCGCTACAACAAACAAATTCAAGTATAATTTCATAGAATTTGAATTCTTTTCAATGTGGTAAGAATTCATACCCCTAAAAATGGTTGTGGAATATAACATTTTCAACTTCATGAATTCCAACATCTTATAAAGATTTGGTGTCCCTCAAACAACACTTATAGACAACAACACCAATTTCTATTCCGCTGAAATGGAAAATCTATATTAGATGTAAAAATTAAGGTTCAATTGTTCATCACACTACCATGTATTGTATAATGGATAGATAGAGGCCTTCAATATGTCTTTATCCAATGTACCCCATTAGATAATAGATAGTGATAATAATTCATGGTCAAAAAAGCTCCTCCTTGATTTTTGGGCTTATAGGACCATGACCCAAACTACAACATAAGAAACCCCATACTCGTTAATATATGAGATAGAGGAAGTCCTTACAATAAGAGATCAATTTGAATCCCCCCACATTCCCATCTATGACAAGCAATCAACATACGAGCAATACAAGAAATGACTTGATTAATTGTAGAGAACAATGGAAAAGTAATTTCATATCATCCCCTATTTGGAGGATCACGAAAACTGGATTGAACAAGCATTAAAAAATGGTTGACCTCTAGTATTTTCTCAAAGTATAGATAGCGATAGATCTTAGTACTCCAATGAAACCTAGAAAAAAAACCCACAAAATATGGATCTGAAATAGGAGGGAACCTATTCTATAGACAAGGTCTACTCCAATAATTAATATTCCCCAATTTCAATCGATGTATATATTATCATATCTCCCACAAATGAAATGGTCCAGAATAAATATTTCTTATAATTACACTTAGAATCACCCGAGTAGTATGATGTTCAACTGCACAAAAGAAAGTGTCCCAGTTACATGACATTAATCTACAAAACATATGGTCCTAGTCATATGACATAAATATGCAAGACACGGTATATCCTCAATTTATTATGCTAAACTACATGGGAATCATTATTTCTATCGAAGATACATTGTACATAAGTTGGACCTGCATAATGGAATAAAAAAATCTCATTATCCACCACGTGAGATTCAGATCCACATGAGAAGTATCTTTCTCTAATAATATGTGTGGATTTATTTCTGCCATTACAAGATATGTAGTGTTATCTAGTCCCTATATCTTGGTCCCATCTATGAACAATAACAAAAATGGGTGAAATTGTGTATGGATGAGAACTATGTGGAAAAATCCCATTCAAAATTATGTGTGGATTGATTCCTATCATCATAGGATACGCCCTGAAGCATGGACTTCTTATATAAGGCCAAAAAAAACTTCCCCTCCAAACATGGAATGATTTTATTTCATGCCTTTGGAATTAGAGCCTCTGTTAACATTAAGATTCTATTTCTCATTTATCCAAAAAATAATCATTCATATAACTATAAAACCATCATCTTGAGGGAATAATGTTAAACAGCATGTACACTTTCAATTTTTCAAGACAATAAATATCATAACACCAATGTTCTCATTGAATGCTATTAAACTACACAACACTATAATGTTATGACCCGTGAGAAGGTCATCCTATACATTAGTCACCTACCATGACATATTCAATAATTATGTATGGCTTGATTCCCATCCACATGATATATACATCGTTTCCCAGATATCCAATCCTAGGTCTACCCACAATAAAAAACACATACTACATCCCTATATATAGAACTGACCAATGCAACGAGATTTGTTCAAAATATGTAAGGTATAATTCTTGTTTAGATGGGATATGTAGGGATTCCTGGAACTCCAATACCATGTTCGAACACCACAGTATATATATATATATACATATATATGAAATTTCCCTCCTCCCTATATATAAGTCTAATCTACATAGGGATCCACATTTGAATATCTATATATAGATTGATTCGTATCCACAGAGGAAACGTAACAACACTTGGATAATAATCCTGGTCCAGCCACCCAAAATTTAAAATGCACATGTCCTTCATCTTTTTCACCTTGATTAATGGGAGTGTAAACCTTTTCCACCAATTTTACCACATTGATCACAACTCACATAGTCTTAGGGGTATCAACAAGTGATTCATTACAAAACCAAGTCATATCAGCCCACATCATAGAGTCCTAGTAGCATGACCTAAAAAAGAAAAACTATTTATTTCCTATTCAAAATGGGGAACCTATGTATGAAAATCATGCTGTTAAACAACATGGTACATCAAGAACTAAGTGTGGGCTGATTCTCATTTTGATGCGATACAAAGTGAAACATTAGAATCTTGCCATAGTCTCAACCACATATCAAAAAATATATATAAAATGTCTCTGTCTTCTGTGTATAAAAAATATATATGTGGTATTTATCATTTTTTTCACTCATCTATAGATAATATAAAGAAATAGAAATGTATCACCCCAACATTTGAGTCAGATCTACGTAGGACATTTCAAACTCCATGTCCAATGTGGTCTTGAATGTTTCGTGTGTGCTCATACACATCACTTCAATTCAACAATCATTATGCCTCACGTAATGTTGGATCATCATAAACCTCCCAATCCATTGTAAGTGGAGGTCTAGTATAATGGGGACACATTTTTTTGACTATAAATAATATTCCCTAGTTTGATTTTTAAATGCTTCCAACCAAAAGAAGGCCAATAATCCAAAGGAAAATTCTTCTCCAGGAGAGGTTTTTCCTACTTCCATATTCCCCAGTGGATTCTATGCCCCATTCCATTTATCCTTACATAATAATCAAGGGTATAATGGTTTAAAATTCTATTCACCCTCACATGTATTATAGGTTAAGAAATCCCAACCCGATTAGCCCTTAATTACTCATGGTTTCTATAAAAAAAATGGTTTTTGATGTATGACCTTAAACTGAAGAACCCTATGTTGTCCTTACCACATGAAATTAAACTATATGTTCAACGTCCTTGTTTTATTGTATTAAAATAATTCATATTAATAGATACGTATCTTCTAATTTTTAATACCCTAAGATACATAGTGACACTCAAGCCTCATATCTCAGGCCAGGAATGTGGTAAAAATGTCCCATTTTTTCTTGTATATCAGTCTTACCAGTACATAAAAATTACAGACACACAAAACAAAATTTCCCCCACTCTCCTATACAACATGTTGATCTACATATTAATGAAAAAATTTATCCTCACCCCATCTGTAAGCTCATTTTAAAATGAAAATGTCTCTTCCCCACACAAGAGTTTGATCGACGTTTGGGGGAACCTTCCCAAAACTATGTACGGATTCATTCCAATCATCATAGGGTATGCAGTGACATTCAAACCCATTATCCTGCACCAAAACAAATGAATAATATATATATATCAATCATTTATAATTTTGGGTCAGAACTACATAAGAAAAAAGGCTATATCTATTCTAGAGAAGTTCATATTTAGAATTCCCTTTTTTAGGTCTAATAAATCTCTCCTCAAAATCCATACTCTATGTCTGGATAGGTCATAATCCTCATAATCCTCCCTAGAAATTAGAGACATAGGGCGGTGTCTTAAGGACACCATTGTATTACTATGCACAACATGACCTAGTTAGCACTTCATATGTTTACCACACAAAAGTCCTATCAGCAAAATGAATATTGTTCCCCCTGAGAGTGTTTTCTTAACATCATACACCCCAATGATATTTACATCCCATGTATCTCATGGGATTTGGAATTCGCCCGTATTATATTTTACAACCTATCCCCACCCTTCATTCCTAAAGATGATGGAACATTCCTAGTCAGATTACTGTTAATTAGGATAATCATTTATCCCTTGGTCAAAGATAAGTGACCCTACACATTAAGCCGCATACTTCCTTTGAATAATATGTTTATATGAACTATCCATGTCCTATTTTCATTAATTTAAACTATACTATCCTTTGAACATTCTATACACAATCCAAATATGGGTATGAGTGGTTTCCCATTTAGTTCTATTGAAAATACAATAACCCTCATTGTATTCATACAACACTACCTTGACAAGCCACCCTTCCTTGTTTAATGAAAAAAAATTCCTAAATTACCCGGTTATCAGAAATGGAGGTCAGGATTCATGAGGAAAATATTTCTGGACTACACACAATATTCCCTATTTGGATCGTCATTATTCTGCATCCAAAATGGTCAATCAATCAAAGACAATTTTTTTCTCCTGAGAGGCATTTCATATATCCATAAGACCTAGAAACATCATGTTCAAAATCATTTTTATGGTGAACCCTCATTTACATTCCCCATATCTTTTCTCAAATTTAAAAATACACAAAACTAGGGTCAAGAAAAATACCTCATTTATGTCTGAAATAGTTTGTAATTCTCGACCAATATATTTTTTTGGGGGATCCACATTGTTATTCATGTTCAAAGTTGTTTGAGCTTAAAAATAGGTGACATTATTATAGATTTAATGATTCTAAACTTCCCAAAAAGGAGACACAAAACTCACTAGGAGGAGACCCCGGAAAGGGTTCCCTAGATTAATTTCAAGTATTATATAACAAATTTTTTTATTTTCACAGTTTAAGGAATGATCAAGAAATAAAAAACTAAAAATACAAAAATATTTTTACGTCAAAAACCTACAAAGGTAATCCTAATCATAAGTAATGTTTTTCTTAATCCCACACAAAATATTAATTATGACAAAATTAGGGTAAAAATTGAAAATACAAAATGTTAATAAGGATTTATTTTTAAACCTAGAAACATTCAAAACTACACTCACTGATTACCTCATCTTAGAAAAAACAATTAGTGCGCTATATGGTTCATTTAATTTAATTATCCCTGATGGTAAATGAAGTTGATGTCCATTGACTAAAAATTCAAGTCTTCTTAAGAATATTATCCTTTGAAGCATATTATTATCAATGGATATTGTAAGAAAAGTGAGATATGCATTGGATATATAAAAAAAATAATTCCATTACATGTTAAATAAGAGAATACAATTCCTAGAGTCTCCATGTGTGAGTAGGGCATTGTGAATACAAAAACCACTCAGTATAGTCATGGAGCTATAGAATCACTTGTTCCAAGTCCTATATTGCATAGAAATGCTCCAAAAAGGTTTCACTATCATCCTCTACACTTTACTACATAACCTCCAACTTCTTGCCTATGTATGATCCTAGCTTTTCATCCTATTCAACCAACTATTAAACTCCATCTATGGATACCTCGATGTGAATTAATTATTTCTTAAGAAATTCTAGTTCTTGATTCAAACATCACAAATCTTGGAAATTTTTCCCTAATGATGACCTCATCTCTATTATCTATCATTTTCTCCTCATATTGATTCGATCATGTTTGATGGATTTTTCGAGCATGATATTTTATGAAATTGGATGAGGGGATTTAGAATCTGCCACTATAAGGTGAGAATAAATCATTATAGTTCTCTCCTGGTCAGAAACCACTTGCTTCACTATGTAATAAGTGGAATTATATTAAAACCCCCAACACATGATATGATAACATGCTTCATAATTTGGGTAGTTTCTTTATCATGTTTTCAAGGTACAGTTGATAAATTAGCTTCTATATGTCATTCTATATTTTCTAGTGAGTAGTGAAAAGGTCATCCATACCCTCCTAGTCCACCACAAAATCACTCTAAAATGGTATTAAATATTCATGATAAACACCACTATAGAGTGTCAAGACTTGATAATCTCCACATGATTTAATCCTTGTGAATCTTATATTCTTGTAGTGTTAGTAGAGAGAAAGACAGGTACATTAGTTCCAACTATAGAAATGCATGGTTGTAATTCTAAAATCGAAAACTAAAGATGAAAATTCCTATGTTCTGAAGCAATGAATGGAAAGAGGTATTCTAATGGATAGATACCTTCACACTCATGGGATCTATAACTAACAACCACTAGTGCCTCATCATCATCTGAAAAAATGAAGGTTGTATCCTTAATCTGTAGGTGAACCTCAGAAACTTCTAGAGATAGTCGGGGTGTGAGACCATGCTCTTCCTGGTCAACAGTATACAAATGTATACTCATAATAACTATAACCATTCATATAATCATCATGTAATTAGTAAAAAATTCTGATTTTTATCCTGCATGAGCATAAATATCTCCATCATTTGTGGATGTGTTCCCGAGAAGGGAAGAATCAATATTCTTATTAGAAGCCTTGAATCCTTACTACACCCCCTCTATGATGGAAGAATTAATTAGACTATAAGCCATTAATATCTTGATATGGTAAGTCTCTTTGATATCCTCAGTTGTGTTTGGTTCCCCATTCATCTCATATAGCACCTATAAAGGAATTACATTCATCTCTATAATAATTAGTATCAATGTGCTCAGTTAAAGATTCAACCTCAAAAGTATCTCCCATTATTTGGATAGAGGACGTTTGATCATAAAAACATTCCCTTCTAAGTATTAAGATTATCCAATTAAATAAATTATCCTACCTCCCCTATCCTATTCTAAAGAAACTAAATGTAGTATTACATATTCTTGTTAAAAAGTAGGATCTATCCCCATGGTTATTTCTGCCCGATTTC